>CM060105.1:31751457-32351457 GCA_030522415.1 Channallabes apus | reverse complement strand
TTGTCCACTTTTCCCTTACCTGGTGATACACCAAGTACCCTCCTACCTGTCTCCCTAATCACAGGGAGTAGATGGCTGTAGATGTCCAGTCAACTGAAAGCACATCCTGACCACCCATAGCCTGTCTCAACTCCTCCCTGAAGACTACACAACATTCTTCCTTTTTCAGCTTCCACTACATTGTCCTCTGCTCTGCTTTTGTCCTCTTCACCTTCCTCACCACCAGGGTTATTTTCACACCACCATTCTGTGTTGTCTGGCTACACTCTCCCCTACCAACACTTTGTAGTCACTGATCTCTTTCAGATTACAACGTCGACACAAGATGTAGTCCACCTGAGTGCTTCTGCCTCCGCTCTTATATGTCACCCTATGTTCCTGCCTCTTCTGGAAGAAAGTATTTACTACTGCCATTTCCATCCTCTTTGCAAAGTCCACCACCATCTGTCCTTCTACATTCCTGTCCTGAAGACCAAACCTGCCCATCACATTTTCATCACCTCTGTTCCCTTCCCCAACATGTCCATTGAAGTCTGCACCAATCACCACTCTCTCACCTCTAGGGATGCTCTGCATCACTTCATCTAACTCACTCCAGAATGTCTCCTTCTCTTCTAACACACATCCTACTGTACCTGTGGGGCGTAACCACTAACAACATTCAACATTATCTCTTCAATTTCCAGCTTTAGACTCATCAACCTGTCTGATACTCTTTTCACCTCTAGAACATTCCTAACAAACTCCTCTTTCAGAACAACTCCTACTCCATTTCTTTTCCTATCCACACCATGGTAAAACAATTTGAACCCTGATCCTAAGCTTCTAGCTTTGCTACCTTTCCACCTGGTCTCCTGGACACACAGTATATCCACCTTCCTTCTCTGCATCATATCAACTAACTCTCTTCCCTTCCCTGTCATGGTCCCAACATTCAAAGTCCCTACTTTCACACCTAAACACTTTCCTTTCCTTTTCTCTCTCTGCTTTCGAACACGCCTTCCTCCACTCCTTTTTCGACCAACAGTAGCCCAATTTCCACCGGCACCCTGTAGGTCAACAGCAACAGTGGCGGTCGTTGTTAACCCGGGCCACGACCGATCCGGTATGGAAATTATATTTCTGATTCGCATCATTGATTTGGCAAATGTTTTTACATCGGATGCCCTTCCTGACACAACCCACTGCATTCATCCAGACTTGAGACTGGCACAAGAAGACACTGGATTGCGCCCCCCCCCCCCCCATGGTTGCATTTGCAAAGTAATCAATAATGGCATCATATGAGCTATTCTCCCCTATTGAATGATTAATGCTTATGACAGCAAGGCCAGTGAGCCGTTCCTGAGACATGGTTGACCTCAGGTATTACACAAATTAAACTGGCTATTTACAGTATACTGTAAATATATTGGAAATATATTGACTATAGCCAACATTAACATTAACAATGTAAATAAATAACTGTACTTGCAACAGTTTTGTTGCAAAGCATAATTTTGTGGTTAAATTTAATTAGATCTCATTGTTGTATACACTGCTGAAAATACAATAGAACCTTGCCCAAAAATAATAGAAGATGTAATGGATTTAATGGTTATAATGGGAATTGTATCGGTTTTAATGGTAAGTATAACAATGTCTGCTGATATATGACGGATTCTATTGGTGGGTGGGAAGGTAAATCCTATTGGAAAAGTGCCAGAAACACACTACAATAAGGAATTTTGTAATAGTTTACTGGAAAAAGTTAATGGTTCATTAGAATTTCTGTGATGGTTTGTAAATTAGGCTTTTATTGTGTGTGTGTGTGTGTGTGTGTTTTTAGCAAGGTAAGCATAGCAAGCATCATAAGCAAGAAGGCTAACAAACCTAAGAGTTAATGTTATACCACAAATTAACATGATGACATGAATAACTTAATCATACCTTATATTTATATACCTTTATCTTTTGCCTGTTTCTCCTCATCTTCTTTTCTTTTTTTTCTAAACTGGGCCCCTGACAGCTTTGGCCTTTTTACATTTACATTTAGGCATTTGGCAGACGCTCTTATCCAGAGCGACTTACATTCTTATCTCATTACACATCTGAGCAGTTGAGGGTTAAGGGCCTTGCTCAAGGACCCAACAGTGGCAACTTGGTGGTTGTGGGATTTGAACCTGGGATCTTCCGAACCGTAGTCCAATGCCTTAACCACTGAGCTACCCCTACCCCTTTTTCTCTCCATCGCTGTGTTTATACTTTATAATCGACGATTCGACAATCAACAGATTTCCCCCAAAGCTGTCACTCACGACCAGAAGTCAAGACTAAACCAATTCACCTCCACATCATAATCGCTTTTATTACCTATTTTTATTAGCCATTTCACACAATTAAATGAATGTAAAAAGTGCAAATTATTGGTCTGTGTTTATAATATTTTGAGTGAAATGTGCGTTATTTGTAAGAAACTCAGGTGTCACTGACATACTTTAGCCCCGTCCTTGTCCGCTTCATTAGGGAGAGGTGAACTGTACTCTGCGCCCCCAACACCCCTTTTTTTTAACAATAAAACCATAAAGTTACATAAACATAAAATCAGCTATAAAATTCTTTAAAGTTGATTCAGTTTGTTTACAGAAATGTTTTTATTCCACGCGCAGTGTTTTGTTCTTCTGTCTAAACTTTGAGAGAAAAAAAGAGGGAGAATCGATTCTAAGTGATGAATCGACTCCCAAATGAACCGACTCCTCAGTGAAGGAGCGCGGATCCACTTACTCTCCTCCTCGCGCGCTCTCTGTCTCTCTTTCTCTCTCGGGCGCGCGAAACCCCGCAGTTCCAGTTTCTCTCTTTTTGCTTTTCTTTAAATTTCTCATGATGATAATAATTCTTTATGTATAAGAATTTCTTGCAGGCGTGCGCGCGCACACACACACACACACAGGTGCAGAAGGACCGAGATGTTCTCCACACAGCTCCTCCTGATTCCCTGTAGTCGTTTGGAAGCAGAAGCCCTGCGCTGATCCTCTGTGTGTGTGTGTGTGTGTGTGTTTGGACTGAGAGATGGAGAAGGTGCTCCGCTGAGCTCAGGTGAGGTTTATTATTTCTCAGAGTTTGTCCTGTATGAGGATCAGATGTTTTTGTAACAGAGGAAACCTGGATTTGTGTTTCATAATTAAAAGTGAGTTTGATCTTCCTTTTTGTTTATAAATGCTTTAATGTTACTCATGTTGTTATTATGCACTAGATTGTGAGTTTTGATTGTTTCATGATTTCTTGTTCAAGATCCAGAGAAACCACACAGTTATCTGTTATTGACTCCAGAAGTGATGATGATGATGATGATGATGATTTCACTAATGATTTGCCCCTGGATCAGGAAACTGACCTTTAAATACAAACACTCTGCATGAAACCAATAGAAACCATTAGCAACAATTTTCCTCCCTGAAGGTGTTCTTGATTTCTCTCTGTTGGAAATCACCCCCCCCTCCCCCCCCGAAGGACAAACTGTAATAGGAGCAGCTCAGATGCTCTGCGCTCAGGGACACTTGTACCCACGAGTCCTTTTCGAATATCCCAGGACGTCTTCCTAAATAACGAGCCGCTCCTCTGTAACCTTGTGGGGATAAAGAGAAAAGCTCCTGACGTATTGGATGTGGCAGGGTATTAACAGGGCGCGAAGGGCAGACGGGCCGGAGTAGTTCTCCTCAACATGCTCCATTATCAAATGATGGCCTAAATAGTTTCCTCTCTGGTTGGAAGTTTTAAATAGAACGACTGTTCCGAAGTCTTTTAGAGCAGGAAAAAGCAATCTTGCTAATTAGTCCTCCAGGGATTTGTGATCGAGACGTTCTTAAATACTCAATCGCATTACCTGCTCCTATCCAGTCGACTGCAGATCCTTATCAGCTTGGACCTTTTTTATTCCCCCCTGTTGAAAATTAGCATACACACCTGTTTATAATGCTGAAATATTCTGCTTTATATTATATCTGGATTTTTATTTACAGAGCAATAACTTAATATTAATAATAATACTCCACAACTCCTGTGAGAGCATCGTTAGCTTAAAGCTGACTTGCGTAATTCACTTTGCAGAAAATGTTTTATTCACTTTACCATGATCAGACAACAATCAACTGTTTTAACAAGTCATAATAATTAAAAATACATTGCTTGATTATCTTATAAAAAACAAATCCAAACATCTAAACTAGTGCTGTCAATTAATTTAATAATTTTAACTACTGTAGTTAATTACAGTTAAAGTCTGTGATTAATCATGATTAATCACAAGTTTAAAATGCTAAAGATTTACTTGTATTATAAACCTGCAATGTTGTAATAAAGAAATGCACGACAAACTGGTTAGAGGAAACAGATTATGAAGTTTTATAATATCTCACACATTAACATTTAATAAGTGTTAAATTAAAATCTCTCGAATGTGACCGGCACTGCATGAAGTCGTTGGGTGGTATGGGGGTGTGACCATCCCTCGAAGGTGGGGCTCGAACCCGGATACTCAAGTCCGAAAATCAACACCGTAGATCCTTAGCCACCTGAGCCACACCCTCCCACAGCTTACCTTTAATGTATTCTTGTAAAAAATAGTTCTCCTTGAAGGTCGCTTTTGGTTTTATCCAAAATTTCATCTAGAAGCTTTTATAATGAAACTTGCCATTCAGCACCTGGTGATGTTTCCTCGGTCGTCTTATTATCCTTGTTAAACGTGCCATTATTACCGCGCTGAGATTATGGGAAGCCTTTTGGGTCACATTTGGTCATATGATTAAGTATGATGATTGCATTAAAGAAATATAGTAATTAGAGATGTTCCATTTTTCCCCTCCCGATACCGATTCCGATACTTGGGCTCAGGGTATCGGCCGATACCGAGTACTGATCCGATACCTAGGTGTGTATCTGTACAGTATATATATATATATATATATATATATATATATATATATATATATATACATATATACTTAAAAAAATAAATGCTATATATATATATATATATATATATATATATATATATAGCATTTCTTTTTTTAAGTAAAATACTACTAGCCCTGTTTAACAGGTTCGACCCTAAATGCACAGGAGTATATTCTATAATTGAGTATAGAACCGCTACTGAGTAGATAAATAATACAGAATTTGTTTAAAAATAAATACATTTTAAGATAATTCCATTTTGCGGGAGTCCCGCGATTAATGTTATTCTCCCGCATCCCGCACATACATGAGGACCTTCCCGCCCGAACCCGCATTCACCCATCAAATTTTGTCCCGCGCCGCACGCCGTGCGCTGGGTCCCGCGGTTCCCGCGGTACTCCCGCGGGAGTGCAGGTCTCTACTCTGTAAGTAAGCTAAGCTAGCAAAGCTAGCGGGCATAAATAGGTTATGCTTAGGAAAATGGTATCGGATCGGTACGTGGACTCAAATACTCGCCGATTCCGATGCCAGATGTTTTTGTGGTATCGGTAGCATTTCCTGATTAATCTGATAAAAACTAAACGCTTTAATGTGATGTTTTGCTTAACTATATAAAACCATAAATCATGGTATTATTTATGCATAAAAGTAAACTTTAAAAAATGCAATAGCCACATAGAGTTTAATGATCTTTAATTTTGACATTTAAACCTTATTTTATGTAAATCAACATTTTTGTTTTTAAATTTTAAATTGCAGACGGCAAGTTGACAGTGTATATGTATGTATGTACTGTATGTATGTGTGTGTGTAGTAGGGCTGCACAATATATCGAAAAATTATCGTTATCGCGATAATGGTATACGCAATATCTGTATCGCAAAGAATTGCGATAAATTAAATCGATGAGTGTATGGTTACACGTAAATAAAAAGTAATGTTTGAAAGTAATTCATATTGTGTTGGCAGGTTTATAGTAACAGCAAACCAGAAATCAGAATATCTGCTGAGGGTTTTAAAGTCATTCATAGTGTTTTGAAGTCTAAATATTTGCAACTTCCTTGACATATAGTTTCTTTTTAGCCTGAATTACGTAGATTTAATTACATCAGACGAATATCTATTACCTGTTTATTTCAGTATGATCATTACATATATAAATGATTTTTAAAAATAGCCAATAATATCGTTATCACAATATTCAACAACAATATCGCATATCGCATATTTTCCTAATATCGTGCAGCTCTAGTGTATATATATATATATATATATATATACTGTATAGTTTAAAAAATACACTGACATATTATTAAGAATGACCTCAATTTAAATTCTCTTAAATTAATTCAACTTAATAAGAAGAATAATAGACTTCTAGACTTCGGTTTATACATTATTTTGATCCTCTCGTGTATTTTATCCTTTTTTTGTTGTCTCAATAATAATAATAATAATAAAATAAATATAAAAAAATAAATTATAGACCATTTTGCTATACTAGACATTAATCTTATTGTTTTAAAAATTCTCTTAATACGGCGACGTAGGGAGAGAAAAAAAACGCAAGAAAAAGCTGCATGACGTTTTTTTTGACGCCGTATAACCACGCAGCCGGACGAACGCACGTCACCAAAGCCCGTGTGAACAGTCTCATTGACTCCTTTTTTTTTTTTTTTTTTTTTCTCCCCAATTTAGTCGTGGCCAATTCCTCCCCGTCGCTAGGGGGGCTCCCATATGTGTAGAAAACCCTCGGCGCTTCACAAGCGCTCACCGGGCACTACGAACGGCAGAAAAACGCTCGATTTTAACGCCCGATAAGAGGTGTTTAATGTAAATTGCTCCCATACCTTGGAGGACTTGACTCGCGGCATTCGTTGACAACGAATTTCATTATCGATTTTATCGATTAGTTGTTGCAGCCCTGGGGCGGCGCGGTGGTGTAGTGGTTAGCACCGTCGCCTTGCACCTCCAGGGTCTGGGTTCGATTCCCCGGCCAGGCTCGGTTCCCGTCTCTGTGTGCATGGAGTTTGCATGTTCTCCCCGTGCTTGGTGGGTTTCCTCCGGGTACTCCGGTTTCCTCCCACAGTCCAAAGATATGCAGGTTAGGCTAATTGGCGTTCCTAAAATTGCCCGTAGTGTGTGATTGGGTGTGTGAGTGTGTGTATGTGTGTGTGCCCTGCGATGGATTGGCACCCTGTCCAGGGTGTACCCCGCCTAGTGCCCGAAGTCTCCTGGGATAGGCTCCAGGCCCCCGCGACCCTGAACACAGGATTAAGCGGTATAGAAAATGAATGAATGAATGAATGAATGTTGCAGCCCTAGTTAAAATTTCTACATTAATCACTTTCGTTAACATGTTAATACTAACTGCCCTAAACTAAACATCCCTCTTGTTGTGGACACTGAAAGGTTTTGTCTGAACCCAGTATCGCTCCTCAGCTCGTATCGTATCGTATCCTACTCACTATGAATCTCTTCTTGTTTTACAGGCTGTCATGGCTGAAAAGTCAACCTTTGGGAGTCAGAAAGTCTCCCGTCCCCAGGGCTCCCTTCCGCCTGAACCCATCGACATCATTCGAATTAAATCACGCTCCAGAAGAGTTCGGATCAATGTGGGCGGCCTGGTCCATGAGGTCCTGTGGCGGACTTTGGACCGCCTGCCTCGCACAAGGCTCGGAAAGCTGAGAGACTGCAACACCCAGGACACCTTAATGGAGATCTGCGACGATTACAGTCTCAACGAGAACGAGTACTTCTTCGACAGACACCCGGGTGCCTTCTCCTCCATCTTGAACTTTTACCGTACGGGCAAGCTGCACATGATGGAGGAGATGTGTGCGCTGTCGTTCGGCCAGGAGCTCGACTACTGGGGCATCGATGAGATCTACCTGGAGTCGTGTTGCCAGGCGCGCTATCACCAGAAGAAGGAACAGATGAACGAGGAGCTGAGGCGCGAGGCTGAGACGCTGAGGGAGAAGGAGGGAGACGAGTCGGATACAGGATGGTGCTCGGATAAGAGGAAGAAGCTGTGGGACCTGCTGGAGAAACCCAGCTCTTCTGTGGCCGCCAAGGTAGGACAGACTGCTGGCATAGCAACCTGATCTTAAACCAGATCTTAAACACACACACACACACACACACACACCTCCATAAAGAACAGACAACAAGCAATACAAATATAAGGCACATATATATAGGCACAATTCGCATACACGCAAACTCACAATAAAAATCCCACACACTCAGCCTGAGCACATGGACCGAAAGAGAAACTCCAGCTCTGAAAAGTGGTACAGTACAAACACACACACACACACACACACACACACACACACAATATATATATAACTCTGAATTTGAATCTGAACTCACCATCCAAACAATCAATCAATCAATCAATCAATAATCCTCTATAAATCATTTATTAGATTAAACCTTCTGGAGATGGTGCTGTGAAATGATAATGAACAACCACCTAAATATCATACATGAACACTGTGCGTGTGTGTGTGTGTGTGTGTGTGTGTTTGGCTGAAATTCATCGTTTAGGATTAAATTCTGAATATTTAGCGCTCCACGTGGCGCTCCAGGTCTTCATGAACCCTCTCAGAGACGTGGGAACGAGTCATTCACTCTCCTCCACAGCAGAGTTAAGGTCTTGGCACCTGAGCTTGGGTTCTTGTGTGTTGGCGTGACTCTGAGAGAGCTCCATGAATATTCATCTCTCACGCTCTCTCTCTCTCTCTCATTTCTGCTCAAGTCACTCCCAGGAGACCAGATCGAGTTTGGTGAGGAGTTGATGAGATTTCTCATCTGGACGTTCTGTTGTATGAGAGGATTATAACCCCCCCCCCCCCCCAAAAAAAAAAAAAAGAACACACAATATACTCACACGATACGGATTTCTTTTTCTTGAATTTGCGTTGAAGGTCTGATTAGCTGCTCAAGTCATGCACGCTAACTGGTCTCGATTTGAGGGCGTTGTTTTCAAATCAGATTTGCTGGATGTTTTAGCATCACTGATCACGACTGGCTAATTGCTTCATTTGGTGTTTGACTTGCTAACAGGCACATGCAGTGACCTTGTGACTTTATTAATTTCACGGCCACTTAATCCTCGCATAATGTAAAACTAACGAACAAACACAGGCTTCGCGCTCGTGCTTTTAGAAAAGTCTTGAATGAGGTGAAGAGCTTGTAATACCACAGGTTATAAAGTTTATCGTGTGTGTGTATGTTTGCTCAAAGATCAGGTCACTGTGCAAGCTCATGGGTTTTCATGGTGGTTTCGGCGGCCTCTTCTCTTTCTTATGCGCGAGACTAATCCCAGAGGCATTGCGTTCTTCCCAGAACCGCGCTGTGGAAAGCGTTCAAATGGGCCATTAGTAAACAGCTTTAATGTGCATTCAGCTTCTTTTTCTTCTCTTCTTTCCACTGCAGATTTTCTTAGATGTGAAGCATTAATAGAGAGACAAAAAAAAGATAAAGACAAAGATTTTTTTAAAAACTGCTCTGCTCAATGATCATTTGTTAAATTATTATTTTCCAACACGGACTGGCCTTCGGTTTATCTATAGAAGCTCCCTATGACTCCAGACTTCTTACACCCTAAAAAATACTGGGTTAAAAACCACACAGTCTGGGTTGTTTTTAACCCAGCTGCTGGGTAAATATAGGACTAACTAAATGCTGGGTTAATTTAACCCAGCAAAATGGATTATTTGTTTAACCCAGGGCGGCACGGTGGTGTAGTGGTTAGCACTGTCGCCTTGCACCTCCAGGGTCTGGGTTCGATTCCCGTCTCTGTGTGCATGGAGTTTGCATGTTCTCCCCGTGCTTGGTGGGTTTCCTCCGGGTACTCCGGTTTCCTCCCACAGTCCAAAGACATGCAGATTAGGCTAATTGGCGTTCCCAAATTGACCATAGTGTGTGAATGTGTGTGTGTGTGTGTGTGTGTGTGTGTCCCCTCTACGATGGATTGGCATGCTGTCCAGGGTGTAACCTTCCTCGTGCCTTGAGTCTCCTGGGATAGGCTCCAGGTCCCCGTGACCCTAAATACAGGATAAAGCGGTATAGAAGATGAATGAATGAATGAATGTTTAACCCAGCAAGATGGGTTAAATATTCAATCCAAATGCTTGGTCATTTTTAACTATAATGCTGGGTTAATTCTACCACATAAATTGGTCAAATGTTCTACCCAGATGTTGGTTCATTTTAACTGGAATGTTGGGTTAATTCTACCTCATCAATAGCAAACAATAACAAATAGGTTATTATTATTTTCATGTTTTACAGTGAATCTGTAAAAAAAAAAAAAAAAAAAAAAACTACCCATGTCTATTAAACAGTTAATTACTTTGATATACTGGTTTATTACAAAAAAACCTTCCAAGTTTTGCAAACCATACATATATGCAATAAACAACATCCTATTAAATATTCATAGAAAATCTTTATTTTTCAAAAGCACAAGAACAGATAATCAACCAGTGACATCATTACTATACTATTACTGACAAGGGCAGAATGGAGTAATTGCACAAATAGACTGAGGCAGCTTCAACAGAGCAGGATCTCTCTGTGACTTCAGATATCTTTTCTGCAGAACAAAACTATCCAGCCCTGGTCTCATTTTAACATACAAACACTGTCTATGACTTGCTATTTCATAGCAACAAAAGGTCCTATACAGGAGCACACTGCTTTGGATAGTTAATGTCAAAAATATAAAATGCCTTGAAGCACACATCAGCTGCCCCAAGTAGTGTGCATTGAACCAGAGCCTGTCGCACCAGAATGACGAATGCCTGAGAGCAACGCTGGTCATTATCTCCCAACGTCAGGATGTAGGGGTACAGCCTCGACACTTCACCCTGCTGGAGGTATTCCACCATGTTGGTTCCAACCTTAGAAAGAAAGAAATGAAAGAAAGTAAAAATTTTGTTGAATAGCAATGATTAAACTGAATAAGACAATTAATTTAGTGTGTAATAGGATTGATACTAAATAAAAAATGGCAAAGCTAGGCTATAGGTCACCTGAAACAGAAACATGGAGACAGCTACTACCAAAATAAAATAAACATGGCATTTAGGATAAAGCTCCTAAATATATATTTTTTTAAGTCAGACTAGTTGATCTTGTGGTCTGCATTTATTTTAAGCTAATTACTGAGAAAAAAGTCATAGCTGGTGTCATACTGGTACATTACAATCACCAAAATATTAATACTTCCATCTAGTAGTTACCTGTACAGCTGTGATACTTTTTTACTGTGGCGTGTTGACTGATAGTTAATTTAGCCTGAGTCACAAGCAACTTTGGTTAAAGGGGGCTACCTGGTTAGCTTACATGCAGCAGTTAATGGTGACAGTGACATATTAGCATACTTGCCAAAGGGGGAAAGGTGTAAAATATTGTTATAACTCGGGGGAAACGAGGGAGAATTTTGACCTCAGAGTAAATTACTAGCTAGTGAAAAACGTGAGTCTCCAGGGAAAATCGGGAGGGTTATCAGTTATGCATATTTGTGAGAAGATCAGTGTTTTGTAACACCCCAGCATTCTCAAGCAGTGAGATTAATAAAGTTATAATGTTAATGTGGTTGCTAACGCTAGCAACCTAACTAAAAGCCTGCGTCATGCTAGCACTACAGTTAACAGTTTAGCATTCATTCATCACTTCACCATCTTCGTAACCCTGCAAACATTTTACAGAGAAAGCTAAAAAGCTCAGACATCTTAGCCGTTTCTTTCATACAGGGTTCTTTGGCTAACCATATCAGCTATTCTCAGCTAAATTATCATCCAGTACCTCAGATCAGCCTTAAAGTTTGAGTGTAACCTTAACACGGTAACAGTAATAAATGTTACATATAGAGATAATTTTTCAGTCATATGTGAATTAGGTGAGTGAACATGTGTATACAGACCTTGTATTTAATGCCATTTTCCCTTAAATGCACGAGGAGGTTGAACCGTCATCAGCGCTCAAAAGAGAAGACACGAAGCTGACAGCCGCTGAATACACCGGTGAACTTTGGGGGAGGGGCCAAGCAAACATCAACCCAGCAGCTGGGTTACACAAAAACTATCCAATTCTCTGTAAATAACCCAGAAAAATGACCCAACAAAGGCAACCCAGCGCTTGGGTAGAATAAATAACCCAGCATTTTTTTTTGTGTGTAGAAGGTCTTTAGGTCTTCTTCAAGACGACCCCAGACTGAAGGAGTCGAGAGTTTAAATTTTTAGAGGATGAGTTGGTCGTGAAGACGTCCTGCAGCTCTGCCTGAGCCCATAGCAATTTCTCAATAACCATCATTTTTACTTCTTAAACAATAAGTCATACTTTATTATCTGTAAATGGATAAAAAAAGACTCCCTCTTAATTTTTTCTTCTAATAATATTTTTTAAAGTCATAATTAATGATAATAAAAAGAATTGGAGCTTCTACTGAGAAACCATAAAGAAGCTTAAACATCTCTGTCCTCATGTGGGAAAACTAAGGCCTCGTTCAGACTGCAAGACCAGACCCAATTTTTTTTCCAGAATATCCAGTTTGCAATAAAAATGTAGCCTGAACAGTAAAAAAAATAAAAAACACAGATTTTTGTGAATCCAGTCTGAACCAGATTAAAATCAGATTTAGATTGGAAGTCTTGAATGAGGATTCTGACAATGTATCTAAAGATGAAATGCTCTTCACTCTCGGATCGGATTTTAAACTGCTACGTCACCTGCAAGCCGAGTTGGAAGTTCGCGTCCACAGGATCACTTGGTATGGGACATGGACCCATGGTTGAGAAACAAGTGAGGAGGTGATGGAGGAAATACGTATAGAAATAAATAAATATAACTTATTAAAATTTCTGAAATAACTTCATTAAATTAACCGTGTTTTCAGAAAGAATGCAGTACAGAAACGATGAACAATAATTCCTAGACAGAGGAACTGAACTGAAATTTCTGATAGCACACTGGGAGGATGCATCAGTCCAGGCAAAGCTAGAGGGAACGTACAGGAACGGGGCGATGTACGAGGTAATAACTTTGCATGAGAGCCTCTGGTGTGGTTACCATGGTAACCAATGCAGATAGGTCAGGTGTGTCAGATTTGAGCTAAACAGAGTCAAGTCCGATCTGATGACTTTTAAATGTGGACAGGCAGTGCTGAAGATCAGATTTGTGACACAGATCAGATTTGCCTTCAGACTGAACAAAACCTTAAAGTTACAAAGTTCTGACACTGGAGACTCCTTCCACTAATATAAAATAAAGCATCTCCATGTTAACAATAAAACGCGTTTTCATTGCTACATCAGACTTTTTAAAATATGCAACTGTACATTTTAAATGTTAATCTGTGTTCCTGACATAAAGCGTGTTTCAGTTTTGTTAGTGAAGGGTTCTTCTCGGATTCCTGTCGCAGGAACTTAACACTGAGACAGGTTTTGATGAAGAGCCTAATAGTGGTAGCCTGGTGGTGCTGAGGTTTAATCTCACTCACAGCCCCATACTAAAGCTGTACAGTACATGGGACCTTTAAAGGCTCCACCTGAAGATTTAAGATTGAACCTTTTTTTAATTTTAAGAATAAGACTAAACTCTACAATGAAGCCTTTTCCGTCTAAACCCTTGAAAAAAAACCTTTGTGTCTAAGTACCAAAATGCTAAATGGTAAAATCCTGCCCTGTTCTCGGCATTACCGTATTATTCAGCACTATTCATCATAGTAATAAAACTTCCCTTTAAGATTAGCGTTAGCGCTATGATTGCATTGACATTTCCACTTCTACTCACGCCGCTCTCCTCAACACTCACACGGTTTAGACACACGTCTACTCCACAGACCCGAGATTGTTACTTGACACTGCTGAGAGTTTCATCCTCGCATCATTAGCGCAGTAGAGCTGTTGTGCATCAGAGGATGAAGGTTGTGTTGCTGCTGCTGTGATTTGTTGCCAGTCAGTAATAGGTGTGAGTCAGCAGGAAAACTTAGCATTTATTTATTTTATCGTGTCTCTGGATTGATATACATCGTGACATCATCATGTCTTAGTAAATCAGTGCTGCATAATAAAATATTGTTTGGTGTTAGGACGCACATCTGGCTTAAATCCACGTAACAGTGAGTGAGTGTGAAGTGTAAACGTGATTTACTCTGGTGGCCATAATGCATTGCGTTGTTGGTTTAATTGGTGCATATCTCTGCTGAGGAAGATGAAGTGCTCTGATGGTTATGTACCCTCAGACCTCCTACAACTGGACTGTTGTCACATGGCTTTAATTGATAGTTTACACAGAAACTTTATTGTAACTACAGCCTGAACACACCCTACTATGCCCTGAACTAACCATTCTGTACAGACTACACCATGACCACACCCTAGCATACCCTAACCACATGCCTTACCCTGAACAAATAATCCACATGCAACCACCAATATACCAATACACCATGCCCTAAACAAACCAATCCACACCCAAACCACACCCAACCACACCCTAACCACTCTCAAGGAAATGCTGAAATGAAAGGAGCCAAAGGTATTTACAAATATTAATATACATTTTTGTCAACCAACAAAACATATTTGCTTCCAAAATGCTCTTTGAACCTTCCAGATTAGGAAACATTGTATTAGATGTTGTAGGTACACAGATCCTTTAATGGTTTCCATTATTTACACCACTTTTTCTAGAGATAGTGTTGCCAGGCAACTGGATTTGTGGCTGACACCTTGACCACACCATGCCATACTTTGTTTACATCCTGCCACTCACTAACCACACCCTAATATCCTGACCACACCCTATCTACTGTACACACTACTATATTCTGACCACACACACACCACCTTCACGATACTACACCCCACTCTGACCGCAGCACACTGTACCATTACTGCACCCTGCGTTATATAAAGAGGTCCTCATAAAACCCAGAGAACATTAACAAATATTTACTGAAAATTATTTACAATTGGAACTCTAACTTCTAATGAGCTCCTTGGATGATTGAGAGGTGTTAGCTTTCAGACTGTGTTCTACACGTGATCCTTTCTGTCATTTTAGGTTTCTACATTTTTCAAAGGATTTTCAAAAGATCAAAATAAAGAATGCTTGGGTTCTTGAGCAAGTTATTAACGGTTAGATGATGGTATTATCTTAAAGTTGGTTACGACAGATGGGTTTTTGCATTATTATCCATGGCTGAGTGTGGATGGTGGATGGTGGTCTAGTGTGGCGTCTGTCTAAGAAGATCTTTAACACATCTTATATCTTGAGTTAAATGACTACGATCAGAATCTGTTTGCAGTAATGGAAACTGTCCTGCAGGAAAAGCTCTAGCTGATGACGGAGTCTGACGGACATGACCTCGGTCCAAGCAGTACGCAGTGAAAGCATCATGTCTTAATCTCCTTAGGTTCCTAGTCTGCTCCTACAAATAGCACTAGGGAGAGCCTTCAGGTGTCATCTTAAAGGTTGCCGTATGCCGTTGGCTCACATGGTGTACACATGCGGTGATTAATGGAGGTGGATTTCTGTGTTTAAGGAAGTAACGAAGACTTACGGGACATGGTAGAGATGCTAATGGTATTGCTCAAGTCAAAAAAATAAAAAAGTTCTTTGAAGTTTCTCTGTCTTTATGGGTTGAACAATACTGTATACTGGTGTCTATTTTTCCCTCAGCTTGAATATTAAAGTGGTAAGCGGGAAGGATGTCGTCCCTCGGCTTTAATCTGACAAAAGTAGCTTCTTTATTTATCCGGAGATCGGTAGGTTTTGATGTGATGGTTGAAGTAGTGCCTGATTAAAAGATGAGACGCTGAGATTTTAACCTTGCTTTTTGATACCGTATGTATCGATCAGGTGAAGCTCAGGTCCATTTTAGGAGCTCTGCCTCTCTGCCTCTCTTTCTCTCTCTCTCTCTCTCTCTTCCCCCTTGACATTCTCCCTGCCTGCGTGATCCCAAGGGATTTATAGGAGAGTGTCCTCTCGAAAGGGCACAGAGCGTTAAACTCCATCACATGACCAGGTCGAAGCTCCTCTAAAGTGCTCTCGGCGTTCCCTTAAATACACGAGGCGTGTGATGAAGTTCAAGAAAGGGCTTCTTTTCTCTGATATGTCAGGATGCACACAGAGTCAGAAAGTTGTGGTGTTGCTTACAGGAATCGATGCATCGTCCGAAATATTACACCTCCTTCACAATCTTTACAGATGAAACACTAGGAACTCAGTCAGAAACACAACACCCTGACAAACACTTCTGAAATGTAACACAATTTCAAGAGTGTCAAGAAATGTAACACCCATAAAGAGTCATCAGAAAGCGTGTGTTTATATCGGGTTAGAGCAGCAGTCTGATTTACTTCCTCTCACCACAGCACTCTGTTCTGACCGAGCCGTGTGTGTTACGAAGGTGTAATGATGCCCGTGGAAATCGAATCAAACCTTTAGTGTGTATCACTCCTCACATGTGTGCTCATGAGTGAAGCTCACCCAGGGTTATTCCAAAACGTCTGGTATTAAAATAATTTTCATACCTGAGCAATCACGTATCTCCAAAATATTATGGATGTTGATATTAAAGCACTAATTAACTCTTTCTAATTCACCTGAAACTTCATACATTTATCTACCCACAAACTCTGCCACATTCTAACCACACCCAAACTACACCCAAACCACACCCTGTCATGCCCTTAACAAATCCAAGCCACACCCTAACATACCCAAGTCACACCCTGTCATGTCCTAAACGAACCAAGCCACACCCAAACCACATCCAGTCTTGACCTGAACAAAACAAGCCACTTCTTGCCACACCCTAAGACACCTCAACCACACCCTGTCATGCCCTGAACAAAGCCACATCCTAACCACATCCACTTCACACTCTGTCATGCCCTGACATACCAAGTCACACACTACCCCACTTTAACACACACAAACACCACCCAGCCATGCCCTGACTAAGCCAAACCACACACGATTACACCTTCACACACCTTAACTACACCCAAACCACACCCTGCCATGGCTTGAACAAACTAAACCACATACAGTACAGGCCAAAGGTTTGGACACACATTCTCTACTATGAATGAACACATTTTAACATATGTACTTAACAAAAAAAGGTGAAATAACTGAAAACATGTTTTATATTCTAGTTTCTTCAAAATAGCCACCCTTTGCTCTGATTACTTAATTTTTTGTTAAGTACAAAACTCCACATGTGTTCATTCATAGTTTTGATGCCTTCAGTGAGAATCTACCAATGTAAATGGTCATGAAAATAAAGAAAACACATTGACAGATAGATGAGAATGTGTGTCCAAACTTTTGGACTGTACTGTACGACCACACCCTAACACACCGGAACTACACCCAATCCCCACCCTGTCATGTCTTTACTCTTTACCAAGCCAAACCATACATGACCACATCCTCACACACCTTTTACTACACCCAAACCACACCCTGCCATACCCTGCACAAACCGAATCATACCCTAACACACCCTAACCTCACTCAACCACAATGCCCAAAAAGTTTCAGGAACATTACATAAAGAGTTCCTGATAAAACATTCCATTTATTCCTCTACCTTCAGTGATCACTCCATCCTGCTCATAGTGATGGTGTTTCCATACTGTATCCTATTAAAGCTCTGTTCTGATTGGATTTGTTTTACACATTTGATTAATGTAGTTATCACCAGAGTATTGGTGTCAGTCTTATCCGAATCAGTCATGTCTTTCATTTTTAACAGAAAGTGTGTGCGTGTGCATGGACAGAATACACCTTCTATAAAATAAGCAGTAATTTTAGCGCTACAGAATTGATTTGATATATACGATGGGACCTGATATTAAAAAATTTAATCAGCATCAGTGTGTAGTGTATTAATTGATACCTTTTTGTGTGTGACAAATCTACACTAGCTCTGTCATTCAGTCATAAACCACTTATCACATGCTAATTAGTCATTCACACGGCCATGCAGGAAAACGAAACAGTATTTAGAGAATTTACATTTTTAATATAAACATTATCTTCCTTGCGTGGCTAATCTTAGTACTATAATATCATTGGTGCTCAATAATTTGTAATATATATATATATATATATATATATATATATACTGTATTTTTTTAAATCAAGCATGGGAGCTGTAGTTTTGTAGCAGGAGCTGGCCGGTGATTAGGTGGCTGCTGTCCTTCTGTAGCTATGACATTAATAATAGATCAGAATTCTGTTCAGGCTGGAGGAGTGCAATCGACCTGCAACATCCAACCAACATCCTCTGCAGTGATGCACACACACACACACACACACACACACACACACACACACACACACACACACACACATATTGGGGGGTGGGGGCTAGACCCTGCATCCTTTTACACACTCCACAGTGTGAGGATCCTGATCATTACAGCTCATTTATAATAGCCATGAAGCTCTGGGTTTGGGTTATGGTGCTATAAACGGCTGTGAAGTTCCATAGGTTATGATGTTAAACTGTGTAAACTGTGTGTTCAGTAGAAGATCTGACCTGATCATTAATGAATCATGAACATCCAGATGTTTCATGTCATCTGGTCATTATAGCAACAGCTGCCCACTAGGATTACATCACACCGTGTCAATATTGGAGAATCTCTATAACTACGAGCACATCAGAGCACTGATTGTTGATGCATCCCTGATTTATTTCAATCTCAGCCCTTTCTCTTCTCAAAGCATCAGGGCTTCCCCTGGTTCAGCGATATCCACCTCTCCCAGCACCTCAGTCTTGGCTCGCGTCCTGGTCACCACTCTGAAACGGAAGAGCACTTTACAGGCGCGGTGAGATCTTATTAGCCGGAGTGAGATGATGTCAATAACTCCGAGCGTGTTCTCCTCTTCTTTCACTGCAATTTGTTCCTGCACAAAACATCAGCACCATAGATTAACGCGCTCTCTCTACGACCCCGGAGTCATGAGGGGAAACGACTGAGTCTCACATCATCAGGCAGAAGGGTGGAAGAAAGGGTACGTCGACCTAGCGTGACGTTATACTGTAGCCAGTTAGAATTTACACATAATTACACAAATTAGATTCTTTGCTTGTGAAATGATTTCATGTGTGAATCTATCCAGTGTCTGTCATTATGTGATTTAAATTCCAGTTAAATGACATACACACCCAATTAGCAGGGTTTTTTCTTTAATTAATAAATTTGATGAACTTTAGAATATAATACTTATTATATTACAAACAGAAAAATATGTTTTGTTCCTAATATTATTATCATTTCCGCAATTGCATTTAATTTCAGGTTGCAAATTCTGCTTTATGAATTTTTTTCTAGCTTTGAGAAATGTGAGGCCACGCCTCCTTTACTCTGACTGACAGTCAAGGCCACGACTCCTTCCCTGGAACTAACCTCAGATCAATATGAGCCACTGGGTTCAATGTTCTGTTGTTTTTGCATAATGAATTTTACACTGTTTATTATCAGCAGGGGATTTTTCCATAGTGTATGAGCCCAATATTGGCAGTGACCTTTGACCTCCCAAATTCCCTCAACGCTTGTAAAAGATTCAATTCCACCTCGAAGACATAAAGACAATGATCTTTACCCTGAGTGAGGGAGGTAGTGTATGCAGAGGTGGAAAGTAACGAATTACATTTACTCGCGTTACTGTAATTGAGTAGCTTTTTTGTGTATTTCTACTTTTTAAAGTAGTTTTAAAAATCTGTAATTTTACTTTTACTTAAGTACGTTTTGTTTGAAGTATTGTAATTCGCTACATTTTAAATCATATATTCGCTACTGAGTAAAAAATAAATGAATGAAAATGATAAAATAATAAAAATATTATGCTTTGTATAAATGCTCCGTTGCGCCGCGTGTGTGTATCATGTCCTGGTCGCGCGCCGCTCCAGACTCCACTCCAGGTTTTCTGACATCGGCATCTTCCTGACCTTCCACACGGTCGCTTCCGCCTTGAGTGACGTCATCGACTAGCGCGACCATATATAACCCGGAGAGAGACGCGGGAAAGATGAAAGAGGTTGTGATTTTGGCGTTTTGACATTTGGTTGTGTATTCTGGTTTTGACTTTTTGCCTCCAATTGACTTTGATTATTGCTTTGTACCTTTGGTTTGGTTGGTCTTTGTATATATTTGTAGATAATTTCACTGTTTTTGGTTTAGGGAGTCCGGGAAGCTACCTGTATTTTTGTTTGTGTTTTTTTTTTTTTTGCAGGTAATCTAGCTACTAAATATAAATATAATTTTGTTTATTATTTTGCCCTGCGTCCAACCTGAATCTGATCCTCCTCCTGGTGTGTGTGTGTGTGTGTGTGTGTTTATGTATACAAACCTCATTATTTCATCAGTTAATGATTGGATCTAGTTCTTTCTGCCATATACCACCCTTTCCATACAGTTTAAAATAGAACCCTGAACCATTCTTTTGCTGTATGGCCCTAGATTGGGACGTAACACCATATTTAAGTGACCACTTTGATTTTCAAGCACAAGAAAGACAACAGCTTTATTATGCAAAGGTGTTCCTTCAGTTAAAAACAACTAGTTTGAGATTTATATCTGCTCATCTTTTTTGAACTACGCTAGAATGCCTCATCCCACCTCGCTGTTAAAAAAATAAAAATAAAAAAGTAACTCGGTAACTTTTACTCTGAGTAAATTTTTTAATGAGCTACTTTTTACTTTTACTTGAGTAGATTTTTATAATGGTAACTTTACTTGTACTTAAGTAAAATTTCACTGAAGTAAAAGTACTTGTACTTGAGTACAAAATTTTATTACTCTTTCCACCTCTGAGTGTATGTGTGTTTGTGTGTGTGTGTGTGGAACAACAGCACACAACACTGTAATATTGAGGTCTGGATACAGAACTGCAGCCGATGCCTGCTAGAGGAGTGACGATGTAACAATATATCTTCTTCTTCTTCTTCTTTGTCTTTCGGCTGTTCCCTTTCAGGGGTCGCCACAGCGAAGCATCTGCCTCCATCTAACCCTGTCCTCTGCATCCTCTTCTCTCACACCATCATGGTGATATAGTGTGGGCAACTTTAACTACTGTTATAATTTTGCAACTTTAAACAATTTTTTTTTTACTTCGGTGTAATCTATTGCGATTTTGCAAAGGAAATATGTGATATATAGTACAGTGCAAAAGTTTTGACCACCCCCCCCCCCCCCCAACTCTTTTCTTCATATTATGCCTCCAAAGTGCCAGACTTTCTTTTCTGATTAATGTAGTCTTGAGGACTAGTTCTCCAGGCTCCCTGAAGGACTTTTTGTCCTGTCCCTCCACCTGAGCGGTTTCGAGGGAATGTTTTTTGTTTGTTAAGCCACACAGTGACCTATGAATCATGTATGCATACAAAAATCATCTATTAAGTCCTGACTCAGTGAGAAACAGGTGCAGATGATGAGAGATGATCAGGAGGTGATTAATATACTGCTGAAGCTGACTCGGTCCGAACTGATCTCGGTCCAACTCACACAGTTTAATAAGAATGCTATAGTTTGTTGTAGTTTGTCGCAGTTTGTTGTTGTTGTCCTGTTTGCACAGTTTAGGGATTAAAAGTGATTCATAATGTGTTTACTCAAATGATACAAAGTTATTGCTCCAGTTAAGATAAGTCAATACTACACTATATATTTATACACACACACACACACACACACACACACAGATTTGGCTTCAAAATGGCTGACAAGGACTACATTACCCATCAGCCCCAGAACATCACATGACCTCGTCAGGCTCACAGAGTACTCACACACCTGTTCTGTGTTTCACTCATCACTAACCCTATTTAATGTCTCTGTGTTCCACAGTTAAGCTTCTGTTTGTATTCTGTTAATTAATCTGTTGAACTGGATACTTTTAACAATTAAATTTTTACCAGTTTTAATGCAGTTACCAAGAAGATCAATATTAATTAAAAGCTCTCTTTAATGACTATCAGACATTGAAAAGTGAACATCAGTCCTAAAAATTTTTCTGCTTTATTAAGCTGTAACACTCACTGACTCATCTTCTATACCGCTTTATCCTGTATTCAGGGTCGTAGGGACCTGGAAGGGTGCCAATCCATCACAGGGCACACACACACACACACACACACACACTACGGGCAATTAGGGAACGCCAATTAGACTAACCTGCTTATCTTTGGCCTATGGGAGCAAACCGGAGTACTGGAGGAAGCCCACCAAGCACAGGGAGAACATCAAAACTCCATGCACACACAGAGAAGGGAATCAAGCCTGGCTGGGAATCGAACCCATACCCTGGAGGTGCAAGGCGACAGTGCTAACCACTATGACCAATTTAACAGAATTTCCTTTTTTTTTGTATTAAAGCATAATGCTAATGGGTTTAACCTGATCCATAAAATCACCTTTAACTTATATTTTAATTTTAACTTTATTATATTTTAATATTCCGTGTACCATCATAAAAACACTATATGAGAATAAAATCTATTAAAAATATTTTAAAAATTCATTCATTCATTCTTTCATTTTCTATACCGCTTAATCCTGTGTTCAGGGTCGCGGGGGACCTGGAGCCTATCCCAGGAGACTTCGGGCACTAGGCGGGGTACACCCTGGACAGGGTGCCAATCCATCGCAGGGCACACACACATACACACACTCACACACCCAATCACACACGACGGGCAATTTGGAAACGCCAATTAGCCTAACCTGCATATCTTTGGTCTGTGGGAGGAAACCAGAGTACCCGGAGGAAACCCACCAAGCACGGGGAGAACATGCAAACTCCATGCACACAGAGACGGGAATCGAGCCTGGCCGGGGAATCGAACCCAGACCCTGGAGGTGCAAGGCGACAGTGCTAACCACTACACCACCGCGCTGTTATTAGAATATAGATGATAATATTAATAGAAAAAGAAGAATAGGCCATATTTATTAAGTTTGGTTTTTAATAAAGTCCAGAACTCACTGATCCACAAAAGTCTTTATTATTAATAGACATGAGGAGTAAAGGTTTTATTATTCATTTATCTTCTCTACCGCTTTATCCTGCATTTAGGGTCGCGGGGACCTGGAGCCTATCCCAGGAGACTCAGGGCACGAGGCAGGGTACACCCTGGACAGCGTGCCAATCCATCGCAGAGCACACACACACACACACACACACACTCATTCACACACTATGGTCAATTTGGGAACACCAATTAGCCTAATCTGCATGTCTTTGGACTGTGGGAGGAAACCGGAGTACCCGGAGGAAACCCACCAAGCACGGGGAAAACATGCAAACTCCATGCACACAGAGACGGGAATCGAGCCTGACCAGGAATCGAACCCGGACCCTGGAGGTGCAAGGCGACAGTGCTAACCACTACACCACCGTGCCGCCGGTCTTATTATTATTATTATTATTATTATTATTATTATTATTATTATTGATCAGAGGCTTTTGTTCCTTGTGTTGGTATGCGGCTGCTCTCTCCATAAGAACAGGCTGGGACCAGATGAGACCCCGAAACGCCCCGCGCTCTAATGGTTCTCGTGCTCGGCCGAACTGTGTGTTATTAGCATGACATGACAACAAAAGTGCATACTATTACCTCCAGCTCGTCTGCCCACTCGGCTCAGCGCTCGCTGCCACAGCCGGGAGACCTGCCACTGATGTGGAGCTGTTTAGGACAAAGACTGTGCGTCTCTACCTTCACTCTGATTCTCCAGCAGCGCATTTTAAAGAGAAATACAAAGTATTTACAAAGAAAGAGGTCGATAGTCTTTTTACAAAAAGATAGATAGATGTTATTTGTTCGTTTTCAGCTTAGGAAATGCTGCATGTGACCCCATCGAAATGAGAGGGCGGAGTAAACCTTAAATAATCCGTTCAGTAGGAAAATATTATCCACGAGAACTCCTGATCTGAGGTGTATATATAAATATATAGTTTCTACCCACATTAGGGCAGGTACTTCTGTTCCTGATCAGTGAACTCAGAGGAAGGAGATCTGATTGGCTCACATTTCACACACACATTAAGGCCTCTAACCAATCAGAGATGAGACTGAGCTCTTCTAACCAATCATAACAAAGAAGACTTTTTCTTCTTCTAATACATGCAAACACATGTCTTATCAGATCAGCGTCCATGTGAACCATAACACTGGAATATCTAACCAGAATCATTTCACTCAGATTGCAGACTATAAACACAGCCAGTGATGATTTACACGAGGAAGCAATGATACAATACCTACGTAAGAACGGGACTTAAACTGATCTAATCAGAGATTAGGAAGAGTGTCTGATCCAGTATAATACCGTGAAAATGTGTGAGTGAAAATTTCCTGCTTTTAATGTGGACTCCGTTAGATCAGTTTGTTGGATTGTTGTTTCAGGCACGAGAAGTGAAATCTTTATAACTTATTAAAAAAATAATAAAAAGTCAACGTAAAGTTTTTTACTGCAGTTAGAGCTCTTATACTGGAGTTTTATCATAAATGAGACGTAATGATACGACACGGAAAAGTGAGGGTTAATTATACAAGGGGTGTTCGAGTCAAATCGGAACATGTAAAGGAGTCCCTGGTAGGCCAGTGTTTCAGACATGAAGCAGGCAGTCCGGCGTACTGAGAGAAATTTCTCCCTTGGTGGTGTCCAAGCTCTAGTGAAACACTGGGATAAGTGCATTAGTGTATCTGGGGATTATATAGAGAAATAAAGGGAGTTTTTACTCTCAGAACTGTGCTCTCAAAAGTCCCGCTTTGACTTGAATGCCCCTCGTGTTTTGCTGCAGTATTGTAATACACCGGCGGTGATGAGGGTTGAATCCCTCTGAGCCTCTGATGGTTATGTAGAACTGAATATTTTCTCTAATTTTTGTGTAGTTGAGTCAATTGATCAATCGAGTTCCGGCACTCAACAGGAAATGCCTTCAAACACATACACACACACACACACGCACACACTCAGATACTGAGTGAATAAAAGATTTGTTTATGTTACTCGTCCTCCTGTTAGATAACCTGCATGATAAAAGAATGAAGCTTGTGCAGTAGTGGAGTTAAGAATAGGTCGAGGATGTTGGACAGCGTGATTATCACCCTGAGCACTGTGTTTATGGGAGACACACACACACACACACTCCCTCTCCAGCCCAAGGGGTTTCATGTGTGAGGGAAGCTGTGAGCACTAAGCTGAGGGCTCGTCTGTAAATCACAAGTGGAGTCATCAGGGCCACATTTATTGACTAATCACTGTAATCAAACCGTCCACACACACACACACACACACACACACACACACACACACACACACACACACACACACACACGCACACACACACACACACTTCCTGTCTCCCCCGCTCATGCAGAACACACCACACACAGAAGACTTTATGTGAAACTCACTCATTCACCCGCTGTGCTCTTACACTGCTGTATCTATAACACGTTCACTACACGTACAGGACGGAGATGATGTGAGGGATTTAATTTAAATGGTCTTTCTTGTGTAAAGAAATCTAAATAATAATAATCATTTTAAAGCAAACTCTTGCACCCTGAGCAGCTCACATATGGAACCTGCTTTGGATCAAAACAGAGGTCGAATAAAGCCCGGATTACCGCTGAACGTCTCCATGGAAGAATCCTGGAGGAACTTGTGAGAGCTTCAGTGATCTAAAGTGTTCGGAAGCACAAATTCATGGACAACACACACTTAGGATTCATACAGAGATCATTATGAAGCACAGGATCCGTTTCAGTGGAGGACCAGAGGGATGGGGGTGTGGCTGAAACGGGCGTGGACAAAGGCGTGATGACGGGTGTGATGACAGGCATTTTCACACTAGACACGATTGATTTGATACTGTGCACAAGAACAACTGTCCTCCCCCCTCCTCCTCCCTCCCCGGCTGGCCAACCATGACATCATTCTCATCATCACTATTTTTATTGTTTTCTGTACTCTGGTGCGCATGCATATTTTCACTCTCTGATACAGCAGGTGGTAAATCGTTGGTTTGAGAGCTGCCATTGAACACAAGGATCACAACGAGAAAAGAGAACGAGGAGGTCAGACTTCATGCTTCGCCTAAAACTGACACGTTATACGGTAATGTGACATATCGAATGTTGACATTTCAGAAAAAATATTGAGGGACACTCACACGTGCCTTCCTACTGAATCAGTAGGTTAGAGGATGAGACCGATGGTACTGATGACTTCACATTCTGAACATCAGTCCACATCTGTGTTCGGGTTCGATTGGCTTTCATATCTGATTGTGCCTGGGCGATAAAACGATAACGATATGTATCGCGATAGACGCGTTATTGGTATCAATAAAAAATGTGTTCGATAAAACGTTCAATAATTTTTATTCTTTGTTGGAAGAAAACAGAGGTTGTGAAGCTAGTTTGGTTGTTGTCATGCACACTCGCTCCGCAACCGGCACTATGACACTGAAGTAGTACGATGGCGATTCAAGAAGCATCAGGTACTTGTTCACACGGGCGTTAAAATCGAGCGTTTTTCTGCCGTTCGTAGAGGGTTTTCTACACATAGGAGTCAATGAGAGTGTTCACACGGGCTTTGGTGACGTGCGTTTGTCCGGCGTTAAAAAAACGTTGCATGCAGCTTAAAGGAGACAAGATGGCGCTTCACATCGCTTAGTCTGAGTCTGCCCATGTCGTTTCCGACGCTTCACGGGATCTTATGTGAGTACTCACCATTTTGGGTCCAATTCCTGATTGAGTGTGAGTTGCTAGAACGCGATTTAATTGTGTAAACTCTTGCTCTCGGCGTGAGAGAGTTCTTACAATAACTCTTGTGGTTATCCTGCCTGTTCGCGCTATTTCCGCATTTGAGTTTACTTAGACACACCTACATAATTAATTAATTTGCTCTACAATGCACAAAACAATTACAAGGATGCTGATAGTGATATGAAAAAAACATGAATAATATAAAATAAAGTATAAATAAAATATAAATAAATAGATCAATAATAGAGCAATTTAAAAATTCAAATTCAAAAATTTAATTAATAATGGCTTGAGTTTAAACAAACAAAGCGAGAAAAAAACAATTATGGACTTCCTGACCAACAGACCTCAGAATGTTAGGATGGGGAACCGAACATCTGCATCTAGGCAGAAATTAAATCATCATAAATCGTCCAAACCTCAAATGATTTGTTTTTTAGTTTTTTGGTTTGTTCCAACTGACAGACATGTATTTATGATCGAGTCCAGAGAAAATTTAAGCTTTTGATATTAATCTACTTCAAAATTAGGTGTAAGTTTATTATTCTGCCACTTCAGTGAACTTAAAATTAACTATTGTTACTTACCTTAGCCTAGTCTTGTCACGGGCGCAGGCAGAACGATATGAATCCAAGTGCAGTTACTGACTGTATAGAGATGTGGGGGCGTGGTCGGGGGGCGTGAGCAAGGGTCGAAAGCCGTGAGTCCGTCAGCGAAGCGTCCAAAGCAAAAACACTAGACTAAAGCCGTAATCAAAAAGGGAAAGCGTGAGGTCAAAACCGGGAGATCAAAAGGGCAGGCGAACAATCCAAATCGGCAGGCAAAAATCAAAAACGAGAAAAAACAAAGCGAGGTCGTAACGTGAAAGCTAGAGAAAAGAAACGCGAGAGAATCGAGGTAAACACACACAATAATCCAGCGATCCACTTAATGGGCATGAGATGAGGCGACGTAGCTGGGACACGTGGAATGTGGGATTTATTCGCCGCATCGTAGAGGGAAGCAAAAGTTTGACCGCACAGGGATTGACAATCTTGGTTATGGTGAACGGGCCGATGTAACGGGGTGAGAGTTTGCGGGACAGGGTCTTAAGAGGGAGATCTCTGGTGGAGAGCATGACTCTCTGCCCTATCCTGTACTTGGGGGCCTGAGAGCGTCTGCGGTCTGCTTGCTCCTTGTAAGTTCTGCCTTGTCGTAGCAGTGTCCTTCTGGCCTGAGTCCAGGTCCTCCTGCAGCGGCGAATGAAGGCTTGGGCAGAGGGGACGCTGACCTCCTCTTCCTGAGAGGGGAACAAGGGTGGTTGGTAACCCAGGCAGCACTGGAAGGGGGACAGCCCAGTAGATGAAGAGACTAGAGAGTTGTGGGCGTATTCGACCCAGGGCAGGAATCTGCTCCACGAGGTGACATCCCGGTAGGTCATGCATCTCAGGGCGACCTCGAGAGCCTGGTTCTTCCTCTCCGTCTGCCCATTGGATTGAGGATGGAAACCTGATGACAGGCTTGGGGTGGCTCCGATGAGCTTACAAAATGCCTTCCAGAACTGAGAGGTGAACTGTGGGCCCCGATCAGACACGATGTCCTTAGGCAGGCCGTGGAGCTTAAATACATGATTAATCATAAGTTCTGCAGTCTCCTTGGCGGACGGGAGTTTTGGTAGGGGGATGAAGTGAGCCGCTTTAGAGAACCGATCAACCACGGTCATGATGCAGGTGTGGCCGGTGGAGGGGGGTAGTCCGGTGACAAAGTCCAGGGCGATGTTGGACCAGGGGCGATGAGGGATGGGCAGGGGTCGGAGGAGGCCAGCCGGGGCCGTGTTGACATGCTTAGATCTTATGCAAACATTGCACGCTGCAACAAAGTGAGAGGTGTCCTCCTTGAGGGTGGGCCACCAAAACCGCTGCTGGGCTAGTGCCAGAGTTCTGGCGGAGCCTGGGTGGCAAGAGAGTTTAGAACTGTGGGCCCACTCCAGGACTTGGGAACGCAGGTTGAGGGGAACGAAGAGGCGGTTCGGGGGCACATTGCTTGGGCTTGGTCCATGGGATAGGGCTTGCTTGACACTAGTTTCGATGTCGAGCTCGGCCACGGCGAGCAGGCAGGGGGGTGGCAGAATCGTCTCACATGAGGCAGGGTCTTGGGTGGTTGTAAATAATCTTGAGAGGGCGTCCGGCTTGGTGTTCTTAGAGCCTGGTCGGTAGGAGAGGGTGAAGTTGAACCTCGCGAAGAACAGGGACCACCGGGCCTGACGAGAATTGAGCCTCTTGGCGCTTCGTAGGTATTCGAGGTTCTTGTGATCGGTCCAAACTAGGAATGGGACCTCCGTTCCCTCTAGCCAGTGTCTCCATTCCTCCAGTGCTAACTTGATGGCTAAGAGTTCACGGTCTCCGATGCCGTAATTGCTTTCAGCAGGAGTTAGGCGGTGGGAGAAGAAGGAACAGGGGTGCAGCTTATTATCCCGGTTGGATCTTTGTGAGAGGATGCCTCCTACTCCGGTGCTGGAGGCGTCGACCTCCACGATGAACTGCTGTGACGGATCTGGGATGGTGAGGATAGGGGCGGAGGTGAACCGTTTCTTCAGCTCGCTGAAGGCTTTCTCAGATTCCTGGTTCCAGCAGAAATGGGTCTTGGTAGAGGTCAGGGCTGTTAGAGGAGCGGCGATGGAGCTGTAGCCTCGGATGAACCGACGATAAAAATTAGCAAAGCCTAGGAATCTCTGGAGTTCATGCCGAGAGGTGGGGGTGGGCCACCTAGTGACTGCTTGGAGCTTAGCAGGTTCCATCTCGATGCCCTTGGGGCTGATGGTGAATCCGAGGAACGTGGTAGATGTGGTGTGGAACTCGCACTTCTCCGCCTTGATGAACAAGTTGTTCTCCAGCAGCCTCTGCAGCACCTGCCTGACGTGATGTTGGTGTTCTTCTGGGTTGTGAGAGAAGATCAGGATATCGTCTAGATAGACGAATACGGAAGAATTGAGGAAGTCTCTGAGAACGTCGTTAATTAAGGCCTGAAACACTCCGGGGGCATTAGTAAGTCCAAAGGGGACCACCAGGTATTCATAATGTCCAGTTGGTGTGTTGAAGGCCGTTTTCCATTCATCCCCTTCCCGGATGTGGACAAGGTGATAGGCGTTGCGCAGATCGAGCTTGGTGAAGGTGCTGGCCCCCTGAAGGAGTTCGAAGGCAGTAGACATTAGGGGAAGGGGGTATCGGTTCTTTATAGTGATGTCGTTAAGGCCCCTATAATCAATGCACGGGCGAAGGGAACCATCTTTTTTGCCTACGAAGAAGAATCCAGCCCCTGCCGGAGAAGAAGAGGGGCGGATGATTCCTGCGGCAAGGGATTCCGTGATGTACTGGTCCATAGCTTGGCGTTCCTTGGGTGACAGAGAATAAAGACGACCCTTGGGGGGGGTGGTGCCTGGAAGGAGGTCAATGGCGCAGTCGTATGGTCGGTGGGGGGGAAGAGAGACTGCACGTGACTTGCTAAACACAGTCCTAAGGTCATGGTATTCTGGGGGAACACAGGTGAGGTCCGATGGCTCCTTTGTGGGGGTAGGGTCGAGGCAGGGCGTAGTGGCGGCGCGTAAGCATGACGTAGAACATGACGGGCTCCAGGCTACGATCGAATTCCTGACCCAATCGATGTGCGGGTTATGTTGGATTAACCAGGGGAGGCCTAGGACGACCGTGGCATGTGACCCCTCCATGATGAACAGCGACGTCTGTTCTGAATGATTGCCGGAGACCTTTAGACCAATGAGAGGGGTTCTGTGGGTGATAGGTGGGAGCGGACTCCCGTCGAGGGCCTGGACCTTGAGGTGGTTCTCCAAGGGCAGCGCAGGAATACCCAGGATTTGGGCTGAAGCCGCATTCAGCAGGTTGCGATCTGAACCCGAATCGACCAGTGCCTGCACTAGGTGGGTCTGTTGCTCATGGATGAGGAGGATGGGAAGCAGATGACGTTGGTCTGGGAGCCTTCTTGGAGTCTCGCCCTCTAGTGCTCCCAGCTGAACTAGAGGGCGCTCCCTTTTGCTGGGCAGTTCTTAAGCAGGTGACCTGGTTTCCCACAGTAGAAGCAGGCCCCCTCCACTCGGCGGCGGTGACGCTCCTCTGGGGTGATGCGGGTTCTGCCCAGTTGCATGGGTTCCTCCTGGGGTTCAACTCGTGGAGGTGGGAGTCGCGGTAGAGCTCTGGGTGGAGAAAACCGGGCTGACCTACGAAGACGGAGACGGGCATCTACTCGACCGGCCAGGTCCACAAGCTCTTGGAGAGACGAGGGGAGCTCTCGTGAGATTAGCTCATCTTGGAGCTTCTCTGTCAGGCCCTGCAAAAAGACGTCGCATAGTGCTCGGTTGTTCCAACCGCTGGGAAGGGCCAGGGTCTGGAACTCAATGGCATAGTCATAGGCAGAGCGCGAGCCCTGGCGGAGGTTCAGCAGCCTTCGGCCCGCCTCTCTGCCATGGCATGAGCGGTCGAACACCCTCTTCATCTCCCTGGAGAAGTCCTCATAACTGGAACAGCAGGGGTCGTGGGCATCCCAAAGCGCGGTGCTCCATTCCCGCGCGCGTCCAGACAGGAGCGTGATGACGTAGGCCACCTTGGCTCGTTCAGTGGAAAAGGCGGAGGCTTGGAGCTCGAAGATCAGGGAACACTGGGATAGGAAAGAGCGACATGTGCCTGGATCTCCCTCGTAGGTGGGGGGGGCGGGGAGGCGTGGCTCCTGTTGCGCGTGGGAGCTTGCTCCTTGCGGTAGAGAGAGTTGGAGTCTCTGGAGCTGAGACGTGACGTCGGCGAGGGACTGCTTTGTACTAAGCAGTTCCTGTTGGTGATTTCCAAGCAGGGCACCTTGACTCTCCAATGCCGTTCTCAAATGGTCAGAAACCGCTGGATCCATAACTGGCTGGATTATTCTGTCACGGGCGCAGGCAGAACGATATGAATCCAAGTGCAGTTACTGACTGTATAGAGATGTGGGGGCGTGGTCGGGGGGCGTGAGCAAGGGTCGAAAGCCGTGAGTCCGTCAGCGAAGCGTCCAAAGCAAAAACACTAGACTAAAGCCGTAATCAAAAAGGGAAAGCGTGAGGTCAAAACCGGGAGATCAAAAGGGCAGGCGAACAATCCAAATCGGCAGGCAAAAATCAAAAACGAGAAAAAACAAAGCGAGGTCGTAACGTGAAAGCTAGAGAAAAGAAACGCGAGAGAATCGAGGTAAACACACACAATAATCCAGCGATCTGAGCAGCGCGCCGCGCATGCTTAAATCGCTGGAGTAATCAGTCATGGAATGAGAAACAGCTGAGCAGACGGGGCGGAAACGGGGGCGTGAGAGCGCACGTGACGGCTAGACACAAACATGAGCGCGTGGGGGAGTGACAGCGTGGGAAAAAGACGGCCGGCAGACCGTGACTCGTGACAAGTCTACTGCACACAAAATGGCTACAATGGTGTGATATCCATACTTAAAAATACATGTTAATTAAAACAGTTGAATTGTACTGGTTTATTTTGTACATCAGCAAGCCTGCAATACAATGACCCAGCGTAAAATGGTTACAGTATATAACACAAAAACATTGATCTGAATGCCGGGAAACTTTGGCGCTTCCTTCAGATCCCCGACCCAAGATGGCGGCGATGTTGACGTACTGTAAGCTTAGAGGCCCAAGGCAACATCTAGTCAGTATATATATCTATGACAAGGGCTAACTGCTAGTCTTCTGGTCCGCCTCTGGTTGCCTGTGACAGTTGCATTAACAAAGGCACTCGCTCTCTGGTAACCTAGCAACGTAGGGAGTGATACACTAACATCAATCATGTAACAGTATCACGTTTGATTGCGCCATGTCGTTGTCTTGTGCTGGTCTGCTGGATTCCTCTTCAAAAGCAGAAAATGCACTTTGCACTATTTTATTACACTTTATTAAGCATTTCTTACATTTTCTTTCATTTTGCACCTTAAATGTTAGGAGATAATTAAGTGTTCATTGTGACTTTAGACTTATGTTTACATTTTAATTATTTGAGTTTTCCATGGTTGTTGACATTTCTGTCTTAATAACTGAGGGGACTATGACCAGAGGAAGGTTAAGTTTACTTACTCGAGATTACTTACTCCAGTGGACTGGGGCACCATATCGAGCCCGTAACGCTTGTGTTCTCACTGATCAAAATGAACCAGACTCTGAAGTGTTCTCAGAACCGACCCCGGGGGCATGATGTGAAAACGCCCTGAGAGAGAGAGAGATAGAGAGAGAGACAGATAGAGGGAGAGAGAGAGAGCGCTCGGTCCTGGGCCAGTCTGGGTTTGCCTGGTTCTGTCAGTACATTCCAACACTGTCTATACGTTCCAACACTAAGCACCTGATATCTCTTCTCTTCTTTTCTCTTCATCTGAGTGGCGATCGATATAAACACGTTTAATGGAACAGACACCATCACGCTGCAGGATCGCTCCTCATGCCAGCTGTACGTGCAGCTGTGAGCGGAAATATGAGATGGAGGAAACGGGAATTCCACTTTTCACTTTCCATTCCCATTAACACTGGAGAAACTTTATAGCCAGCACTGGGAGATGAATATGTTACTGTGCAAAAGTCTTGACCACCCCCACCCCCTTTTCTTCATATTAAATTAAATGTGGATTAAATTAAAGAAAAGAGAAATAATGTTGCAAAGTGCCTAAAGGTACCTGAGTTTTAAAAACTGGTGGTTTATGTAACAGCCTCAGCAGCGACCTCATTTCCCCTCTCGTCTGTTCCAATCACTCAAGATCAGCAGTTACTAATCACCTCCTGTTCATCTTCTGTCATCATCTGCACCTGTTTCTCATTGGATATAAAATATTATATAAATTTATATATACTGTGTATATAAATATATAGCTGTAGAATCATGATTGTGTAATATATTGAGGAATATTTTGGTATCTGCAGGATTCATGCTTCTTTTCAAAGCTTTAAGCAACATTAATGCATTTTTGAACAGTTAGAGCGAAGAACTTTAACATTTAAGGTCATTTTTTTCATATAAAGTCACTTTGACTCAACAGGACACCAGCATTAACATTGCGTGTGTGTGTGTGTGTGTGTGTGTGTTCTCTGTTTCAGTTCCACTCTGTTACTGTATGTCAGTGTCACAGTATAAATGCACAGAATGTCGCACACAAAGCAAAAAAAACACTGAAAATCATTGACCCCCCTCACTCCAAACCCCTCCACCCCCATACACCCCCCCCGTCCTATAAAAGCCCATCCCGTATCACACTTCTTCCATAAATACCCTGCGATATTGATCACGAGGTCCTCGGTGTCCCAGGCAGAGTTTCCTCTTCCTCTCTGCACAGCGATGATGACGATGATTTCCAGAAATAATTCACCCTTCAGCCTCCTGCGGTGACAGTCGCAGTACAGAGCACTCTGTCTCTACGGCTTTGTATCCCGAGATCATCGCTCTCCGCTCCACGCTCGGGGTCCTCCTGTCCTCCTGTCCTCCTACGTTTTACTCGCTGTCAGGGGTTTTGTGTAGTTCAGGGGTTGAGGAGAAGGAGAAAAGAAAGATTTCAAAATACAGGAAACTGGAAAAGAAGGCAGAAAGTCATGCGAAGGGGAAATGATTTGGAACACGAAACACAGTAATAGAATAAAGATGATACAGGAATTAAGTGTGACATCTGTACATTATTTAGGGTCTTGGAATGATCGGAACACCCGAAGGGTTTGGGATTTACAGTATAGACACGACTGCTACTTACAATCCTATATAACTCTATACAGTGTTCACCGCCCAGCTAAAACACTCACTGTTTGTATGTAAATAAGTAAATACTTCTCGATAGTCTCTGATTTGATCATCATTTCTGTAGTTCTTTTAGCCCTAACCGATGCAGTGAGAAGATTCTCATTTCTTAAACACACATGTGGGAGGATGACGTTACTGTGTTTCAGAAATTCAAACTATTGTCTGGCATCAAGCAAAGACAACAACTAAGGAGATAAAGCTGAACTGACTGGTTGGAACTGGGTTAAGAACTGGCCGAGACATCATAAAACCCCGGAAGGACAGTGCTGAACCCTCCACAGAAAAACATCCTGAATGACCGTGATGGGAGATTAAACTCCTGGTGAAGATACAAAATGTCCAGTAGAAACCAGAGGTATGTTTAATAGTGAAGGTAAGAGCGTTTCCATACAGAACTCACAGGACTGGGACTCATTGGACTTTGGAGTGATGGAAAAAGGTCATGTGACCTGATGAGTCCAGACTGAGCCTATTACAGAGCGATGGGCGTGTCAGGGTAAGAAGGGAAGGACATGAAGCGACGCTCCAATCATGCATAGTGTCCACTGTACAAGCCTCTGGAGACCGTGTTATGATCTGGGGTTGATCAGTTACTCAGGTCTAGACTCAGCAACGTTATGGGGCAATAAAATTAAGTCAGCTGATGACCTGAATGTACTGAATTCCCAGGTTATCACATCTGTGGAGAGTTTCTTCCATATTTCAGGACTGAGAGAGCGGCTCTGGGAGCACGAGGAATCACTGGACACCACAGAGTCCTGAACTTTAACCCAAGTGAGAGACACAGAGGATGTGATGGAGAAAACTTTACAGAGAGGTTCGACTCTCATGACATTAATACCAGAACTCAGCCAGACATCAGTGCAGCACCGCACATGACTGAATAAATGTGGGGTTAAAGTTATGAACCAGGAGGTTTTGGGTTTGAATCCCAGAACAGCCAGAAGGTTGTACAGAACAGTGTTGGGTGTAACGCGTTACTTTGTGACACGTTAGAGTATTGGATAACTTTTTTGATGTAACAAGAAATCTACCGCGTTAGGTCCTCCATTTAAGTATTCAGTTATTTAGTTATATTTTCAAAAATGTAATCCGTTATTCAGGCAATTTATGTAATCCGTGAACCAGACAGCAGTCATTCCCAATCCGGTAGTGTGTGTGATAAAGTCGTCCTACAAGCCCTGCCCCCTCTGTTATTCCTGCTGTTATACCCCTATCTCACCTGTGCGGTTTGACTATGTGAGGACGCACAGAAAGATGTAAACCTAATCACAGCGCCAAAACTCGCTGTGAATCATGATGAACCGTACGTACTGCCACCGCGTGAAACCGCGTACGTGAGATAGGGGTATTAGTGCATGTACTGTAGTGGTGGCTCAAGTGTGTTGAGGCTCTGAGTGAGGGATCGGAAGGCCCGTGGTTCTACTCCCTGCCCTGCCAGGTTGCTGCTGTTGGGCCCTTAACACTCCTGTCTGCTCCAGGGGGCACTGTATCATGACCCTGCACTGGAATATGTGGAGAATAAAGAATTGCTCTGTGATGTGATGAATAAAAGCAGAACTGAAGTGATTCGTTATTAACTGAACACACGGGAGTGTGAACACGACACTATAAGGCCGGGGTACTCTATAAGGGGTACTCAATAGGCGGACTCCGGTCCGCATCCGGACCCAAATACGGTTAAATCTGGACCGACACCAAAACAAACATGCTAATTTAATCATAATCCAAATGAGTTCTCAATGAAGTGCGCAACTGTGTTTCCGCGCGATATGTCTTTGAGTCTTCTAGTGATGGGTCGTTCATGAACGATTCGTTCTTTTTGAACAAATCTTTAACGTGACTCAGAAGAACGAGTCGTCTCCGAGAGTGATTCGCTCATTTTCTACTGGCCGCGCATGCGCAAATCATCGCAGAATCTCCGTAGGTTATGTATTGAACGGTTCTCAACGAATCGTCAAGTTTCCCGAGTTGTTCAAAAGAACGAACGACTAGTGGAAGATATAATAGGTGCTCATTCTGTTTACTATAATTTGTCCTTAATATCCTAATGGTGTGCTCAAAGCTGGCCACTGATATAAGTTTATTTTGAAAACAGCGAATTTAAGAATGAGTGGACAGAAAAATATGCATTCGTGCTCCCTGTGGGAAGCAGAAAACTAATGTGCTTAATCTAGCAATTAAAAGTGGAGACCTTCTCACCTTCTGGACAAAGATGGTTACTGCAGCAGGTGTTCCTGTCCTGCAGAAAATGGCCCTTCAAATTCTGATAATGTTTTCTTCAAACGTACTGCTATGAATCTGCCGTTTCAACTATGAGCATGGTGAAAAACACATATTGCAGCTCCATCACAAATGAACATTTACATCAGTGCCTCCACCTGGTCCTCACACCTTTTATGCTAACTGGTGGCACAAAGATGATGTCACTTTTCACACTAAAAGGACCATGTCATTTTTGGGTATTGTTCGAAAATTTTGGGTTTGACTTATTTGTAGTTGAAATTGGATTTGGTCATTTTTCCGGACCTCGGACTGAATAGAAATTTGGTAAGTGGACCTTTCAAATTTATATTTGAGTACCCCTGTTATAAGGTGATGTTTGAGCACCGTGTCTGAAATATAGCCTTATAAGAAGAAGCTCTTTTATGGCTGAAGCAGGAACACAACGTGATAGTGTGTGTGTGTGTGTGTGTGTTATCAGTTCTGCAGTCACACTGAAATGATAAACACATGGACTAAGGATACGAGAGATTTAAGCTGGAGCGGTGACCCGTGTTTCTGACCCGTATCACCACACCACTAGTATTACAGTGTTTGGGAGGACCGAATGTTTTGATTAATTACAATATTGTGAGTAAACCATTGTGTGTGTCGTATGTAATCATCTTCCCTCGTCAGAGTTGGGGTTTATTGTCTACGTCATGGCTTTTGTCCTTAATGCTTCCATTATTCATCCATATTTTTGGTTCTGATTCTCATGCGTGTTCCACCTTCTCATCACACCCACACACACACACACACACACACACACACACACATACACACACTCGTTAATTCCTCCCCCGTCACAGATTAAATCCCAAATCCTCATGTTCGTTCAGATTGTCCTGTGCACTCGGACAGTTTTGTGAGACCTCGGTTAAGTTGTTAAAGTAACTCTGCAGGCGGCGAGAGGAAAAACATTCAGATCTCTCAATTAATCTGCTTAGCACAGGAGCCAGCTGTTCCAAGGACTCAGCACAGGTCACACACACACACACACACACACACACACACACACACACACACACACACACACACACACACACACAGATAGGACAGTTAAACTCTGAATAAACTTTGGGGTACAACTCTGCTGCAGCTGGATTTCCCAGAATTTCCAGAAAAAAACACACACACACACACACACTCTACAGGGGATCAGAACAAATACTCAACACAACGGTATGAAATGTGTGTGAACCTGAAAAACTCCTGACTCAGCATTAAAGTGGAAGTGTTCGACAGATACAGAATTGAAGATAAGTGGAGAAGCTTCAGTACTGACGGTATCAGGTGTTGGCTCGATACCGACACCAGGTGATGCCAGGGATTTGAAGTCACAACCTTCTGCTCAGAATTCCAGAGCCTCAACCACAGAACTAGCACAGCCATGTACAAGAAATACAGTCCTGTTTGATCAATATCTGGAGCTTTAACTGAGAAGGAAATGCATCAGAGTTCTAACGAGTCCCCCGGAAGCTGAGTGCGGAGGGAAATAGGAGGCGCACGACCGCGGCTAATTTGAGCTTTTGTGGCTTTGGGCTCTTCACTGGGTGGTTTAGAGGACGTGCAGTTTAGGATTACTGCAAAGTCACTGAGAGAGAAGAACACTGAAGTCAAGCCAAGGAGCCGTCGTTCAGAGTCCTACAGCGCAGTGACGGCGCGACGCCGACGAGCTCCAACGTTTGGATACTTGGAGACACAGATGCTGATGTTTGAAAGACATTGTGGTATTAAGACCATAAGGCATGTCCGTTTAATCAGTAGCTGACAGTAGCATGTAGTCACCTGATCACAATGGGACTCTGCGAAGATGCAAAGATGCTGCACCAGGACTTTTTAAGAACTGAAAAGCAAATATGTTCAGAATTCAGAATGAAAAGTTCACAAACTTCTAATCTGATACGATGCTGTACAGTGACGTCTCGTTGCTGTACATTTTTAATATAGTAAAAATAATAAGCACTACCTGAATATCTGTTCTTTGGGAAATGGTTCTTTACGTTTAAAAACAGGTTTCAGTTTGGATATCGTAAAAAAAAAAAAAAAATGTGTGTGTAAAAAATACTTTTCCCTGAAAAGCAAAAAAGTCAGTGTTACATTATAAAGTATACTAGAGTATTGTGTTGTGTTGTATTACATCATAAGTATCAAAACATATCACATTATAGTGTATATTGTTGTATCTCATAATAGAGTATATCATAGCATACACTATAGTATTGTGTGTTTTATTTAATGACAGTGTGTGTGTCTGTGTGTGTGTGTGTGTGTGAGTTTGCATGTCCTCCCCGTGCTTGATTGGTTTCCTCCGGGTTTTCCGGTTTCCTCCCACAGTCCAGAGACCTGCAAATTAGACTAATTGTCATTCCCAAATTGCTCGCGTGTACGAGTGTGTGTGCTTGTCCATGGTGTACCCCGTGTTGCATTCACGTCCCCTGGGATAGGCTCAAGCCCCTCCCTCCACTCAACTCCCCCGTGACCCTGTATTCAGAATAACTGCTATAGAGTGTAACTGAGTAATAGTATCACTGTGTATTGTATCGTACAATACAGTACACATTGGATCATATCACATGTTAAGATACATTATATCATCACTTGTACTATATAATAGTGCATTATTGCATAGTATATTATTATTATTATTATCACATTGTTGTATCATGTTGTTTTGTATCATATCGTGAACTCTAGTATTGCTTTGAATTATAGCACACAGTACCACATCATAAAGTTTCACATTGTGTATCATAGTATACAATACCACAAAGTACAGTCTCTAAATGTATTGTATCATATAGTGTACAGTGTTGTCACATAATATAAGACTGTTATCACATTATATAGTCCAGTATCCCACTGTATAGTATAGTATAGGATCAAATAGTACAATATTGCTTTGTATTAGTATCACATCATACATTATAATTTTAAATACTTGTATATAATAAAATAACAATGTATTGCATCATATAGTATCTTATGATACGATAAGAATTTCTTCACAGTGGGGAAATTTCTAACTGCCCTAAAGAGAAGCTCTTATGAATATACTGTAAATAAGTTCTCCTATTTAACGTAAATTATTTATATTATAACTAAATTATCACACAGTATAGAATATTACAGTATAACAGAAGCATATTATATAGTATCACACTGTATAGTACAGTACTGCATGATATCTCATCATCTTATATCCTATTATATATTTTATTTTATTATAGTACAGTATAGTACAGTGTAGTACAGTATAGTACAGTGTAGAATAGTATAGTACAGTGTAGTACAGTATAGTACAGTATAGTACAGTGTAGGAAGAGAGTGATTTGAGACTAACTGTGTGTGCTTTTGTGTGAGACTTTCTGTGTGCTTTGCCAAAACTCTCAGATAGAGAGATGCACAGATGGAGAAAGTTCAATAATCCTCCACTTCTGGCCCGATCTCTCAGTCTAACACTTAAAAACACTAGAACAGACAGCAGTGGAGTGGGTAAGAGCTTCACAGTGGTGTCGAGAGCTTTCTATTCTCCTCCTCCCAAAAGCTCAGTGTTCTGATTAATGAGCAGCAGTGCACTCTGGGAATTCGTGCCTAAGTTCTAAAGTTTAGCTTTCTGATGTTTCCCAGTTTTCGAGCCGTCCACCTCCATACGACTGAAGTGCTTAAGTGATTGTAGCCCAGGGCCCCGTCAGGGCGGCGCACACACTCGGACTGGAGGAAACCGTTTCACGTCCATTCATGAGGTTTACTTAGCGAGTCACAGTGAGAGTGACGAGGGGTTTAAAACCAGCTTAAAATATCAGACGTCTGCATTTACAATTGTTTATTTAATCTTTCTTTTCTATTTTGATATTAAAAGACGTACAGAGATGGAGGTAAATAAATGATGGAAACAGCAATACACTTTGTATTTTACATTATTAACAGCGTTCCTGATAACAACTTTGTGATGCAGATTCAGAAGTTCACTGGAAAAGTATAAACTCCATTCAGTCTGTCCCAACCTTTCCCTGGTAGCGCAGAGTTAAAAACTAATGTGTAATAATGTTGTAGTCTTACTAAAACACTTACTATTAGCCTCCTGAAGTGTCCCCTGCTTGTCCATCTAGCTGTCCCTATTAACAGGTTTTCTTAAAACGTCTTCTTTTTCAGAAAAAAAAGACATGTAGAAATGCATATACCTGCACAATGCTTTAAAATAAAAATACAAAAATATAATATTCCTGTGTAGTTTTACAGGTCCTTCTCAAAAAAAATAGCATATTGTGATAAAGTTCATTATTTTCTGTAATGTACTGATAAACATTAGACTTTCATATATTTTAGATTCATTACACACAACTGAAGTAGTTCAAGCCTTTTATTGTTTTAATATTGATGATTGTGGCATACAGCTCATGAAAACCCAAAATCCCTATCTCAAAAAATTAGCATATTTCATCCGAACAATAAAAGAAAAGTGTTTTTAGTCAACCTTCAAATAATTATGTTCAGTTATGCACTCAATACTTGGTCGGGAATCCTTTTGCAGATTCTTGTGTCTTGCGTCTCTCAACTTTCTCTTCACAATAAGCAGAGGTGGAAAGTAACGAATTACATTTACTCACGTTACTGTAATTGAGTAGATTTTTTGTGTATTTCTACTTTTTAAAGTAGTTTTAAAAATCTGTAATTTTACTTTTACTTAAGTACGTTTTGTTTGAAGTATTGTAATTCACTACATTTTAAATCATATTCGCTACTGAGTAAAAAAAATAAATGAATGAAAATGATAAAATAATAAAAATATTATGCTTTGTATAAATGCTCCGTTGCGCCGCGTGTATGTATCATGTCCTGGTCGCGCGCCGCTCCAGACTCCACTCCAGGTTTTCTGACATCGGCAGCCACCTGACCTTCCACACGGTCGCTTCCGCCTTGAGAGTGACGTCATCGACTAGCGCGACCATGTACAGTATAAACCGGAGAGAGACGCGGGAAAGATGAAAGAGGTTGTGATTTTGGCGTTTTGATATTTGGTTGTGTATTCTGGTTTGACTTTTTGCCTCCAATTGACTTTGATTATTGCTTTGTCCCTTTGGTTTGGTTGGTCTTTGTATATATTTGTAGATAATTTCATTGTTTTTGGTTTAGGGAGTCCGGGAAGCTACCTGTATATTTGTTTGTGTTTTTTTTTTTTTTTTGCAGGTAATCTAGCTACTAAATATAAATACCATTTTGTTTATTATTTTGGCCTGGGTCCATCCTGAATCTGATCCTCCTCCTGTTGTGTGTGTGTGTGTGTATTTTTTTGTATATACAAACCTAATTTTTTCATCAGTTAATGATTGGATCTAGTTCTTTCTGCCATATACCACCATTTCCATACAGTTTAAAATAGAACCCTGAACCATTCTTTTGCTGTATGACCCTAGACTGGGACGTTACACCATATTTAAGAGACCACTTTGATTTTCAAGCACAACAGCTTTATTATGCAAAGGTGTACCTTCAGTTAAAAACAACTAGTTTGAGATTTATATCTGCTCATCTTTTTTGAACTACGCTAGAATGCCTCCTCCCACCCCCGCTGTTAAAAAAATAAAAAAGTAACTCGGTAACTTATAATGGTAACTTTACTTGTACTTAAGTAAAATTTAATTGAAGTAACAGTACTTGTACTTGAGTACAAAATTTTATTACTCTTTCCACCTCTGACAATATCCCACAGATTCTCTATGGGGTTCAGGTCAGGAGAGTTGGCAGGCCAATTGAGCACAGTAATACCACGGTCAGTAAACCATTTACCAGTGGTTTTGGCACTGTGAGCAGGTGCCAGGTCGTGCTGAAAAATGAAATCTTCATCTCCATAAAGCTTTTCAGCAGATGGAAGCATGAAGTGCTCCAAAATCTCCTGATAGCTAGCTGCATTGACCCTGCCCTTGATAAAACACAGTGGACCAACACCAGCAGCTGACATGGCACCCCAGACCATCACTGACTGTGGGTACTTGACACTGGACTTCAGGCATTTTGGCATTTCCCTCTCCCCAGTCTTCCTCCAGACTCTGGCACCTTGATTTCCGAATGACATGCAAAATTTGCAACCTGAGCCCATTTCCTGCACACTCATGTACACGGTGGCTCTGGATGTTTCTACTCCAGACTCAGTCCACTGCTTCCGCAGGTCCCCCAAGGTCTGGAATCGGTCCTTCTCCACAATCTTCCTCAGGGCCCGGTCACCTCTTCTCGTTGTGCAGCGTTTTCTGCCACACTTTTTCCTTCCCACAGACTTCCCACTGAGGTGCCTTGATACAGCACTCTGGGAACAGCCTATTTGTTCAGAAATTTCTTTCTGTGTCTTAACCTCTTGCTTGAGGGTGTCAATGATGGCCTTCTGGACAGCAGTCAGGTCGGCAGTCTTACCCATGATTGCGGTTTTGAGTAATGAACCAGGCTGGGAGTTTTTTCTTTTGCAGGTGTTTAGAGTTAATTAGTTGATTCAGATGATTAGGTTAATAGCTCGTTTAGAGAACCTTTTCATGATATGCTAATTTTTTTGGCATGCTAATAGGAATTTTGGGTTTTCATGAGCTGTATGCCACAATAATCAATATTAAAACAATAAAAGGCTTGAACTACTTCAGTTGTGTGTAATGAATCTAAAATATATGAAAGTCTAATGTTTATCAGTACATTACAGAAAATAATGAACTTTATCACAATATGCTAATTTTTGGAGAAGGACCTGTACACATTAAATGCAATCTGTATTTCATTTCTAGCACGGAGTCCTGCACAGAGCTCAGCCACAAAAAAACCCACAGTCTTCTTTATATTAAATTCATTCATTCATTCATCTTCTATACCGCTTTATCCTGTATTTAGGGTCGCGGGGACCTGGAGCCTATCCCAGGAGACTCTGGGCACAAGGCAGTGTACACCCTGGACAGCGTGCCAAACCATCGCAGAGCGCACACACACACACACACACACACACACACACTCATTCACACACTATGGTCAATTTGGGAACACCAATTAGCCTAATCTGCATGTCTTTGGACTGTGGGAGGAAACCGGAGTACCCGGAGGAAACCCACCAAGCACGGGGAGAACATGCAAACTCCATGCACACAGAGACGGGAATCGAGCCTGACCAGGAATCGAACCCGGACCCTGGAGGTGCAAGGCGACAGTGCTAACCACTACACCACCGCGCCACCTATATTAAATTTAATTAACTTTAATTATGTAGAGTAAAAAAAAAATTTTTTTTTAGGCTGCAAAGTGCCTAAAGATGAATTTTTTTTATTTATGTAACAGTGACCTCATTTCCCCTATCGTCTTGTCATCATCAGCACTTGTTTCTCACTGGGTCAGGAGAATGTTTTATTTCCCGCGCCTCCACAACCCTCTCAATCCCTCTTTAATGGTAACATGTATAACCCGTGTGCAGACAAACATACAGTACACACAATCAGCTCGTGTCTGCTGGAAGACTTTTGTCTCAACGGAAAATGATAGTGTGTTTCCTGTCATCTGTCTGTCTCCAGGTCTCTGCATGACTTACACGTTAATGATTTCTGTTCTTTGGCTGTACAGTAGGGATGTACAGCACCGTCTCAGGAACCGCATTATCTTTAGTACAAATGTTGTTTATCATGTCTGCATTATTATGTACAAACCCATTCATCATTTCCAAACATACCTTAATAATAAAGAATACTTGCCTGTCTGTAAAGAATTGACTCTGTTTATTTATTACTCTTTAGTGCTCTTTATAGAAGTTTCTTTTATTTAGAAATTTTTCAAAGGCATCTTTCCATGTGGCATTTTCTTGCATCTCTCTAACAGCTGAGTGTGCTAGAGAATGGTTTTTGTTAATTCATTTTTATTATATATTATTTATACTAAAGAAAGAACAGTGCTATGGACAGGACAGTACTCTGTGTGTGTGTGTGACCTATACATGCTCTCTTTGCTGATAATAAACAGAGAACTTCAGACACATCATGCGCGTGTGTATTTGTCCCTCTCCCACGACTACATTAAAAATACAAGGACGTCTGGCTCTCTGCAAGCAAAATATAAAGAAATGAGTCGATCAGGGGTCTGTTCTTCGTAAGTCGCTAACTCAGTTAGCTGGATTTGATTGTTGTGGATTTGTCCTGATCTTGGATTGTTTCGTTCTTCGATGCGCTTCTCGCATTTGCTGTCATAGCAACATGTCTGTAAGCTTGAACCTGCTCGGTAGCAGGTTTATTTCATGTAAACAGGATTTATGCTGCGCTCCTGGTGGGTTATAATTGGTTGAAATGGCGAGGTCACATCTGATTGGTTAAAGAGCACGACTGACGCGGACTCACTCACGTGGGAAAAGAAAAGTATCTTGCATATATACACACATAATCGCTATCAAATATTATATTAGAACATAAATTCATAGGTTTATTATTATCAAATGATATTACTGTTATAATAAACTCTAGGCACGAGACAGCCGTCAAGACCATTAATACAAATTCCTGTATAATGTTTATTTTGTAACACATTTATTTTTCAGGGGTTCGTCATGAATATGCAAAAAAATATTTATATATATAATAAAAATAAAAAAAATGTATAATGAAATGTTGGACGAAACTAATTTTATTATAAAATAAAGAATATAAAAGTATACATGTTTTTGAAAAAAATATTAATATTCCTATTTTTCCATATACAACATATTTATTTTCATATTGCTTATTTTATTTTATTGTCTCATGTAATCTGTAATTTGTAAACCCTATGCGCAAGGAATGCGCATATTATGTTCTAATATAATATTTGATAGAGATTATGTGTGTGTGTGGTGGGGGGATCCATGGCAGGGGAGCATTTTAGCGCATAACAGGTGTTACAAAAAAAATTGAGCTCGATCTTTTGTCATTTCGTCAACCAATCAAAGGGCTTGTGATCAGTGTTTCTACTGTCGATGCATATCGCCTTTTAAACCAACACACAAATGCGCAATAATCCTAGACAACTCAATCCAGCCATACTAATCATCAACAACAGGTGGCTCGAAGAACCAACTTAGCCGGAGCGTAATTAGCACGATGATCTCATCTTAGATGTGTCAATTCATCTCGGATGTGTCAATCGACGTACGAAGAACGGACCCCAGACTTTTAACTACAGTATGTGGAACAGCGGTACAACAACATCTAATAATCTGTACAGGACGCAGCTCTGTGATTGTTTGTTTGTTTTAGATGTTTGTTTTGTGATTGTTTGTTTTAGATGAATGAATGAATGAATAGAAGAAGATAAAAGCAGTGTATCAGTGAGTACACAGAATGTGTTGAGATGCCGCTGAACTCCAGCTTCGTCTGCTTTAATGAAGATGCTCAGTTCACCACTCAGTTCACCGCTCAGTCGATTACAGTCAGACTCTTTTCATAAACCTGGTTGTAAACTCGCCTATTAACCTCTAACCTCAATCCTGGCTTCACATTAAAGGTCTCTTGTATAAAACAACGTTTTAGATTTTCATGCTGCTCCTGTGCTTCCAGTGATCCAGACCTCATCTGTCATGTCAATTTAAATAATTTCTGCCATATTGAATTTTCACCTGCACAACACACAAGATGTTATATCATTTCTATCTGTTATCACCCAGATGAGGATGGGTTCCCTGTTGAGTCTGGTTCCTCTCAAGGTTTCTTCCTAATGCCATCTCAGGGAGTTTTTCCTTGCCACCGTCGCCATCACCCTTGGCTTGCTCATCAGAGAGATTTCATTCATTCGCCTCATTATTATTATCTACACATTTTTCTCACACATACACACTACCAATTATTTTCTTTTCTAAAATTATTATTATTATTATTTATTAATTTTTTTTATTTAATTTCTTTTTGTAAATTTTCTTTCATTTTTGTGAAGCTGCTTTGAGACAATGACCATTGTTAAAATTGAATTGAATTGAAATTAGTTTGAGCGTGTGTGTCTCTGTTACAGCACACAAGGTCTCAGTGACATCTTCAGGTGTGTCCTCACAGTGAGGCTGCAGGAGACGTCTGCGTGTCTGATTGGATTTCCTTTAAGATCCCTCAGTGCCGTCGCTCAGTAGGATTTCACTTGGCATTTCGTGTCCTCTGTGACTGAGTGTCCGGATTAACCCCCTCCGCTCGCTCTGCACATGCACAAAGTCTAAACTCTATAGCAAAACACTATAGCAAACTGCCAGCTGGATATAAAACTGTCCAGAGTATTAGGTTTGTTTGTTTGTTTGTGACTGTATTCAGAGCGGAGAGGAGCACGCTCACATTGTCTTCACCCACAGCCGGATGTTTCAGGATAACCATTATAATAGGATTTAGAGGCTATCTATAGTCAGGATCCCAAAAGGTTAGACGTGGTTACTCACTCTTTCCAACCCGACAGAAAGAATCGTGATGAGATTCAACATACCAATGATACAGTTAATACTGCAGTGTGTCCACTAAACTCTGATATTAATCATTGTACCATTCACACAGAACTATACTGTAAGTGTAAATCCTGTATAAATAACAAAGGGTTTGTCTGTACATTGAGTCAGAACTTTCAAAAAGCTCTTTCAAAATCTTTTTATACACTGGAGGACCAGAAACATATCTCAGAAAAATGTCTGTCTATAATGAATCTTCTGTAGTCCTCTAGATCTCTGCCTGAAGTTTAACCTGCACCGTAAAGTCAAATCTAAATGTTGAGTAAAAGCGATGCTATGAACAGTTATGTGTCGGATTTAATAATCAACTTTAAAATAATCTTCTAATGCGCTACTGTCTCAGTGTAAACAAACAACTGCACTAATAGATATTAATTAGAAAATATAAACTGAATATTTTTACTGGGATTAGTTCAATAACTATAGCTGAAATAACAGCGCTGAAGTGGTATAAGTGAATTTTAAGACAAAACTTTATATCTGATCTACTCTTTCCATTTCTCATCTGGGATTCACTCTCCGATTACCGAACAGGGAGTGAATTTGTCTGGTCACCAAAGAAGGACAACTTAGTGTAAACAAGGCATAAGATACTCAACCTTACAGAATGTGATTTATCTGTATTAATAAGTTAGACAGAGAGTTCTGCTGTACATTACATTAAAGACCAGCATACTGTTTTTAGATTTAACATTTTAACTGTTTCTACAAACTCTTTAATTGTCAGTGACACGCACTAACACTAGTGTTAAATATAAAATGGGAAGAAATTGAGAATTATTTGTTTTCTGGTTGGACAAACTAGAAGAAATTTTTTAGAAAAATTATAACAATTACAGGAATTACAAAAATATCAGATCAACTATTAAACCGCACAGACGGTCACAGTCAGGGGTCTAAGACAGATGTAGAGTTCAGGATTAAACACACAAATGTAAAACTGGATCAGCATCAGGATCTTAATAACAGGAGACGAACACAACAGATGCAAAACAAAGGCTGTGTTCTGAAGAGGACTGCACAGGGGCTTCAGCCATGTTGATTCCAAACCACAGGGAGAGAAGCTGCTGAAATGTGAGCGGTGCTGGAGTGTCGACAAGATGGAGCTTGGACAGGGATTTATATATTTACTAGTGTAAGGAAAAGAAGAGTGTGTATGAAGAGTTAAAGGGTTAAATCTAAAAATAATCTGTTGGTCTTTAATATAATCAGTGATATTATTATTATTATTTCAGGTTGAAGCCCACGAACATTTCTGTCTGTCTGTCTTTCTGTACAGCAGAACTCTCTGTCTAACTTATTAATACAGAGAAATCACATTCTGTAAGGTTGAGTATCTTATGCCTTGTTTACACTAAGTTGTCCTTCTTTCTTTCATGGTCAGACACATACACTCCCAGTTTAAAGTAAATTATTAAATCCGACACACAGAGGTGTCAAGTAACGAAGTACAAATACTTCGTTACCTTACTTAAGTAGAAATTTTGGGTATCTATACTTTCCTGGAGTAATTATTTTTCAGCCGACTTTTTACTTCTACTCCTTACATTTTCACACAATTATCTGTACTTTCTACTCCTTACTTTTTAAAAACAGCCTCGTTACTCTATTTTTATGATCAGAACGCGCAACCCCTCCGGTCGCATGATCAGAACGCGCACAACGCCACCCCCCCCTCGTCAAATGATCAGAACGCGCACAACGCCCCCCCCCCCCCCCCACTCACGGTACCTTTACTTTTATACTTTAAGTAGTTTTGAAACCAGTACTTTGAAACTTTTACTTAAGTAAAAAGCTTGGGTTGATACTTCAACTTCTAAAGAAGTATTTTTGAACCCTAGTATCTATACTTCTACTCAAGTAATGAATGTGAATACTTTTGACACCACTGCCGACACATAACTGTTCATAATGGCTACGTTTACACTGCCAGGTAAATGTGACCCAATTCCGATTTTTTGCTCATATGTGACACACATCGGATCTGTTCTATGTCCGTGTAAACAGGAAAAAAACGCATGCATTCCGATATTTCGAGATCGGTTTCAGGCCTCCTTCATATGTGGAAATAAATCAGATATAAATCAGATATGTGCTAATGTGATTGTCGTCGGATTTCCTGAGTCATTGTGTTCTGTACGTCATTAAAACTGCGACTTCTTCATGGTTTAATGACGTAATGTTATTCTCCGGTGGAAGCGCGTGTGGAATTATAGCATCGCAGGTGACATTGAAAAGGAAAAGCACCCCCCCCACACACACACAAACAACCCACCTTGTGTTAATGCTTATTTGGGCTAAATAACATTAAATCAGTATTTGATGAATAAAGCATATGTGCAGGCTGCAATTATGCCGTTTTTTTCTCCACCTCCGTTTTAAAACCATGGTGAGGTTTCGCGAACTTTGCATATATAGCAGAGCTAGCGTTAAGCATATCTCACCTTCTTCTATCTTGGCTACTGTGCAGCGCAAGAACCTCCCTTTAAGTATGCGCGATGTTTCAGATGGTATGGCGAGTGTAAACACGTGAATCGGATATGAGTCATAGTTAAAAGAACGTGTAAACAGACGGTCAAAAAAATCAGATATAGGCAACAAATCAGAATTAAACATCGAGACCTGCAGTGTAAACGTAGCCAATGTCACTTTTACTCAACATTTTGATTTTATTTATGATGCAGGTTAAACTTCAGGAAGATCTAAGAACTGCAAATGTTTCTCAGCCTGGTTTCTGGTCCTCCAGCGTATGAACCATGACATTTGAAAGAGCGAGTTCTGACCCAATGTACAGACAAAACTTATTTTTTTACTTTTTATAGATTATAATTTTTTTCAAGGATGACATAATATTAATATGACACAATAAGTTATTAGGACTCAGTAATTGATGTAATAATTAGATTTAATTAAAAAAAACTATTAAATCAATAAATTCGTATTATATGGGCTACACATCTGATAAAAAAGCACAATAGTGAATATATTTCTATATACACAATATTTCAATGTACATCATTAACGTATTAAATTAAGCAAATAATGACACTTAAACGAACCCTTTCCCCTTCACACATTTCAATATTACACATTTTGTAATAGTATCAGTTTTTGTTTTAAGAAATATTAAATATAGTGTGAAATTTCGACAGCAACAAGTATCCGCGGTACACATGTTACCATGGTAACACCTAGAGGAAGCGATGTAACAGGGTGTTCCGAATGATGGAATTGTGATGAGGGACGTTTCCTTAAACGATATTCCCTGCACAGGGCGCTTACTCTTAATTACACTGTGGACTGGAATGCAGGATAGGGCTTAAATAATAGTAATAATTAGGGCCCTACACTAAACACCCCTGTGAAACTGCACAAACAACACACATCCACGTCAACTTACAAACACATTAAGAATCACAAAGGCTGCACCTGCAGTAGTGGGGTCACCCAGACACTTTACCTTGAGCCACACTATCAATCTCTGAAATATTTTAATTTTCAATTAAACAAGTTTGTAACATAGCACCGAGAGTCTGCATTTCATTTTATTTTTATTTTCATCTGCGTTACATCCAGCGTTGTTGGTATGATTCTGTCTCCGGTATGACCTGACAGACTCTGTCCGCCTTATGAAATGTTCTTCTCTTCAAAAAGGGCTCTCTCTTAACTCCGACAGTGAAACACTACACTCTGGTTCCCCAGAGGCACAACTGAAACCTCTAAAGGGTTCTGAACTTTCTGTAATTGCTTTCCATTGGTGATCTTTGAAACTGCGGTTTGGGTTTAAACCGAACCCTGGAAGCTCGTGCTGCAGAACACTTTGCACTGTAAATGTGGTGCGAGCACCTTCACTGATGCAGGTCAAAAAACACACACCTCACACATCTTTTATCTGCAGAGGCTGTTCTTCACTGTTCGGATGTGTACTGAAGAAGTTTCCAAAGAATTACTGCAGCTCCGTCATGTTTTACGGTGAGGTTTAGTCCATGTTTATAGGTGACAGGAAGTCCCTGTGTGTCCTAAACCACATCAGCACTTGTGTGTGACATCATCGAGGAACGTGAATCAGGTTTTTACAGAAAAGCTAATGTTTTCTTTGAGCCAGTCTTTAATAATCTTGCAAACTACTGACTGCATGTGATGAAGCTGGAAATCTTTTTTGAAATCATTTTTGATGTTTTGACTTAATCTGCACGCACCTTGACCAGACCCCGTCATCATAATAGAGGGAAATGAAAACAGACGCCGTTTATCAGGCTTTAATGCCACGAGCTCTGCAACCTCACCACTTAAATATTTAAAATGTACTTATGATCCCTTTGTTTTTATCTCAGGATGGGATTGACAGTAAAGTGGACGGCTGATAACACTTTAGTCATTAAGGCCTGCGAGCAGGAGGCAGTAGCAAGTGCAGCATTCAATATAACCATTCAGCGTTAGCAACATTAGTGTTCTGGAGTGAAGTATCTTTACATAAGAGCATGGTGCCTTCCGCTGTAATGCAGCAGACACAGTGATTGATTTAATGGCGAGAAATGTGATATGAAGAATGGTGTCTCAGTCAGAAATATCCAATTAACCCGGTCAAGCAGAGTGGAAAAACCTCCAGAGAGATCTGTTCCATAAACTAACAAAGCGGCTGATCGATGCATGCTTGGCAGTGTTTATCATTCGAGATGTTTGGGAGGAGATAAGGTGGCACACGCTGAAGCTCATGTAACTCTAATAAATATCGAGGAACTCTGGTGTTCGTGTTTCAGGTGGTTTTGAGTTCCACGAGGCAAAATAATATGAGGTTGTTTTGTTGTTGTTGTTGTTTAAGATTTGTTAAAAGGAACCTTTCGGGAAATAAACTGAATAAATGGAGAGTATATGTGCTTCCAGACTGGTGAACAAAAAATGTAAATTAGCATCAACATTCCATTATGTGTAAAAAAAAAAAGGCAAAGTTCACTTTCATTTTCGACCAAGATGGAAAGAGGATTAAAAACCCCTGGATGGGGTGCCACTTTATCACAATATGCAATCACACACACACTTTCACACACCCAACCATACACTATGGGAAATTTGAAAACGTCCATCAAATTACAGAGCATGTTTTTGGACTGTTGGACAAAACCAGAGTACCTGGAGGAAACCCCCAAGCACAGGGAGAATATGCAAACTCTGCACACACACAGCACAGGCGAGATTAGAACCACAACCAAAAGTGCTGACCACTTACCCACCATGCCACTGTGTTCAGTGTGATATTTAAGGAAGAAACAAACATAGGAGAGTAGAACTTCTTCAGCAAAGTTATAGAAACAACTGAGAATTCAACATTATTATCTATAATATTTGGAGTAAGGGTCTGTGTGAGGAGTGTACAGCACTTTACACTTACAGAATGTTTATAGCAATAGACTACGTATGCTTCATGGCTTTGGAAAGTTAGGCAGAACCCATACCCACGATAATAGCAGTTTAAGGTCAAGGCCCATGATGATATGTTTTGCAGATCCCTTCCTGGCAATCCTAAATCTAGAACATCAGCACAGTCCTTTCAGCATTTAATGGTTTAAAGCACGGGGTCACAAACTAAGCATGGGGTCTAAACTTAAATTTAATGATGCAAGTTAATAGTGTGAAATTCTTGTGTAGCGACCTTGATTATCTTAACCTCCTTTTCCTTCCTTCTCTTTTCAGATTCTGGCAATAGTTTCCATCCTGTTCATCATCCTGTCCACCATTGCCCTGTCGCTGAACACCTTACCTGATTTACAAGTGAGGGATGAGTTCGAACAGTTGAATGACAACCCTAACCTGGCCCATGTGGAAGCTGTGTGCATAGCATGGTTCACCATGGAATACCTTCTGCGCTTTCTATCTTCGCCCAACAAGTGGAAGTTTTTTAAAGGCCCACTGAATGTCATCGACCTCTTGGCCATACTTCCCTACTACATCACCATTTTCCTCACAGAGTCCAATAAGAGTGTTCTCCAATTCCAGAATGTACGCAGGGTGGTCCAGATATTCCGCATCATGAGAATACTCAGGATCCTGAAACTAGCCAGACATTCCACAGGCCTTCAGTCACTGGGCTTTACACTAAGGAGGAGCTACAATGAACTGGGCTTGCTGATCTTGTTCTTAGCAATGGGAATCATGATTTTCTCCAGTCTGGTGTTCTTTGCTGAGAAAGATGAAGATGCCACCAAATTTACCAGCATTCCAGCATCCTTCTGGTGGGCCACCATTACAATGACGACGGTGGGTTACGGGGATATCTATCCACATACGCTTTTGGGTAAAATTGTCGGTGGTCTTTGTTGTATCGCTGGTGTTCTGGTGATCGCCTTGCCCATCCCCATCATTGTGAACAACTTCTCCGAGTTCTACAAAGAACAGAAGAGGCAGGAGAAAGCCATCAAGCGTAGAGAAGCTTTGGAAAGGGCCAGGCGAAATGGTAGTATTGTATCAATGAACATGAAGGATTCCTTTGTGCGCAACATGGAATTTGTGGACGTTGTGATTGAGAAGAATGAGGACAAGCCTTCGGACAACCACCTTTCTCCAAGTCGATGGACGTATCAGAAAAGCCCATGCACTGCCACCAAATCCTATGACCCTAAATATCAGGAAGTGATGCAGTCAAGGTCTCCAGAGAAATTGCTCAAGCCGTGCTCCAGTCCTCAACGGTTAAACCCAAAATCTTTGGAGCAAATGTATAACCAAATGGCAATGGCTCCAAAAGAAGTCTGCATAATTGGCAGGGAGGAGAGTCTGGAGATGAAGGTGGTTCAGTCTGACCCATCGATAAAAGATCGCCCTGTTACTGAGATCAGAAGCATATCGAGCATTGACAGCTTTGCAAGTTGCTCCACAGACATCAGTGAAGTGGAGAAAACTGCTCTGATCCCCAACCTGATGCAGATGAGACACCCTCGAGCTCCTCCTCCTTTAGACCTGACCCAGATCACCTCCCTAAATACCAAGGCAAATGAAAATTCAAAGCAGCCCACCATCATCAAGGAGGGACTCTATGAGTTTGTCCAGTACAAACCAGAGGGCAGCGCCCGATCTCAAGGGGAGGAGAACAAAAGCTTTGATATGAGCAGCGAAAGTGTAACAGGATCTCCGAAAAGACATGCCAAGGATCTCCATGTCAATTTCATAGAGTCTGGAGATGAGGTATCACCCACCTTGCATTTGGTGGTCACAGACAAAACGTTACCACTAACACCACATTCTCAGCAAAGTCCCAACACCCCAGGAAGAGGTTTGGAACCTGAAGGAGCAATGAGTTCTCCAATTTTCACTCCATCCTCTAGTGAGAGCCAAAGAGGGAAGAATCACTTTGACAAGCCGATGGTTTCTCCTGCTTCACCTAAAATTGTGCTAAATTGTTCCCCTGGCAATGAGGACACTTCAGACAGCTGTCAAAGTGGACAGAAAGTTGTCAATCACCTTCTTTCACCAGACATTCTCAAATCGCCTGGAGACGGGAATGTCTCACCACCATGCGAATCCAGCATGTGATGCTAAGCGAGGCAGTTTAGATACCAATGAACAGACTGTAAATCGGGTCATTAAAAAAATAAGTTATTAATGGCCTGGAAAAGGCACGCGGACTCTCTGATATTGCAAAGAGAGTATTTGTTAGCTTTGCATGACAGCAGACCTAAGGTTGATGGAACTGCATTCCTGGAGAGGAACAATGGACAATATGTGGATCAGAGAGTCTGAGCACTGTACTGGTGTCCTCCAGATCTGCTCCGGACTGAGCAGAATGACTGCCGAGCCTGAGCTCAGGACAGGTCTCTACCCAATAAGTGATGACATAATGCACAAGGCATGAACCATCCTATTTTGTTCAGTTTGGTTTGACTGATTCTATTCACCGATAGTGGACGTAAAACCAGTGTATGCAAATTAGTTAATAGGACTTAAATACAATGACAAGTATTAAATTGTTCTCAAATATGCCTTCATGAGGTGATGTCCTGATTGCTAAGCTCGTGTGTCAATATTTTGACACTCAAATAAGGCACAATAAATATACGGTACAAAACCAAAAAAAGAATAGAAGCAAAATGTATACAAAATATTCAGCTCCTGAACAGCATGATAGTTTTCATCCCTTCAGCGCATTTATTCAGTGGAAACGATGCATGCACGTGTTATAACAGATGTCCAGCACATTTTTAACACTGTGGACAAAACTCGCTGTAAGATGTCTTGCCTTTTATGAAACATCTGTATCACTTATATAGTGATGGACAAAAGCAGCGCCTCCTACTGGATAAACAAAAACAGCACTTTATACTTTATTAATGGTAAACGACTGTCATAGCACAGAACCTGGCTTCTCCATAATCACAAGAGATACATGTCTGACCAGTGCGTGAGGGATGGTCTTTATTTTACCTGTATATATTTGACTGGTAGTCTGCGAAAAACATTACAGCTCAAATGGATTATTCTCTCTCCTACAAAGTGATTTTGTAAGAAATAATAATAATAATAAAAAATAGCAGGACAAATAACTCCTGCTCCGAGTATTTATGAAGAATTATGCGTGCCTTGTCATAAATATTTATGAGAAGACGTTACGGTATTTGGCTTTCTTCGTATCAGTCTGTACATATAAAAAAAGTCTAATTTTTATAGAGTAAAATATGCAAGTACAATTGAGTTCTCAGGTTTTGTATAACTTGAAAAGCACTAATGTCATGGTTTCGTTCCTCGTTAGGAACTGCTCACGTCTCACGTATTCATTGCATCGATGGAGGAAATGAAGACGCTCCACTCATAATCACGTCACGTGTTAGTTCTCGTATTTACAATGCAAGAATCATTCTGTCAACGAAAACTTCCCGTAATGTATATTTAATCTGCACAATGTAAAGTGTACATGACAAACTGAACGCTGTCTTTTCTGCATTTACTCTCACGCTGGTGTTTTTTTTTTTTTATTTCCTGAAGCTCAGTTTGTAGATTTGTGGCAGTGCAACACTAGTTAATATTCATTGTACGATTATCTTTAAAGATAGTGACTGGATTGTTTCAAACACACAAAAATAAATGTGTTTGTACAGACCTGCATGGCTACATCCTTTATTTTGGGCGAGGCTGTACGCTGACTGAGTGCTGTAAGAAACACGAACACTAACATACAGTATACACATTTCCATACCGCTTAATCCCATGTACAGGGTCGCGGGGGGCCTGGAGCCTATCCTAGTAGACTTAGGACACAAGGCGCGGTGCACCATGGACAGGGTGCCAATCCATCACAGGGCATTCACACACTACAGGGCAATTTGGGAACATCAATTAGCCTAATCTGCATATCTTTGGACTTTGGTAAGAAACCAGAGTACCCGGAGGAAACCCACCAAGCACAGGGTGAACATTCAAACTACATGTACATGTACACAGACCCAGAGGAGGGAATCGAACCCGGAACCTGGAGATGCGAGGTCACAGTGCTAACCACTACACCACCGTGTAAACAAGAACAAACTGAACCATGAACAAACCTCATTTTTAAGGAAATTCAGAATTATAGAATTTTTTATACCTACTTTTACTTGCAGTTCAATAAAGTCACACTTGTTACCACAGGCTAGCATGACAGGATTATGGACAAAAATGTCCTTAAATATGAATCATCTCCACTGAGAACAGTATGAGGTTAGCTAACAAAAGCGAACATGGTTTTCATAGGATCTTATTGATTATTCATTAATTTGTTTAAGTGTATCATTTTCAAACTAATAGTAGAGAGCTAGGTAACGTGTGGGAAGAATTTTATATAAAAGTATGTTACATTCATTAAAGGTTTACAATACGTTTTAAGCCCTGGCTAACATAAGATAACCAAAAAGTATCATATTTACTGTATATTTATTCCTAATTCTCATTGTTCACCCTAACTAGCGAACAGTTTCTGAAAGCGGCTTTGCTAAGCTAGCTAGCTAGTTATACTGGCTAACACATTAACTGAGGATGACTGAAAGGATCATTCAGTCCTGTTCAGAAATGTGTATGTCTATGGGAACTAGCTAGCTAACATAACTTGACAGGTTTTCTAAGATTCATTCCAAAAAAAACAAAAAACTTCAGTGAGAACACTATTCAGTCAGCTAACATGAAATATAGATATGCTTGCTAGCTAGCTAGCTCATATAAACTCATAAGATTATTAATTCTGCTAAAAACTGTTTTATGCTAATGCTAACCTGCCACATACCTAGCTTATCTGACAGGATTTCTGAAAGAAATTAAGTCACATTCATTATGTTAATTCTCAGTGCTAACATTAGTAAGACTGCCAACACTGACAGGATTTTAGATGATCCTTGCATATCATCTATGCAAAATTTTGTTTATTATTATTTCTCAATGCTAGCTAGCTATCATACAGGTGATGTAGCTTTTTAGATCGCAAACATTTTAGTTAGCATGAACTAATCTGACGGGTTGTGAGAAATTCATGTTCATAATCTTCTAATTTGGAGGCCTATGAATCTTGAGAAAGATCTTCCTCCATTCAGGAGAATTTATCATAATAATAAAAAAAAGGTTTATTATGACAGTTGTCATCTAAAGTTCATTGTTTTGGACAAATTGGAAGGAGCTTCTCAGACCTTCTCAGTGAAGGCGATGTGATCGCTCAGAAAGAGCGATATGGAGTTCAAGGCTCACCTATATTAAAGAATAATTTTTATACCAGATATCCCAAGCAATTTGTTCTTCAATAAAATGCAAAATCATGTATATATTCCTTTTTCTTACATTTTCATTCCAGCTAGTGTAGTCATTTTAATAAAACTTTAAAATGAAGGAACAAAACAGCTTATTTTCATCAGGTTTATTTAAGGTCATCCGGATTGAAGGAGAAAGGCCGATCGTAGCCCATGAGGTGATTGTAGTCGTGCGGCAAGTCGAACAGCATGGGGTTCACGAGCATCGACTTCTTCTTGGCATAGAAACTCGTGAACATGCGGCTCACGTCTGGGACCTTCACGTCGCTCTGATGAAACCTGGTCTTCTTCTCCACCAGCAGCGCGCTGTATGTGACGGCCGTGTACACGTCCGTCTCTTTGTTGTGATACAAGCGCACCACGTAGCCTTTGGTGATGAGATGCAGCAGGATCGGCGTCAGGAACGTGAAGAAGCCGATGAAACCGCAGAACGCCACCTTCATCGCGATGCTGCTCATACCGAGGCCCGTCCTCATGAAGATGAGGGGCATGACGCACAAACTGAACACGCTGCTGGAGTATGAGAAAAACTTCACACCTGCAAATCAAACATGAGCATGTCACCCCAGTATGATAGATTTCAACGAATCACAGGCAGCCTGCAAACAACCAATAGTTAAAACTACTACTAATAAGATGTCAGTTCATCCATAATTGTTTGTTTCTTTATTTTATAATTGCTTGATATTTTTTTATACATAAAAAAAAGTTTTATGACATTAAAAAGCTAATACTTAGTACAAAAGTACAGTGGGTTACTAACAAAAATCTGATAAATCTACACTGTGTTCCAAATTATTATGCAAATTGGATGTAAGTGTCAAACATTAAATGTTTAGTTTTTTTATTAAACTCATGGATGGTATTGCGTCTCAGGGCTCTTTGGATTACTGAAATGAATCTCAGACACCTGTGATAATTAGTTTGCCAGATGAGCCAAATTAAAGAAAAAGTACTGAAGAAGGTTGTTCCACAATTATTAAGCAGGCCACAGGTTTCAAGCAATATGGGAAAGAAAAAGGATCTCTCTGCTGCCGAAGTGTGTCAAATTGGACAAGGTATGAAAACATTAGATATTTCACAAAAACTCATCGTACTGTGAAGACATTCGTGGCTGATTCAGAGCACAGACAGGTTCGTGCAGATAAAGGCAGAATGAAGAAGGTTTCTGCAAGACAAATTCATCGGATTAAGAGAGCAGCTGCTGAAATCCCATTACAAAGCAAACAGGTATTTGAAGCTGCTGGTGCCTCTGGAGTCCCGCAAACCTCAAGGTGTAGGATCCTTTAAAGGCTTGCAGTTGTGCATAAACCTAGAAACGCTTGCAGTGGGCCCAGGCATACATGAAGACAAGTTTTCAAACAGTCTTGTTTACTGATGAGTGTCGTGCAACCCTGGATGGTCCAGATGAATAGAGCAGTGGATGGTTGGTGGATGGCCACCATGTCCCAACAAGGCTGCGACGTCAACAAGGAGGTGCCGGAGTCATGTTTTGGGACAGAATCATGGGGAGAGAGCTGGTAGGCGCCCTGTAGGGTCCCTGAAGGTGTGAAAATGACCTCTGCAAAGTATACTGACTGACCACTTTCTTCCATGGTACAAAAAGAACCGTGCCTTCCGTAACAAAATCATCTTCATGCACGACAATGCACCATCTCATGCTGCAAAGAATATCTGTGTGTCATTGGCTGCTATGGGAATAAAAGATGAGAAACTCATGGTGTGGCCACCATCTTCCCCTGACCTCAACACCACTGAGAACATTTGGAGAATCCTCAAAAGATCTATGAGGGTGGGAGGCAGTTTGATTCAAAACAGCAGCTCTGGGTGGCTATTCTGACATCCCGCAAAGAAAGTCAAGCAGAAACTGTCCAAAAACTCACAAGTTCAATGGATGCAAGAATTGTGAGGGTGATATCAAAGTAGGGGTCCTATGTTAGGATGTAACATGCCCTGTTAGGATGTTTTTGATTGAAATAGTTTTTGATTTCTTTAAATATTCAATTCAATTTTATATGTATAGCGTTTTTAACAATTGACAATTGCTTTGTCTCAAAGCAGCTTTACACAATCAAAAGAAATATTTAAGTTTGTATGGAATGTGAATGTGTATGAATCAAAATGGTCAAATATGACCTCCTAATGCTGCAAATTCAACAAAAGCCTATTTTCAGTTCTTTACAACCTATAAAATGTTTTAACTCTGTTGTGCATAATAATTTGGAACAGTGCATTTTCAGTTTTTTATTTTTTAAATAAATATTATCATTAAGAGGTTTGTTCAATAAAATTCAAATTATACCCTAATGGTTGATGACTAGAAAATTATACTGACTGTCATTTGCATTTACTAATTATGAAAATCAGGAAAAGATATCATTTGCGTAATAATTTGGAACGCAGTGTAGTGCCAGATTCTGATGATTAATCAGGTATAAATACTCAGAGATAGAGCAATACTGTGATACTAACAGGAAAAATACTAACAGGTGCTAACAATACGTATATGTGTACATATATATACCGACCTGCTGCAGGTAATATATGCATAGTCAGGATATACAGTATGTAGTTTGTCAATTATATAATATTTGAGGTGATATTGACAAAGATTATGAGCTGTTATCCTAAATAAATATGTTTAAATACGGTACATTTAACAGTTAAATATTGCAGTTAAACTCACTTTATGTGTCTAAATTATAAATTTTATCAAATTATGCTGTCCTACTATATACATATGCGTATGTTTCTAAATATAAGGTTTTTTTATAACGTTTCTTTTGACTCAATAACTTTATAAAAAAAATAGTTTTATTGTGACATAACTTTCATGATGCATCTTGTATCTGTTTTTATTTTTTGTTTTTTCTTTCCTATAACAAGGTGTGTCGGTACTTCAATGTGTAGCAAAAAAAAAAAAAAAAAAAAAAACACTGGATGCAATAAAAAAAAAACTCAAGTAAATTATAATAAATTGAACAGCAATTAGAGAGAAACACTTCAAGATTCTAATAATACAAAACACTTTAGCAACTAAAACAATATTCTAAGGTGGAGACAGAGGAAAGAAAGTGATGGTGATTAAAATCGTTAAATGATTATGGGATTAGCATTTTTCCTGTTGTTACGTTTGGATCTGAAATAACTTTTATGAGGTCATGAGGCATCAACAAGGTGCGTCAGTATCAAGTGTCAATGTCTAGCAACATAATGCTAAACACCACTGATGTTCGCTTTGTTCACTCTGTGGATCAACACGTTCACTGACACACAAACCTCTCTGAATAAAAGCTTCTGATGAACCAGAATCGTTAATGGAGATCAAATCACGCCTTTCATTTACATAGCGCCTTTTTTCTGTTAATTCCAGCACAGTGTTTGTGCGATTGGCCAACCAGGAGGTGTGTGTAGGTGACTTGCCGAGCACGGCCCTGCCCAGGTTGCCATTGTAGATCAGAAATCCGTCCTCAGAGCTGCCCGGCTGTGAGGAAAAACATCGCACAGGAGCGACGGGTCGATTCTGAGGAATAAAACACAAAGACACAAAGTACAGATATGATAAAATGTAAAAAATAAATCAAAAGGATTTTACATGAACATTTAGATGTTGATCCGCAGCAAAACCCAGACGTCACCGGTTAATTCCACAGGATTGAACTCCGACTATCAGCATGTCGGACACAGATAGCTTACTTTTCTTACCAGTTGTTTTACTGTTGATTAACATGTCCTTTCCTGATTTCCATGTTTCAAATGTTTTTCCCAATAGTTTTGTGTTCAGAAATAGTTCAGAAAACTCACCAACATGCAAAACAGGAAAAACATTTTCTCTTCTGTAATGTAGCGGCTACTCTGAAATTACCAAACGCCGTTGAGGGGCTAAAACAAGAACTCAATGCATTTGCGATGCAACAATAAAACATCCGTGAGGCAAAACTTCTCTTTAGTTGGTTTTATTTATTGTACAGACTGATAGTATCAAGTTTTGTTGTCTTTTGTTGTCTTATGTTGGTCAACAAAGAATACATCGTCCTTGCTCCCCCCTCTCCACCTGGCTCTAATTGCACAGGTGATTAATATTCCTCATTTCATGTAACTCGTGACTCTCCGTCTCGAACATGTGACAAACAAAACACATTAATTTTTTCATGACCACTACAATCCAGCCCCTAATTATTATCAAATAAAAATTACGTTCATCAAAATAGACATGGAATAATCAAAGTGATTAAGTACTGTACAGTCTTCTTTCTTCTTCAAAAAGAATAAAAAAGGCAAAAAAGTGTTCATAACCTTAATTAGTCCAAGTGTTTTTTTTTTACCGGTTCATTCTGTCAGGCTTCACAAGTCAATGTCAAAGTCAAAAAAGTGTCAAGTAATAAGCAAAGTTAACCGTCTTCTGCTTCTTGTATAAGACAGAGCTTGGTTATCGGTCTGTCGAGGCAGCTGCTTTCACTTGTACATGACGTACCAATCCTCTTCTGTCTGGAAACGTTTGAATTACTCGTCCCATAAGCCAAGAGTTGTGTGGTGCTGTATTATCGACTATAAGCGCTATATCTCCTGGTTTAAAATTACGCTTGACTCTTGAAGTTGCTGTAAGTACTCCAGAACCCACCTTTTCCAGAACAAATCTGCCATGTACTGGACCTGCTTCCATCGCTTATGAGCATAAATATCTTGCCTTTGAAATTCTCCTGGTGGTAAGGATGGTGTAGTCTTCAGGAGCAACAGATGGTTTGGCGTTAATGCTTACAAATCAGATGGATTTGTGGACACTTCTGTGATTGGACGACCATTAATAATAGCTTCCACTTCACAAAGAACGGTATGAAAGGCTTCTTAATCCAGATTCTGCACCTTTAGAGTAGAGTTCAGAATTTTCCTCACAGATCTGATTAACCTTTCCCATGCTCCTCCGTAATGTGACCCAGTCGGGGGGTTAAATGTCCATTTAATTCCCTTTTGAAGAAGGACATCATTGATCTTACTTTGATTCCATTCCTGTATCGCTACTTTTAGTTCATTCTCTGCTCCTACAAAGTTCCTTCCATTATCAGATCGAAGTTCCCGGACCTGTCCACGTCTTGCAATGAAACGGCGAAGTGCATTTATAATGGAATCTGTGTCCAAAAAGGATGCCACCTCAATATGTACTGCTCGTATGGCTAAACAAGTGAAAATTACTCCATATCTTTTTACTACACTTCTTCTGCTTTTTACCTCAAAAGGTCCAAAATAACCAACTCCAATACAAGTGAATGGAGGTTCATTTGGAATGACTCTTTTTGAAGGTAAATCTGCCATCTGTTGACATCCTGGAAGTGAATTCAATTTCCGACAAACAATACACTTGGACAGTATTTTCCTTATGGCTGTACTCACAACAGTAAGCCAATATTTCTGCCTCAATTTGGACAACATATGATTGCGACCACCATGTCCTACTTCTTGGTGTATATGTCGCATGAGAATGTTTGCAATGTGAGAATTCTTAGACAAAATGGCATGATGTTTAGATGCTTCAGGCATTGATGCCCTACTTAATCGTCCTCCAACCCTTAAAACATCTCCAAGAATAGTACAAAGTCCATAAAAATGGCTACCTTTCTTTACACTTTCATTCACCTCTTTTAAGGCTAGAAAGCTTATCAGGAAACATCTTTTCTTGAGAGAGTCTAAAAATCTCTAATTCAGCCATCTCTAGTTCTTCTGTTGAAAGGTAAGGATGTTCAAGTTGATCTTTAAAATTCTCCATTTCTCTTTCCAAAGTATCTTGTTTTCCATTTAGAACAGCATCAGACAAAGTTAAGTTCAGTTGTTTCCTTTTCTGACTAAGAGACAAGAGTAAATCAAAATCCAAGCCACTGCTTTTTTCAAACGGAACCAAGAAGAAAAGCAATGAGTTAAACATGTTATTATGTCATCCTCTTCTTTAAGCTGTGTGGAATTGATCTTTATGTACTTCTTGATTTCAGCATCACTTACTTCATATTTTGCAAGGTCAATGAGATTATCAGGCCACTCACTTTCAGAACAAAGAAGAAAAGCAGGACCAGATATCCACGTTTTATTCTCAAGAAATGATCTTACAGTTAAATCCTCTTGAAGCAGGATTGCTTGCGGAGTCTACGTATCTCCACTGTGAGGCTTGTGAGGCCTTAAGGATTTCTGTCATCCGGTTTGCTACAAATTTTCAAAATCGAGAAGTCTCATTCTTAATATATTTGAGAACAGAAGCACTGTCCGTCCAAAAGACAGAGTCTTGCAGCTCCAGATGCAACTCTCTCTTCCACAAAACATCCATACGGCTTGCCATGGTAGCAGCAATGAGCTCCATGCGAGGAATGGTAATGGACTTCACTGGGGCCACTCTTGATTTTCCCATAATAAAAGCGCAGTGTGATTGTGAACATGCATTATATAACAACAAGTATGTCACAGTTCCATATCCGTCTTTGCTGGCATCTGAAAAGTGATGCAACTGCGCAGTAGTGACATCTCCAAAGTTCGGAGGTTTCAAACATCTTGCAAGTTCAAAGTTTTCCAGACGGTGAAGTTCTTGCAGCCAGATGATCAATTTTTGAGCCATCAATTCAGGGAGGATATCATCCCATCCCAGATTTCCTTTACAGAGCTCTTGCATGATTTTCTTAGCAGACAATACACGGGACTTACAATTCCTAACGGATCATAGATGGAACTGATAATAGATAATATTACTCTTCTGGTCAGAGGTCTTTCTTTTATTACAATCTTAAACTTGAAGGCATCGGACTGAATACACCACTGCTCACCCAACACTCTCAATTAATGGAAAATCCCAATTCATGCTCAAGCCTTCATGGTCTTTGCTCTTTCATCTTCCGGTATTGCATCTAGCACTTGACATCTATTGCTCATCCATTTTGTGAGCTTAATGCCACCCTTGATACATATGGAAACAAGCTCCTGACACAAAGCTATTGCCTTTTCAGTAGAAGTAACTGAAACAATACAATCATTAACGTAGAAAGAATGTAAGATTGTATCCACTGCTTCTTTGCTGAACTGCTCTTTATGGTCTTCAGCACATTTTCTAAGAGCAAAATTCGCACAACTAGGAGAAGAAGTCGCTCCAAAGAGGTGTACTAACATCCTAAAGTCAACTGGATCTTGACTTAGGTCACCAAAGAAAGCACAACAAATCGACATCAGCTGGCACCTTTACTTGATGGAACAAGTAAACACATCAGTGATAAACTGATTTCTTATAAACTGATTTCACATCAGCCATAATTACCCTTGGTTCCTTTCTGAACCTTGTCACTACTCCAATGAGTGAGCTAGTAAGGTCTGGTCCATGCAAGAGTTTATCATTAAGTGATGTTCCTTGAAAACTCGCTCCACAATCAAATACCACATGGATTTTTTTTTTCTTTGTGGGATGGTAGACAGCGTGATGTGGAATATACCAGATCTTTCCATCACTACATATCAAATCCTTTGCAAGCACTCTCTCTACATAACCTCTGAAGATCATATCTTGCAGAAAGGCTTTATAGTCAGCAAGAAAGACAGAATCATTCTGAAGTCTCCTCTTTAGATGAAGAGCACCTTGTTCCACAATTTTTCGATTGTTTGGCATATGAACTCTCTCTCCCAAAGGTAAACCAATTTTATAATGCCCATCTACAAGTTTGGCAGAATTTGTCACCATTTCCATAAAATCGTTGGTCTTCCTTTGAATAACCAGTTCCTTCATCTTGACTACATTCTGAGAAATCCATTTTAAACTGCTGTTGCCATACATCCTCCAGATTCACTAATGAAATTCTGTTAACAGTGAGTTCTGGCTGTGCACTGGGTACTACATTCTCACCATCTGCAAAGAGTGGTCCATTCACAGTCCATCCCAATATGGTTCTGATTGCATAGGGCCCATCATTTAAACTGCGGATAACCACCAATGGTTCCAATGTTTTAGGAACGTTTGTCCTGATGAGCAGCTCAATCCCAGCCTCAATCTGAGGTAAATGAACAGTCTTTAAATGAGGCCATCTTTGAAGTTCTCCTTCCCTAGGTATATTTCCTTTGTGAACAGGCATGCTTTCTTGGGTGTAAACTCGACGTAAATCACAAAATTCATTTCCACTCAAGCTAGCCACTTCCAATCCTGACTAGGGCTGCAACAACTAATCGATAAAATCGATAATTATCGATAATGAAATTCGTTGTCAACGAATGCCGTTATCGATTAGTTGGGCTGCTCACGTTACTGAGGAGCGCGACCACAAGATACACAAATACACAGACACAGTCGCTCGCGCAATGGAGTTTACACAAGCATTTGCAGGAAAAAGCGTACGCCCCAAGTCCTCCAAGGTATGGGAGCAATTTACATTAAACGCCTCTTATTGGGCGTTAAAATCGAGCGTTTTTCTGCCGTTCGTAGTGTCCGGTGAGGGCAGATGAAGCGCTGAGGGTTTTCTATACATAGGAGTCAGTGAGTGTGTTCACACGGGCTTTGGTGACGTGCGTTTGTCTGGCTGCGCGGTTATACGGTGTCAAAAAAAAACTGTGCATGCAGCTTTTTCTTGGCGTTCAAATCCCAACGAATACAAGAAAAACACTTCTAGTGCGTTTTCTTCACGTTCATTTTACACTTCGGAGGACCGGATATGTCCCATGATCCTACAGGCTATACAGAGGGAAATGCAGGAAAAGGGCAAAATAAACAGAGTGAACCCAGTAGCGGCGATTTGTTTTTTCTCCCTACGTCGCCATATTACGAGAATGTCTAGTATAGCAAAATGGTCTATATTATTATCTTTTTTTTTTTTTATTGAGACAACAACAAATAAAAAGGATAAGATACACGAGAATGAGAATAATAGTCATAAAAATTACAAGTGATACCCGTATTGTCTCGGCCTTGCACATCTATAGCGCTAATAAATAAATAAATAAATAAAAGAGTTTGGGTTTGTTTTGACATCTTGTCATGTGACCCCTGCATTTGCATACTCATTAATATACATTAGCTGCTGCCAAAGATGGGCGGGTACATGAGATGAGCCTAGTCTGTGTTCAGTTATTTCAGTGTTTTATACAACACATTGTATTTGCAATAGTGACTTTATTTTTGTTTTCCCTTCATTTTAACACACATTCTTACATGTGTAATATAAAAATTTGCGACCCATGCACGGTCACATGTGTGAGTGTTTTCAGGGAGTTCCATCATGGGCGTGTCACAGGCGTGACTCACCGAATGTCACAGTAGGCGGCGGCATCGTCACTGACCTTTACATCAGTGTGCGTGTGTGAGCGTGTCACAGTCGCTGTAGTGAAGGTCATGTCAGGATGAGCTCACAGCTACAGAAACCGTGGATCAGACTGCGACACATTTACAGCGAGAGCACACACACACACCCACATGACGTCCATCCACATTACATGCAGACGCCCTTGATCAGAGCAACTTACACTTGAGGATTGTTGAGGAATAAGGGCCTCGTTCAGGGGCCCAACAGAGGCAACTTGGTGGTTGTGAGGGTGAGGACTGAACCTCTGACCTTCCGATCAGTACTAATGCCTTAATCACTGAGCTACTTACCCCTGCCTCAGAAGTGGGGGCTGCCGAAACATTGGAACAGCGTGAGGAGAGGCGGCGACCTGAATGCACATTCCATTCACAGGTAATCTGAAATGATATCAATTGGGCCGTAGCACTGTGACATCAGCCCTATATCGTCATTGTGTGTGAAGGGCCCTATTGTTGTCCTAAGAATATTATTTTAGGGGCTTTTTGAGGGTCATAACATGCTGAAAATTGGCAGACAGGTTAGAAACTGCTGCCATTGGGATGCCTGAGAGCCACGCCCCAGGCCCTCATATGAGATTTTGTAGCATAGCTCATAAACACAAACCCAGGTACAAATTTAGCGCTTATTGAGCTTAACAACGTTCACACTGCATGTTATGGGCTCAACTCAACAGAAAGTCAATTATTTTGGGTCATTTGCAAAACGCACCCTTTGGATTTTGATACCCTCTTCCTAGGGGATTTATACGATCGTGGCCCGGTGTGTGATCTCAAGACAATGAGGATGCACAGTTGTAGAGGGATTTTTGATTTCACAAACGGGTCAGCCATGACGATGCCTTAAACTTATGCTAAAAAATGGTTAATAACTTTTTGTGCAGCATTATATTGATTGACATTATATTGTGATGCTTTTTTTCCAGCATCTGGGGCTTTTTGGAGGTCTACACATAAAATTCCCCCTTTCTTAAATTATGTAGTAATGGCATTGGTATGTCCTCTTTAAATGCATGTGGGCGCTGTCTTTGTCTTTCTGTCTTGCTTGCAACTACATTAACGGTATTAGTATTTACCCTTTAATAATTAATATGCCCAATGATTATAGTGTTGGTAATTTTGGTAATATTTTTGGACGGCTGACATGGATTATCTGCGTTTACATTATTTCCTACGGGAAATACAATACCTTCAGATCCTCCTTAACGATCCAATTTGTATTTAAATTATATATATATATATATATATATATATATATATATATATATATATATATATATATATATAGCGCTTTTAACAATGGTCATGAAGCAGTTTGACAAAAATGAAAAGAAAATTTATGAGAAAAATGTGTCTAGATAATAATGAGATGGATAAATGAATGTTGAATGAAATGTCTCTGATGAGCAAGTCAAGGGTGGCAAGGAAAAACTCCCTGAGATGGCAATAGGAAGAAACTTTGAGAGGAACCAGACTCAACAGGGATAATGCTGTAATTCTGCTGTATATTTTGCCTTATAACCACTAAAACAAGCTTTGATTAAAATAAAAACAAACCTCTAAAATTAGCAGGTCACATGACTTTTGTCGTTCTGACATCATAGAGCAATGTATGCAACAGCCTGTTTTCTGAAATATTTCAAGTCTGCACAAGAAATCCAACTTGTTAAAGCATTGAAATATCATTAACATAACAACACCCGCCCCCGCCTCAGTGGGCCCCCGCCCATTTATTAACGGTTAGTTGTTTTGTGTTTAATCTGTGTACCTGAGTGATGGAGGTCACGCGAGTCCTCGGCACTAACGGAGATTTGTTGCTGTTTAGGAGATACACATTGCCTCGGTGGAGGTGTCTTAATATCTGCGGGTTTCTTGAAATAATTCTACACCTCGTTATTACATTTAAATAAAACATTTTAAAACTGAAGCGTTGTTGTTATTATTATTATCAATCAGCCTGTTCAGATCACTGCAACGCCGCCATTTTTAACCCGGAAGTACTTTACCAGCGTGACACTGTCCGACTGTTATCAGAATAATTTTTTTATTAAATACATATTTTATGATATATTATAGGGTGTCATATACATTTAGGTAATAAATAAACAAATATGTGTTTCTTTTTCATTCGTAGCGTACTCACCGGAAATAAATTCTACAAAAGAAGAAGACGGACGCTTCCGGTTGGGCGAGGAAGTCGGCAGTTTAGTGTTTTCCTGCTAAACAAGGAGGTTTAGTTTCTCACGAGGTAAACACGGCTTTATAACTTTATATATTTTATAAGTTGTGTAATATTTAATTAGAATTCAGACCCGCGTTCATTTCCGCGGACTCCTTTTTTTTACCGTGAGTTAGCTTTGCGCCCTGCCCCGTGTTAGCTAAAGGCTAACGCTGATTAGCCGTGTTTCGTTATATTTACATTTCCTGACAGAAGAAAAAGGGATACGATAGAGAGAGGGGGGGGGGGGTACTGGTGTGGAGGTGAGAGGAATTTGACTAAAATAAGAACAAATGTAATAACTGAGGGGAGCATGACACAGGATAAAGAGGGAAGGAAAGGGTAAAAATTAAGAATAAGGAACAGATTGATCGGCTAATAATAAAAGAAAGACGACAAATAATTAAGGCAAGAATGAAAGATATGAGGGATGAGTGGAGTCACAGCTGAATTATTTAGTAATTCTAGAACGAGAACAGGAATGTTTTTTTCAGGTGCAAACTGTTTATTAAACCTGTTAAACTAATGTTATTTTATTTTTTAAAGTAGATAATGGGAGAAGAAATGAGAGAGAGAAAATAAATCAGAAACAAAGAAGTAGAATGAGAAAGTGTGAAAGCAGTGAGGGGGAGGAAGAAAAACCATGGCCCTGTGGTCAGCCCTTTTAACCTTTTTTCTTCTTCTTCACGAGGGCCGTTGTTGCAGTACAGTTACTAAAGGACAGTTAACTTTAGCATACAAATGCCCTCCCTTAAATTGCAAATAGTTTTTTTTTTTTTTTCGGTATAACACATAACTCCTGCTCAGTCGCGTGTGTGTCAGGGAGCCGAAAATAACTTGTTTGCGTTCATGGAAAGACAAGCGAAGCAAGTTAATGAATATTTTTTTTTTTTTTGTAATATTAATTATATTTTTGGGGCGGCTGGAATGGATTATCTGCACTTACATTATTTTTACAGGAAAGTTCACAATAAAATTTTTTGCTTTCTTAAGGCATAGTTCGCATGCCGAGGTTCCGCTGTATGCATGTATAAATAAATAAATCTATATCCGTGCTGCCATTTTACATGTTTAATCAGGTTAAATGTTAGAGAGATGATAACAGAAGTTTTACAGGGAACTATATAAAGTTAAGGAAACACAGTGTTCATGTGTTGTGTTTTTGGAAATGCTTTCCTTTGTAATTTTTATTATTTTGCTCATTAATGTCTTGTATTTCTTCTGTTTGTGTTTTGCAGAAGAAGAAGAAGAAGAACAGAACAGATCATGGGTAAGAGATTACTTTTCATCCTTTCATACATACACACACACGCTCACACAAAGGAAACACGATTAAAAACCTGTGTTGTGTGAGAGGTCTGTAGCGCTGGAATACACACCCTCTTATCGCTTCTATAGTAACGGCTCAAGAGAGGTTGATGAGGGAGCGACTCTATAGCTGCAGTGACCTCAGGGAGAACTTTATAAATATAAATAAAACCATAGAGCCCTTATTGTGTGAGTCATTCTGTCGCAGGTAACTGTTGACCTCGAGTCTGAGACGGTGACTGAGACGCTTCCTCTCTCTGTGTGTGTTAATGTTTTCCAGACTGTGAAGAGAAGACGTACGGTGGCTGTGAAGGCCCAGACGCCATGTACGTGAAACTGATCTCCTCAGACGGTCACGAGTTCATCGTGAAGAGAGAACACGCTCTAACATCAGGAACCATCAAAGCCATGCTGAGCGGTCCTGGTGAGCCATGCACACACACACAGCACAGAGAACTGTACACACTCAAAAATGCCTGTTTTTATAGTTTAAACCCTAAATATCTTCTCAAAAACTTTTCATTTCAAACTCGGCTTAATACATCACCCTAATAAAACAATGTAAAGGTAAACCCGTGTACTGTACTGCTGAGTCTCCCACAGGGCTACAATATAAAATACAGCTGTTACCCCTCTATATGTACTGTAACTCATGAAGGGATCTTTACTTTAGTATCAGTACTGAAGAGTAAATATGGTAATAATTCACCACCACAAGCCGCATTGTTTTCCTCTAAGGTCGCCTTGAGTTCTCTCTACAGGACTAAAAGTTTATACAGTATTATATTTTATATGAAAATGTTGCAGAAATATTTGTTACAAAATTAGTAAATTACGAATATAAATAAAATCATGAAAAAATTGTGGTTATTTGCCGCTTCTACGAAATGGCCGGGATTTCTGCAAACAATTATTAATCAGGTTCTAAGGAAAAGCCCGCGAATGACCAAGTCCGAGAACCCTGAACCGCAACTTGGCGGGGGTTAAACCGCTACTAACTAATCGATTATGGATGGCATCGTTCTCCTGGACATCTTTTTATAAAGGGAGAGGACCACCAGATTTAATAATCTAAACAAAGCGTAAGATACTCAACCTTACAGAACGTGATTTCTTTGTATTAATAAGTTAGACAGACTTCTGCTGTACAGAAAGACAGACAGACATGTATGTGGCCTTCAACATGAAATAATATCACTGATTACATTAAAGATCAGCAGATTATGTTTATATTTAACCTTTTAAGTATTTATACAAACTCAGTGACACTTACTAACGCTGGTAGTAAACAAACAATAAGTAGGACTAAAATGTTGGGGGTTTTTTTTCCTGTTATTTATGACCGTAAATAACTTGTGAAAAATTTTTCCTCTGCCTGCAGGCCAGTTTGCTGAAAACGAAACGAACGAAGTGAATTTCCGAGAAATCCCGTCTCACGTCCTCTCCAAAGTCTGCATGTATTTCACCTACAAAGTGCGATACACCAACAGCTCCACTGAAATCCCAGAGTTCCCCATCGCCCCCGAAATCGCCCTGGAACTGCTCATGGCTGCAAACTTCTTAGATTGTTAAACCCTCACACCTGTGCACCTGCTTCAGTGCATGAAACATTAGAGTAATCATCGTGTGTGTGTGTGTGAGGACGACGTGTTATGTGCTTTTACGTTCGGTTTCCTTTCACAGTGTTAGTTTAGTCCATGCTGCAGAGGAGGACGTCACACAGATGGCATGCCGTGTCCGTTTTCCCTCCACTACTAATCAGTTGATGTGAAACGCTGATTAAAAAAAATAACTAATAAAAATTATTTAATAAATAACTCTACATCAAAGAGGAGTTTATAAGAGTTTCAGGAGCTGTTAGTTCATCTGATTACAGCGCGAGCATTTCAGAAACATCAGTCAGGAGCTTCGTGGTGATCGGAACACACTTCCCTACATACTTCCCTGTGAAAAAATATTTGCCCCTTGCCTTTTTTTTTTTTTTTTTTTGCATATTCGTCACATTTAAATGACCGAGCTCATCAAACTAATTTTATTATTACACAAAGATAACAGAAGGAAATACAAAATGCAGCTTTTAAATGATTACATTTATTAAAGGAGAAAAAAAAACTGTCCAAACCTGCCTGACCCTCTGTGAAAAAGTAATTCCTAAATCATGAATAAAAAATTGTTTTTGCCACACCCAGACCTGATTACTGGAGACCTGTTGAATCAAGAAATTTTCACAATCTTAAGTGGATGATGGATTAACATTTATTATTAGCATTTAATACTGTATACAGTGATCAGCCATAACATTATGACCACCTGACTGATATTGAGTAACTTTGTGTCTCCTGTGATGAGGGTCAGAGCGACCCCAAAACTACAGCGCTTGTGATGTTCCCGCTCTGCAGTGGTCAGGACATAACGAAAATGATCCAAGGAAGGACAAAACAGTGAACTGGCACCAGGGTCATGGGAGGGCAAAACTCACTGATGCACGTGGGATGTGAAGTCTGGAACGTGTCGTCTTATACAAGAGAAGCACTAGTGTCGATCAGACCTAATGTAGATCAGACTGCTGAAAAGATTCTGTTCTGTGATTCACATAGAAATGTTTCAGAACACACACTGCATCACTGTTTGAATGGCGACAGAGACCTGCTCAATATTAATATACGACGATTCGTTCCACAACCAAAAAATATTCAGATAAGAATAATTAATACAAAATATAAAGAAAAAATTTAATTAACCTGCATTTTACCTATAAAAAGAATTGTGGCTGTAGTGATTGAGAGGAGAGGAGGAGGGTTATTGTGTACACTGACTTACACTCACGGAAATACTGCTCTCTGTAAATTCTTCAACGAGGAACCTCTTTAACAACACTTTGCTTTTGCCTCCTTTAGGGGAATTCGCGGAAATCTGACGTCGCTTTGTTGTTAAACAGATTGATTGCCCGCACTGCTAAAGCCTTTTTAAGCTTTTTCTTCCCCGAGGCCATTGTTCCTGTAGTTATTAAAGAACAGTCACTACACTTGGACACAGTGTTATAATAAACAGTACACGCATGCACAGATGTTGACTATACGAGTGACGCACTGAGACTGAGCACGGGAGATGATTACCCACAATCCCACACCGTGAGGGAGAGAGAAGAAGCATCGGCTCAGTTGTGAGACAGCGCATGCGTATTACAGTTCTCGTATTTCAAGGCCTTGCTCGTTTAACAAGTTAAAATTTATTTCAAATTGCAAAACACTTGCAGACCGAGTTACTCACGATCCAAGGTTCCATTGTATTTGTCACATGTACATTACAGCACACTGAAATGATTTTTTTCTTTCTGCAGTTAAGCAGGTGGTCATAATGTTATGGCTGATCTGTGTATCTTGTACCACAGAATATCAAGATACACAGGAGTGTTTTATCTAACAATAGATGAAGTACACACACAGCAGTTTAGAAGGAGCACCTATACAATAAACTTATGTAAATACAGGACAAGCTGTGTAAGTGAAATTTTCATGGACCATCAGAATTTCCAAATGAGGATTCATCAAGAAAAATATTATGGCAGGATCAAAGCTAGAGGTTCTACTTTATTGATTGATTGAAATGAAAAGGAGAGAAGTTAATAGGGAGAAATATTCCTGTCTTTGTCCATTATGTTATCTTCGAGGCCTGATTGCTCAGAAGGTGTTGATGAATTTTCTTCAACAGCAGTCGTGAGAGTCATGCAGCTACAAAGCACAGGTTTCTATTAATGCCGGAACTCTAATGTGTAGATTTGTGATGAATTTGTTGAGGAGTGAGTTTGTGAAAGCCTTAGAGAAAGCCACGTTTTTTTTTCTTTTTTCAAACCTCAGTAGTCAAACGTGCCTCTGACACATGATGTATAGAATGGTGACCTACAGCGAGCGATATAAATCTATATAATCAAATGTAAACTAACTCTGAAAAACTTTAACCTTCAGTATAGAACAAGCTCAGACACAAACCATTAAACATTAACACGACACATTTTTATAAACAAGGAAGAATTTTAACAAGGCAGGTTTAAGTTTAAACCGATAACATGGGCTTCTTCTATACAGTGTTCAGGTTAGGATAGGATTCTTTGATTAGATAAAGACTTGTACATTTCTAAAACAGCTCTAAATCCATTGTGAAGCAGAGAAAAATGTTGATAATGTGAATAATATAAAGTAAAAGTGCATCACTGAGACTGGTCTAGTAACCTCTCCAAGATCTTTAATGTTTAAAAAGTCTTAAGATCAGAATTACTTTAGTTACTCTGTAAAGCAAGAAAAAGACACAACATATCTGGTGAATCGTTTTCGTGTCAGGAACACACTCTTGTTCCTAAACCTGGAATAAATTTTAGACATCTCCGCCGCATTCATGTCTTTAGTCCAGGTGAGATCGCAGCTCAAAGATCCTGCCTGGTGTACTGCGAGTCTTTCGCTCCTTCAGTATCAGAGGAAATGAAGCTTCTCGTTACAGTTTCTGTTTCTCCCAGATGCTGGTGTTGAAGTTGTAAGCACTAGTGTTAATTTTGTCAGCTATTTTCAATTTTAGTCTTAGTCCTGAGATAAATGTGCCTGATGATAGTTTTTATCATATCTTATCCTATTTGTGTTTAGTCAAGTTTTAGTCGACTAAGTCTGGGAGTTTTAGTTAAGTTTTAGTCAAAGGAAATCAATGTCTTCAATGAAAACGTAACATTTTAGCAATAAGATTAATATTAATTAACCAATATGAAGAAAATGTATGAGGCGCCGTATACAGCTAAAATCAAACTTCACTCATGAACACACATGAAACACTGACATACACATGTATGAAACAATCACATATACAGGGGTTGGACAGTGAAACTGAAACACTGGCCAATTTAGTGTTGGAGGTTTCATGGCAAAATTTGACCAGCCTGGTGGCCAATCTTCATTGATTGCACATTCCGCCAGTAAGAGCAGAGTGTGAAGGTTTAAATGGCAGAGTAACAGTACAGCTTTGCTTAAAATATTGCAATGCACACATTATGTGTGACGTCTGGCATCACGTGGTTCAGAGTGGTTACTACGAGGTGTTATCAAAATATTTCGAGACTATTTTTGTTACATACCAACAGATGGCAGCACATACAGGAAACGCCGAACTTTATAAGTCAGTGTGCCAAAAGACATTGTCTTGTTCTCATAAGGAGCTGTGCAACTGGTGCGATTCTGACCACTTGCATTACCATATCTGCGAGTTCATCATGAACAGCAAGTTAGAACAAAGAGAGAAATTGAAATTCTTTCCTAAAAATGGGCAAATCTACCACAGAGTTTACGGCAGGTTTATGGTGATGTTTGAGTGACACACCTACTAAAAGAGCAAAAGAATGAGATGATGAGAGATCATGAAGACCTCTAACGAGCTCAACCCCGAAAATGATGAAACCATTTGTCAGCTTGTGCACGATGCTCATCGGAGCTCGTCCTTCATGTCGAGGATCATTAACGGTGACCAAACTTGGGTGTACGGGTATGACTCTGAGATGAAGCAACAGTCTTCACAGTGGAAGATCCCGTCATCTCCATGGCCGATAAAGGCAAGGTTCGCAACCCAACCGAGTGCATGCTCATCATCTATTTCGACATTCGTGTCGTTGTGCATTGTGAGAATTTGTCGTCAGGGGCCCCCAGACCATCTATAGTGAATTCTATCACCTGATTGTAAGGCATCTGATGAGCTTGTAAACACAGCTAATCTTGAAACATTTTGATAGCATCTCATTAAGTTATTAATGTTCATGACCCTGACAAATTGTAATCCTCACATTCTCGAAATTCTTCTCAGATTTTTCTTGCGTGTGTTAACGTGCTTCATTTCCTTCCTCTGGAAATAATAAACTTCTTTTAATATTTAATCAGGCGGCACGATGGTGTAGTGATTAGCACTCATCTTGCACCTCCAGGGTCCGGGTTCAATTCCTGTCTCTGCGTGCATGGAGTTTGCATGTTCTCCCAGTGCTTGGTAGGTTTCCTCTGGGTACTCCAGTTTCCTCCCACAGTCCAAAGATATGCAGGTTAGGTTGATTGGCGTTCCCAAATTACCTGTAGTGTTTAAATGTGTGTGTGCCCTGTGATGGATTGGCCTTGTGCCCTAAGCCTCCTGGGATAGGCTCCAGGTCCTGCGACCCTGAATACAGGATAAAGTGGTATAGAAGATGAGTTAGTGAGTGAGTAATATTTCATCTTAAATCTTGAAAATGTATATAAATAAAATGTTGTTTTATTTATTTCTTAGCAACTTAACTAATGATCTCCATGTGATTACTGAGACATTCTGTACATAGTGTTGAAAAGTCTAAAGTGTTAATGTGCCAATTTTATGTCATATATTTTGTATGGCACATGAACAAATTTGGCCCAATATCTGATTATATTTAGATTATACATGATAGTTTGGCGCGGCAGCACAGTGGTGTAGTGGTTAGCACTGTCGCCTTGCACCTCCAGGGTCCGGGTTCGATTCCCGGCCAGGCTCGTTTCCCGTCTCTGTGTGCATGGAGTTTGCATGTTCTCCCCGTGCTTGGTGGGTTTCCTCCGGGTACTCCGGTTTCCTCCCACAGTCCAAAGACATGCAGATTAGGCTAATTGGCATTCCCAAATTGACCATAGTGTGTGAATGAGTGTGTGTGTGTGTGTGTGCTATGCGATGGATTGGCACGCTGTCCAGGGTGTACCCTGACTCGTGCCCTGAGTCTCCTGGGATAGACTCCAGGTCCCCGCAATCCTAAATACAGGATAAAGCGATATAGAAGATGAATGAATGAATGAATGAATGATAGTTTGGCTTCAGTGAGTTCTGTGAACGAAAAACAATAAGGTTTTATGGTGCGTGCAGTATGAACTGATGTGTGAACCAGCTAATCAAAGTACAACGACTGGAATACTGTTAGCCAATCTGGATGCAGGACAGCTCTGTAACTAACCAATCGTGGCACAGGAGGGCGGGGCTTGCTAAAAATCCGGAAGTGTGGAGATAATGAACGCGTCTGGAGCGGAGCTGAGGGGATTACCAACATGGCGTCGATGCAGGTGAGGAGCAGAACTACAGTAAACAAATCGAGTTTATTCAAGCTGTTGGAGCGAGATTTATACTTTTATACTTATACTTAAATCTTTACTGGTAGAATGCTTTATACAGGAAATGTGTGTTAAATCGTTATCTGTAAAAGGACTTCGAAATTCGCGGATTTTGAGCCAGCTGGTCTTGGCACTTGTGTTAGCTAATCGGATGTACAGCTTTAGCATAGCATTCAGACCTAGCAAAAACACAAACACTGTGAAGTAGATTAGAATATTTATTAACTCACTCGTGAGACTGATTATGAGGTATTTGTTTTATCTGATAACTTACAGACTTAGCTAGCTTGCCAGCCAATTATATTATAGAAATGTTATAGTACAGGAAGTTATATATTTTTAGTTTTATAAAGAGGTTGAATAATGCTTAAAATTAGGCCAAGCAAAGTATTAAGAAGAGTAAATGCAATAAATCAACCAGAGCAGGTCAAAAATGGGGGTGCACAAACTTTTAACCGCTGAGACTCGGCTGATGTAAAACCGAGGCTGTGTGGATTTTCGCTCAGACAAATAGTTTTAAATGTACATTTCCTTGCAGCCAGAAACCTGAGGAAGGAAGGAACGAGGAATACAAACTTTTGCACTCAGTGGAATGTATGGTTTCTCTTTCTAGAGAAGGTTACAGAAGGAGCTGTTGGCGTTGCAGAGCGATCCGCCTCCTGGGATGACGCTGAATGAAAGAAGCGTTCAGAATACCATCACAGAGTGAGTTTAAATACATGTACATTTATAAAAGTGTTTTTAATTTTTAAGACAAATTTTTAATTCTCCTTGTTACTTTTTATGCCTGTTGTCTAGGTGGTTTATAGACATGGAGGGGGCTCCCGGGACGCTGTACGAGGGTGAGAAGTTCCAGCTCCTCTTCAAGTTCAGCAGCCGCTACCCCTTCGACTCTCCTCAGGTGACCCTCAAGAGTGCATGCTGCTTCCTGTTCACTTCCTGTAGCTCACTTGCTCCTGACCTCGTGCCCTCTGTCTCATACAGGTCATGTTTACCGGCGAGAACGTTCCGGTCCATCCGCACATCTACAGCAATGGACACATCTGTCTGTCCATTTTAACAGAGGACTGGAGTCCGGCGCTCTCGGTTCAGTCCGTGTGTCTGAGCATCATCAGCATGCTGTCCAGCTGCAAAGAAAAGGTCAGTGTGATGCGTGTAAAAGTTGAACTGAGCGATGAAGCAAACATGCACGCACGCACGCGCACACAAACGAACACGCACACAAACGAACACGCACACAAACACGCGCACACAAACACGCGCACACAAACACGCGCACGCACACAAACACGCGCACGCACACAAACACGCGCACGCACACAAACACGCGCACGCACACAAACACGCGCACGCACACAAACACGCGCACGCACACAAACACGCGCACGCACACAAACACGCGCACGCACACAAACACGCGCACGCACACAAACACGCGCACGCACACAAACACGCGCACGCAAACAAACACGCGCACGCAAACAAACACGCGCACGCAAACAAACACGCGCACGCAAACAAACACGCGCACGCAAACAAACACGCGCACGCAAACAAACACGCGCACAAACACGCGCACACGCGCACAAACACGCGCACAAACACGCGCACAAACACGCGCACAAACACGCGCACAAACACGCGCACAAACACGCGCACAAACACGCGCACAAACACGCGCACAAACACGCGCACAAACACGCGCGCAAACACGCGCACACGCGCGCAAACACGCGCACACGCACGCGCGCACGCAAACACGCGCGCACGCGCACGCGCGCACGCAAACACGCGCGCACGCGCACACAAACACGCGCACGCGCACACAAACACGCGCACGCGCACACAAACACGCGCACACAAACACGCGCACGCGCACACAAACACGCGCACACAAACACGCGCACGCGCACACAAACACGCGCACACGCGCACGCGCACACAAACACGCGCACGCGCACACAAACACGCGCACGCGCACACAAACACGCGCACGCGCACACAAACACGCGCACGCGCACACGCGCACGCGCACACGCGCACACAAACACGCGCACACAAACACGCGCACACAAGCACGCGCACACAAGCGCACGCAAACACGCGCACGCAAACACGCGCACGCAAGCGCGCGCACACAAGCGCGCGCACACAAGCGCGCGCACACAAGCGCGCGCAAACACGCGCGCGCAAACACGCGCACGCAAGCACGCGCACACAAGCACGCGCACACAAGCACGCGCACACAAGCACGCACACAAACACGCGCACACGCACACAAACACGCGCACACGCACACAAACACGCGCACACGCACACAAACACGCGCACACGCACACAAACACGCGCACGCACACACACAAACACCGCTGCAGCTCGTCAGACACGCCTGACCTGTCTTCTCCTCCAGCCTGGGACTGGTAGAAACCGGTTCATTCAGGATTGATAAAAACTCCTTCACTTTGTTTTACTACAGGTTTTACTCCTAAAAAGCCCTCAATCATTTTCATTTATGGCAGCAGTACGACTTTTATAATTATAAGTATATTTCAATAAAAACGTGACCACATTTCACACCAACATTCTAAACCTGATAAATGTCCATGCTTTACTGGGTCAAACATGTGATGTGTAAATGATCAGCATCATCTTTGTTGGACTCTGTCATTGATGTCACCACACACCTGATTAACTCTGTCACTACGGTTACCACACAAGATAGTGGCAGAACCGTCACTATGGTTCCTGCACAACAGGTCACGTTGGCATTGTTACTGCGACTGAGAATAGTAATGCCGTCGCTATGGTTACCGCTCGCAAGAATAACTGACAGCTCTGTCACTATGACTACCATAAGTAAGTAATATTACTGTTGCCATGGTTACTGTAGGAATGTTGTGTGATGTGAGTTTTGCTCTTCCTGTCTGCAGCGACGCCCCCCTGATAACTCGTACTACGTACGGACATGTAACAAAAACCCAAAGAAGACAAAGTGGTGGTATCACGGTGAGTGAGAGAATACTAGTGTGTGTGTGTGTCACTTTATTCGCACTTCCTGACGATACAGTAAACCATGTGCTGCTGTTTGTCTCTCTCTCGCTCTCTCTCTGCGCTCACAGATGATAAGTGTTAGAGACTCAGTCCGGGTGTGAACAGGCTCACAGACGGTACACCTGCACTTTTTCGAATCTTCGGTCCCGGCACTGAGTGGACCTCTTTGGAGAAACAGCGTTTTGGAAGTGTGAAACTTGAGCAGGCCCAGGAAACAAAACCTGCGGCAGTGTAAAACTCCACGTGTGCACAGGGAGACGCAAGGGCGACTTGTGTCAGGAGAGGGGGTTATACATGTGGAATCAGCGCTGGTTCTTTTTTTTCACCTCTTTTCCACTAATGCGGTGGATCTGGCGCTGGTTTGTGGTCGAGGTGGGAGGGATGGGGGGCAGGGGGACAGAAGGACAGGTTGTACCACCCAGTTGTTAATCTGCAGAACGAAAACACAATGTTAGCTTTTTATCCTGAAACTATAACGCGCATTAGTAATTTTTATTATCACTCATTTTCCAATCTAGATGTGAAGATGTCATGATATTTGAGGATGTTTTGACAGTATGTGATTAGCATTAAGGAATGTAGCTTATTAGTTTAAACAAACCAGCGCTTTAGGCGCTTCTTACAGTAACAATGAACACTGAAAGTACTACGCCCACACGCTCTAACCATATTATTATTATTATTATTATTTTTTTTTTTTTTTTTACAGTTATTAAATTTAAGTTCATGATTGAGCCCCGCCCCCCCAGGACCTGCAACAGCCCGGTATCAGTGGACAAGCTGTGTAGCTGTGATTATTTCGTAAAAGCCTTTTTCATGTTCATGTTTTGTGCAATAATTATTTAAGAATGTTAAAGGTGTTTGAAGGCGGCGTCTCGCCCTCGAACGCAAAACAACGTCTTAGTTTAAGATCAGGAGAGAAAAATACGACTGATTATGAATAAAATGTAATTATTATTATTTTTTAATATGAAAAACTTATTATTCTGAATGCCGTTGACCAGCCGAATGTTTTGGTGTCCCTGATTTGCGTCTGTTTTATTTATTTAGTTATTTTTATATAACTCTGCCTCCATCAGGCCCCGCCTCCAGCCAGTTAACATGATATTTAAAGCTGAAGGTGATGCAGAGCTCGAATGAAAACTGCATAGCGAAAAAACTATTTACATTACTACAACATGACGTGTTTAGCGATTCTGCTGCTAGCAGTCAAGTGCCGTCCTCTGATGTCACAAGGGGGCGCTGTTAACGCTGATGTAGTTACAGCATTGTTGTTTAATAAAACACCATGTACATGAGGGAGGGAGCAGTCGTGGAGCAAAATGCTGCATCTCAGACTGCAGTGCGGCTAAGAGTCTCTCAGCTAGTTAATGAGCGATCGACGAGATCTGCGGTATAAACGCAAAATGTTAAAAAGAAAAGGCTGAACCGGATGGTGTCGAGCAGAGTGCAGGAATCGTGGCTCTGCCCAGGGCCACTTAGACACTCCTCTACATCTTCGTAGAAGAAGTTTTAGGTTGTCGTAAAATGAGAAGCACTCGGTTGCGCACACACTCGAAGATTTTCACGTGTAAAATGTGAACACTAAAATATTCCAGCTCTCCGTATTAACAGAGGATTTTGTTTCTGTGTTGTTGTAAAGTTTAACTCTGATGTGTTTAACGCTGTGGATGAAGACTGGAGCACTGGATTCCATCAGAGATCAATAAATGTGTGTGTGTTCTGATTTCAGCGGGTTTCGGTAAGGTTTATGGGCTCGAAGGTTTAGAAATTTTTTTTATTCTGATATGTGATGATTTTTTTTTTGTTATAATTATTTAATTTTATTTGAACACAAATGTTTGAAAATAAATAATATATTTTGAATGAGTGCCAGCTTTCTGTTTATTACCATAGCCTGATTAACCGTGTGATCATTATGAGGATTATTATTTTTATTATTAGTGCAAATGTTTTCACCAAGTTCAAACATAAAATCTCCCTGTTATTCCCACTGGTTCCTCTAGAGGGCAGCAGCGCCATTTGGATTTGTTTGACTCAAACTAATCTAATCATCTTTGTCTCTCGGCTGTTCCCTTTCAGGGGTCGCCACAGCGAATCATCTGCCTCCATCTAACCCTATCCTCTGCATCCTCTTCTCTCACACCAACTAACTTCATGTCCTCTCTCACTGCATCCATAAATCTCCTCTTTGGTCTTCCTCTAGACCTCCTACCTGGCAGTTCCAACCTCAGCATCCTTCTACCGATATATTCACCATCTCTCCTCTGAACATGTCCAAACCACCTCAATCTGGCCTCTCTGACTTTATCTCCAAAACATCTAACATGGGTTGTCCCTCTGATGAACTCTTTCTTGATTCTATCCATCCTAGTCACTCCCAAAGAGAACCTCAACATCTTCATCTGCTACCTCTAGCTCTGCCTCCTCAATTCAATAAAATTTTATTTGTATAGCGCTTTTAACAATTGACATTGTCTCAAAACAGCTTTACACAAAAAAAGCTTTTTTTAAGTTTGTATGGAATGTGAATGTGTATGAATCAAAATGGTCAGATAGTCCCTGGTGAGCAAGCCGTGGGCGACAGTGGTAAGGAAAAACTCCCTGAGATGGTAATAGGAAGAAATCTTGAGAGGAACCAGACTCAACAGGGAACCCATCCTCATCTGGGTGAAACAGATAGCAGGAAATGATCTGCATTTATACAGTGTGTTAGGTGGCATGCAGTTCAGCTATAATAGTTGATGTTAATTGATGTTAAAATGGAGTCCAGGTAGTTATTGGAGACTCAGATAGACTTGTAGAAAGTTCCAGTCCTGAACTATCGAATTGTCAAGTCCTCAGAGAAACAGCTGACAACACCAGTCGAGGCCAGAACCATCTAAGTAGATACTGTAGAATCATCCCCAGACACCAGACGCATCCCAAAGAGACACACGGGGCATCCATGCGACGAGACCAGAAGCGGGGCACCAGGATGGATCAGACAGGTCCGGAGGGCAGAGGGAGTCTGGATCACTGGCAGATCAGGGATGACGTGTAGCTCGACAGAGAGAGAAAGAGTGAAAGGGGGAGAGAGGAAGAAGAGGAGAGATGGCAGTTAGGTATGGTCAGAGTCACATAATGTGAATGTATATTTACTGTAGAGTGCAAGCAGGGACTCCGGCAGGACTAACTATGACAGCATAACTAAAAGGGAGAGCCAGAAGGAAACACAAACATGAGGGCTCCCTGAGATGTAAAGCAAACAATCACCTCATCGTCAACAAACCTGAGTGATCAAATGAGAGTGAGGAAGACAGCATCTAAACATACCAGTTCACCATAATACTCTACGTCCATGAGTCCCCCAGATCTGCTCCTTTACCTAAGGCAAATCTATTTATAAAAATGCTTGGCTAAATAAATAGGTTATTAGCCTAGACTTAAACACTGAGACTGTGTCTGAGTCCCGAACACTATTTGGAAGACTATTCCATAATTTTGGGGCTTTGTAAGAAAAAGCTCTGCCCCCAGCTGTAATTTTCATAATACGCGGTACTGACAAGCAGCCTGCATCCTTTGATCGAAGTAGGCGTGGCGGATCATAAGACACTAGCAGTTCGCTCAGATACTGCGGAGCGAGACCATTTAATGCTTTATATGTTAAGAGTAGTATTTTAAAATCAATGCGAAATTTCACAGGGAGCCAATGCAGTGAAGATAGGATAAGGGTGATGTGCTCATATCTTCTGGTTCTAGTGAGGACTCTCGTTGCTGCATTCTGGACTAGCTGAAGCTTGTTTATGCACCTAGCTGAACAACCAGACAGTAAGGCATTACAATAGTCCAACCTAGAAGTGATAAAAGCATGAACTAGTTTTTCTGCATCGTTTACCGACAATATATTTCTTATCTTGGCAATATTTCTGAGGTGAAAGAATGCTATCCGGGTGATATTATCTACATGAGCTTCAAATGAAAGGCTGGAATCTATAATCACGCCGAGGTCCTTTACTGTTGCACTTGATGGAACAGAAAGGCCATCTAAAGTTACGGTGTGATCTAAAATTTTACTCCTAGCTGTATGCGGTCCTATGACTAGAACTTCTGTCTTATCCGGATGAAGCAGAAGGAAGTTAATTAGCATCCAATTTCTTATGTCCTGCACACATTGCACAACTTTAGTAAGTTGGTTTTTCTCATCAGGTTTTGCTGAGACATATGACTGTGTTTCGTCAGCATAACAATGAAAACTAATACCATGTTTACGGATTATGTTGCCCAGAGGAAGCATGTAAAGGGAAAAAAAAGCAGTGGGCCTAAAACTGAACCCTGCGGAACGCCAAACTCCACTAGAGAAGATGCAGAATAATCACCATTTAAGTCTACATACTGATAACAATCGGTCAAATAGGATCTGAGCCAGGAGAGGGCTGTACCCTTAATTCCTACTACATTTTCTAATCTGTGAAGAAGAATAGCATGATCAATGGTGTCAAAAGCTGCACTGAGGTCGAGTAATACAAGCATAGTTACACAACCCTGATCAGAGGCCGATAGGAGGTCATTTACTACTTTAACGAGTGCTGTTTTTGTGCTGTGATGAGGTCTAAATCCTGACTGATACAGTTCATGTATGCCATTTCTATGTAGATATGAGCATAGCTGCTCCGCTACTATCTTTTCCAGAATCTTAGAGATAAAGGGGAGGTTTGATATTGGCCTGTAATTGGACAGCTGACAGGGGTCGAGGTCAGGTTTCTTAATTATTGGTTTGATAACTGCTAATTTAAAAGATTTTGGAACATAACCAATGCTGAGTGAGGAATTAAATATTCTCAACAGCGGTTCTGTTATTACTGGTACTGTCTGTTTAAGAAAATGTGTCAGTATAGGATCTAATATACAGGTTGATGAATTTGCAGAAGAGATGAGTGAAATTAGTTCATTCTCTTCAAGGGGAGTAAAGTATTCAAGGTTTGAATCTGACATGGCTAGGTTAACATCTGAATCAATTACACTGTTCGGTTTCAAAGCCTCAATTTTATGCCTGATATTTACAATTTTATTATTAAAAACGTTCATGAAGTCCTCACTATTGCATGATGTTGTTGTGGAGATTTCTGTAGTGGTCTTATTTCTGGTTAATTTGGCTACGGTATTAAATAAAAATCTAGGATTATTTTTATTTTCTTCTATAAGAGTGGAGAGATACGTTGATCTAGCTACACTAAGAGCTTTCCTATAGGATGCTCTCTTTCCATGCTATTTGAAATACTAACAATTTAGTTTGACGCCATTTACGCTCTAATTTCCTAGCAGTCTCTTTTAAAGTGCGCGTGTGATCGTTATACCAGGGAGCGAGTTTCTTATCTATAATATTTTTTCTTTTAGCTGGAGCTACATTATCTAAGGTACAACGAAATGTCGACTCTAAATATTCAGTCGCCTGATCGAGTTCTGTGGGGTCAGACGGTGACCTAATTGAAGTTGATAACTCTGGGAGATTACTGATAAAACTCTGTGTGGTAGTTGATGTGAATGTACGTTTAATACGGTAGCGCGGTGCTGTGCGTACATTATTACTGTGACACACTTGAATTGAGACAATATAGTGATCTGAGATAATTTCAGACAGTGGAATTGTGAATACATTTCTTATACTTAATCCGAAGAATATTATTAAATCTAAAGTGTGACCTGCTTTATGAGTGGGTCCTACTACACACTGATTTACTCCTACTGAGTCCAGTATGGACATAAATGCTGTTCTCAAAATGAATACTAAAATCTCCAGCAATTAACACTTTGTCTACAGAAACGACTAGGTTTGATATGAAATCTGCAAATTCACTAAGAAATTCAGAATACGGCCCTGGAGGTCTGTAAATTATAATTAGTGGAATCGACTGAGCTAATTTAATATACTTAAGTACACTTATGTTACTATAAAGAATTTCAAATGAATTAAATTTGTGTCCGTGTTTTTGTACGATAGACAGATTTTCTCTCTTACTCACAACAACCACACACACACACACACACACACACACAGTCAGGGAAAGTTTTTACCCTCAACACACTGCCTCCTGTCTTTTCTTCAGTGCCACTGTCTCTAAGCCGTAGAGCATCGCTGGACTCACCACTGTCCTGTACACCTTTCCTTTCATTCTCGCTGATACTCTTTTATCGCACAACACACCTGAAACTTTTCTCCACCCATTCCAACCTGTATATAGATAGACCACGCTATATAGATATAATAACTTTTTTTTGTGGTTCAAAATGAACTTTTTGCCATAATATAGAGGACTGGATTAAACAAGTTAAAAATTTGCAAAGAAGATTTGTTTTGAAGAATTTCTGATATTGATAGAAAATGTTTTAAGGATTTGTTAAATCTTTCATAATATCTAATAAGTTAACCCCTCGTGACAGCACGCGCTCCCTGAGGAACTTTAACACTCTAATATTTTAAAGAGGAACCGTTAAAGGTTCTCTGGAATCCTGACACGTGGGGTTTACTAGACCTCTGTCATGAATCAAAGAACCACCTGAGGAACCGTACTGCTCACTGAGAACAAGAAATGCACTTCACAAACAGAGCTGAACATGCATAGGACCCTATAATAGAATGTCGGAGAACCCTGATAAGTAGATACAAACTCTTTAACGACTATGGAAACCCTGAAGAAGCATGAAGGTTCCTGACAGGTTCTGTGGATCAAACAGAGCAGTAATTGTGAGTTACACAGTTAATACACACACACACACACACACACACACAAGTTCTTTAGTGCACAGATGTTAAAGGGGTTCTCCTGAAAGGGTTCCACCCTGATGTGTTTGTTCGGGGTGATGAGAAGAGACGAGGATTTAAACTGAAAGGAAGGTGAGGGAGATACAATATAGTGAAGACACCAAGGCGAGGGAGAAGATCAGGTGTTCCACCAAATGGACCAGAACCTATCAGGGATTAGCTCTAGGTAAACTCAGTGATCCCATACGACCTTTTTGTCGTAGTGGCTGATAAGTTTTAGGTGTTAAGAAGAAAATAACCAGCCTACCCTTCTGGCTTCAACTTGCTTACACAGATCACACACACACTTGGAGAAAGAGTTCTTTACAGGTTCTTAGCTTCCAGAAAGGACGCACTGTGGCATAGGGTTATGTTTAGGGTTTTACTGCACTTGACAGACGCCCTTATCCAGACCGATGTAGATTTTAGTCTGATTATACTGTACGTCTGAGCAGTTGAGGGTTAAGGGCCTTGCTCAGGGGCCTGACAGTGGCAGCTTACAGGTGGTGGTGGGGTTTGAACCTGCGAAGTTCCCACTGAGCACCGAGCCTGCGGTTCTGCATCACACCCTGACTGACCTGCAAGTGTTTGGTAGCTTTATCACCGCTCCTGAATCATAGAGGGTTTTATTTCAATCTCTTTGCTAATAAAATGGATCAACAGCATCTTTCACCATCAGTGTGTGTGTGTGTATGTGTGTGTGAGGAAGAGGAATGAGTGAAACTTGTCCAGAAATATCTCCAGCTGACACAGATTAACCAGAAGTGTGTTGAGGGTAAAAACTTTCCCTGACTGTGTGTGTGTGTGTGTGTGTGTGTCTGTGTGTGTGTCTGTGTGTGAGTAAGAGAGAAAAGCAGCCTGATTCAGACATTTCAGAAGTTTCTCCACATTCCTGAGTTGCTCTTTTACCGGAACACACACACATCTTATCTCAATGTGTGTGTGTGTGTGTGTGTGTGTGTAGGGGCGCACTGTTACACGTTTCCGGTTGTGTAAAATGAATGAAGATTAAATATTTTAGGGTCGTGGTTCTCTGTGTGCAGCCTGGAGAGGCCCAGGAGGGAGTGTTTTATTATTGTTACACACACACACACACACACACACATCCTTCTAACAGTTAGACGTGTTATTGCGTTTTTAGCGTCATTGGACTTTTTGTCTTCTCACTCGTATTAATTGGCTTTAAGCTGGACCTTAGTCACATGATCTCCGGCTTCACATTCACTTTTAATAAACACTGAACAGGTTTGAAATCCGCAGCTCTTATTATAAAACAAAAAAATCTTAATTTGTTTATTCTGCAATTGTGAAATGTGGTCTAATAACTGGAGACGCTGTGTTTGTGTGTCTGTGTGAGAAGGAGAAAGATTGTCAATTGTCTTACAAATTAGATTTTTTTCTTTAAATATTATATTGTATTTTACCCAAATTTCAGAAGAAGGGCCACACCTAAACACACACACACATATCTCCTCATCAGTAATTTCCCTTTCTATGAGGGACGGGTCCCCCTCCCTGTCCTGTCCTTGCTCACGTCTCTCTGTAACCTCTTACACACATGAACTTTAACCCCGAGTTCTCAGGAAGGGCGTGTCTTTCTCTCTCTCGCTCTCTGGCTAAGTTAGGACCAGTGATTGACACTTTTATGACTGACTGAGAGTTTTTATTTTTATGTTTTTATATAAAGCCCTTAAAGCCCTGAACATTTCAGTTATGAATTATTTTTTCTTAATAAGCACGCACAGGGTTCAGGATTGTGTGATGTAGAGTGACATATTCTTTTCTTTTTTTTTATCTCAGATCGTTATCTCTTTATACGGCACTAATTGAAATACACCTTTTCATTTTCATCATTTTTATGTTGCTAATGATGATCAGAATTTCCATAAATTGTCACTCGTCGAGCTATGGTAATATACTTTGTAATAATTGCTGCATGTTGATTTATTTTCAAAGGACAGTAAATCTGACCTGTTATACAAACTGCACATTGACGACTATATCCAAGTTTCATTTCTACTTTATTGTCACATTGAGAAGGCACATTGCTGAATTGTGAGGGGTGTATTGTATATAAAAAAACACAAATTTTTTAAAAACAAAATAGCAAATGAACACAAATACAGTGAAACCTCGGATTGTGAGTAACACGGTTTACGAGTGTTCCGCAAGTCGAGCAAAGATTTTTTATAAAATTTTGACTTGAAAAACAAAAATCTTGGTTTACAAGTACCGAGTATCATGTATCACGCATGTGCTTCTTGTTTTGACGCAGAGTGTCACGTGATCACAAATGAGCCAACGGTTTTTCTCTTTATCTCTTTATCTCCAACGGTTTTTCTCTCTATTTCTTTGGGCTGTAGAATGAATAATTTGAGTTTCCATTATTTCTTATGGGAAAATTACATTTGGTTTACAAGTGTTTTGTAATACGAGCCACTTCCGGAACAAATTATGCTGGTAATCCGAGGTTCCACTGTATGTGATTTAGTTCTTGAGGTCCTGATACTGATTATATATTTCTGTAACTCACTCATTGTCTATAAAACTTAATCCTGTATTCAGGGTCACACGTGGACCTGGGGCCGATCCCAGACTACACGCTGGACAGGTTGCTGATCCACCACACAGACACATACACACACTCAACCATTAAACACAGTACATACACACACTACGGGAAACACCAATTTGGCAACGGCAATTGGTCTAATCTGTAGGAGGACCTGGAGGAAACGCACCAAGCACGGGGAGAACCTGTAAGCATCGAGCCCGGACCCTGGAGGTGTGAGACACCAGTGCTAACACAAAAATTAAGCAGATTGAATAAACAGGTATAAAGGTTGGGGCGGTGTTTTGGTTGGGACTTTTTTTCTTTTCTTTCTTTTTGTTTTTTTTCTAAATTCAAACATAGATGTCTATTTGTGTGATATTTGTGATTTTTTTAAAAACTAACTTGTGCAAAGCTGTGGGTTCCTATAGATTTATTGTAATGTGGATCGTATTTGATCCCTGATGTTAAACACACACTCGGGGCTCTCAGCAACCAAAAGAGAATAGAAGAAATAAAAAATAAAAATAGGTGTGTTTTGTTTTTCTCATCAGGTAAAAGTCCAAATGTTCCCAAAAAAATTTTTTTATTCACTTTACCTCTCTGCAGATCTTCAGCGTGACACCGGGGTGTTTATTATTAGTATACTCGTGTTGAAGGTGACGAGCGGTGAGTCAGTGCATCTTCTCCTGATCTCTTGTAGAAAAACTGGGGATTTCAGAAACAACGGCCTTTTCATTTATTAATTCAGATTCAGGATCTGGAACGAGCCAAAGGTCCGCCTGGTCGCGTCTCTTAGTCATCACTGCTAATGTGGAAATCTCAGGGAAACGATTGTTCTGCCCAGATGAATCATGATCCCAAAAAATAATAATATTAATAATGAACGCTAATGAAAGCAAAGGACAGCGAGTGACGGCATGAAGCTGAAGCACAGAGTTATAGGAGGATTGTGTAAGTTAAGAATATGACGAAATATCAACGGTAACACATGACTAACAAGACTCACAGTTTCATGACAGAAGAAGTGGAGAATCTCACCGGCAGGTTTATTAATAAAACCCCCTCCGTCCTGACTGTCCCAAAGCATCATGATGTTATTACTGGAAAACCTTTTCACACCTCATGTGGATGAAGATCCCAAGATGGGGAATCCCATCATCATCACTGTGATTATAGCAACTAATCTGTCTCCCTCACACACACAAACGCACACACACACACACACACACACACACACACCTGGAAGCACAAATCACAGCCTGAGCTGAGTTTCCTTTTTCCTCTCCGTCACTCGTTCACTATCAGCTCGGAGGAAAAGGAAAAAAGACGAAGCTGCATCAGATAGAAAGAGATTCATAATCAGGTGATCTCACGTCCACAGTCAGAGCCAAACCACAGTCTCGCAGGTACAGTAAGCAGATATTAAAAAGTTTTTAAGAATAAATGTAAATAATTGACAATATATGTAGAACACTTTTCTCACGTTACAGAACCGAGTTCTCCTCCATGAGGAGTCGAGAGAGAGACGAGAGAGTCGAGACTGCAGTAACACATTATTAACCATCACAGGGTGTGTGTACTGTACGGCAGGGACGTGCACTCATAGGAGGCAGGTGAGGCAGTGCCTCACCTTGCCACCAGGGGCGGTAAAGGGCTCAACATGGTTTCCTCAGCTGTCACCATAAGTTGTTAAAAAATGAATAATATAATATCTGTCCTGTGGTCTATGCTTTTAATTCAATTTTGGTGTGTTTCCTATACATTTGGATCATTTTCATAGTCAAAATAGCTGTATTTCTTGTTCAAATAACAACGGGAGACGAGAATCATGGAGGCTGAGGCAGTGACAGGTAGTGCCTCTCAGCGCGTGCGTGTGAGAGTGTGCACCACTCACACACTGTACTGAGCGCGTGCAAACGGCGCGTGCTTGCAGTCAGAGGGAAAATACAGGCCTTGAGGCAGCCAGTACCTTTGCCTCAAAGATGGGGGCGATAGTGAGCCTGCGGCTAATAGTTCACGACACGAGTAAATTAAGAAGAAAAAAAAGAAAAGAAAAACAACCAACAACATTCGGTGCTAACGCGTTGCTATTTGGCTTTATTTTCCCTGAAAATGGAGGATATAATCTCGAAGATAAGAAATTTTTCAAAACTTCATTTACAAGTAAAGGTAAGAATACTGCAGTGGTGTGTTTAAATGTACAATGGTGTGTTTAAAATGTTATTAAATTTAATCAAGAATGGGATAACAACCATGTATGCTTGTAAATCTGACTCTGAGTCAGTGCCTCACCAACCCCAACCCTCACCGCACGTCACTGCTGTACGGACACCAACATAAACCACCAATCTGACTCAATTCATATTTTTCCCATCCAGAATAAATTATTGAGACGTTTGAACACATCAGTAAGACCCTATACGATACTGACCTCCAGGTTTGAGGTCGAGTCTCACGTCCGGTCTGTCTGTATGTGTTCAGGTTCCCCACATGCCTGTGGGTTTCCTCCGGGTATTCCGGTTTCTTCCCCCAGTATAAAGACATGCGGTCAGTTGGATGAGTGACATGTCTGATTTGCCCCGCCTTGTGCCCTTCGCAAAGCTTAAATTCTTCATTGTTAATTGAACTGTTCATTATTTAAAGAATTTAAAGGACTAATGTTGTGATTATATTTAGATAATTTATTACTATTTTATTGCATAGCATTATTACACACTGTCATGTTATCATATCATATTAGTTATAACTGATTCTTTCACAGGTTTTGTTACAGTTTGTTAAGCGCCGTTAAAGGTTTCATGCTGTTACAGGTTTCATCACAGTTTTTTCAGTAATATTAGCTACATTTTAATACATTCGTATATGGTTTTATCTATTTTTCTTCTTGCTGGTGTCTGGCTGCTGGTGACGTCGCTGTCAAATCTACAGTGTAATGAATGACGTGATGACGTGTTTGATTGCGATACACTCTAACAACACACTGAATTTTTGGGAAGCCAGATTTCTTCTCATTCTTGTTCCATGCGCAGTCATTGGAAATCCCTCTGGGTCGCGGTAACACACACACACACACACCCAGACAGACACACACACACACACACACATTCCTTTGGAATTAAACCAGTGCGAGAGTGAAATGTCAGAGATGAGCAGCTGTGTGAGTTTGCATGAGCTTCATCTGGTTCCTGGAGGGAGAAAAGGGAATCCTATTCACACTCGTGAGTCATAGACAAAGCAGAACTCAGGGAGAGGAGCTTATCTTCATCATGTGGAGCGTTCCACAGGAAATGTGTGTGTGTGTGTGTGTGTGTGTGTCTGTGCGCTTCAGAAAATACAGACTCGGAAATCAGGAAGTCTCTTCCCTCCCATCGGGGCTGGTCTCCATGATGCTCCTACTTCATTCTGATAGAATAAATAATAAAATCTAATAAAATAAACCTTCAAGCAACAGTTCAGTCTTCTTTAAGGAGTTTTTTATTAAAGGATTTCATTCTTTATGGGTTCTTGGGTTAAAAAAATTGATGAGGCATCATGTAGAAACAATCAGCTCAGTGTGTGTCTCCCAGAAACCTGAGGAGGAAACTTTCAGGAGACCGTAATTATCCAAAGAACCCCTGAAGAACCCCTGAAGAACCCCTGAAGAACCCCTGAAGAACCCCTGAAGAACTCCTGAAGAACTCCTGAAAAACCCCGTGAAGAACTCAGTGTCATGTTACAGAGAAACCACGAAACCTAACTCTTCAGCATTAAATCCATTTATTATTAGCGGAGTGTGTATGGAGCAGTTACCATGGTAACAGTAACGCGTAAGAGTGAAGACTTTAATATAAATTTTATATTAACTTTAATATAAACCTATGTTACTGTCAGAGCTGCTGCTGTGAGAGAGGATTAATCAGGATTAAAGAAGGATTTGTTCGGGTTGGCTTTGTTTCAGTTGAGGCTCAAAGTTTGTATGTCAACTACAAACAGTTTTAAGTTACTGATAAGAAGGTCGGCGGTTCAAGCATTAGCTCTGCCTAGCTGGCATCGGTTAGTCCCTGGTCAAGGCCATTAACCTGGATCTGCTCCAGGGGGCGCTGTACCATGGCCGACCCTGAGTCCAGCTTATAAACACTGAGATACGAGAAGAAAAGAATTTCACGGTGCTGTGATGTACATGTGACAAATAATGCATTCTTCTTCTTTAATTTATAGCAATAAGACATGTCATGCATTTGGTTTCACAAATGTTTCTTCATTATAATCAATAATAAACTTTTTTCACCATCTTGGTGGTTTTGGATTGATGTGTCTGGATAAAAGTGTCGAGGTAAACTGTATAAAAGAGTCATGGTTATTTTACTTTCCTTTCAAAGTACTATGTGGGTGTACAAACTTTTGCACTTGTTGTAGTATGCTCATGAAGCAACTTAAACAAAATCGTTTATCATTGGTTTAAAAAAAAACAAAAGATCTCCTGAGTGCTTTCTCTACAAAGAAGCTAAAAACACAGAGTTAATTGTTTAAGATAAAGTATTTATTGATGTAACAGTGAAACATATTGCACATCTGAAAATAGAATACAATCTTAAAATTGTCAGAAAAAAAAGATCAACGTCTAAAAAGTATCAAAGCTTCTGCATAAACTTTTGGTCACAATGTGTAATCAGGAAACACAACAGAAATTAAAAATAATTATATATAAATAAAGATACTGTACACTGTTACAGTAACATACTGTATTATGTCCGAACCACACAAGGTAGTGAACACACAATATTGCTGTTTGTTAGATTTTTGCGTCTCCTAGACAACAGCTTTAATGATAACATCTGGAAAATGTGTCCTGCTCAGAGAACGATACCCCATAATTCAGTACATCTGGTTATGTGTCTGAAGTTTATCTACAGTTAAAATGTGACTAATAAAAATTAAAAACATTTTAAAAACACAAAAATTCCTCCAATACAATGTACATGTGCTTCATTTCCATACTGAAATCTGACTGGTTCTTAAATTTTATGATGCATCAACACCTGCTCATTAGATCTTAAACAATAACCCAGATGTTTTTCCTGTAAGATTTTCTTGTTGCTTTTTCTTTAAATAAATATATATGCAATTCTTAAGACATAAAAATATATAATATTCGCACAAATATAATCTGTAGCTGAGTAAAGTAGCAGGCTTGAAGACAGAAGTGTGTAGGCAGCTTAATGAGATCCGCAGTGTCCAATGCTGTGTAGTTACAGTTCCTATTTTTTTGCTCCAAATAAACAAGAGCGTTCGAGACGTAATTCGTCCTGATTATCAGAGTACATCAGAGTACATCAGAGAGACTACAGGCTGATTTTTGGCTCGTTGTTGTTGGTGGATTCTTTCCGATGAGCCAGGAAGGAGTACATGCATTTATCAGCGCCGAGGAAGCGGTACATGCACACGATGGCGTCGAATGGCAAAATCCTGCAGGGGAGAAAACGGAAACATCACGAGGAAATGTTAGGTTTGTGAGTTCAAATTTCAAAATCGAGATACTAATATACATTTTTGAACAATTAAAATTAAACAGAAAATATAACAACTCTACAAACCCTACTCCATGTCTCCAGGAAAGCGCTGCTGCATCATTTGCATATTATGACCTGATTGGTTCTGATATTTTATGACGTAATGACACCTCCCCCTACACCACCACATGACCATGTGGATTTATTTGAGATTATTTCTATGTAGCACATCTCTTGTATTTTTTCCCCCTTTCTTCCAGACGACACTCACGTTTTCATGAAGGTGACGGCGTACATGGCGCGCGGCGTGCAGACCATGGGCTGATCCGTCAGTATGGCTCTCATGGCCTGCTCCACGCAGTGCTCGGCTTTCAGCGGCGGGAAAAACGGGGCAAACTCCTTCCTGCGCAGAGAGAAAGAACAAATGAGGACAATTTAGAACGCGGGGTGAAAATGTGCTTAAATTATAAATACTTTATATCTTATAATAACATCTTTAATAACGTGCCCAATTAATATAAATTCTATAAATATTAAATATTTTTACATTTAGTATTTAACCATTGATCAACTTCAAATAATAGGATAAAGAAGCTAAATTTTTTCCCAAGAATTCTTCTGGCCTTATATACGGTTTTGTGCAAACGTTTATATGCCCCTTACGGACAAAACAATGACATAAATCATAGCAAGATGCATGCACTTCCTGTTTTAGGTTTCCTTTATTAACACAAATAATAAACATGCTGTTGATTGTTATATACTCTGAGTTGTTGTTTTGTTACACAAGAGACGCACATTTACTTTTTGAGATGTTTTTGGATATTAATTGTAAAATTAAGCCTGGTTTATGGCCCGACCTGATTTCGCAGCCTTTAAACATCCCCGTATCGACCAGGAACGGACACACCAACGTCATCTTGATCCCGTCTTTGTTGGCTGCCTTTAACTCGTGGCTCAGCGACTCATGGAAGCCGATGGCGCCAAATTTGCTCGCGCAGTAATCCTGCAATAGCGCAGTAAGAGAATCAGAAATGGCAAAAACACCACAGCAAGGTAACGTCAGAACTTAAAATCACGAGTCCAGAAGACGCACCTCGACCCCAGCGGTGGTGAAGAGCCCCAGAGAGCTGGCCACAGTCACGATGTGTCCCTCGTTTAACTCCAGCATCTTCGGGAGAAATGCTTTTGTGGTCTGTGAAGCACATGAAACACGTTAACACACTGCCTGAAGTCACGTGTCTGATGTAAAGCACACAAACAGGACAGACATTGCTCCTACTGACCCAGAAGTGGGCGTGGCAGTTGACCATCATGGTCCGCTCGATCAGTTCGTCGGGACATTCGAGGAGGTGACGTCCCGAGACCACGCCGGCGTTGTTGACCAGGAACGTCACATCTCCCACCTCTCTCCTCACCTGCTCGGCCGTGGCGTACACACTCTCACGCTTACTCACATCACACACGTACGTGTAAACTCGAGGCTGGAGCGCGGGACTCTCCTCAGCGCCGTCGTCTGAACCTGGAGATACACGATCGCTCCGAAAATTAATGAAACAATAAGAAAATAACAAAACTGTAAATCTCTAAACGTGTCTCTGGATTTAATGTTTAATGAAGAAATACTGATTTCACACAAACTTCTGCATTACAAGCAACATTTCAAAACCAAATTACGTTGTTGAGGATGAAATCTGCTCTTTAAGGTATCTTTTAAATGACTCTTCTGAGATTCTACAGTTCATTTAGGATGGAAATTTTCTGTCAATTTGTTTCAGGATCAATTTCAAAAGAAAAAAACTTTTAAAATAAAATGTCATTAATTTGCAAATTTTGGAATCTGTGTTCATCTGTGGACAGAGAAATCTAAAAAAAAAAAGAAAGAAAAAAAAAAAGAACTAAAATAAAAGTATTTTCAATATCCAGAAATGTTATGCTAAATACTTAAATTATGTTTATTTTCAGGACAATTTTTCAAATGATCTTTATTATAATAGCTATATATTAATGAACATTATCATGTGATTGATTTTTGTGTATTTGGTGTATATTTTCTCTTTTCTATATGAAAAGTCTGTTGTTAGAATCAGGCTGAATTTTTGGAGAAGAAATCTTTTAAATCGTTTAATTTCAGTTTCATTACAGAAATCTGGACCAAGAAATTTCCCAGTATACAGAGAGAGATCCAGTTTTTTAATCATTTAAGAGAAATAATCTTGATCTTGAATATTATGCACGTGTTTTTTTTCTGTCTGAATTTGAGAATATTAAATTAAATGTATTTTGAAATCAAGTGTTTGAAATTTCACAGCTTGAAATGAACTACTGAGATTTTCATGATCAGATATAGCTTTTCAAAGTCAAATATTTCAATTTAATGAATTCAGTAGTAAAAATAAACATGTTATCCAAAGGCTGATATCATTTTAAATCATATGATGCCAATTTGCTTCAATATTTGTTTTTATATGTTGTCTTGAGTTTCAGCCTGAACGTTTTGAGTATTAATCTCTTTTAAATGTTTTAGAAATTTGGACTAAGAAATGTCCCAGAAGACAGACGGATCCAGTTTTTTGGATTATTTTAAAGAGACAATCTCTATCTTGGCGGCTCGGTGGTGTAGTGGTTAGCACTGTTGCCTTGCACCTCCAGGGTCCGGGTTCGATTCCCGGCCAGGCTCGATTCCCGTCTCTGTGTGCATGGAATTTGCATGTCCTCCCCGTGCTTGGTGGGTTTCCTCCGGGTACTCCGGTTTCATCCCACAGTCCAAAGACATGCAGATTAGGCTAATTGGCGTTCCTAAATTGACCATAGTGTGTGAATGAGTGTGTGTGTGCTCTGCGATGGATTGGCACGGTGTCCAGGGTGTACCCTGCCTAGTGCCCAGAGTCTCCTGGGATAGACTCCAGGTCCTCGCGACCCTAAATACAGGATAAAGTGGTATAGAAGATGAATGAATCTCTATCTTGAATATTAGGCATGTGATCTGAATTTGAGAATGCGAAGTTAAATGTATATTGAAATCAAGACATTGTCACAAACGTAAAATGGACTATTGAGTTAAATAGTCCATTTAAAGTTTTAAAGGCAGACAGAATTCAAAAAAGTTGTGATGCCAATTTGCTTCCGTAGTTAACTTTCTATAACTATAACTACAGTATGCATACCAAAAATGTATCTAAACAGTGTGTATATATCTCTGATCTCTGATGTACACTGACCCCTGTCCCCCTCGCGCGCGCTCTGTAGGTCTAGGGCTCACCTGTGCACGCGCTGCCGCTCTGTCGGTAGACTTGGCGCACGAGCTCGGCGGTCTCCTCGTTAGCGGTCCGGTTCACGTCCCAGAGCGCGAGCGTGGCTCCCCTGCGGGCGAAGTGTAGCGCGAGCAGGCGGCCCAGGCCGCTTCCGGCGCCGGTGATCACGCACACGCGGCCCTGCACGCGCTTCTCTTGCGGCTTCACGAGCCACCGCGCCGCCGCCGCAGCAAACGACCAGAGCACCTTCACACACACCAGGCAGAACTCCGCCGCGATGTGCATCGTCTCTACACCCGAGTACCGACTGAGCGCGAAGCAAAAGGTCTGATCTGATTATTCCCTCTCTCTCTCTCGCTCTCTCTTACACACACAGATACAGAAACACACAATCAGCTGTTCGTTCCCGCACAAACACACCTCCAGTAACTTCTCAACACTCGTCGTTCTGCTCCTAACATAAATACAGGACAGAGGTGATGACGTCACGACCATGTCGTCACCGGAATCCCAGATGTTCCCGTCCCATAAACGGAAAGAGGTTGCCAGATTTGACCTTTAGATCAGACTAGTTTTAGTTCGCGTCATTAACAGTTATAGAGTTTGTAGAAAGAGTTAAAAGGTTAAAGCTAAAAATAATCTGACGAGCTTTAATGTAGTCAGTGAAACTGAAATATTATTTTAGGTTGAAGCCCACGTACATGTCTACAACACAGATGAAACCCTGAATTTGTTTAAACTGTAACTTCACAATTTTTTTTGCAAAATATTGAGAAATTGTACAAAACGTAAAAAGATTTTTAATCTCCTGTCATTTCATTTCTAATTACAATCAACGGGAAAGAGATGATATAGAAAAGTTTATGTTTACGCCTTGTTTACACTAAATTGTCCTTTTTTGGTGGTTAGACAAATTCACTCCCTGTTCGTTAATCGGAGTGTGAATCACAGATGAGAAATGGAAAAAGTAGATCAGATGAAGATGAAGTTTGTCTTAAAAATGACTCCAGCGTGTTAAAATTCACTTATACCACTTCAGCGCTGTTATTTCAGCCAAAGTGAAAATATGAACTAATCCCAGTAAAAATATTTAGTTTAGCTTTTCTAATTAATATCTCTAGTATTGGTGCAGGTGTTTGTTTACATTGAGACAGTAGCGCATTAGTAGATTTTTTTCAAGTAGATTGTTTAACACAAAACTGTTCATTACTATTTCACTTATAGTGCAGGTTAAACAGACAGAGATGAGGACTGCAAAAGATTAATTAAATTTGGAAAGACAGAGTAATGACCAATGTACAGACATAACTTTTCTTTTATTTATATAAAATATGGATCAATTTGTTATTTTATACACACACACTATAATGCATGCAGCTCTTTCTCAAATAACTAAAAGTTCATGAAACGATGATTAATCACATGCACATATATCATGTCATTAAAAAAACCACAGGACTTCTTAAATGTCCAGTCCAACAAGAACTTCGGAGAGTAACCAAAGGTCAGTGATATAACATTTAGATCAATTTTACAGTCCAGACATGGTGGTGTTCATAATATCTTTATCATCCATAAGAAAATAAAATAATTTGGTGAAACAAATCAGAATATATATTTTTATTTCATTCAAATTGACAAATCCAGAGTCCCACTTTAGGGAAAATACCACAGTCTGATTTTCCAAATAAGGGACAGCTAAATGTAAAAGTATGTCAGGCAGGGAAAATTACTGACATTATGTAGGAGCATAGATTGTGGAGCAAATATTTTCTCAAAATACAGGTCCTTCTCAAAAAATTTGCATATTGTGATAAAGTTAATTATTTTCTGTAATGTACTGATAAACATTAGACTTTCGTATATTTTAGATTCATTACACACAACTGAAGTAGTTCAAGCCTTTTATTGTTTTAATATTGATGATTGTGGCATACAGCTCATGAAAACCCAAAATCCCTATCTCAAAAAATTATCATATTTCATCCGACCAATAAAAGAAAAGTGTTTTTAATACAAAAAGTCAACCTTCAAATAATTATGTTCAGTTATGCACTCAATACTTGGTCGGGAATCCTTTTGCAGATTCTTATGTCTTGTGTCTCTCAACTTTCTCTTCACAATATCCCACAGATTCTCTATGGGGTTCAGGTCAGGAGAGTTGGCAGGCCAATTGAGCACAGTAATACCATGGTCAGTAAACCATTTACCAGTGGTTTTGGCACTGTGAGCAGGTGCCAGGTCGTGCTGAAAAATGAAATCTTCATCTCCATAAAGCTTTTCAGCAGATGAAAGCATGAAGTGCTCCAAAATCTCCTGATAGCTAGCTGCATTGACCCTGCCCTTGATAAAACACAGTGGACCAACACCAGCAGCTGACATGGCACCCCAGACCATCACTGACTGTGGGTACTTGACACTGGACTTCAGGCATTTTGGCATTTCCCTCCCCCCAGTCTTCCTCCAGACTCTGGCACCTTGATTTCTGAATGACATGCAAAATTTGCTTTCACCCGAAAAAAGTACTTTGGACCACTGAGTAACAGTCCAGTGCTGCTTCTCTGTAGCCCAGGTCAGGCGCTTCTGCGGCTGTTTCTGGTTCAAAAGTGGCTTGACCTGGGGAATGCGGCACCTGTAGCCCATTTCCTGCACACGCCTGTACACGGTGGCTCTGGATGTTTCTACTCCAGACTCAGTCCACTGCTTCCGCAGGTCACCCAAGGTCTGGAATCGGTCCTTCTACACAATCTGCCAACAGCCTATTCGTTCGGAAATTTCTTTCTGTGTCTTACCCTCTTGCTTGAGGGTGTCAATGATGGCCTTCTGGACAGCAGTCAGGTCGGCAGTTTTACCCATGATTGCGGTTTTGAGTAATGAACCAGGCTGGGAGTTTTTAAAAGCCTCAGGAATATTTTGCAGGTGTTTTATGATATGCTTTTCATGATATGCTAATCTTTTGAGATAGGAATTTTGGGTTTTCATGAGCTGTATGCCACAATCATCAATATTAAAACAATAAAAGGCTTGAACTACTTCAGTTGTGTGTAATGAATCTATAATATATGAAAGTTTAATGTTTATCAGTACATTACAGAAAATAATGAACTTTATCACAATATGCTAATTATTTTTAGAAGGACCTGTATGCTCACAGAGCATCTTTTTATACCTTCTTGAACAGAGGTAATTTCTAGTGGCCCAGATGAGGTACGTCTTCCTGTATCAGTTACTCCAGTTTGTCATAATGATGATGATGATATGGGGACAAAAAGAAGACCAAGTTCACAGATGAGTGACTTCATGTTCTGTCTGTGTCCAGCAGTTCCATAAGAGCTGTGAGGAGGATAATGGATTTACAGACATCATTTAGACAATGATGACTCTGTGACTTCTAGGATCTGCTTGTTTTCAAACATTCATTCATTCATTCATTTTCTATACCACTTAATCCTGTGTTCAGGGTCGCGGGGGACCTGGAGCCTATCCCAGGAGACTTCGGGCACTAGGCGGGGTACATCCTGGACAGGGTGCCAATCCATCGCAGGGCACACACACATACACACACTCACACCCAATCACACACTACGGGCAATTTAGGAACGCCAATTAGCCTAACCTGCATATCTTTGGACTGTGGGAGGAAACCGGAGTACCCGGAGGAAACCCACCAAGCACAGGCAGAACATGCAAACTCCATGCACACAGAGACGGGAATCGAGCCTGGCCAGGGAATCGAACCCAGACCCTGGAGGTGCAAGGCAACAGTGCTAACCACTACACCACCGTGCCGCTTTTCAAACATGACATACAGTAATTTGCTGAAACTGTGCATGACCAGTCCAATATGTGTGGTGAGCCAGAACAGCTTTTATGTTCTGAATGAAATTCTAATGTTGCCTTTAAATATATAGGTCCAATTTTATATATGAAATAGAACAGGTTAAAAGTATATGTTTGAGTTTGGATGTGCTTTCTGTCAATCATCTCACACATACTCTACGGTCTAACATAGATCCCTGGAGCGGGGCTTCATGAACATGAGTGGTTTAGAGACCAAATCTCGAAAATCACTTCACAAATCACAAATCTTAAAAACACTAATCTTACCAAATGTAGCTTTAGAATGAATATCTATCTATCTCTGTTTCATCAGACCCTGGAGCAAAGACTCCTCATACTGGATATGGAAAACCCCTGTCTTGTACATTGGGGTGTTTCACCTGCACAAACACACAGCCTGTAAACACTCCGAAACTAGGTTTTTAATTAAAATCAGTGCTCACAGTGTTCTCCAGGACTCAACGGGGATTAGAACACAGGGATTAGTTTGACTAACTAAGTAAATAAATAAATAAATAAATAAATAGAAATGTGTGTTTGGGGAAAACGAAATTCAGAATCAGAAAGAGTTTTATTGCCAAGTACGCTTGCACGTACAAGGAATTTGTTTTAGTGACAGAGCTTCCAAAACAAATGACAAGACAAAACAGCACGGCGCACACACACACACACACACACACACACATAAAAAAAAGGTTGACATCACACGTTACATAAATAAGTACACAATATTGCACATATATTTATTGACAGTTAGAATGATGTTTAACTGTTCATGAGGTAGATTGCCTGGCTGTCCTGGTGTTTGGTGATATATAGCGTCGACCCGACGGCAAAAGTTCAAATAAAAGGTATCTATCTATCTATCTATCCATCCATCCATCCATCCATCTAGTCTAATTTTTACTAGAGTGTTTTATATTCTAATCTGGCAACCCAGAAAGTTCACAGACACGTTTCATAACCCTTTTGGAAGGCTTATGTACTTGTTTTTATGTAATTCTCAGATTTAAATCTGACATGGTTTGTCATTTATTGATTATTTATTATACGTATTGTTTTCTTTCTTTTAATTTTTAAAAGTTATTTTCCCTTCAGGATAGTTTTCTAATATGACGCTAGGAGTCTTAAAAACTTAATTTCCCCAGAATCCCTCGCTCTGTATTTAAAAGTTTACTTTAATTCGCCTGAACTGCTACGAACTAATGATGCACACTATATGTAATATTTACAAATATGTAATTATTTTATATTTTAAATCAATATCTGTTTAACAAGCTAGGTTGTGTACACACAGAAAAAACCTTCGTGTATAAATATGAATTTAAAGTTACTTTATTCCTCGTATGTGGTGTGTTTTATATTTATGTCTGTTGATTATCAGTTTTTGGTCACAGTTTATAATGTTTAATGAACGTTGTTTGTAAATTACTCGATTATAACATTCAGGCGCTATAAGAGTCTACCTAATCCCAACCGGAAGTGTGCGGATCTATAAGGCGTCTATGCGCATGCGTGAAAGCCTCTTTTACCGTGGGCATAATGGCGGGTGAAACGTAAGTTGATTGTCTCGTCGTTTAAATCTTCTTCCATCGTCCTTTGTGATGTCTGTTTGGTGCCAATCCGAGTCGGATAATACTGTTTAAACACCAATGTGTATTTTAAAGTTGATATTAGTGGTGGATGTAGGGTGTAAAGTATATTAAATGTGACGTTAAAGATTGTGGTGTCAGGGGATGTTAGCAGCGTTAGCAGCGTGAGGTGAGCCGGCCTTACAGTCAGAGAGAGAGAGAGAGAGAGGATTCACCTCAGGGACAGGGTGGTTTATTAATGTAATTAAAGTAAAACTACAGAATAAACTTGTAGGAGCAAAAAAAAAACCGCGAGAAGCTAGACTACCTCAGTAATTCAGTTTTGTGTTGGTCAGTACAGAGCACCTGGATGCTAAGTGCTAACCTGTGGTAGAGTCATGATAAACCAGGACACTTGAATATAACAATGTTCTTGTAGAAAGTCATATTTTTGCGGCATATTTGATCACAGGGCATGTCGGGTTTTTGTATGCAGAGTGCGTTAATAACTTTATAAGCATATAAAAATGTGATCAATGACAGAGGAGGTTTAACGTGTCAGTGTAACGTGAGTGATCTCTGATGATGGGTTTGGAGTTGGTGTTTTACTGATGCATGATGGGGATTTTTATTTCATGGTGTATTTAAACAGTCAGTTTGGCAAAAAATTTAAGTAAAGTTAACAATGAAGATAAGCACATGGATGTAGAACTGCATATTAATTAGTGAATGAATTAGAATGAAATGCATGTTAATTAGTAAATTTAAACAGTCATTGTGACATGTCCTAGCGTTTGATCAATTGTACACAGAGGAGTGCCAACCTTTGTCTGAACTGTAGGTTTGAACCCGTCGGGGCACTGTTCTAACCTCACGTCTGTCCTTATTTTTTCAGAGAGAAGAAGGAGAAGAAGGAGGTTAAGGCCAAGAAGGAGAAGACTGAGAAGAAAGAAGTTAAGGAGAAGAAGGATGGGAAGGAGAAGAAAGGCCCGTCAGTCCCCGAAAGCCTCTTGAAGAAGAGGAAGCGCTATGCTGCCATCAAGACGGCTCGCGTCAAGGCTCTTCGCGTCGAGAAGAAGGTCTGCACTTTAACAAAGTCGTGCTTGCGTCACAAATACCTACCTGAGCAGTGATCTCACAGGGTTTCTGTCTCTCTCCAGAACCGTAGAACCACCCGCAACCTGATCTTCGCCAGAGCTCAGTTTTACCACAAAGAGTACCGGCAGATGTACAGGCGGGAGATCCGCATGAACCGCATGGCTCGCAAAGTCGGAAACTTCTACGTCCCTGCTGAACCCAAACTGGCCTTCGTTATCCGCATCAGAGGGTGAGGATTACCTCCACAGGGAGGCTGTGCTTTTTCAGCTGTGAGGAACATTTCACCCAATGTTACCCGCTTCGCTCATGTCTAAGGGTTTTCTCAGGTGTCGAAGTGTTAAGCGGTCCCGGTATCTTGGGGTGAAATGTTCCCTGCTGTGATGCGGTGGTTAATGATGCAGCTCTTTTTTCCCCGTCATATCGACCGTGGTGATTACTTTGCTTATATGCCAGTCTCACTGAAACCACATGGTTCTTTAACTCTAAATAATGCACTCTCAGTTAAGGTGTGTAACACTGTATGTGTTTGTGCTTCACAGTATCAACGGCGTGAGCCCTAAAGTGCGTAAGGTCCTGCAGCTGCTGCGTCTGCGCCAGATCTTTAATGGCGTCTTCGTCAAGCTCAACAAGGCCTCCATCAACATGCTGCGTATCGCCGAGCCATACATTGCCTGGGGGTGAATCACCTTTTTTACGTTTCTCTTGTTTCTTTACGCTGCCGGCTTAACCTGCTTAGGTTGTACGGAACAGGGTGGTTCTTTCATGGAGAAAGTCCGTCTCTGGGTGTGACGTGGGTGACGGAGGTGTGACATGTGCCCAGGTGTAATTAGTGACCCGTGTTTGGTCTTGCCCCTCAGATACCCCAACCTCAAGTCTGTGCGTGAGCTCATCTACAAGCGCGGCTTCGGCAAGATCAGGAAGCAGCGAATTCCTCTGACTGACAACTCGCTTGTCGAGAAGAACCTTGGTAAGAACTCTCTCGCACGCACGCACAATGCTAAATTAGCTCAAGCTAAATGCAGAGTACACTGAAAACATCACTAGATCCAGATAATTTGTGTATTAAGGAATTGGTCCCTTTGGTCATGGCATCACAAACTAAACTTTGACATTTTTATGGAGTTCAGTCACAAAGGTAACATTTACTTGTATATATCTGAAGAATGAAGATGCACAGTGGGGTGTGGGACACCTGCTTAAGTTGAATTTCATGATCATGTAATAGAAAGAAATAGTTGTTGCAATTTCACACTTGAGGTCATGCTGTTGTACTGAATATCAGCATGGCTGTGATGCCTGAGTACTGAAGATACCTCAGCCATGCTGATCAATACAACAGCACATCCTCAAGGTCAAGTGTGATGTTTTTATTAAACATTTCCACAAAAAGCATTTATAATCAACAGACTGGTTTTGTTTTACAGTTATTTTGCTCACATCCTTCCGTGCCTGGAGAAATTAACTAAGCTTGATTTGTGGAGCTGCCGACCAACAGTTTAATGTAATTAACAGGGCAAAAAGTAGTGTTAAACTCTTGGCGGTACTCCGTACTGGTAGGGAGGAGAAACCTTGGACAGTCCTGAGAAACTAAATTTACTTTCTCAACTTCACGTTATAATACCTGCTCTGTTAAGTTCCAGGTTCTGGGGTTGTATCCCAAATAAAGTGGAAAGACTTGTGCTATGTAGGGTGTACAATCTCTTGTTCCACACACCAAGTAGTCCTCTAGATTAGGGGATAGAGCGGGATTTGGGATTCAGACATGTTAAATTATCTTTCAGAACGACTTAGAAGTGATTACTACAGAGACGGCATGTTTAAGACAACATAATGTTACCAGATGTATGTTCTTGCTGAAAGTGCTTCTGTGACTGGTTGTGAATGTAGGTTTTGTCAGGCAGCTGCTCTCTCCTCAATACTGCGGACCGTACAGACCTCCTCTTACCCACGCTGAGACCCACCATTAGTGTCATTAACACTTTGGACGAGAAGCGTTCCACAAGTGGTTAATCTGTGTCCCATCAGGTTACTACTTGCTCTAAACCAGGAGTGCCCAACCTTTTTTGAACAAAGATCTACTTTTTCATTTGTCTGTGCCGAGATCTACCAGTCCAAACAGAAAGCCTGTTGCTATTCATAGGATATTTACATATTTAATGTGCACAAAACAAAGTAGCCCTAATCCATATATAATAAAACAGTCTAATTGTAGTGACAGTTATTAACCCTAACTCTTCTTTTGCACCCATGTCTCAAAAAACCATTCTAATGAAAGCACAGCTGTGCCAAATCCACATCAGTCGACTCATCAAATTGAAGAAACATTCACAATGTTCAATGTCCTTCCTTAACTGCACCTTGACATCCCTCACATCGCCGTGTAACAGTGCCACAGGATAATTGCACGTCCTTAACGGCAGCTATGATATCACTTTTATTCTTGAAGTCACCAAATAGTGCGTCTAACAAATGCTTCTTTCACAACTTCGCCATCCTTGAAAGACTTCTTGTGTTTTGCAAGAATGTGACTGACGCGATAAGATGCTGTAGCTGTAGCCTTACCCCCTGGTGTTTGGTCCGGTGAAAATGGATTGCTGTGCTGCTAACTGCCTCTTCAATTCCTGGACTTTTAAATAAGTACAGGGTTTCTTTACTCAAGAAATACTATGTCTATAAAGGTTATTGTTTTGTTTGAGGTGTGGAAACAGTGAAGAAGGAGAAAAGACAAACCAGAAGGCAGTTTACTCTCGCGATCGACTGGAAAGCAGTCTGCGGTCGACCGCGATCGACTGGTTGGGCACACCTGCTCTAAACTAACTGATTTAAAAAGTAAACTATACAGCTTTAGTTTTTCAATTAAAACGTTGACATAAACGTGTATCAGCTGAGTGTATGAGGGTATTGGCGGAGATTCCTGTGATTGTGTTGGTTTGTGAGCCGAATAATGTATACCTAGTAGATGCGGAGGCGTGTAATAAATCTTTTACATAACATTTATGTATACAGTGAGATGAGTTATGGTTTGTCAGTTGTACCATATCGTATGACATTTATCAAATATTAGCTCGTCAAGTCAGAGCCTTCACCTGCGCTGGGTTTCTGCTCCCAGACAGAACCGTCCCTCCACTTGGACTAGCATTTAGGAACATGGAACACCATACAGATTGAATGTTACTTTTGAGCCGTATGTAACTAAAGAATGCTCCTAATGTCTCCAGGCACATCTGGAATCATCTGCATGGAAGACCTGATCCATGAGATCTACACCGTCGGCAGGAACTTCAAAGCTGCCAACAACTTCCTTTGGCCCTTCAAACTGTCGTCTCCTCGTGGCGGCATGAACAAGAAGACCACACATTTTGTGGAGGGAGGAGACGCCGGAAACCGAGAGGACCAGATCAACAGACTCATCAGGAGGATGAACTAAGGGTGAGTGAGGGAGATGTGCCCTGAACACTAACTTTTTAAAGGGTTTGGCCAAACCAACACCAGCTTTATGGCAAAAGTAAAATCTCAAATTGACATTTCATTAAATCTTTACTGGTTTTGTGTAAACTTCTGTTTATTTGCTATTATTTAGCAAAAATGTCTAATATAACTTAAACCATGAATTATTTAAAGCTTGTGCTTTACAAAATTTGTATAAACAGCATCAGGCAGCAGCTTTTATTGAGGTTTAGTTCACGTGTTCAAATGTTTGTTCATGACATTTGCTAATTTTTTTTTTTTCCCCCCAGGTGTACTTGGGACATCTTTTGGTTTATTGAAAAATAAATGTTTAATACACACATGTGCACTCTGTCCTGTTTTTATTTCCTGTTTATTAACATCGAGATGTAGTTCTAATGTACACTACCTGGCCAAAATGGGTGGGACAGTCAAAATGGTATAGTCCTACATTTAGCAAAGACAACAACTAAGGAGTTAACAGTGAAGTAGAATTAAGGGTCAAGACCGGTCTGTCCATCACATGATTTAACCCTGGAAAGATGGTGCAGATCCCTCATCTTCAGAACATTTATGAACTGATTTGATGGGAGATCACTTGACACTGGGTGAAGTTGCTTTAAAAAAAATATATAGTTCTTTTAACTGGAGAAAAGGAAGTCCAGTATGAGGAGCCCCCCCCCCCCCTTTTTTATTTTTTTTAAAATAAATAGTAAGTCTGATTCTCACATGCACTAATGAGAACTCGCACGATTGGGACTAAACAGTTGTCCATAACAAAAGCACTCGTCAGTGAGACTCATTAAATATAAAAAGGCTTCAGTTTATTAAGCATAAAGGGTTTGTCAGGATAAGATGGGAAGCACATGAAGCGGTTCACCCATCATGCGTAGTGTCCACGGTACAAGACTTTGGAGACCGTGTTATGATCTGGGGTTGCTTCAGTTACTCGGGTCTAGACTCAGCAGGGTTATGTGGCAATATGAATTCAACTGACCACCTGAATGTACTGAATCACCATCTATGGAGGTTTTCTTGTGTTCATGGGAACATGAGGTCCCATTTTTGCACATGAACTGGGGAGATGTGTAATCAAAGCTAAAGGTGCTCAAATTTTATGCCTGGTGCCTTATGTTACTTCGTGTGTCTCCATCTAGTGGCTGTAGCTGGTGTTGATCTGATGCTCTGCGAAGCTTAAATGATTTTCATCTGATCCCCTGAAGAAGTGATTTCCTCCATTTGTAGAGTCTTGGAACATTACACAGAATAACATCATGAACCGGGGTATTGGACGAAAGTTACTAAACAGCACCACCCAGTGAGGCCGACTTGCAATGACAATTCACTTTTTGCCTACATGTTTTTTGTATTGGAATGTGTTAGGCAATGGCGGCTGGTGCAAAAAATTTTTTTGGGGGGGAGCAAACAAAATAAAACGTTTAATAATCGCCTGTAAATAGCCATAAGGAGTGCTGGAAAAGCACCGAGTGTAAGATCATGCTTAATTAGATGATCAGGTCGATCTGGTCCTCAAGTGCTTTAACTTTTCTTTCTGGGTATTTTAGCAAAGAAATTACAGAATTTCCTCTCATATTTCGCTGCTTCCACGTTAATAATTACTCAATACATTAACAATCTGCTGAGCGTTAATAAGACTCGTTGAGAATAGTCCAATCACATCAGCCCAAATGTTTAAAAACAATAATTCGTTAAGAACAAAAGTAGGCTGGTTCGGGTTTTTAACTCTTAAACGCACATTTATTTATTTACTTATTTATACTAATTGTTTATAATCATTACAAATCCATATTCAGGAATTAATTTCACTTGCATTGATAAAGCAATTCCATTCCATTTTATTTAAGTTGTCTATTTCTGTGTTTGATTTCTTTTCCCGTCATCTTTGGTTTAGTGTTTTATTGCTAAATTTTTTTTGCTCTAATAATCAGAAATATTTAAAAGAAATAAAGAAACTTCGCATGTGCGCTTATTTAAATATAGCTTAAAATTTATTTATTTCTAAACAATACCAAGAAAAATTTGATCACTTTCATAGAAGTTTATTTTTATTTATAAAAAAAACAAAGTCTAGAAGTATTTGAACAGCAAACATTTTGTGCCTGTGTTCCTCTATAACGGATATAAAGACATACAATGTGACTGAAATGACTAGCTTCAGCTTTAATTTAAGAGCTGAAAAATGTGTTGCTGTCCAAATACTTATGGACCTGAGAATTGGTGGGGGGGAGCGGTTGTGATATTCTATTTTAGTCTGTTTTTCTGCTCAGAATCTAATCTTAAACAAAATAAAATACTGATACACAAACACAAGAGTTCATCCTCAAGCTCAAGCTGTTGCGTGTTCTGAGATGCCTTTCAGTTCATCATGGATGTACGGAATGGATGTTGGAGTTTGTGTATCTTGTGGTCAACTGAAATCGCGTCACTGCATCTCATCACAACACTTCTGTCACCGGATCTTTTTATTTCCCCACACCCTTTAAATCAACACTAGAGACTGTTGTGTGTGAAAATCACATTTATACACACATTCTGATGTCCGGTGTATCTGCACGAGTGTATTTGTGCACAAGTTGTGTTACTTAAATCAAACATTGAGAATCGGGTTCCTCAACCTCACCTTAAATAATGAAGCGTTTACAATTTAAAAAGTCATCTAACAGTTGCAGCTGGAACTTCTGGAGTTTAAATTATATTTAACTTTAACAAGTCCTGAATGAAAATGAGAAAAAGCAGGACTAAAACTATTAACTCAATCCTGAACAAATAATTTGATGTTTACTTCAATTTTCCTGAATACAGAAACTTTGTGCTTTTAAATGAGGATTCAACAGTGAATTGTTTCTTGAACACAAATTGAATTCCTTCAGCAATTGGAAGTTAGTGCTGTGGCGGTATTTCGACATTGATTAAACAGCCAGCGTCTATAATAATAATAATCACTATCTCATGTTATAAACATGTTTATCTCAGGTTTGTATTTCCATGTCGTTAATAAACTGTATGTTTATGCTTAAATTAAACTTCTTTATTATTATTAATATTATTATTATTATTATTAAACATGGTCACTTTTGTGTTACAGAAACCATCCATGAAATGTTTCCGCTCTTAAAGGCCTCAACCGATTTTTATACCAGATGTGAGTCTGAACACAAATTAGCTTGTATGTTTATCATAAAACACGATTGTTTTTGCTCTTCTGTTATGTCCAGGGTGAGTATCAGGTCATCACTAGAGCAAACATCATCGATGACATGGAAATTCATTTTAGAGGAAAGATAATGATGAGGAGGAGGAGAAGGGTGTGGTCATCCTTGAAGTGCTGTATTTCATCTATAAGCCTAATGTAGCCATAAGTAGACCTTATAGCTACATTAGGCTATAAGTAGACACGGAGGTGTATAGACATGGAGGTGTTTCTTCACATGTCTCAGGATCTTCTCCACTGAAAATATTAACTTTTTTCACATTTTTAAAATTATTATTATTCCCACATCGGATTTGTTTTGACTGAGATTAAATGTGATGGTTTGATTAATGATTCCTGAGATTTTCCCATCATTCAGCTGAACTGGTGAAGAACCTTGTGAGACATCTCACTCACTCACTGTCTATACTTATATTTATTCTGTATTCAGGGTCGCAGGGGGCCTGGAGCCTATCCCAGGAGGCTTAGGGCACGAGGCAATCCATCACAGGGCACACACACACACACACACACACACTACAGGCACTTTGGGAACACCAATTAACCTAACCTACAGGTCTATGGACTGTGGGAGAAAACAGGAGTACCTGTAGGAAACTCAGCAGGCACGGGGAGAACATGCAAACTCCATGCACACAGAGACAGGAATCGAACCTGGACCCTGGAGGTGCAAGGCGACAGTGCTAACCACACCACCACTGTGCCGCCTGTGAGACATCTGTTATGAGTTTTTATTTATTTATTTATTTTTAATCATGGTGATTAGAATTTTATGTTTAAAAGCCATTCCAAAGTAGAGTTAACACTAACAGTGGGCTTGTTGTCTTTTGAAGAGTAGAAATAAATAATCTTGCCTCTCCTAAAGGTGATGTAACACCTTTATAAGTGCCGCATGCTCTGTATGTCCTGTAGGGGGTGCTGTAGGAGAGAGAGAGAGAGATGAAAGCTCCGGGGTGACAGGTTGTGGAGGGCCTGATGGGTCACAGCAGGTGAGTTAGGACGTGCAGTTTTGACCCTCGGGGGCGTCAGTCTTCCTCTAATGGAAGGTGGACGTGGAGGTGGGCGGGGCTGATTGTGGTACGAAAAACAGTGTTAATGAGAGAAGAGGCCTTGTATAAATCTGCCTTGCTTCTTCAGAATTTCTTTGAGGTAAAGGTGAAGACTTGTGCTGAACGTCATCCAGAGTGTCGGAGCAGGAGCAGGTGGTGGAGATGACTTTGAAGGTGACAGTCGCAACCTGTGTGCAGTCTGACTTCATTACACTCTCCACTCAGAGCACTTTACTTTCCCAAGGACGTTTAGCCTCATGGAGATCAAATCTTGCAGCTGAAACGAGGATCACGTCCCCAGGAGCATGTCCGTGTTTTTTATATATATATCAGAACTCAGTGTATTTTTCTACATTACCAAAATGTCATGCATGTTCTGATTGGGCAGAAAGTGCTGAAGTTTCTCTGATCCACAAATTACAGGGTTACATTAATGCACTGGTTCTAAAACCTCATCGTTTCTATAGTAACAACACATTCACAGGGACACGGACTGACGAGCCTCAACATTAACAACACGACTAATCATTAATATGGTGAAGTTTTCTGTGAGGACGTTTATTTAACATTAATGGAAGGAGTCTCTAGTGTCGGCACTGAGACTTAAAGTGACTCTCACTGTTGTCTTAAAACCCTTAAAACTTAAGCGGCACATATACAAGGCAGCCTGGGTCAATAATGAGTAAAAATATGTGTTTATATCTGAGCCTCGCCGGTGTGTGTTAACGGTGTGTGTGTGTTAACAGGGACGTCGCAGACTTTAAACTGTGCATTTGTGTTTTCAGAGACGACACGCAGAACAAAAGTTATCATTACTTTTATAAAGAGTAAATCCTCCCACTATCAGAATATGATAATACACACAGAATACAACCGAAAAGTACCACAAGAACCTGACCATGTGTATCTGCGTGATTTCTTTGTTTATGTGACCTATTTTTACATTTTTTGCCCTTTTTTATGTTTGTATATTTGGTGTAAATGTTGCCTATTTTGTGCTGAAAAAAAGGATCGGTCGCTCTGTACTGTACAATCCTGAGCCCTGTATGTGTGTATAAAAAAACAACAACAGCAAAACATATAATGTCTAAAATGCTCTGAGCTTTAAGGTCTATGTGTTAATTGCTGTTAGTAGCATCTGTAATGTGAGTGAGAACATTCCATAAGATTTAATTTCCTTCATCTTTAATACAATTTAAAATATCCTGTAGGTTTCTGTGGTCTAAGAGGAATAAAAGTGCTGAAAGTAATCAAGTTAGGGTCGTATCAGTAACTCCCCCCCCCATCACACCACTCTAGCACTGATTAATGTCCTCTAACTGCAGCCCCAAATGTTTGATTCCCACCAACAGAAGTTAGAAGAAAAAACTAATTAATTATGAAATACCTAAACCATTTTAATCTGCCACCAACCAAATTGTCTGCGTTTGTGTGTGTGTGTGTGTGTTGTACACAATAAAAAAATGTAAAAAAGCAGTGCTTCTGAAACGTGAGGCTGTGTGTGTGTGTGTGTTGTGATGAGCTTGCGTGCTTGGGGTTTGTCACTGTCTCTCATGCACATTCTGTAGATGCTCTGGAACTGATGTGGAGCTCGACCTTGACTTCTGCTGCCGAAACAATTCTAACTGCACAGGGCTTCATTTAAAATGTAACTGATCACGTCTAGTCACTGGGGACACTGGGGAACATTGGAGAACAGGGGTTAGTTATGGGAACAGCGGAAATCAAGGGTTGGTCACAGTCTGGGATTGGACACTGGGAACAGTGGGGATCAATAGTTAGTTACTGGGAACAATGGTGATCAGGGATTAGTTCTTGAGAACAGTAATGATTAAGAGCGGGTAATTAGCTTTACATGACAGTGCTAAATTGAGTGAGTTTGCTTTCTTAATGTGTATAAACAGCGGTTCTTCTTCTTCTTTGTCTTTCGGCTGTTCCCTTTCAGGGGTCGCCACAGCGAATCATCTGCCTCCATCTAACCCTATCCTCTGCATCCTCTTCTCTCACACCAACTAACTTCATGTCCTCTCTCACTGCATCCATAAATCTCCTCTTTGGTCTCCCTCTAGACCTCCTGCCTGGCAGTTCCAACCTCAGCATCCTTCTACCGATATATTCACCATCTCTCCTCTGAACATGTCCAAACCACCTCAATCTGGCCTCTCTGACTTTATCTCCAAAACATCTCACATGGGTTGTCCCTCTGATGAACTGATTCTTGATCCTATCCAGCGGTTACACATGATATTTTTTCAACACAAAAATGGAAGAAAAACTGTGGTTTCATCTCATCCTGTCGTTTCTCCTCTCACTTTATTAGCGCGCGTGTACACAGAAGTTAGGAAGAAAATTAAAGCTTGGAATGGAGGATTAGAGATGACTGGTGCCTCTGGTGTGTGTGTGTGTGTGTGTGTGTGTGTGTATGGAGTTGTAGGGTTACACGGCTACTGTTCCGTGACAGCAAGTTGCCGACTGTTAGCATTTGCTAGCTAGAGAGAGAGAGAGAGAGCGAGCGATAGAGCTGCAGCTGTTGGTCACTATTTTTGCTGCTCCAATCCCCCAGACAACAGGCAGGTTTCACACTGCGGTCTGTCAGTTTGCTGTGATCTAAAATAAACGCTCCTGTAACCACCGGCATGTACCACTCTCCTGTATGAGGGGGCGAACGTGACATAACTGAGGTCACAAATTATTCATTTATTTAAAAACATGTACCGGTCATTAGTGCTGCTGACTGACTGACGCCCTGCCGTGTGTCGAGGGTAATGTGGGAAAAAATAACAAGAACATATTTGAGATAATTAATAAATGGATAATTATAAATGTACATTTTTATACCTTTAAATAAAGTGTAAATTTCTATTTATTTACAGCTTCTTTGAGACATAAAAAGTGCTTGTAAACTTATTAAAAAAAAGATTTTGTAATTTACATCCTTTACAGTTAATCCTAATACAGTTAAATAAAAATGTAAATTAAAAATTTTAATTTTATTTATATTTTTTCTTTTAGTCTCTTGTTTGTTTAAACTTTAGCAAAGATTTGTAGAGAATATTTTTAATGAATGATAAACTGTTCATAAAAGAATATAATTGAAATTTAAATACTTTTATTTATAAATAATTCGTTCTTTTTTAACATTTTGCCTTTTATTTTAATTTCACCACTTGCACTCCAGCACCAATCAAAACGTTCTGTGCTTTAATTCTTTCTTTTCAACTTTGGAAAACAACACAATGTTGAATAGTAAAGTTATGAACCGAAAGAGTAAACATTTAAATAAAATAAAAATTTACAATTTTTTATTGTAACATACAGTTTAACTTAAACAATTTCCAAAAAATAAAATAAAATAATAATGGGGACAGTCAATACCAAAATGTTCATCATGAAAACTTTAAAATATATATCTGAAGACTCATTACTATTAAATGCAAATACAGTCATAGAAGTTTTCATTAAAACATAGACGCTTCGTTGTTTTAGAAAAATATGGACAAATCTTCGCTGAACTTTGTATAAATGCGTAGAAATATGAAGTCTATACTGAAGTGAGCGGGGATCTTGTTTTAAATCAGATTGTGATTTTTTACTTATTTATGGGATTCAATACAATATTAAAAACAATATAACACAGCCATGTACACAGCCAACACATAAATAAAAGTAAAAAATAAATAAAAAAGAAAAGAAATCGTTCTACACTTTCATTCCGATGCTTCTCTCTTTCTGTTCTTCAATCCTTCTTTCCTGCTCACATGCTCTCGCCGTCTGAATAAAACTCCAAAAATAATCTCCAAAAATATGGAGGGACATCCCGCAAACACACACACACACACACACACAGGCGCGCACACACACACATTCAGTAGAACAGAAAACCACATTTCTAAATAGGCATGTGACGATATTCTTATTATTATTAATGTTTATCATATTAATTGAAAAGAAAATGTTAACTGGACAGAAATTTTTGTCATAAGGAAAAAAAACATTAGGAAAAACAAATCGCCAAACTGCAGCACTGAGTTTTTTTGAAATGAGTAAAATTGTGATGAATATTGCGGTATATCGTGTCACTGATTACCGGCGCATGCCTACTTGTAAATAAATACTTTTAAAAGTCTAAAAAAGAAAAAAATTAAAAATCTACCTTCAAATTAGACCATGCACACGAGAAAGTCAGAAAAAAATGTCCTGGATTTAACAATATAATTTAGAACAACTGACTAAATATATTCATATTATGTATATAAAATATATATATTTATATTTTTATTCAAATACAAGCACAAAAGTGCCATGTACAGTTTACTGTAAAGTAAAACCACAGCTTCATGCACCACCACGTAAATAAATTACTACAGGTTTATAACAGATTTCAATAAATTCATTAAGACAAAATTCCAAAATCACGACTTAGTGTTTTTTTTTTCCCCGAGGTAAACTCGAACACTATTTTTAAAAAGTCCTTTAAGGCATCTGACTACATTCGCGTGCTCATCCTGAATCTGCTCCACACCACGGTTCAGGGCTAACGGGGGTGATGAGGGGAAGAACGGTCTCAACCACTACATGTGCAAAACTCCAGTGCAATAACCAGTTAACCAAAAAACATAAATAATGAACTAAATAAATACATAAATAAATCCAACAAACACCATGCATAATATCCTGTAGCTAATTTACAACACCCCGTATCAGAACGATACCGCTCTCATTTTACAAACAGAGCTGCGCACTTCCACGTCATCATTTCCATGTGAACCAATAAAAAAAAAAAAAATCTAATAAAATCACCTCGAATCGTCGGCTAATCGCGCCACAGCCGTGATATTGCTTGTTATTCGATTGAGCTTTGCGTTAGCCGTTAACCGATTCGCTCACATAGCAAGGGGATAAAAATGTATACGATATATACTGTATTTTTTTGGTAATTTTGGTAATTTTTTTATATTAAAAAACAAAAGAAATACACACAAAAAAAGAAACAAGCTCAAGACATAGCTGTTAAATTTGTACCACACCCGGGTGTGGCATTCACTGATCTCCTAAAAACACGAGCAGGTGGTGTTAGACAAGGCTTCAGAGACGGGTAATGCAATAAGACTGGTGAGTGCCTCTTTCTTTTTAAATGGGCACGGTGTTTAGATCAGAATGAAGACACACACATACACACACACTCACCTCCCACTGTGCACACACACTTGCCGCTCCCACCCCACCCCCCCACACATTGGCAACGTCAGAGGGTAAAATTGTAAGGCAGCTGTTCGCTTCCGTCAACTAAAATTACATTGCCAAACGTATCCAGTTTTCCCCTCATACATTTCTCCCCATACACACACACACACACTCACATACACTCTCCAACAGGCCGTCCATGCACTTCACACTGGGTACGGCTTGGCTCAGCACATTTTTTTATTTTTATCCCCACCCCCACCCCCTTTACCAACGACTGTGCTTGCTTCAGCTTTCACAGAGCCCAAGCGAGTCGTAAATCACGGTCAGGACAGGGCGGAGCAGGGCTGGGGGAGGGAGGGGGGCAGGTTTGGGGGCGGGGTGGCGGGGGACCTGGTTGGGCTCGGCTACGGGACTCTGCTTTTTTTCACTCCGCTCTTATTTTCGCTCTTAATTCCAGTCGTCCAGTCGTCCTTTGCCTGTATCTGAGTCTGAGCGGCGTGTTCTAAAGGCCATCCACACAACCGCAGAGAATTATGGGGCCTACGCCGCACGTCCTGAAGAACTCGCTGAAAAAGTGAAAGAATCAGAGTTACTGTACGTCAGAACAGCTTGGGTTGCTAAGCTTATGGGTTAAGAAAGCAAAAAAGCTGATTCAGATATAGGGTTAAACAACTCGCACACATGGACTTTTTAAAGATTCTGATAATTAGCTAATCAGCTGGATCTCGATAACTCGCTAATTACCTGATCAACCCATGCAGAGTCTGACAATTAGCTGCTCAGGATTGCAGTAACCAATGTGAACTCACCACATAACTAACCGTCTGATTATTATTTTTAATCTAAATTGGATCCAAATCATTGAAACCCAATTCCCCAGAACCGGCTTGAGAGCCCTTAAATTTGGTTCCAACAATAGTCTAGAAGGTTTGGTTTAAACTGAAACGTAAATGACTTGACTACATTTCTTTCTCCAGGTGAAAGATTTAACCAAAGGAACAGTGGATGATTGAAACCTCTGCAGTACCACCACCGTGGCCAGCAGTGTAAAGGTACAGTGTAAAGGTACTGGAATATGGTTCGGTTCCACTAGTTAAAGGTTTCATTGTGGTGGTGAATAAAGTCTTACCTGAGTTTGATGGTGCATCAAGTCAAGAAGTGGACAAAAATAATGGCTAATCCGATGTTTATCAGCATCACTAATGCCACCAGTATTGAGTTGGGACCCTGCAGGAGAATCAGAACAACAAATACATAAAACCTTCTGAAGTCGCCATCGTTCATCAACATCATTAAATGTATTGATCCAAACATCACCCTTAAGCTTGAGGAGAAACCGAACCATTATGAAATTTTTGAGGGCTGGGGTCACTCACCGATTCTTCCTCGACCACGTCCGTGGTTATTTCCATGCTTGCTTTCTTGGTTTCTGAGAGACTCTTTGGCTTCAGACTATCCTGTTTTCTCAGCTTAGGGTCTGGCTTGACGTCTTTAGTCGTGGCAAGCTTGGCAGGGGGCATGGAGGGTGCAGGGCTGAGATATTGCTTGGCCGGGGCCGGTGCCCTTACGAGGGCAGATGAACTTTTTAGCTTCTCTTCTTCCTCTGACTCGTCGGGTGGGATAGACACTTCCGCCTTCACGAAGTAGCTGTGGTACTGCGAATGGACCTCACCGTTTCCAGGACTCGAAGAGTTGGCGACCGGCGCCAGGGGTTTATAGGATGCGAGGGAAGAAGAAGAAACCACGTCCTGCTTCACTTCCTGTTTGGCTGGCACCCTGGGGGTGGTTTTGGGGACGACGCTGGCCGCTAGGCTCTCGACTACGCTCTCTTTGGTAGATTTTTGTGCGCTTCGGTTGAAGAAGGATTTCTTCTTGTTGGGTGTGGGTGAGGGCGGAGGAGTCGGACCCGGGCTTTGGGTGGGCGTATGGTTGGGCGTGGTGCCCTTGCGATAGAAATGAGGGCTTCCTGAGGGGGTTTTCTCTTTTTTCTCTTCGATGACTTCTTTAATCTCTATTGGTTCGCTGGAGAACTTCTGCTTGATGTAATCAGGGCCTTTAAAGAAAATAAATACCTCAGTTATTCCCAAATTATACTGAATATGTGAAATAAATTGACTTTTTTATGCTCTAGAATGACAATAGAACCGCTTCCAAGACGCTGCGTTGTATTAAAACTAGTGACCCACGTCTGAGGGTCTGAGGAAATCAAAATTTATAGACAGTATTGAGTTTCAAAGTCATAAATCTGAACATATATATTTCATGTGAGTATGTAAGAATTCATCAGGTATTTTCCACTGCCTCTCTCCCTACAAAATATGGACTAGCTAGCTAAATCATTAGCCTTAGCCATTAGCTTGAAATTACTTGGTGCTCAGAGTCCTCAGTTGCCTAGCAACAATACTTTAACCGCTCGAATGGTATGGGTGCTGTGTATGATCTTCCAGTGTTGAAAACAAGAGATTTTTTGTTACTGGTGTAATGTCGAATTAAATGCTCTCTCTCTCTCTCTCTCTCTCTCTTTCAGGCCAAATCCGTACATAAACACACTGACACTCTGTTAGTGTTTATACACTGCAGGAGAGTCAGATTCTGCTCTTCGGTTGGACTTTGAGCCTTCGTGCATTTCTCAGATTCTTCACAGAGATGACACGGAGCCAAGCCGCAGCTGACACGGGTGGGCTTATTAGAACCCTCACTGGGCCGCGTCCAGGTCCAGCCATAGATGGGTCTGTTTATCAGACACTTCACAGAGTGGACAAGCGCAGTGCTGACGAGCCAAAAACACCAGAGTCTTACTGAGTTTTATACAAGAGGTAAAACTAAAAAGGGTTTTATTGGAGCTTCATGAAAACATCAGTCAAGTACGGAAAGTCAGGTTTGTTCACTTTCATAAGAGAGTTTTAAGGGTCAGGCCACACCCCAGTTGAAACGAAAAACAAAAGCTCACTGGTATTAGTTTCGAGTTTTGACCCTTTCCATTTCCATACACACGGTTTGAAAAAATGTTCAACCTAGTTACAGTTTCTTTACTTTAAAAAAAAAATCATATCCATTAACGTCCAGTGTTTTTCTGAGCGCCCACCTGAGACCATCACGTGCAATAATTCAATGTAAGAAGTAATATTTCCAGTTAACAAAATTAGTTTTGGCTGCATCAGACAGATATCAATGAAGCCCTGATCCCAGACTGATCCTGTGTCAGCTTCAGCGAGGACAAATGTGCTCCCCGGTATGAGGTCAGAGATGAGGCTAGCATGCGGTGATTGTTTTCACAGCCTACACCAACACTAGATGCATTGTGTCTCTTGGCAGTGATACCTTTACAGCACTGCAGAGCCTGAATCTGGAGAAGACAAAGGAAGCTGTTAGAGCAATCCAGGAAGGGCAGAGAGCAGGGAGACAAACCATGACCCAAAGGATGATGTAATCGTTATATGTGACAGAAAGAAAAACAAAAATAAAAGTATAAATTCTGTGCTTTTTTTCTATTATATAATGCAGATTTACAGTATGTGAGATAATGACCTGTTTCTTATAAATATCCCACTGTAGCTCAGTAAGAACTTGGAGACGACTTTTAAAAGCAAAGGACTATGAGATTGATTTAGACGTTTTGTGACTAGTTTTGGTAGAATTTGGTAGAGTTTGGTATTTTAAGACCAGTGATTCTCAGGGTTTGAGACTAGGACCTCGTGCTAAAGGTTGGGTTTGGGGGTTTGAAGTTTTGAGATCAAACACTAAATGGACGAGACAAGCTTTTTGAATGGAACCAATGGTCTGAGATTAGCATGTCTTTGGTTTTCAGAGTGCGAGACCAATAATTGGGTGGGGTTGAGGATTTATAGACCACCTTTCACATGGGTTTGACAGTCCAAGACCAGGTCTGTGATGGAAGGAAAGTTTCAAGACCAGTTATTGATTGAATTGGCTAGGTTTGAGTTTGTTTTGTTTTTAAACTGGCTGTTGTGTGGGTGTTAAACCAGAATTTGTGTAGGGTTGGTGGTGTGAAGTCCTGAAACCAGCTAGTGATTGAATCTGAGGATCCAAAGTCCAGCAGGAATAAAACTATTGGTTTAATCAAAGCATTTGTTCAGATGGCAGAGACAGAGGCACTAGCTACAGTGTGCATAATGGATTTAATATGAATGTTTTGGTGATAGTGATAGTTGAGAGGGTCTAACAGGCTCGATTGTGTGATCAGACACTAGTTGTGGTTTGTAAACCAGCTGTTGTGCCAGTGTGAAAGTCTGAGAGCTACAGAATGGAAGTGAGGGTTTGCTACTGATTACTGGTTGGAGTTAAAGTACTGACTGGGTTTGAGAGTCTGACACCAGCTCTTGTCGGTTTTCAATGTCTGAGATAACATGCTGAAAGAATAAGTGTTTCTGACCAGAAATTATTGATTCTGTATTAAATATCAGTTGAGATTCCAGCTGTTGGGTTTGAAAATTTGAGGCCAGACCTGCAGGGTTTGAAACAAACGGCGCTTTTACACAACAAACTCAGGCACGGATCAGGAGTCTGGACTTGACCGTAAAGTGCAGTATGTCTGAATAGTGAGAACACTCCATATTGTACCATATTGTACCCGAGTATGGATCGGCATTCCGGCATCAGTTGCACTTGAAAAGGTGTCATCAAAAACTTAGCGTCATCTATGCCATTTGTCTCATCATAAATACTCAAGCAGCCCGCGCCAATCTCATCCTCTGACCTACCACGCCGGGTCTGATAAAGTAGGAACGTGTGTGAGAAGGTGGCTGAAAATACCAACATGTGTTTCTCTGAAACATCAATGATATTAAATATAGTGTGAAAACCTTTGACTTTGTGTACTATGTGTAAGCTGATCAGCAGGGGGTCAGTCGTACCCGGGCACAGAATGATGCAATTGTGTCTAGTGTGAAAGCAGAGCCTTACAGAAGAGTGAGTTTAGCGCAGCAGCTGAATAGAGCTGTTTGTGCAGGCCAACGAGTTTGTGGATCTGAAACCAGGGGCTGATGGTGTTTACAGTTTGGAACTCGTTGTTTGTAGCACTGGGGTTTTGTAAATAATTCTGGAGTTAGAATGAAGACTTGAAATTAGGCTAATTACATAACGTCTTACATAACCAACAGGGATGTCATGCTTACAAGTGAATGTATAATGGTGTGTAATCTCCAAACAAAACTATTCTGCAGCAGAATCTTCTGGATGCGCTGAATTCGAGTTGACTCTCATGCTGTCCTGAAATAATTTAAATTATCACCTCGCTTTTAAATGCAGCATGAACTGACGGATGGACGACAACAAACAGCCGAAAAAGATATGCAAATGATATTCCTCCCTTCAGAACTCATTTACATTTACATCTGCTTAATGTTCTCTTGCTGAATAAAGGCAAAGTCAAGACCGACGCAAAGCCAAGGGCGCGCACACACACACACACACACACACACACACACACACACACACACACACACACGGATTTTGTGATGAAATGTTCGTGTGCATTAAACAGCTGTTTAACCTGAAAAAGCCTGAATTATGACCAGACAATATATTGTGAAAAAATTGATAATGAATGATGGAAATTAGTTTTAGGATGTAAGTTTGGACTCTTCTGTGTGTGTGTGTGTGTGTGTGTGTGTGTGTCTGAGGGGAATACCTGGCTGGCGGAAGGTGGGCGATAGCTCTCGGGCCACGGCACGGGCCACCTCCGAATCCTGGCACGCTGAGAGTGCCGCCTGGTCTGCAGCTTCCGCTTTAGCTCTGGCGTGGGCCGTTCTGGAACAAAACAGAAACAAAAACAAAAAAATCAACGAAAGTATGTCCAGGAAGGTCAAAGCCAAGACTGCAAATAAGATAATAAACACGTACGTACATCAGAGTCACAGTGAAAAGATGTAGTTTGTTTCTCTCATACTGCAGTCATTTATTCACTAGGTAGTTAATTTTTTTTAAAATAAATTACCAATGTCCTTTTTTATCAATTTATAGTTTCATTAAACTTTGTGTAACATCACTGAAACTCGTTCCTGTTCTCACTTACATTATAGCAGCGATAAACAGTATAGAAAAAAAGGTCAGGAGTCTGAAACCTACAGCTTTATCTCTTGTCCGTTACAGCGCGCTCACACTAGAGACTCCTTCTACGCGAATGAGCTGTTGTTATGGAAACGACAGTGTATCAGAGCGAGCGCATTAATATAACTTGTGCTACGTCAGAGCTTGTTCGCTCTTTACTCTCGCCTTAACCTTCATCTCATTTGACTGATTTCTGATTGGTCTGGTAGTGAGGTATGAAAAGCGCAGGCATGTTTTTTATAGGTGTGTAAGAGCTTCTTCTGACTGACAGGAAGGAATTTAGTGTATCTTCCAAAGCGGTGATAAAAAAAAAGTGTAACAGAGAGAGAAAAAAAAAGATCTTAGCTAGAAAAGGTTAAAGCTCCGAACATCACTAGGCCTTGTGGAGTGTTGAGAATGTTCTCGCTGCGCGTCCGTCAGTGGAGGAGAAGAAGAACACACATGCGAGGCTCAGCGTGGGAAAAAAAAGCAGCAGCCTTCAGTCCGTCTTGCTGTTCTGTTGGCGGTGTTGCATTCTTTATCTTTTCAATAGGCTGCACGTAACAGGGTATAGAGCAAAGACGGAGACGAAGATCATCTCCTTGGCGACAGATGGAGCAGTTGCAGAAATTCTAAGGTTTTAATTTGGCAGCAGCCCCCCCCCACACACACATAAACACAAATACACACACACACATACACACAATCCACCCACTCTCTCAGTGGTGCAGATAAAGATGTCAAGACGAGCACATCCTCGCTGTGTCGTTTAGAAACGCTTGTATCGTGTCGTTCTTCCTCGTATTCAGCAAACATTCAGAATAAACAGATATTAGACGGTCATCAGGACGCGTCCTGGAAATGTTCAGCGCTGAAATAATACTGCATTAGCAAATCAAGTGTTACAGAGACAGTTCTGTCTCGCTGGTGTGTTTTTCACACTTTCCTGGGACTCATTCGCTGAGAATACTGAAGAGTGCCATTATGATGATGATGATGATGACGATGATGACGGGATTCTCTCACTGGAGGTGTCTGAAAGTGATCCTGCCTTGATATTTGTGTAGCACTGAGTTCACTGGGTTTAATATTAACCTTAAGTAAGCCCAATCTGGGTCACACCAGTGAGCGAGTGGAACAACACTGCAGTGTTAATAGATAAATTGGATGATGAGATTGGAAGTCATGGTATAAGAGCGCTCCGGGATGTGATGTTATAGAAAAACAATCAACGTCAAAGCAGTGACATTACCCCGTATGTGAGGGATAGAGTGTCACCCAAGTGTCGCCTCAGGGAGGGCGTATGATCTCTGCCAAAACATGGCATTGGTGCCAAAAAGGGTCTCACCTAAGTGTAGTGTCTGTAACCTTTTAAATTCAAATCTTTCAATGATCTTAATTGGCATTCAGATGAAACCCGGCCAATTTAGATTTCACATGAAAAGACATTAAAAAAAGTATTTTATTTTAAAATGCTAAATTTTTAAGATATCGCGACATGAACTTGACATGGTTACGGACACTACAGATCTTTTGCTTTGTAAGTTTTTTACCAAAAAACAGAATGCTTTAATTTTAGCAAAATTTTTTTACTGGGCATATGTTTCTAGAAGCTTAAACCAATTTACATTTACATTTAGGCATTTGGCAGATGCTCTTATCCAGAGCGACTTACATTTTTATCTCATTACACATGTGAGCAGTTGAGGGTTAAGGGCCTTGCTCAAGGGCCCAACAGTGGCAACTTGGTGGTTGTGGGGTTTGAACCTGGGATCTTCCGAACCGTAGTCCAATGCCTTAACCACTGAGCTACCCCTGTCCCCAGGGGTAATTTAAGTGTCAATACTCAGAAAGAATTGTGAATAATTTGTATTTTAAATGATTATTGTTTGAAGTGAGACAGTATTCCATTTTTGGGGCTCTCTAAAACTCTCTCATCTCTCTAAAACAGCTGAATTTAGCAACTTGAAATTTTTAGGGAAGCGAGACTGGTCCCTTCCATGGTGCTTAAACTTCAGAAGTAGCTTCTTTGGCCACACATTTTTTTCTGTATTATATGTATAACATAAAAATTATAATAAAATCAGCACCAATATTGTGTTTTGGCATCTCTGTGTAGATTTATTTGCAGGATGTTTTTGCCGGATTATGTGAAACACATGACCACATGGTGTTCAGAGTGTCAGACCAAGACGCTTCCGCATCACCAAAAGCAAACACATTCACTGGGGATTAGAGCTCGTCGCCAATCTGTACGTTTAATCTCAGCCAGAAACACACTGCTGCGTAGAGCCTTAGGCAGACCAAGATATCCGAGCTCAGTGTAATTACACGATTAATCAGGTATCATGGGATAACGAGGACAACGCTGCGAGGATACACACTCCTCACTGAGATCAGAGATCGCACGAGTCAGTGTTTAACTGAAAACCGATGGGCTTTTAAACAAACAGGTAGCAAATACACAGCATACGATCATCTGTTCATCACTGTGGCTCGTCCCCAAACCCACTCTGTTCCCGCTGCCCCGTTGTACTGCACATGTCCTGCGTCCACGTATTTATTCACCAATGCTTATATGGTCAATGCATCCTGTTTTTTTCCTTCTCTATACTGTGTAAATTATAAACGCTTTTGTTTCCTGTATAGTTTATACTTTGAATTAGGGTTGTGTACCGAAAACCGGTGCCAATACGGCACCGGTACCTATAGAACCGGTATGTACCGGACCGAAACAGAACGTGAATTTCGGTGCCTCATTTCGGTGCCACTTAAATGCCTGAATTGTCAATTTAAATATTTGTTCTCTAGATTCATATATTTTTGTAGATTAATAGTTTATTAGATTAAAGAAAAAAATTAAAAGCACAAATCATCCGGAAATGAGAGACCATCCAACATGCGCGTGAACGCAGTAACTAACGTTACACTCGCTCTGACGGCAGCAGGCGGTCTACCGCTATCTTAGCTTGTTAAATCAAACAACTCTCGTTAAAATGCCTAAAACTAGACGGTCGAAAGTGTGGCTATATTTCACAAGAAAGGATTCCGACACCGCGACGTGCAGCGAATGTTTCACAGCAGTTGCGTGTAAAGGCGGAAACACGTCAAATCTAATGAAACATTCGAGGGCAGACGGAATAAAGTTAAAAGCAGACGGAGGCACCGTGTTTAACAGCTTGTGGACAACAGCTGGCACTATCGGTGTGGACGACCCTCAGCCCCAGTCACACCAACTGTAGCAAAAAGGAGTCACTGATTATGATGACGTCAGCAGCCTTTCCGCAGGTTAGTAGTAGGATAATGTAATGTTAATAGCAAAATGCAAATCTTGCATTCATGCTAACAAATCGTCAAATGATTTGTAAAAAACTAATGTAACATGGATTCTGTTTATAATTGTGGCTTTCCAGCCTGTACTAGTAGTACTACAGCGACCCCATTTACTATTGCAAAGAAGGCTATAGTGCAGGGCAATAAGTCAGGAAAGGAGTCGTATTTTGACAGAAAAGGCAAATATGGTGAAATTTCTGCAAAAGAATTGCTAAAATTTGAAGCTGAGCACCACGCTGCCCTGCTCTGTCTGTGGGTTCATGAGATGTCATGTAGCACTGCAGAGATGTTTAATAAAAAAAATGGACAAAATCCTTTTGTTTGTGTCATACATGAAGATAAATTAAAAGTAAAAAAAACTTTGTGCACTCTTGAAGCAAAACGGTAAACTTTTAGGACTTAATTTATTGACCATGACAATTACATGGAGAACCAAATTGGGAATATACCTGAAGTGTGGAATTCAGGAGATTGTTAATGGATTACCGGTCCTGTGTGCTGTTTTAATAATGCACATTCATTTGTATATAGCTTTTAATAAGGGTCATTGTTGCAAAACAGCTTTACAAAAAATTATGGGGAAAGTTTAAATTATGTAAACTTTTAATTTTGTCCCCGTTAACCACGCGAGCAAAACTCTGAGATGGAAAAAGGAAAACTTGAGAGGGACCCATTCTCATTTGGGTGAAGTCGGATCCAGCAGGGGTTCGCATTCATACAAAATAATGGAAATTGCAATTTGGTCCAAATTGAGAGATTCTTGGTGCATTTAGAATGCTTGAAATATTTGGCCCTTTTAATTATGGTTTATTTCAAATGAATGTAATTTAAAACATTTGAGAATTCAGTGCATAAATATCGACCTAAATTTTTGGATTAAAAATGCGTTAGGTTGTTGTGTGTGCCCTGCGATGGATTGTGCGATGAAGTCTCCTGGGATAGGCTCCAGGTCCCCTGCGACCCTGAACACAGGATTAAGCGGTATAGAAAATGAAATGTTGAAGGCTTTTATTTTCCAAACTTAATTTACATCTGGGATATGAGAAGAGCAATGGATTGTTGGTTGCTGTGTTCTTCAAATGGATATTTTCAGGTGCACAGTAGCAGTTGGTGGCTCAGTGGTAGGTGTTTCGCCTACCATGCGGAAGGCCCGGGTTCGATTCCAGCCAGTGCCCACACCCCAGCCACTGGATACAGTGCCGGTCCCAAGCCCGGATAAAATGGGAGGGTTGCGTCAGGAAGGGCATCCGGCGTAAAACCTGTGCCAAGTTGTAGTGCGGACTGGATATTCCGCTGTGGCGACCCCTTGTCGGGAGCAGCCGAAAGACCAACAACAACAACATATTCATATATACTTTAAACTTTTAATATATTGTTCAATTTTAAGCATAAAATTTTTTGTTCAATAAAAATTCATTCTTGAATCATCCACTATAATTTTGTGGCTTAAAAGTATCGGTTCAGGCACCGTTTTGGCACCGGTACCGTTTTCAAAGTATCGATTTGGCACCGGTATCGAAAAAAACCCAAACGATACCCAACTCTACTTTGAATTGAACATGTATTGAATTTTCAGATCAGTAACATCCAAAATATATAAGATAAGCATCGCAGGTTTATGATTTCATCCTTTCAGCTCAAAGTATTTTTTATTTCTTTTTATTCAAGCCTTTTTTGTAAGTTTATTGTGAACAGGACATGTAGTTCATTTACAGATGTGTCTTTAGTAGATATAATCATTTATACTGAAATTAAATACTAAATAGTATCCAGTTAAGCTGCACAATTCATCACATAAAAATCTAAATCGCGATACAATGATTTAATCAAAAAGGCTGCAGTTTATTACACATAAAATACACACAATCAGGAATTTATGTAGAGTTTGTCAATAATTTAAGTATCTGTTCATTTCTTTAATATACTTTTGAGGTTATTGATAGATACATATTTGGCAAAAATCCTTAATGAGATTATTTCTTCAATGATTTGCATTTAGCCTCGATAAACAAGGCTTAAATTTATATTTGTTTAAATGAATTGCAATTGCAATACGAGTTCCAAAATATCACAAAGTGAGTTTTTTAACGAAATTGTGCAACACTAATAACCAGACTCACTGTTTAGTTCAATAAATGATTTCTTTTTTTGTCTCACACAAACACACACACACACACACACACACACACACACACACACACCACTGAGGGTTTATCTTACATTGTTTTGCCTTGCTTTGGTTTAATTATGAATATTTTCATTCATTCATTTTCTATACCGCTTAATCCTGTGTTCAGGGTCACGGGGGACCTGGAGCCTATCCATCGCAGGGTACACACACACACACACACACACACACACACACACACACACACACACACACACACACACTCACACAACATAAAAATGGAATATGAAAAAATAACTATTAATATATACTTTCAGAAGGCTAGTTTATATTTTTAATGACAGAAAAATCCCTTTTTGGGGTTTTTGTGCTTTACTACAGGTCAGAGTCCAGATCTGGGTCAAATCATGAGCAGAGAAAAATCCCAGCAGGGAAACATAAATATTAATTATTATTAATAACCAGGCACGGGTCAGAACCGTGGAAATATGAAAGTGAAAACATTTGGAAGTGAAAAACACAGAAAGAGTGGAACAGATGTGAAACACACACACACACACACACACACACACACTATACTTTATTAATGTGTATTAAACACATACACACACTATACTTTATTAATGTGTATTAAACCATAAACACAAACACAGGGAACAGACCAACTCTGCATCATCGCCATGAATTCCATTTCCATGACGGTTTTGAGTGTGTTACTGTATCTGACTGCACTTTTATTCATATGCATTCTTGTTGAATGATTTATTGTTTTGTAAGGTTTTATTATTATTATAATTATTTTTTAAAGATTGTGTTAAAAATCCTATAAAGCTAAAAAAAACGCCTGGTGATTTACTTCTTAAATAGCGTTTAAATGCAGAATAACACACAACTGATACAACTATCATAGTAACACGGAGGGGAAACACGGACCATATAAGGCAATACAGGACAGCCGAGAGCAAAATACAGGGTGACACAAAAAAAACGGGAACTTTTTTACAGTCCAATAAAACTAGAAGTGATAAAAGAAATAAATTTTATTCATAGTAATTGAAACGTAAAACTTGCCATTTACGAAACATTGATGGAATTCATCACTTTTTAAAAATTACGTCCTTTAGATGGAGTCCTCCTGTACGAATAAATTCAAAAGTTCCCGTTATTCTGTTATCCTGTACGAGGAGACGACTTAGATCTGAATTAGATGGAGCGTTTAGCATTAAACATTTAACCTTAATAACACATTAGTTAACATTAATGAGGATTAAATTTAAAGCTCACTTGATTAAACACTACTTAATAAATTGCTTCATCACATCCAAGAATGAATAAGCATAAATTTAATGACATCATGATGACAGGGCACCTGTCCAGAATGTTCTCTGCCTATTACCTGCTACAAATATAACTTAACTCATAAGTTCATAAAGTATTATTTTTTTTTTATTAATACAAAAGAAACAATATGACTATGACGCTGTGTATTTTTTGGTAATTAATATATCATGTAAAGTACATTACATTAAATGAATATTGATGCTTTATGCATTTATCTTTTAAATCTAGTAAAAATATAATAACAAACCAACAAACTATTTTTCAGCGCAGTAAATGTGAAAGATCTGAGCAGGTTGAAACCGTCGCATCGTCACAGCACCGAGGGCCAGATAGGGAGTTCTCCTTTTCAGAAAACACCATTAGATAGAAAACATCCGAATAATTAGAATTAATTTGCATAACGCGATAATATCCGATCAGTTACTTCATTTATAAAACTTCAAAAACTTTTACATTTTCGTAATCTGTGTGGAAAACGAACATCATGAAACCCGGACATGAAGAGCTGTTTAAATGAAAGGGCTACACACAAACACACACACTAAACATGCTCAGTCTGCTGAGTGCTCCAACAGATGATAGGCGCGCACAGATCGACTACTGTATCAGTCGTTTTATTCTCGTCAGCGCTGAGGAGCCAAATCCTGCCTTGCCTTATTTAGTCAGCAAGCAGCAATGAGACACAGAAAGAGAGAGAGAGACAGACAGAGTGAGAGAGACTGTTTCACGATCTCTCTCTCTTCACATTCCTCAAGTCCCCCTCAGTGCTTATCTCGGCTCTCCATAACAGAATTCGAATGCGCAGAGAAAAAGAGAAAGAGAGGGAGACTTCACTGGTAGCGCTGCTCTGGGACTGTCTCACTGTCTCAATAAAATTCACATCAACACGACAACGCAGTGTCGATCCTGTCACTTGTCCCTCAGCGCCGCTGAACTGTGGTCGCCAACTGTTCACAAGACGTTCCAGAATTGCAGACTCGACCTGCTAATCTTCTCATTCTACATAGACGCTGTACAGCAGACATGCAGCTAACGCTAATATTATAACATGTATAGATGTTTATTTATGTAACATGTATGGAAGGAGTTTGGCCATCATGTACCGTCTGGCCATCTTATTTATTTATTTGCTTTTATTATGTTAGTGACAAGCTAATGGTTTAACATGACACTAAATATTAAGCTAACAGCCATGTTAGCAAAAACAATACAATATTAATAATACAGCATTATACAATAGTTTACAGGTTTGTTATCTAGCATTAGGAAATCTGGCAGACATGAGAAAAAAATTATGGAGAAACAGTATTATTTAATACTTTAATTGACGTTTTTAATAGTGATGTTAGCATAATGTGTGAATATACATTTAGCAACTTGTTGCATGCTAATTTAGGCAGCAGATGTAGCAGAATTAGCATGTTATTACAAAAGTCGTGTGGCTAAAATATACTTGAAATTAACTCATTTGTGTAGTTAAAGTATAAAAACTTCACAGTGAATTAGCATCACTCGCAGATCAGATACAGTCTGGGCGCTAGCGAGGACCAGCGCGTACACTCTCATTCCTGTAATGCTAACACACTTAGCTTTTGATCATTATTAGCAGAATTAGCATTTATCTCTGAAGTGTTCATTTACACCCCCTGATTTAGCCTGCTATGCTAATTCACACGCTAAAGCTGCTTATAGAGTGAAAGACGAGGGGAAGAGCGTTCCAACTATTCGGCCAGATATTTGGTTTCAGAGGTGATGAGTGCCTTCGTGTATTTATAGAAAGGAAACTAGTATATCGGCGTGCACTAACTGGTGAAGCGCTCAGTTTTATGTGACAGGAAAAGTATTTATAGAATATAGCATAAGTACGGAAATAGCATGCTTACAGCTAGCCATGAATGCTAACAAAATGCAGTTACAATTATTTCTATATAAATCATCAATAACACGACAGTAACAGTCCATGTGTCTGTGAGACGCTAGCTGAGAGTGGAAAAGCCAGCTAACAGTTTAATGTTTTGTGTTATGCAGATAGCTATAAAACGAAACAATGCTAGCAAACAGGCAAATAAAATTAGCTAACTTGAGTAATTTTACTTTCTGCTGTTAGAAAGAAACAACAAATCATATTGCTGCTTTTAAGTCATGTGAGGGGAAAAGGTGAAAATTATGCTTTTGTTTTATGTATATGGGCATGTTTAAGAGGCATGGCTTTAAGTACATGAATACGTTTGGGAGGTGTGACGTTGTGTACATGAACAAAATTGGGAGGTGGGGCTTTATACATGGATGTGATTGAGAGGCAGTGCTTTGTGTACATGGACATGATTGGGAGCCGGGTCTTTGTGTGGATGGACATGATTGGGAGGTGGGTCTTTGTGTACATAAATGTGCTTGGGAGGCGTGTCTTTGTGTGGATGGACATGATTGGGAGGCGTGTCTTTGTGTGGTTGGACATGATTGGGAGGAGTTGTCTTTGTGTGGATGGACATGATTGGGAGGCGTGTCTTTGTGTACATGAACATGGTTTGGGGAGGCGGGGCTTTGTGTACATGGATGTGATTGCGAGGCGTGTCTTTGTGTGGATGGACATGATAGGGAGGCAGGTCTTTGTGTGGATGGACATGACTGTTATGCGGGTCTTTGTGTACATAGATGTGCTTGGGAGGCGTGTCTTTGTGTGGATGGACATGATTGGGAGGCATGTCTTTGTTTGGATGGACATGATTGGGAGGTGTGTCTTTGTGTGGATGGACATGATTGGGAGGTGTGTCTTTGTGTGGATGGACATGATTGGGAGGTGTGTCTTTGTGTGGATGGAATTGATTGGGAGGTGTGTCTTTGTGTGGATGGACATGATTGGGAGGTGTGTCTGTGTGGATGGACATGATTGGGAGGTGTGTCTTTGTGTGGATGGACATGATTGGGAGGTGTGTCTTTGTGTGGATGGACATGATTGGGAGGTGTGTCTTTGTGTGGATGGACATGATTGGGAGGCGGGCGAGTTTTGTAAAGAAAGCACTACAGTGATGATGATCAGGCAGTAAAGTATTGCGCAGTTTGGAGTTCCTCATGTAGCCGCTCTCAATGCCGCTGTGATTTCATCACTAACACATCCGCTCAGCTCTGCATTGATTAGCTGCTCACAGAGAGCTTTAGCCTGGGGGCGAATACCAGCACTCATGTGAACACACTATTCTATTCAACACCACTCTCTCTTTGTCTCTCTCTGTGTCTCTCGCTCTCTGTCCCCTCCTCATGAGTTCTCTGTAACGCTATATCCTTTCACCTATGTCTCTCTGTCCCTCACTCGTCCGATTTTTCTCAAGCGATCAGTTTTTTTCTTGGTTCGTTTCTGCATGTTATGTTTTTAATGTCTGATACACAACACCTGTCTGAACTGATCTAATCTCTTAAAGGAACCCAGACTGTGTGTGGATGAGACTGACCTGTCTGTTTAAACCATGACAATATTTCTGTCCATACTAAACTACATTAAATCAATCTTACATAAAATTTAAAAAGTAAAATATTTATAGATTGTAATATGTGCGAGATTCGTCCTCAACAGCATGTACACTTTAACAAGGCCATTTGTTGTGATTTTATTTTTGGCTTCTCATCTGCACAGGTGCATGAAACCGAAGGCGAAATAAACAAGCTGAAGTTAATTGCTTCTTGTTTCACACGATTTTCAGCGTTTAAACACGCTCGCTATATCTTCCTCTTTGGGCAGTTTAAAGTATAAAGGAGCCTGTTTAAGGTATGTGTTGCAGCTACTTTCATTTATTGTTTAAAACGAATGTAAGGCTTCTGCACGTCTGTCTCTTCCTGTCTGGGTCACTGTCTCAGTGTCTGTAATCACTTTATTTTCACTAGATCCTAAAGTTAATATCTTTATGGAGCTTCTGTAAAGATCTGTCTCTACCTACAGTTCCCACACGTCCCTAAAATCTCTCCTGTTTCACCTCCTGTTATTTTCATTTCTCCCTTATTCAGCAGTTTTCCAATGAAGAGCAGGAACATTTCTCCAGGAAAGTTTTTCAATAATGATTCTGTGATGTCAGAGTGATGCTAGCTGGGTATGTTTGATGCTATGATGGTATTTAACTTTGCTAAAGTTCATAGCGTTACACACAATTAGATATATAATGTATTCACCACAGGGGGAGCTCTAGCACCCAAACAGCTACCAGATCCTCCACCACCAATAACACAGACGAAAAACTGCATTGTGACAACTTGTGACAATAATATCATCACCAATAAGGTCAACAGGTTGGTACAGTAGATTTGTCCCCACTACCATTTGGGTACTCACCTGGAGGTGGCGATCTCCACTTTCGTCCTGGCGATGGCGGCCGCTCTGATTGCCCCTTCAACAGCACGCTCCACTTTCTGTTTGGTCTTGGCATTCTTCAGCGGAATGAGCTGCTTCTTGATACCCCTCACGAGCACGTTGTTCTTGTACTTGCCCTCCTCACGAGTGCCTTCAGGGAACACGGTGCAACCGTAGCCGTGGCGTTTGTTGTTGGCCCACTCGCCCTCGTACTTCATGCCGTTGGACCGCTCGCTGATACCGAAACCGCTGCGCTTGTCGTTCTTCCACTCTCCCGTGTACGACTCGGTGGTGGTGGCATCCACGTTGTCCTCAGCTGGAGCGTTTTCCTCGTCCTCTCCGAAGCTGAGCGTGGAGTTGGCGTCGCTGGAGCTGATGCGGCTAATGGCGGCGTCGCTGCGTGCCGAACTGCGCTTACTCGAGATGGACGAACGTGAATCCGACTTCCTCAGCTGCCTCAGGCTGCCAAACAGCGAGCCGCGCCGGAACAGACCCTTCTTCCTGCCTGAGCTGAGCTCACCATCGCTGTGGACGTTGAGGACGAAGCCGCCACGCGTCCCGGCCGGACTGTCTGACGAGCGCTCATTCAGGACGGAGCCATTACTCTGCTCGCTGCGAAGGGAGGCGAGGGAGGTGCGCAGCGGCGAGCGGATCACCGCAGCCATACCATACGGGACGCTCTGTCTCACACCGTACCCGTGACGCATTCCGCCCATCCACTGGCCCTGAAATGTACCTGTCAATCACACAAACACACGTGGGGGTTAAATAGCCTTAGACTGTGACGTGTTAAATAAACTTCTACTTAAACTGTTAGTCTGTGCCGCAGCCGAGCGGATGTGTGAAAGATCGGTTACCATAGAAATGATAACATATCAGATTGAGCAAATTAATGTTTTAATGAGATTTTCAAACATTATAAAGCTAGTGCTCTATGTAGGGTGTACAATTGCTTGTTCCACACACCGAGTAGTGCCCTTGATCAGGGGTTAAAGAGGGATTTGGGATTCAGCTTTGTGTTAGATGCTAGTTAAGTTTGTAGCTAAGCGTTAGTCGTGAACAGAATGACATGGACAGTTCAGAGGCAATTCAGACCGACTTAGAAGTGATTACTGCAGAAACGGCGCGTTGTTTAAGGCGACATAACGTTATCAGATGTGTGTCCTTACTGAAAGTGCTTCTGTGACTGGTTGTGAATGTGGGTTTTGTCAGGCAGCTGCTCTCTCCTCAGTACTGCGGACCGTACAGACCTACTCTCACCCACGCTGAGACACACTAGTGTCATTAACCACTGGACAACACCTGGGACATGCCCACTCATACATATAGTTACACCTCACAGTGCTGTTACTGTCTGTTATCAGCACTCTCGTCCAATCAGGGCCCTGCAGAGTCAGTGTTTTAGATTAAACAAACAAATCTGGCTGCATTTTGATTACTCTAAAGATGTATAACTTATTTAAAGGTAAGAAGTTTTACTTTCTGATGCTGATCTGAAGTCAGTCTGTAAACAAGGAAAGAACTCGGATATGATGATAAAAGCCTGAGTTGACATTTGTTGCAGTGGTACTAACTATTAAATAATAATAGCAAATAGCGCAAATTACACTTTTTTTCAATATCTTTTAAATTCCCTGTGTTTAAAAGAAGAATTATTGTTTGAACTATTTGCTATAAATGGAGCTGTTACTATTTTTCCTATTCTAAACCCCACTTTAATAAAAAACAAAACACTTAAAATAAGTCGTGTCATTTTTAATTTGCATTATGTAAGAACACAAAATGAAAGTGCTGAACTCAACATAACAATATAAAGCAGCTCCATTAACACAAGTCTGTCCTCAACACAAACATTTGTAAAGAGACAAATGAAATAGACGTGAGGTTTATTATTATAATAACACTGTATCTTCCTAAGGTTAGGGTGGTGGCCCTGTGTGTGTGTGTGTGTGTGTGTGTGTGTGTGTGTGTGTGTGTGTGTGTGTGTGTGTGTGTGAAGATTCTCCTGCAAGCTCATGGGATAAGATATCCTTCTACACAAGTCATGAAGATATATTCTCTAATAAAATATATTAATATATCCAACAGATACAGCATTGACCCCCAAATTCCTCTGGAGGAGACGCTGCACCCGGGTGAGTCTGTGTGCTTGACACGATCAGGACAACCGTCCTGTCGTCACACATCCCGACCTCTACACCAGACGTGAGTTTAATAAAAGGTCGGGAGATGAGCCACACACTCTGAGGATGTTATTGTAAAAATAAATCCACAATATGAGGAGTTTTATACGAGCGCAGGCTAAGTACTCTGCTCTTCACCATGTGTAACTCAAGCTGTGGAATGACGAGTGTGTGACGGAGTGGATGCCCGTCGCTGCCATATCTCTGTCCTGAACACACAGCGCTATTTTAAAACATGGAAGTAACCTGAGACGTGGAGAAATTTGCAGCTTAAGCCAATCATAACTCTGGTTTATTCACAAAACACAGTTCATCTTTTCCGCTGGGACGAGCTGTCTCCCTCTCGCCTCCTCGGCTCATCACCGACGCAGGGACGAGTTATAAAAGAGGAAGGAGATTTCTGTCAAATCTGACATTTCTTGGTAAATACCCTGAGCAAAATAAACAGTCGCACTACGACATGAATCTGTAACTCAACAATTTGATAAGATCTGAGCGTTAGTAATCTCTAATTTAAATAATTTATACAATATACGGCGCTGCTGAATCCTGCGCACTGATTGGTCAGAATTGATTGTTGATTAATTCTCTATAACAGCAGCTCACACTGACAGTAGTGCAGGTTTACATTAATGTTCTCGCTCTGATACGTTATCGTTTCTATAACGAGCTCATTCACAGGGACGTTTATGGCGCACGCCCCTCTGATAACAAAGATTATTAATGTGCGTAATTGATGATACGATAGACATTTCTGTAAGAATAAATATTTATTTATGTAACATCAGTGGAAGGAGTCTCCAGTGTCAGTGATGTGTAACAGTCAGAGGTAAAGCTGGAACTGTACAGGTCCTTCTTAAAAAATTAGCATATTGTGATAAAGTTCATTATTTTCTGTAATGTACTGATAAATATTAGACTTTCATATATTTTAGATTCATTACACACAACTGAAGTAGTTCAAGCCTTTTATTGTTTTAATATTGATGATTGTGGCATACAGCTCATGAAAACCCAAAATCCCTATCTCAAAAAATTATCATATTTCATCCGATCAATAAAAGAAAAGTGTTTTTAATACAAAAAGTCAACGTTCAAATAATTATGTTCAGTTATGCACTCACTACTTGGTCGGGAATCCTTTTGCAGATTCTTATGTCTTGTGTCTCTCAACTTTCTCTTCATAATATCCCACAGATTCTCTATGAGGTAAAATATAAAATATATGACAGTCTAATGTTTATCAGTACATTACAGAAAATAATGAACTTTATCACAATATCACAAATTTTTTGAGAAGGACCTGTATGTCTTGTGACAAACATCTCTCAGCGGAGAGAGAGAGAGAGAGAGAGAGAGACCAGTGAGGGAACAAATGATAGATGGATAACATCAATGCTTTAACATCAATGAGCTTTAACAGCAATGAGTGCAGTAACTAACTTGACTAAACTATGTGCACCTTTTAGTAACATTGCTCTATCACACCCATTTATCCGACTCATCTGATACCTTTAATTAGAATAACTATTAAAATATAAGTTCATATAAGATTATACAAAACATTGCTGTATTTTCTCCTACATCCTCATCATACAGTACGTCCACGTTCCACGTTCACCATTTTAATCTCATTTATTATCTTCTAATAAACAGACCAAAAGTTCCCCACGCCCCCATTAACTTTACTACACATGTGGCTTTACGAGCTTAGTTCAGCACACCATTATTTCATTCACTCAACATTTTTCAATCTGCTGAACACAAACTCAAACCTAACGAGGATCGATGCTGATCTTCAGCTCAGTGTCGCTTCACAGCAACTCTGATCTGAAGTGTAGCAGATGTTGCTATTATTAGCCGTGACCTCTATGACTGACCGGTCCAGACCAATGCCATAGATCACACAACACCAGCAGCTCGGGTCCGACTCGGATATACATATAAATATGTTCAACAAGTTCAACAAGTTTAGCATAAAAAAAAGCCAGAATAATCCTAAAACAAGAAGAGTACTAATATACCTATATATGTACAGTAGAGTCTTATATGATGTAATATTATATCCTGTATGTAGATTCTATAGACAGGTTATGTACACACACATACAGGACTCTCATGTAAGTCATATAAACGTATAAAACAGTCATTACATAATAGTTTTTATAGATGTTTATACGAAATGTTATGCGGCCTTAAAAAAGACATATAAGTTAAATAAATGTAATAAGAGTATTATGTATGTATTATATCAAGAACATTATGCCTTCACATATTATTCATAAGTCTCATATATATACACACAGCCTTGTAATAAAATCTTCAGATGTAGCTTCGTCATATATACAGCCTTATGTAGTCTTATAAAGTCTTTGTAGTCTTTCCCAGGTTCCTAAATGTAATCCGTACCAGCACGATCCAAAGATGGTCCTACTGAGATCATCAGAGTTCAATGTTTCTCACTGTGGTTCAGACTAAATCGCAATCGTAAAACAATAAAAATCAAGCATTCTGGAAACTTTTAAATGCAGTCACGTGAGCATTATAGCAGTGCATAAGTGACTCATATGTGTTTTGTAGCAGTTGTTCAGGACTTTGTAGGTGGTTCCTGTCACTTCCTGTGCTATCATAGAGTCAAAAAATATGAATTCCTACAATTTTGCTAACATTTAACACAGTTCTGCTAAAAACAATTATAGTCTTGCTATGAGCTGCTACAAGCTTCATGCGCATGCTCACGTAGCAACACAGCATTTCCCAACCAATGCAGCACTCGCTAACTAGTCTGGGATTGTTACACTGACACATACGAATCAATATATAGTGCACAAATGAAGTGTAGTGTTTCGCAAAGTGCTTACTTATCACTAGCTATTGTAGCTATTGTCTCTGAGAGAGACGACATGATATTTAGTAGCAAGGAATCCAAAAACACGGCACTGTTAACAGGTGAGCTGGAAGGACGGAACAATCTACTGTACATCGTACATGATTCGTGAGTACAATGTGACATTTTATAGATTAAGCATAGACAATTCATAGGAGATTAAGACGTGTGATGTCACAGAGTCAAGTGACCAAGAACCATCAAGAATTTCAGCTCAGGACAAGTCCAGCATGTTTTAGCAAAAGGTTTGGGAACGTTCAAAAGGCAGCTTATATAAAGTGCTTTACTGTCTTATATAGTGTAGCCTTACACCAATTAGTATTAATTCTTATACAGTATGTAGTCTTATGACGTCCTAATGTGTAATACCTTACTGTATGTATGAGGTCTCATGTATAACCTAATGCAGTGGCATACCTGCATGAGCTATGCACTCTCGGACATGCGAAGTAATAGCCCTAATACATAGCCTTATATGGAGTTAATGAGATATCTTAATGAGATATGAATCTCCGTCATATCCAGTTTTAAAATTCTCTCATATATGGAGCCTTAATTACCAGCGCTGTATAGTCTCATATGAAGTGAATCTGTATGGAGTCTTACATGCAGTCATATAATATCTTAATACTGTAGGTTACTGTATCAATGAGAACTATACACAGTACAATTTGACATGTAACCTTATGTAATCGTGTGTCATTTTATAGAAGTCTTATAAGTATTCATATCCAGTTTTTAATGTTCTGCCTTATATGGGGCTTTATAGAGAATGCAGTCTTATACGCAGCCCTGTACAGTTGGAATATACAGTTCTTATACACACAGGCATACTACTCAGTCTTATGTAGTCTTATGAAACCTTACATAAGACGTTTTCCAAGCTCATATATCTGGGCTACGCCATTTTAATCTTACATGTGGTCATACTGTATAAAGTCCTATGGCCTATGGACATATAAAGTGCAATCTCATATGTAGTCTTCGGCTTGTTTAAAACAGACAATTCATTAAACTGTCATATGAAATAATAATAGAAGTCTCCCTATGTCATTTACTTCCAGTCTGATTATCTGCCTTATACAGGCACATAATGCTATATAGTCATATGTAGTTCTGTATAGACTCTGTATAGTTATACAGTATATACAGTCTTAAATCCAACTTAATGTATTTGTATGTCGTCTGCATACTCTTATGAAGTCTTGCACGTATATATATATATATTAGGCTTATGTACACATTAGTTATATAGTCTGCATACTCTTATGAAGTCTTGCACGTATATATATATATATATATATATATATATATATATATATAGGCTTATGCACACATTAGTTATATAGCTGACCTCTCAGATAAGTATATTGTAGCCTTGACAGAACATTTTATCTGAAAGCTTGTGCTCCTATGCAAACTACAAACTTACGTAGTGTTATTACTTCTATATGATATGCTATCTCTAAGCTTTTATAAATATGACTGACATTTCATATTTGGCCTTATATTAAGTCTTTTGATGTGTGTAATCTCCTAGGAACATTCAGTCCAAATGTTTGGCCTTCATACAGAGCTTATACCCATCTTATGTAATGAGTTGAAATATTTTATATTAAAGGCTTATTTTAATGAGTGATATTTCATATTGCTTTATCTGTAATAACTTATATTGCTAATATTTAGTTTTACATAAGTATAAATATTTTACCTTATATTTTGGAGCATTATTATTTAATCTTACATGAAGTCTGTCTACGTAGCATTATACAGGCCTATGTCATTAAGTGTACATGACATGTTATATAAGCTAAGGTAAATTTGGTTATATGGGTTACATAATGTGCCTTCTATGATATACAGTCAAATAAACTGTTATTGATCAATTAATTAATTAATTAATTTATTAATTAATAATATCAATATTAAGTGTAGCCTTAAGCTACCCTGTAAAGTCTTTCTGAGGTGTTGTACCTGAGCTGATACACAGAAAAGTCCAGTGTTTCATAGCTCGTCCATGATGTTCTGTAGACTTTGTGTCATGTTATAAAGTCTTTATGACGTGTTATATGAGCGCGTGTAGATCAGTCATGTGACTCACCCGGTCCGTTCTATTCTGCAGTGTTATTATTCAGACTTTATTATGTAGCCTCGTGCGCATTAAGTCTCCATAGCGCGTTATAATGAACTAATAGTGAATGGGACTCCTCAGGCGTTATAAGGAGGTGCGACTCGGGTGAGCGGAGCGCGAGCGGCTGGAACTCACCCCCGTCCCCGTAGGTCTCGACTCCGTAGCCGTCCTGCAGCCCGTTACTCCACGTGCCCTCGTACCTGGCGGAGGTGTTGAGACTCTGCCGCACTCCGTATCGCCCCTTCAGTCCGTGACTCCACTCCCCCCGGTAAAGCCACCGGCCCTTGGCCTCCACCCCGAGCCCGTGCCGCTTGCCCTGCGCCCAGTGGCCCTGGTACGTGTTGCCGCTGGGCCACGTGTACACGCCGACCGCCTCGAAGCCGTTGCGCCACGAGCCCGAATACTCGCCCTGGCCCTTGGGGCCGGTACAGACGCCGTGGCCGTGGGCTTTACCGTCCGCCCAGCCCCCGCAGTACGTCCCGCCATCGTCGAAGTCGAACCGGCCGCCCGTCATTCAGACAACCCGCGCGTGCGCCTCGGTGTCTGTGTCGGAGCTCGGCGGAATCGCACGCGAGGATTCGGGATGGAGCGGCGGAGAGTCGGGGAGCGCGCGCGCATCGGGCACACCGGAGGCCGCACGCGCTGTCAGCGCCGTTAGTCACTGTGTCTGATCCTCTCTCTCTCCCTCCCTCTCCTCCTTCACCCCCCCCCCCCCCCCCCGGAGCGCGCAAGAGGAGGAGGAGAGCGGCGTGTGTGTGTGTGTGTGGACGATCTAAACGAATCGGTTCATTTATATTCCGGTAAATGATTCTGTTTAGGTGAGTCATTTATAAGAATCGATTTGCAAGGATAAAAAAATAACTATATTGTTATATAAATTATATGTTGTATAGAAAAGCAATCTCCAGCTCCAGGGTCCTGTGTGTGTGTGTATACGTGTCTCCCCCTGCTGCAGGGCCCCTGTGTGTGTGTGTGTGTGTGTGTTTGTGTGTCCCTGTTACCTGGAGCTCCTTCCTGATTCCTCATTCAGTTAACAGGGACATGTCTACAATCATGTTCATTCATTTCACTCATCTGAGCTTTTTATTCCTGAACTTCTCACTGTTCCAGATGCAGATCCAAACATTAACACACACTTATTGGCTTTATTTATTAACACTCAAAATTAATAAAGTTGATGTTTATTTAGTTTTTGAGTGTTAAACCAATTTCTATTGTACTTATTTAATAGTAATAAAATAAATTTGAATAAAACATAATACAATTATGTTTAATTAATATCTGATCAACAACAACAATAATATTAAATAATAATAATAATAATAATAATTGTACGTCTAATTAGGAAAATTGTGCATTTTAATTGCTGCTATGTCATTGTGTTTTCTATAGAGACCACATTTTTAAAATCAATATTGTCATTACTTAACAGTTGCCATTACCTAAATAATAATAATAATAATAATAATAATAATAATAATAAGTTTTCACTTTTATCCAAACCTAATCTTTTTTTTTAAATCTAAACCAAAAACAGCTACTGTTTTAAAGCTGTTCAGGAAATGTAACATTTAAATCTTAACATTTCCATATTTTATAAACTATAAACACTCTGTCTGTCGAGGTTCACTCGCTTCTGTGTTTTTTGTTTTATTACATCCTCATTTCATCTGATATTTGCCACAACCCTGTGCAAGTGAATAAAAGACTCAGATATATTCCATCCAAAATTTCTAATGCTTCTCCAAATGACCATCAGGGGGCAGTAATCACAGCCGTTCTTAATCACAGACAGTATCTATATACTGTAAACTATATTGCCAAAAGCAGGGGCGTAGATTTAGGGTGGACGGAGAGGGATGTGTCCCCACCAATATCCTCCGACCATTGAAATGTCCACACCAATAATTTAATCCACTTAAAAAAAAATCGTTCTGTCAACATTAACCTAGACACGCAGAAAGGGATAAATCACGTTCTCTCCTTGAGTCCTCCCGCCCCCAAAACAAATATGAACATTTTGATTGGCTGTGCCTTTCCCTGCTATCATGTGATAGGCTACAGCTGCGTTCAGATACAAGCAGCGCCAAATGCAGTGGATTTTTTTTCCCGTGTGAGAAGGTGTGTTGGGTGACAGACATACATGATGAAAAAAAGAAGCTGGACATAAGGAGCTTTTTTTCCAAAGAAAAGTGTAAGTCACTTCAAGTTCGCTCGTGAATCCATCAAAGTAACGACAACAGTTAACGTTAATGCTAATGTTTTTTTTTGTTTTTTTACCGCTTTGACTGACATTCATTACAGCAGGGCAGGTTATAGTCTGTGAATACGGACTTAAAACCAACAGCAGATTAAACAGCTAAATGTAAAAGTATAAATATGATCCCTGTCAGTCTCCTAATCTAATGACTGTTTGTCAGAAATCAGTATTGTGAAAGAAATTGATAAGCTAATATACTAATATTGCTATGACTAGAATTTAGTTACAGTTCACCAATAGACAATCCACTTCGCACAAATAGTTTTTAAAATGCATTCACTGACTTGGCAAACATTAATGATTTGATTCGACGTTTGCACACTAAGACTCAGAAAAAGTGAAATAAAATGATTGCTGTTTAAATGGCATGTGTTTATCCTGTTTTGTCAGGTGACAGAACCTAAACACCTGTGCTGTATATCAGACAGTGATGGAGAGAGTGTAGATTACACACAGGTGCTCTCTAGTCATTAGCACTCATCAGGCAATGTCTATGGCCAACTGACTGCACTCAGACCAAAGGGGGCTGAATAATTACACACACCCCACTTTTCAGTTATTTATTTGTAAAAAATGTTTGGAACCATGTATGATTTTCGTTCCACTTCTCGCGTGTACACCACTTTGTATTGTCTTTCACGTGGAATTCCAATAAAATTGATTCATGTTTGTGGTGGTAATGTGACAAAATGTGGAAAAGTTCAGGGGGGGGGGGGATTTAACATTGAGATTTAACATTGTTACCAATAATAGGCTGAGGCATTCTCTGTCAATGCTCATAAGGAATCCCTCAATGTTTTTGAATTAGGGGACAGAAGCAGATCAGCCATGTTGTAGTTCAGGTGAAGAGGCGAGGTCACAGGAGGTGAATCTGAATGTTGATTATATATATAACATATAATATGCGTGTATTATACATGTTGATTATACTAATATTTAGCATTATGAGGAGTGACAGGCTGAGGATGTAAGTGATTCATTAGTGTTTTTGGCAAAAGTTTTGAACTGACATGTTTCACTTTTTTGTCATGCTATTTCATCAGGTGGCAATCCTGTCCGGTCCTAGTGTAGTCAGAGGGGAAGAGTTAGTGTCAAAGGCATTGTTCACCCCCCCAAAAAACTTTACTCACTATTTACTCCTTAAGTGGTTCCAAACTTTTATGATTTTCTTTATTTTGTTGAATACAAAATAAGATATTGTGAAAAAAAGCTGAAAACCGTTAAACATTGACTTCCGTAGCAGGAAAAACAAATACTATGTAAATCAATGATTACAGGTTTTCAGCATTCTACAAAATATCATCTTTAGTGTTTATCAGAAGAAAAAAAGAACAGCCTGGACAATATTGATGTCAAACAAATATGCCAGCAGTTTATTTCTGTTAACGAGAGGCGAAGGCATGGTTTTGTCTCCTTCATATAGGAGCAATAGGCATTGAGCTGTTGTGTGGTACTGTACCTAACAGTAGTTCATGTTTAGATGTAATCTACTTTTATATATATACAGATGTTTGAGATGTTTCATTTGCACTAGGGCTCAATAAAGAATAGTTTTTATTTTATTAAAGACTATCTTTTTGTCAGTTATTAAACATTCCTTTAACATTACACTATTCCTTAATTTAACTTAATGAATTGCATTTCGAGTGGATTAATATCAATCGAAGTATTGCTAGTATTAATGAAAAGTGATTTTGCACCATATTAAGAAAAATATGTATTCAGTGGACGTACAGTAGTTGGGGTGGGAGGTTGGTAGGTGGGGCAGGGGATTGGCGGGTTGGTAGGTGGGGCAGGGGATTGGGGGGTTGGTGGGTGGAACAGGGGATTGGGGGGGGGGGGGGATTATTTGGAGTCATAGGTCCCCACCAATGTCCAGAGCAAACCTACGCCCTTGGCCAAAAGTATTCGCTCACCTGCCTTCACAGGCATATGAACTTGAGTAACATCCAATTCTTAATCCATATGGTTTAATATGAAGTTGGCCCTTTGCAGCTATAACAGATTCAACACTTCTGTGAAGGTTTTCTACAAGGTTTGGCGGTGTGTTTTGTGGATTTTTTGACCGTTCTTTCAGAAGCGCGTTTCTGAGGTCAGACACTGATGTTGAACGAGAAGGCCTGGCACACAGTCATCCATGTCTTTACACTACTGCATCCGATGCTTTGCATTGCACTTGGTGTTGTAAGGCTTGGATGGTCGCATGGAAACCCATTCCATGAAGCTCTCTACACGCTGTTCATCAAGTTGTTCCCAAGCGTTTCCACTTTGTTATAATACCACTAACAATTGGCTGTAGAATATTTAGTAGCAAGGAAATTTTGCTATGTTACAGCCTTATTTCATAATGGATTACATTAATTTTTCAAAAAATTTTACAAACAATACCCCATAATGACAATGTGAAAGTAGTTTGTTTGAAATCTTTGCAAATTTATTAAAAAATGAAAAACATACCAAAAAAAATCACATGTACATTCACAGCCTTTGCCATGACACTCAAAATTGAGCTCAGGTGCTTTCTGTTTCCACTGATTATCCTTGAGATGTTTCTACAACTCAATTGGAATCCACCTGTGTTAAATTCAGTTGATTGGAACATTATTTCATATAGGCAACAAACCATGGAGCCCAAGCAATTGTCTGTAGAGCTCTGAGACAGGATTGTATCAAGGCACAGATCTGGGGAAGGGTACAGAAAAAAATTCTCCAGGATTGTAGGTCCAGATGAGTACAGTGGCCCCAATAATCCATGAATGGAGAAGTTTGGAACTACCAGGACTCTTCCTAGAGTGGGCTGCAGAGGCAAAGTGATTGATTGGGGGAGAAGAGCCTTAGTCAGAGAGGTGACCAAGAACCTGATGTTTGTCTGAATGAGCTCCATTGTTTCTCTGTGGGGAGAGGAGAACCTTCTAGAATAACAACCATCCTGTAACATCATACTCAGAAATACTTGAGGCTGTAATTGGTGCCAAAGATGCTTAAACAAAAACAAGTTTTTCAAGGTCTGAGAGTCCTTCAGGTGCCTTTTGGCAAACTCCAGTTGCCTGCATGCTGCAAAGATGGTTGTTTTTAGTATTGTGTGTAAAATTGAGAAAAATAATGAATTGAATTCATTTTGAAATAAGGTTATAACATAGCAAAATGTGGAAATATGTGGAATACTTTCCAGATGCAAAGTACTGTATCACGGTACCACGCTGGAATTCACTGAGATCCTGAGAGCGACTCATTCTTTCACAAATGTTTGTAGAAGCACTCTGCATGCTTAGCGCTTGATTTTATACACCTATAACCATGAAAGTGATTGGAACACCTGAATTAAATAATTTAGTCGGGTGTGTGCATTTGGCAATATAGTGTGTTTTATATTAATAGTTTTTTAAGATGTTAGCACAAAAATCCCAAAAGGGTGCATTTAACTAAAAACGCAATACCTCCTAAGTTTTAGGTAGTTTTGGGAGTTGTAGGGAAGCAAAGAGGGGACAAGAGAGCACACACATGGGGTGACGAGTAACTACAGGACAGGGTGCATTTAGTAAAGCATGGGCTTTATACAGCACCTGTTAGTCTGCTCTGGGACTGGGGAGGCGTAATCTCAATCTCGTAAATACATCAAAGGAATAAAAAAACGGAGTCAAATGTGGCGAGTCGATTCGCGTTTTTCCTGAACCGATTCAGTGAAGAGAATCATAACGGTCCATCTGTTGCCCAAAGCGGGGACACACACACACACGGCGCGCTGATGACGTAAATCGTTTTGTCCCCGCCCATCTCGCGCTTTTAAAGGGGCTCGTGAAACATTGTAATAAATTACTCAAAAGGCGCGCGCGCGTTCATATCGCACCGGAGTCCTTATATAGCGGCCGCGCTGCCTCGGGTTGCCAGGTCGGGTGTTTTACCCCACACCTGTAATGTCTGTAAAACATTTTATTTAGGAGAGGATTTAATCACTCAGGATCAAAGCAAAGAAATGAAGAAAAAACTAATTAAATCAACTCTGTACTCAGAATGTGGATAAAATCCTGCACAAACAGATAAAATGATGAGTTCACACTGCTTGATGCTGAGTGTGTTTGTATGGAGGACTAAACATGACATAATTATAAATAAATAAATATGTGAATAAATAAGTAAATATAGAAATAAATAAATACATAAATACAATATACCCTGGAAAATTGCTAAATGTATTCCTACTTTTGTTTATTAACATATTTCAAGATTTATTTATTTCTGCATTTCCACATTTCTACATTTATTTCTTTGTCGCTGTAAGGTAGGTGGTCCGAGCCTTAGTCGAAACCGTGATTGGGTCGCAGGGCACCTCAGACAGAAGCAATCGATCTAATCAGCGTGATGCTTTTTAGTTATCTGAAACTAACTATGCAAATGACTGCCAACGAGAGAACGTTAGCACATGTTCTGCTGGATCGTTAACCAAACTGTTCTCTTCCTCTTTCTGCGTGAGGATATGAAGTTGGCGGACAACTTCTTGAAGAACGTCAAATACTTCTTGAAGACCGTCAAATACAGTTTGGTAAAGGTCAACATCCATCTCAGCATCAGGCTGAACTAAATCGTCCATTAATCTTTTGACTCAATATAAAACGAAGTCATTTGCTGCGAGGTTCTCAATTTCACCGGGCTAATGATCTTAACTCATTAGCGGCAGATTGTAAAAAATACGCCATAGTTGCCAGACAGCAGTCATTACAAGCAAAGGCATTACTAGTTGAGACAAAACAATCTCACTTCATTTAACCAATCACAGGTTCAACTAAGGCTGGGACCGTCTACCTTATCAGCATACAGTGACAAAGAAATAAATGTGGAAATGCAGAAATAAATATATGTAAAAATGTGGAAAATCTAAAAGAGATAAATAAAGAAATGTAACAACACAAAAATGAATAAATGTGGAAATTCAGAAATAAATAAATAAATCTTGAAATATGTTAATAAACAAAAGTAGGAATACATTTAAGAATTTTCCAGGGTATATTGTATTTATGCATTTATTAATTATTTATGCATTATTTATTATTTATATATTATTTATTCACACATTTATTTATTTATAATTATGTTATTTAGTCCTCCATATAATTGTCTTCATATTGACGTGTTGTGTTCAAGAGAGAAACTGTATTAAACACATCCTATACACTCTTTATACTGGTGTGCATATTATAAAATACCTTCAGTCTGAAATATTCTATGCATATTAATCTGTATAAATAATATAAGGTTTGTCTGTACATTGGGTCAGAACTCGGTCGTTCATTAATATCTTTACGTTTCATACACTGGAAGACCAGAAAGCAGAAAATTTTCCATCTGTCTGTCTGTCCAACCAGGGGTGTGTTTCCCGTACAACTATGTAGCTCTTTGCTTAACCACCATGGTACGATGCAACGTTGAGGAAACTAACTAACTAGTCACAAGTGTTTCCCAAAACCATAGTACCTGTGTCGCACTTTCATGGTTAGAACTACGTTGGTTTAAACTGTCGTTCTTCTTCTTCTTCGATACAATGGCGGAATAGTGCCATAGGCACATATCGCCCCTACTGTAAAGTGTGTTTATTTATTTTTTCTCTCTCTCTCTTCGGCTCGCATTCAATGCGCTTTCGCAGTGACGTAACGTAGAAGTGGTGTAATAATGTCACAAACGCAACATTTTAAATTTTTCAATATTTCATTTGAACAAATTTTTTATTTGGTATTGATACGTCAGTACAATTAAAATAAAAAGAAATGATGGGTTTTGAAAATGCTGGGATTGTGTTGTGAACACCGGTTACCCATTTTGCTCAATATTATTTCCTATATAAGTCCCTTTACATACAGCCATGGTTTAATGAGAGTTGACGTGAAAAAATGACACGAAAACCACAATTTACTAAAAAACAAGAGCTTGCAGTTACAGATTCGGACAAAAAAAATTGGGATGAAATCGCACAAAAAATTTATGCTTCTGGGAATGGGTATGAGAGAAGCCCAGAGGAAGTCAGAAACAAGTGGAGGGACTTTGCAAGTGTGACCAACTGGTGGCTCAGCGGTAGCTGTTCTGCTTACCGTGTGGACGGCCCGGGTTCGATTCCCAGCCAGTGCCCAAACCCCAGTTTGTTGATTTATTTGGGTACATTCATTGAATATATATTGAGTAATATTTTAAATAGGCTTTCACTATGGTAGTGTATAAATTTTACAATTTCTTAGTGCTTAACACTTTGTGCACTGTATATGTTGAATACGTGAACAGTACAGATAACATTCATTATAAGTGAAAACCTCTAACATAATACTACAAATATTGTTATGAGACATTTCTCTTTGGGTATGTTTAAAGATACTCACTTAAAAACTCACCTTTTCTTCGCACAAACGAAACCAAGGCTGTGTTCCAACCGGCATAAATAATGCTTCTGTAGGGCACTTCGAAGGGAGAATAATTGCGATGGTACCGCTGTTATATCGTTTAAAGTGAATTTGTAATCAAAATAACCGAAAAATTAATAACCTAATATCTGAGCACCAAAACATTAAGTTTTCCAAATCGCTCAAAGTGGTTGGGAAATTTTTAGAAACTAATAGGGCGTAGGGTCGTTAACTGTGAATAGAACACACCCAGCCGCGCTGAGGAACTATGCTTCTACACTGTAAAAAAATTCTTGCTACTCCAACTAAAAAATTTCTAGTGACCTGTTGCATCTAAAATTTTTAGTTGGCTCAATTTAAGTTGTATCAACTATTTTGTTTTTGCTGTGCTGATTACCTCTAAATGTACACACAAATTGAAATAAAACATTCTGTCAACTAAATGTTCTATGCTGAATAAACATGCCTAGTTAGGCCAACAAGCAGTCTCAAATTGAAATATAATGTTGTGTCAATTAAATGTTCCAAGTTGACTGAAAGGTACATTTTGAATTGGAAATTATGCTTGCATAATTATAAAATTAACATCTTAAAGTTTACTTGAGTAGGTTATTCACTGTGGCCACATTTCAAATAACATGACACATTCTTCTAAATTTGAATATTTTTTTTAATGTAAACTTTAAACACCTGTTAAAGACTATCAACATTGATTAAGTGCAATCCAGCTACTCTTTCAACAAATAAACAAATGCTGCATTGTTATAACAAAATATGCAAATAACATTCCAAAATGCAAGAATGAAACTGTGCCCTTAACATTCATGTTACAAAGCTTACTAATATCACACTCAGTCAAAACAGTATACTGGATAAATAGACTTCTGCTTTGAGGAACAAAACATACTGATATTTCTCAGTAAAAACGTGCAGTGGCTTATTTGAAAATAAAATATTTGCTTTAACTCAGAAATGGTTTAAGATATAAAAAAAAAAATGTTGTGAAATAATTTTGCCAAGCTCCAAGATTGTTTGCAGATGCAGTAAGCAGTGTTTCCCAGATATTCTCCCTATAATACCTGAAATACAAAAAGAAAAATATATGAATAACTAATTAAGTTACCGTTTGTAGTTCAAAACCATTAAAAATCCTAGACAAAAAAATGTCCGTTTAGCCGTTATAACCGTTTTCAGACACTATAAGGTTAATGAATGATGAAGGAGTGAGAACATTAAGCTCCCTCAGTGGCCGTCTTTTTCAAATAGCCTTTGAAATTATCAGTCATTAAAATGAATAAAATGTATGTAACGTAATTAAACTTTAGCGGTTTCATAGATTAACATTAATATCAATGTACATACCATCTGAAAAAAAAATGCGTTAGGAGCTGAAACGAGTGCATTGTCAGATAACTACTGTAACACTCCAAATTATATACATAAACACTCGAAAATATAATGTTCTAAAGCTTGCTGCTGGATAATATATATGTTATAAAGCTAAAATTGCTAATTACTTTGCAGGACAGTTAGTTTCCATGAAGTACTCACCATTTCGGGAGGAAATAGCGGGAAGTTCGAAAATTCTGGAAGAACGCTTTTGCGCATGCGCAGAGGTCCCTCTTGTTCGTCCAACATAAAATTGTTTGTGTGCAGTTAAATGTTTCATGAACACAGTTTTATTCGTTGCCTCGACGAAACTTTCGTAGTTGAGTAATGAAATTTATACAATCATTGAGAAAACATATTTTTCTTTTTTGACACCAGCATTATATTAGCCCAACATATATTTCTTTGTTCCAACAACTATTTTCAGGATTTATTTTTTACAGTGTAACCACAGGTCGAAGGCTGTAGTTCCAACCACGTAAGTTTGCGACGCTGTTTGCGAATGTTCGTTTGAACTATGGTTTCGGGAAACACCTAGTTGTTGAACTATGTTGGTAACGATGGAACTTGCGACCATAGTTGGCTAACGATGCTTTTGGGAAACGCACCCCAGATTATTTGAAGTTTAACCTGCACCATAAGTGAAATATAAATGTTGAGTAAAAGCGATGTTATGAACAGTTATATGTTGGATTCAATAATCTACTTTAAAATAATTTACTATGTATGAGTTTTTTATACAAACTCTTTAACTGTCAATGACACGTACTAACACTAGTGTTATATATATATTCTACAGTAAATATATTATACACATTTAAACTGTATATGTTATATATAATATCTACAGTTAAAAATATATCTTGAGTCGTGTAATCTATAATAGTTGCACGGTGGTGCAAACCTCCAGGGTCTGGGTTCGATTCCCAACTCGGGGTCTGTGTACATGGAGTTTGCATGTTCTGCCTGTGCTTGGTGGGTTTCCCCCGGGTGCTCCGGTTTCCTCCCACGATCCAAAGACATGCAGATTCGGCTACCTGGCATTCCTAAATTGCCTGTAGTTTGCATTTGTAGAATGCGTTTGTGAGTGTGTGAATGTCGATCCACAGTCCTACTACAGTAGTAAAAAATAGGAATAAATACAGTGGTCACCATTGGCCTCCACTGTCCCTAATTGGACTACAGAAGTTTCATCATCACTCTGCAAAATAAGGGTGACCTCATGGGACAAAACCTACTCAGAGACAATGAGTGCTGTGAAGCACAGAGTGAGAAAGAGGGTGAGGAACAGAGCCTCAGCTGGGGAAATCCATTCTCTTCTGGGTTCAGGGGTTAGATCTAATCAGTTACTGTGTATAAAGAGATTGAAAACCTCTTGGTCCAATGAACTTTGGTTCTTTTGACCCATTAGTGGATAAACAAGCTTTCTCTTCTCAGAATTTTTAAGGTATCATCTGATGCAACACCTGTAGTTCTTCATTTATAAGTTTGGAGTGTACACATTGAACTTGTTGGTCTAAATACAACATAACCTTTAACATTGTTTTATATTACAGCGGTGCGTTACGTAATGGAATTAGCACAAACCACTTTGATGTGTTAATTTGCATTAAATAGCTTTTAACTATAACACTTACTATTATAATTGTATAATTTGCTTTCTGTAGTCTGTATGTTTATTTTTGCATATTAAGAGAGTAAATAACTCATTCAGAATAAATAAACAAACAAACGAATATGTACAGACTAATTCCATGATTTAAAAAAAGGTCAGAAGCAGTAGTTTCACTGTACTTTAACAAAATGCTATATGTATGGTGAGAATATTTAAAAACACACACACACACGGGTACCAATAATTGTGGCTATAGATTACTTTTACAATAATGAATGATACTGTGAGTAATGGTTCAAGGCTCTTTACGAATTCATCAAATTCATAAAAAAGAAAAAAAAAAGAACAGGGTCCTGTTTCAGATTAAATTTGAACACCTCTCAGCCCCGCCCCTTTAATCCAGGGTCTGCATTTGCATACAGAATCCGGATTGGCTCTTACATTTAATGATGCAATAACAATCATCTGTTTCAAAACACTGCGACACACACACACAGTGTCACAGAGCAATAAACACAAACAGTGACACATACAGTGCACCACACACACACATGCAACAGACACATGCACACAAGCACACAGAGTGACACACACACACACACACACACACACACACCGAGAGATCTGCAGTTGTCGTTGCGGCTCAGACGTGAGCTGCTGAAAGACAAATGAACTCGCGCTGCTCAAAAGGTGATAAAGAACGTCATTAGATCTCAAATTAGAAACTGAGATCCACCAAGAGCCGGACGTTCCACTGAACTCTACAACAATGTGGACAGAGGGAACACACACACACACACACTCTGTTCCCCTCTAATCAAATTCCAACACTCAGCCCTGCTGTTTGATCTTTACTGTAGGAGACCCGCTCTGATATTGTGCCATGTCATAATTCCACATGGTGTGTGTGTGTGTGTGTGTCCTGTGATGGATTGGCACCCGGTCCACCCTAGCCTCCTGGGATCGGCTCCAGACACCCTGTGGCCCTGTACAGGATAAGTGGTATAAAAGATGAATGAATAAATGCCTGGAATGAGCAGAGCAGCATCTCCTACACACTCGGTGCTAAAGCACACTGTAATGAATATACATGAACATGCTAATTGGACACACCCCCTTGTGCTTTCTAGCCTTCTTGACTCCACCCCTTTCTTTACCCTGCCCAGGTTAAACTAAATAAATAAATATATAATTTTTATATTATTAATTTTAATATGTAATTGATTTAACATGTTTACATGGTTCACACTTTTATTATTAAAAATAATATATTCTAACAGAGTATATTTTTACTTTTAGCTCTCATCTATCTATCTATCTATCATTTCCTTTTAGTTTTTCATCTCCCTCTGTATTGAGCTCATTGTAATCAGTTCACAGATTCAGATGTTCCAAAGAAACTTGTGGAACTTCAAATGCTTTGATTCACCACATGGTGTCAGAATAGTCTTCCCTAGAATCAGTTTCTCTCTCTCTCTCTCTTTCTCTCTGTTTGCATTTATTCTCTCAGACTCTCTCTGCAGTACTGATGGAGAGGCAGACAGACGCTCAGTGAATGAGAGCAGGAACCCACATCATATTTTCTGCACACCAGGTCCATTCTCTCCTACCCACTTAAATATTGTTAATAGGAGAAAGTAGTGTGTGTGTGTGTGTGTGTGTGTGTGTGTCTAATCCCTTGATCAGCATCATTACAGGCAGCAGGGATCTAAACACAGACACGCTGACTGGGAAACGGCAGGATAATTCAGCATAAGAGCCTAAACACACGCGAACGGTGCCAAAATACCAGAACCTCCGTGTCAGAGACGTGCAACGCGGCTGCAGGAGCATCCGCACACTGAGTGGCATACCAACGCAACGAGATGCAGGTGGGTCAAACTGGAGCCAGGTGAGCTCGGCCACGCGTGAGCGCCGCTGGAGCCGAGAGCCGCGGCCTGGAGGTTTCCGTGACAGAACCTCAGACGGCGCTTTGGTGTGGCGCTTATGTCAGGGTGTCTATTCTCTTCAAGCAGCTGTGTGTAGCTCATTTACCAGAAAAAGAGGCCTCTCCCTCCCTCCCTCCCTCTCTCACACACACACTGCTGTCCTGGGCCCCTGAGGATGGCGTGTTGAGCTTAACACAGAGATTTAAACCCACAGCAGATGTAAATAACGGCAGAAGTTTTTCTACGAGTCATGTGAAAGCGCTGAACCTTGCAGCCAGAGCTGAGAATTCCACAAAGGAGGTTTTATTCTGGAACAAACAAGACACAAACACATCCATGTAGGCGTGTCTCGATAAGCAGATGTCATGATATAGTGAGATATTCATGTGTTACTGTATGTGTTTATATGTTTATTCTCAGATGGTGTTGAAAAAGCTTGGGTTACTGATGAGAATGTCAGGGGTTTGAGTCCCATCACCATCAGATGTCCTCTGTTCAGCCCCTTAAGCAAGACCCCTAACCCTCTCCTGCAATCCTGCAATCTGACCCTGGGATATGGGGGAAAAAATCCTTCCATGTGCTGTATGGTTCATGTGATGAAATAATTTAATCCTATTCTTGAAGCTAATTACTTTTCCATAAGCACATGTCACACAGTGCTTTATTGATTCTTACACTACAGCAGCTTCATAACATGACTTTTTACTTTTTATAATTTTTTTTATGTGTTTAGACTTATACTTACTTATACTTATATATACTGTATATTTTTGAGAAACAAGTTAGCTTGTATTCTGACTTACATTATAGCAGCTATAATAATCGCTGGTTCCCTCACCAGCCTGGTTGCAGCAGGTCACGTTATGAGAAACTTTAGAGGAGCGTACACTCTCTTTGTCCTGAAGTGCCAGAAGACTTAGAGCTTTACTTCAAAGCACTGACACTAGAGACTCCTTCCATTCACGTTCCATAATCATCTCTTCAAAGAAAAAAATCATCACATGAACAACTTTTAAATCTGTTTATTATCAGTGGAGCGTCTTCTGAACTGTTACCATAGAAACCGTAACGTATGAGAGCGAGGGCGTTAAAATAAGCCTGTGATATGCAGGATGCTATGTTTTGGATTTTGAGGAACTTAATCTCTCTCTCTCTATCAGCTGGTAGAATTACGTCATGACCCATTTTAGAAATAGTGATTTCAGCTGGTACAGAATGAGTTCATGCCTTTGCATCAGATGTTATTATTTAAAAGTCACTGATTCTTAGCTTCTCTCAGAGATTACATTTGCACAGAGTTACATAGCCAATGCAGTTGTGTTTAATAAATCTTTAATTTGTATACTGAGAATCTTGTATCCAAGAATTATTTGGCGAAATCTAAAACAGATGAAGAGAACAGATTTTGAACAGATTTTGGATAATAAAAAACTGATTCTGAAAGTGCTTTAAAACTCTTCTGACATCCACAAAGCAAATTTAAAAAATCACATTATACTTTAAAAGAAGCATGACTGTATTATTAAACATATACTGTAATACATGCAAGAACAATATTGTACACTTTTATCAAAGAGGTTCCTTTCTTGAGACCATTCACACACACACACACACACACACACACACACACACACACACACTAGGCTAGAGTGCTAACACCAAGTCACTTAGTTCTATACCTGTGTGTGTGTAATTTCCTAATACAGCTCTATATAAGGTCATGTGTACACTTGGCGTCCATATGATTTGGAGAAAAAGGCACTGGAATGGTTTCAGACCTGATGGACATATTTGTACTCGCAGTGTGTAGTCTACCACGCTCACAAAACCGCCTCGGAAATGCACACCATACTTCATTAGTGATGTCGGTTCTAAGAAGAATATTTCCTCAGAATAGAAACCAGAGAGCCGTGCCAGGTCAATGAAAATAGCAGCATTATTACCAGTTCCTTTAAATTCGGTGACGGCGTAAGAAGTCGGCAAGTTTCACAAATCTGGTCGAGTTTACTCTGTAATGAGTGCAGGGCAAAAGGAATGCCTCGAGGTTCGGGCTTCTCAAAGCACTGAACAAAACACAGGCAGGAGGATTAGTTTATTAATCGCAGGTAAACTTCATCATCATCATCATCATCCAAACTGCCAGGAAGAATAATAAGAAAAGAGAATCAAATAGTAGAGAAACTCAGAGCAATTAGCATGAAAATGATAACAAGGAGCTACAGGTACGAAACCAGGAAGTTAGAAACTAAAAACAAGGTTCAGACAAATTAATATGAAATGAAGACTAAGGAAACAAGCAGGAAATTTAGACCAGAAAATAAAAAAATGGAAAATATTGAAAAAAGAACAATAAAAAACTTTGGAAAAAATTCTGGAATAAACTTTGTTTTGATTTGTTTTAATCTGAAAGCTTCCAAGTATTACAGGGTTGGAGGGTTGGGGGCGGGGAGTGAATATAAAAGCACACTTTTCACATTTTTATTTGTAAAATATTTTGAAAATCATTTATCATTTTCCTTCCACTTTACACTTATGTGCATTTTATGCACTTTGTGTCTCATAAAATCCCAATAAAATACATTTACATTTGTGGTTGTAACGTGACAAAATGTGGAAAAGTTCAAGAGGTGTGAATACTTTTGCAAGGCAATTTCATGGTTCATGATTTCATTGATTCATGATAAAATTTTAATCATGAATTGCTATGATCTTGGCAATCATACATCATACATTACAGAGAGATTATCAGGAGGTCTGTCAGAGTCCGGTGTGGATTGTCATGTTCGAAAACATTATCACAGTTTGTAAGTTATTTGTAGGTGATAACAGACATAACAGTAATGTAAAGTAGAATAAAAAACACAAATGCTTTGTTCTAGGGCTCTAAAATAAAACCAGTCATGCAGAGGGAAATCCACTAAAATGTCGAAATCTAACCCTGCGCACTTAACTACTAAATAATACGCTCTGGTAGACCAACACTGTGTATGGTGAGGTTTATTACAAGGTTTACTGCAGATTCAGATCTCCTGTACTCACCGTCCTCCTGTGACACCAGTCAACGTGAGCAGATGAGGAATCAGAGCCGGTCTGGACAGAACACAGCAGATTTTAGGTCATTAATATATAAATCGGAGAAATCCGTGCCAGTGTGTGACGCTCCAGCATGAGCTCGGCATGTAGTTTAGAGTGGAGTCATAGCTGATCAACATAATCATAAGTACAAGGGGAGTTCAAGTCAGACCGGGACTTTCTGCTAAGTGAACCCATAAAATTGATTGACATTTACAGAAGACTTCAAGCACTCGACTTTTTAGAAGGTGAATGACGATCCTGAACAGGCGGCTTGGAGCACACTGCAGTCGTTCACCAAAATCTATGGGACTGACTTGCAGAAGAGACGCATCTGTGTGTGTGAACTGTACACTCATACACACTCATTCACCAAACTGTCGCCATAAAATGACCATAATAATGCATTATGTTGTGAATAAGGTGTGAATTTTACAGTATTTATATAAATAAAATAAATAAATACAAGCATGAACAATGACGAATAAAAAGTTGATGAGAAACCAGAGTGTAATATTAATTAGGGGTGTGGCCAGGGCGGAGTCAGAGCAATGGGTCACAGGGATCTGTAACATTACTGACCAAATTCCACATTAGGATCAAAATCACACCACCTGTATCTCCTGTCCAAGACACATATGTCCTATTTCCACTTCCTGTCCAGAAAAGATGGACGTCCCATCTGTTCCACCCACCTTAAACATCACATTGATGGAACATGACTTTATTTATAGCTAACATTAGCATCTCCTGCATCACGTTCTGTAAGTCGGGTCGCTGGTCAACCAGCAGCAGCTGGAGTTCACCTGTTCATGTGTGTGAGGTCGTATCAGGGCATCAGGTGGAAGCTGATCCTCCATAACAGATGTTTAACATCTGCTTTATACCACACTGATGCTGAATCCTGCGCTCAACGTCAAAAGGTTTAAATCAATGCATTCGCTCTGATACGTCATGATTTCTATGGCAACAGCTCGTTCACATGGACGTGTACAGAGCATCTCCACTGATGATGATCATGATTATTATTATTTTCTATATTCTGAACAGGAGTAGCTACAGTAGATGAAAACATCATCAGTTCCAGTGGTCCCTCCATCACGTGTTTCTCCTGTACTATTCAGGTTGCGTGGTGCACCAAGGCCAGCGGGTTTTCAGGGAATTTTCCAGCAAATAAATCTGATGAGTGAAATCATCGTCCACACGCTCTCACCCGAGCTCTCACGTTCCCACGCCTCTGACCGCCACCTCTACCATAAAAACACACTATACTTAGGGTTCCTGGTAAGATCATGGAGTCTTCCCACACATCCCACAGAGTTTCATGAGTGCTCTCATCTTAAACGGGATTAATGTGTTATGATAAATGAGACGGTGGAGATAAATCAGTGTCTGAGGTCTGAACGTTAAACCCTGAAACTGAGCTGCTGGGATGGGTGGTGTGTTTATGGGTGTGTGTGTGTGTGTGTGTGTGTGTGTGTGTGTGTGAGAGAGAGAAGGTCATGGTCACCGGGACAGTAAGAGGAGGTCATAGAAAGTCAGAGCTGAAGAAATAAGGAGTGAGTGTCGGTGATAGTAAACTGTATATAATATTAAATTAATGGGGTTCATCTTAATTATTAGTTAATTAGGGGAGTTTGTTAGTGTGACGGCGTGCGCTGGGCTTCAGTCACATACTGTACTAACACTGGATGTTTTATTTCATGAGTATAAGCTCAGATATCGAACTGACATCTGAGCTGGTAATTGCAAACCCTTAGCAGTGACTGTGAACTATCTATCTGTATACATACTGTATTTATATAATATTACGATATGTACTGAGTCAGCTCTCTATTTGCATTCAGTCTATATTTTCAGAGTTACTGTCATTCCATTATTTTGCTAAATAACCACATCAAGGTTTTGTTAATTAACCTTAGCTAATGTTTTTTTCACTTTCCTTGTTGAAAATTGCACTAATTTACCACCAATACCTAAAATCAATTATCTTTTTTTAAGTTTTTAACTTTTCTACTTGAGTGAAGAATCTTGAAGCCATTCTTCAACTTTCTCTAGAGGATTTTTGTATAAATTTTAATGAACTATTTCTAAAGATGACTTATATAGAGAACTGTAACTACAGTATGATCAGTAATTAAACAATTGTCTAATGGGAATCCATCCCTGGGGAGACTTTGTAGTTAATGTCTGGACTTTATCTGACCTAAGACTATTAACTGGAGTTTAAAAAAAAAAGTTTCCAAACCCGAATCGCATTTCTGCCCTTATAGACGCCAAAACCAGCAGCTGCTCTGCCCGAACACGTACAGTATAACTAGCAGTTTATATCACTGAGTTGGCCAAGCTGGAGGTCACGTCTCATGGTGGTCCGGGGAAATCCGTCAAAACATGTCTCAGACCTTTAATTACATGGTCTTCCCACTAATGGCCAGGAATATTCAGTATATCTAAAATCAGGGTTAAAACACACAATAAAATGCACACAAACTTTTTCTCTTTAAATTGTGACCAACAAAGTGCTGCATTGTTTAAACAACGTTTACACACTTTGTCAAACACGTACTGTAGATTTTTTGAGGTCTGAACAAGTCTGTACATAGAGGGCTGTATAATGAGGTGGAATATTACTGGACACGGTCTGAGCTCTCCATATTAAAAAGTGACTTATTTTCAAATGTAAACAAAAACTAATGAAATTCATCACATGGTTTTACTGTACAATTATAAAGTTCTTGGAAAATGGTGAAAAATATGATGTGGTCCGCTCCAGGATCATCTATGGCCTTGGACAGTTGAGAGACCGGACAACAGCTCAGAGACAGGACAACAGCTCAGGGACAGCTCAGAGACAGGACAACAGCTCAGGGACAGCTCAGAGACAGGACAACAGCTCAGAGACAGGACAACGAGATGGGACCGAGAACCCTTATGGTTCTGTACCAGAGCAAAGACACTTCATTGTTAAACATATGAACATTAAAATAACGCAAAGCACGGCACCTGTATGACATATGTCCCGTCCCTCGGGTAAAATCAACCAATCAGAATCAGACTCAGATTTCCCACTGACTCTGATTCTTCTTGGTCAAACATTATTTATTATAAATTTTACTTCGATTCTGTGTTTCCTATTTATCTTTCATGCATTACTACACATTCAAGTAGACACAAGTCTGATCTTAGCTGCCCAGGAGGATCACTAAGAAGGCAGAAAATATAACGACACAGAATAATAAGGTTTTTTATTATTGTAGAATCTCCTTGAGCATTATAGTTAATTAGCATTACTTCATTTAAGGTTAAATTTCATTTTAATTGATTGTAAAAAATGACTTATGTTTAAAAAGGGTGGCAATACATTTCTATGAAACTGGGTATAATATATTATTTAGTACATAAACTAATTTCTGTATGTGATAGTTATAATGTACAGTATGAACTTTTTCACAGTTAGGAAATCTGCCTTGCTGACATTTCTTTGGTTATATATGTGTAGAGCTAAACTAGCAGTTTGATATGCAACATCGGAATCTACTTACTGTAAACGCCAGAGTTTAAGTCGAGTTTCAGGTTTAAATTCTTAACTAAAACAAGTAAAATTTTTTATAGTTCAATCAATCAATCAAACTTTATTTATAAAGCACTTTAAAAAACAACAAGGTCGGCCAAAGTGCTGTACACAGCCTAACAAGAATAGGTTACATCACAAATAAAATAAGTATCAGTTTAATGAAACACAGGAATGTCAGTCAACAAATCAAACTGAGTTGAAAGCAAGCATAAAAAGATGTGTTTTAAGTGATGACTTAAAAAACCATAAAAGATTCAATCTGTCTAAGATGCAACAGCAGATCATTCCATAGTTTAGGACCCGTGACAGAAAAGGAACGATCCCCCCTGAGTTTTCTCAGTGTTTTTGGGACAACCAAACGAGACTGAGCAGCTGATCTAAGAGAGCGAGCAGGGCAGTAGGGCTGGAGCATGTCTGACACATACTGAAGGGCGAGACCATGTAGGGATTTAAAAACAAATAAGCAGAGGTGGAAAGTAACGAATTACATTTACTCGCGTTACTGTAATTGAGTAGCTTTTTTGTGTATTTCTACTTTTTAAAGTAGTTTTAAAAATCTGTAATTTTACTTTTACTTAAGTACGTTTTGTTTGAAGTATTGTAATTCGCTACATTTTAAATCATATTCGCTACTGAGTAAAAAATTAATGAATGAAAATGCTAAAATAATAAAAATATTATCCTTTGTATAAATGCTCCGTTGCGCCGCGTGTGTGTATCATGTCCTGGTCACCCGCCGCTCCAGACTCCACTCCAGGTTTTCTGACATCGGCAGCTACCTGACCTTCCACACGGTCGCTTCCGCCCTGAGTGACGTCATCGACTAGCGCGACTATATATAAACCGGAGAGAGACGCGGGAAAGAGGTTGTGATTTTGGCGTTTTGATATTTGGTTGTGTATTCTGGTTTTGACTTTTTGCCTCCAATTGACTTTGATTATTGCTTTGTCCCTTTGGTTTGGTTGGTCTTTGTATATATTTGTAGATAATTTCATTGTTTTTGGTTTAGGGAGTCCGGGAAGCTACCTGTATATTTGTCTGTGGTTTTTTTTTTTTTTGCAGGTAATCTAGCTACTAAATATAAATACCATTTTGTTTATTATTTTGGCCTGGGTCCATCCTGAATCTGATCCTCCTCCTGGTGTGTGTGTGTGTGTGTGTGTGTGTGTGTGTATTTTTGTATATACAAACCTAATTTTTTCATCAGTTAATGATTGGATCTAGTTCTTTCTGCCATATACCACCATTTCCATACAGTTTAAAATAGAACCCTGAACCATTCTTTTGCTCTATGGCCCTAGACTGGGACGTAACACCATATTTAAGAGACCACTTTGATTTTCAAGCACAACAAAGACAACAGCTTTGTCCCTAGCAGTGTTCCTTCAGTTAAAAAACAACTAGTTTGAGATTTATATCTGCTCATCTTTTTTGAACTACGCTAGAATGCCTCACCCCCCCCCCCACGCTGTTAAAAAAATAAAAAAGTAACTCGGTAACTTTTACTCTGAGTAAATTTTTTAATGAGCTACTTTTTACTTTTACTTGAGTAGATTTTTATAATGGTAACTTTACTTGTACTTAAGTAAAATTTCACTGAAGTAACAGTACTTGTACTTGAGTACTAAATTTTATTACTCTTTCCACCTCTGCAAATAAGAGAATTTTAAAATCAATACGAAAATTAATCGAAAGCCAGTGCAATTACTTTAAAATCGGAGTAATGTGCTCACGTTTTTTAGTACCAGTTAAAAGCCATGCAGCAGCATTCTGTACAAGCTGTAATCGTGCAAGTGACGCCTGGCTGAGCCCATAATAAAGTGCATTGCAATAATCTAAACGATTCGTAATAAAAGCATGAATTAAAATCTCAAAATGATGCCGAGAAAGGAATGGTTTAGCTTTGGCCAGTTGTCTCTGTTGAAAAAAGCTTGTTTTAACAACTGCACTAATCTGAGCACCAAGTTTCAAGCTTGAGTCCAATTTTACACCAAGATTTGTTACAATGGACTTTTGATATTGTGTCAGAGCTCCCAAGTCTATATCAGCAACGGAGGCATCACTAGGCCCAAACAGTATGACCTCTGTCTTTGTATCATTAAAATGTAACAAATTTGCTGACAGCCAGGATTTAATTTCCTCAACACAGTCTAAAAGTTGTTGAACAGAATGAATTAGCTTTTTTTTTAAGGGCATGTAAATTTGTGAATCGTCCGCATAAAAATGCAAAGAGACACCATGTTTGAGAAGAATGGCCCTGAGAGGAAGGAGGTATAGGTAGAAGAGGAGTGGGGCCAAAATAGGGCCTTGGGCCACTCCACAAGTGAGAGGGGCAGCAGAGGACTCAGCACACCCCACACGGACACTAAAACTTCTCCCTGTCAGATATGATCTAAACCACTCTAACGCACTGCCCTAGATTCCCACACAATCTTTTAGTCGAGATAAGAGAATGTCGTGGTCCACTGTGTCAAAGACTGCAGTTAGATCGAGCAGAACCAAGATGACACATTCTGCCAGAGTCTGTGGCTAAAAGAATGTCGTTAAAAACTTTTAATAGTGCAGTTTCCGTACTATATTTGGTTTTAAAACCTGACTGAAACACCTCGAAAACTTTATGTTCATCTAAGAACACATTCAACTGAGTAAAAACAACTTTTTCTAAAATCTTTGAAATAAAAGGAAGTTTTGAAATTGGCCTAAAATTTGAGACGACAGAAAATGCTGATAGCTGAATGCAATAGTTGATGCTGATGGAGTCTAAACATCCCACAGTTTTATAACGATGAGCTCAGCTGTTTTTATGAATGTGTGTGGTGTGATGGTGGAGCGCGAGGTGAGCTACAGAGACACGTAGCTGTGCGAGGATGTGATTTTAACCTACATACCCGAGTCCAACTGCGGCACCCTGGGAAAATATTCACCTCAAACCAAAAACCCATAACTAAATATCACTCAGGCTAGAGATGTGGTTTCATCCAACACCCGGGCCATCACAAATAGCATACGTTAGCTAACATTAGGGCTATACAGGGATCTCACTCAGAGCCATACTGTTACACTAACAGCAGATTTGAGCTCAGACTTTTTTTCTACAGCTTGACTTGTGTCAGTGGTTACAAATTTATTATAACTTTATAAATATTATAAAGATTTAAAGCATCTTTGAGGATTAGCTTCACCAACCAGCAAGGCACATGTGAAACTAACAAGCTAAAATTAGCTAAGATGTGGTTTGTATACTGTATGTTACATAGTTTATGTATTGTATGGTGCTAGCTAGACACTTTTTAGTGTGACATCACTAATATGTTACTGGATAACACTGATTTCACGAGTGCTGATAATAGAGTGTAACAGCACTGTGATGTGTAATGACTATTCTATATGTATGAGTGGGCGTGTCCCAGGTGTTGTCCAATGGTTAATGACATTAACTGTGGGTCTCAGCGTGGTACCGCAGTACTGAGGAGAGAGCAGCTGCCTGACAAAACCCACATTCACAACCAGTCACAGAAGCACTTTCAATAAGAACACACATCTGATAACGTTAAAAATGTTAGAACCGTCTGTGTTATTCTGTTTATGGCTAATGTGAGCTACAAAGAAAATTTGTAAATAAAAGAGCGGGCCCAAGCACCTTGTGCCAAGCATAAGTATAAACATGTACAAAACTCAATACTTTGTCGGAGCCCCCTTTTTGAATTACTCCAGCAGTGCATCATGGCATGGAGGCGATCAGTCTGTGGTACTGCTAACATGGAATACTGTTACTGTATGAAAGCACAGGTTGTTCTGATAGCGGCCTTCTCAGCATCTTCCTTATCACAATACTCCAAGATTCTCTACAGCCCACTGAGCAACAGTCCAGTCCTTTTTGTCCTTAGCTGAGGTAAGACACCTTTGACATTGTCTCTGGTTCAAGAGTGGCTTGACAAAAAGAATGCGACAGCTCATGTTGGATACTTCTTTGTTGTGGCTCTTGAAGCACTGACTCCAGCTGCTGTTCACTATTGTTGGATCACAATTCTTGAATGGGCTTAGTTGAACAATCCTTTCAAGGCTGCGGTTATCCCTGTTGCTTGAGCACCTTCTTCTACCAGTTGTACAAGTTGTTCAGCTCAATGAGCTCTAAATGTGTACCAGTTTTCGCGTGCATACATGCAAGTGTGTATGAGCTGTGCAGCAAAATCTTGTGTGATGGCCCCATGGCCCAGACTCTCAGGCATCCTACTGACAGCAGAATGCGACCTGTCTGACAAATTTTACGAGTTTGTGAGCATATTAAGACCCTCGGATGTTGGGCCCTAACTAACTTCTAACACAAGGCTGATCAAGCCCCTGCTCAAGGGCACTACTTGGTGAGTGGAACAAGGGATTGTACAACTTACATACATACATAGTGCACTAGCTTTCCATTTAACACTATTTAACATTATCTCATGAGATATTGCTTGCACTGTATATGTCAGATATCATGAAACTGACGTAACCAGCTCAGGAGCTACTTCATATAGGTAGCTAATAAGCTAATATTACTGAGAAAATAATCCATTTATGGTTTATATACCTCAGGAATCATCATGCATTGTAGATCGCTACTAATTAAGGACAAATACGGCAATTAACACTAACTATCTAGATAACAAGCAGACAAACAAGAGTTTATGGTTTATATACATAGGTTTAAGAGCTTAGTTTAAAGTTCAGTTAACTATGTATAGTTACATATAGTTACATTTTTATCAAGTGGTGAATGCAGTATCTAAACGTAAGCTCCGCCCACTGGCTGTTTAACCTGAATGTCTTTAGATGGTTTCCTAAGGAGTTAATGTTAGCGTTATAAAGTTATAACTGAGCTCATTTACAGATGCCGTCCTCTGTTGTGCAAACCATCAGTCAGAATTACACCAACAGAATAATCCTGTACTGTATTTCTCAAACCGTTTTGATTATAGTGATTAGCGTCATGACTTTGTGAGTCATCTCCTGGCCTGTGTAGCACAAAAGGAGAAATGAGATGAGGCCCAAATGTGAAACAACAATTCTCATGAGCTTTGGCCTGAATATCGAGCCTCCTCGCCAAATCCTGAGAACGCTGCGCAGCTAAAGCCAGCCATAACCATGATGAAAAATGAAGCCTGAGGTTATGCTCAACTCGAGCCAGAGCAGCTGAGCGCTAGCGTGTATTCGAATCCTTAAATGGAAATAAATAATAATTTCATAATAAACATTAGCAAAAATTTTAAATCCTGTTAAAATGTTTAACACATTACTCACCTAATGCTAATGCATTCATTCATTCATTCATTCATTCATTTTCTATACCGCTTAATCCTGTGTTCAGGGTCGCGGGGGACCTGGAGCCTATCCCAGGAGACTTCGGGCACTAGGCGGGGTACACCCTGGACAGGGTGCCAATCCATCGCAGGGCACACACACACATACACACACTCACACACTATGGGCAATTTAGGAACGCCAATTAGCCTAATCTGCATATCTTTGGACTGTGGGAGGAAACCGGAGTACCCGGAGGACATGCACACAGAGATGGGAATCGAGCCTGGCCGGGGAATCGAACCCAGACCCTGGAGGTGCAAGGCGACAGTGCTAACCACTACACCACCGCGCCGCCAATGCTAATGCAGTGGTTCTCAAAGTGTGGGGCGCGCCCCACTAGTGGCGAATACAGACATGACAGGTGGGGCGCAATGAAGGGGAGGAAATTAGTGGAAAATAACAGGAAAGTACCTATTCTAATTCATGCTTTTCTTTATTGATAATGAAGAGCATACGCTCAAAACTAAACAATCACACACAAATAAATGGATCATTAATAAGTAAATTTAAAATAACATCAGTTGTGGGCCGGGAGAAAAAGTGGAACCATAGTGCAACAATAACGGTTTAACTTCGGTCCAACTTGAGCAGCGCTGCTCGAATCACAAACCTGCGCGAGCCACTGACAGAAATAAACCGCGCCGACCATCAAAATATATTTTACCCCCCTGGGATGCGCACGTACAATCCAGGCATGGCAAGGCGGAAACAATAGTAAACAGTCCTGACATTTTAAATAAATTGTTTTTAAATAAAACACAGTGAGTCCCGCAGGTTTGTGATTCTAACTGCGCTGCGCGATCCACCGGGCTGCGTGAATAAACCAGATCATCACTGCGCTATCCAGATAATCGCGCTGCGCTGTATTTGCGCAGATATTCGGTTCAATCGGGTGCCGCGGTTTCGTCCCACTTTTGATGTGTTTGGCTTCACATACACTTCGACAATGGAAGAAGACGCTGCAGCAGCAGTGAGTTTGCTTACATGTGACAAAACCAACAACGAGGAGATTATAAAGAAAAAAGGTGCATCGTCTGTGGTGTGGAATTGGTTCGGGTATAAGAAAAGTGATACAAATGAGATGAAGGTGATTTGGAAGGTACACAAGTGCACTGTTTTAACAAGTGGTGGAAACACATCATACCTTTTCTATCATCTGAAATCCAAACGAATATGGCCAAAGTAAAAAAAATGCGGCAAACCTCAGCAATTCCCAGTTTAAATAAAATTACAAAAAATTTTTGTGTTTTCATTTTTATTTATGCATTTTCAGATACAAATTGCTATATTGTGATATATATCGTTATTGAGTTAGAAAATTGCTTCTACCGTGATAGAAGATTTTGGTTATATCGCCCACCCCTAATGAAGCCTATGTTGAGCTTTGGGTTCATGGTGGGGGTGGTGGGGGCAGAAGAGAGACCCGTGTGTGTTTTGTGTCTTAAACTGCTGACAGCAGACCGCATGAGACCTAACAAATTAGGAAGACACTTAGAGACAACACACTCCAGTCACGTTAATAAACCACTGGACATCTTTGAAAGAAAGCTGGCAGAATACAGACAGCAGGAGAATCGCATGGTAACATCTGAATCAGTGGACAGCAAAGCACAAATGGCTTCATTCAAAGTTGCATACAGAATTGGCCAGCGCAAAACTACAAACGATTGCTGAGCAGCTAATAAACATGAGGTCAATTATGCAAAGATAAGTGACAACGTAAGCCTTGTAACAATTGCACGTGTATTTTATCTTTTTTTAACTTGGTGGTGTTTGATCGTATTGGTTTAGAAATTGATATTTCAATAAACAGTAAACTTGGCCGATTTCGTTATTATTTTGTTGACAAGTGGGGCTTGAAAATTCGCTCACCCCCTTAAGTGGGGAATGACAGAAAAAGTTTGAGAACCACTGTGCTAATGAAATAATTATCAACCTGAAACAGCAGAATTATTATTTAAATTTTTTTTTAATGCTAATGACTTTTGATATATTATATACTGTATATTTTAGCTTATGCTAAATTCTCCAGGTTTAACCTACCATACGTTAACACTGGATTTAGCCTTTACGCTATTACACGTGCAACGTCTTACAGCATTATGTAACAGCAGATTATAATATAAAAATTTTAAGGATTTTGCATATTGTTTTAATGCTATGGCAGACTTTAACCAGCTTAAGTAAGTTCTAGTTTCAGTTCAGTTTTAACGCTCATTCGAGAATTTTACGTTGATGTAATTTCTATGTTAATACAAGCAATAAGCATTTAACATCTCTGTTTTAGCACATATATACAGTACTAATATGCTAACTTTAACCTCCAGATTAGGAGTGCCATTACTCTTGGAATTTAACCTACAGTAAATTGTAGCAAAATCTGACTTTAAAAATGTTACACACATGCTAACAGTGCATTTAGCATTTCATATACTATAAATTAATAAATATCACAACTATCATGTGTGCGGTGATAGGAGATAGGAGGCCAGGGGTGGCTCAGTGGTTCAGCTGTTGGACCCCTGATTGGAAGGTCCCAGGTTCGAACCCAACCACCAGCCGGTTTCCACTGTTGGGTCCTTGAGTGAGGCCCTTAAGCCTCAACTGCTAGGATGTCTAAAGAGATGAAAATGTAAGCCGATCTGGATGAGGGTGCTGCCAAGTAATGTAAATGTAAGATACCTCGGCTGTGGTCGCTTTCATACAACAGTTCCACAAACGTTATTTTAATCAACAGATAATGGATTTGTTTCTTTATATGACCATTTGTTTTGCATATCGTTCCATGGTTGGTGCTGGCGGCGCAAGCTAGTTAGCATTGTAGCTGGTGTTAGCCGTAAACAGAACAACACGGACAGTTCAGAGGCGATTCAGAACTTAGCGACTTAGAAGCGATTACTGCAGAGACATCGGGTTGTTTCAGGCCATATGCACTCTTAGCTGGATATTTTTAAAAACAAAAATCCTTTCATCCACATGCAAACGCAGTTTTGGTCGTTGAAAAAGTGAAGATTTTCCAAAACTCCGTTTTCAGTGGTGGTGTGTGGACATTGGGAAACAGAGATTTTTGGCTTGTTGTAATGTTACCTTGTGTGCTGATGATGTCATTGTCTGTGGGCTCATATCCTGGATTTGACATCAGCTTTGTTTATGAGGATATTTTGTGCGATAGTGGACAAACATACAGTAAACTAGTGACTGTGTTAACGTAGCGTACTGAACTTTTTACATGCGTGTACATATACACACACACAGTTACTCACACATTATGTTAACTAAGCTCACTGCTGCTACATACTGTACAAAACTCAGATGACACACAGACCTCGCAGACAGCAACAGCGTTTTCGGACGAGACCCAGTCGGACTTCTAAATGCTGGCTTCTGATTGGCCTCCTGCTGATTAGAGACGCTCCTAACAGCATTTAGCAAGTTGTTTTGCATTTTCATGTGGACCATTTTTTTACATGTGTGGACACGGCCTAAGACGACATAACGTTATCATCCAATCAGATTACTTGCTTGGAACTAAATGTTCTATAACTTTAGCACAGTATCACCACATGTAGTGACAGCTGTAGCATTTCTCTACAGGTTTATGGTAAGTCAGTCGTGTAACATAACCACTGTTATGTTATATACCAATTTGTTTAATCTAATGTAGGCCATACAAGTGTGATTTACAGAGTATAATTATCACACAGCTCTTTACAGTAAAGGTGTTTGTGTTTAAGATGCTGTAATTACACGTCTGATTAATCGAGCAGGTTTGTGTTGGCTGTAGACGAGGGCGGGACCAGAGAACTCTCAGTGAGGTGCACGTTCGCTAAACACCACAACTGAGTCGGTAAGTGTGTGTGTGTGTGTGTGTGTGTGTGTGTGATTGTGTGTGATTGTGTGTGTGTTAGCATGTGCCAATAAGCTGAGCCAAACATCTGTTCCTGCTGTGAGCATCTGCTCAACAAGCTAAATGACTCATGTTTTATTACCATAAATATATCACCACTTTTGTGAAACACAAATAAGTTTTTTTTGGGGGGGACTAAGCAGTGCAAAACCCCAGAGCTTAAAATCTCTCAGAGGAATATAAATATGTTTCATAATACCTGAGGAAAGGTCTGCTGAGACAGAAGAGCTGTCTCATTATTATTGGAAGTTTATGAAACATGTGAATCTCTGATTGGACATTTTAGCTGTAAACACTCGCAGTCGTAGGCATGAGGGCGCTGACCGAGTACTGAAGATATCACGGCCATATTCAGTACAACAGCACGACCTCGCGTGTGATATACAGTGATCCCTCGCCACTTCGCGGTTCACTTATCGCGGATTCGCTGTTTCGCGGATTTTCATAATGCATTTTTTTTTTTTTTTGGTGCATTGTGTTCTGCATTCTGATTCGCTAAAAACTCACTCCCGCTTCTTGTATCAAAACATGCTACGAATTGTGCTATCATTTTGTCGTCTCGTGCAGTTATGTGTACGTACATAAAACAGCTTGGCAAATTTACATTAAGTTGGCCAAATTATCTTGTAATTTCGAACATCTCCTAAACCCATAATGTCGACGAAACGGCCTGGACCGACAAAAGCACCTGCGGATGGGCCCAAACGGCGGAAGCTGAACTTAAGCGAGTAGCTGAGGAATGGGACCCTTTGATGAGCAGTTCATTACAGTTCTCCAACGTAATCGATGGTGGCATGTCGGTGTACAAGGATCTTTTTGCAAAGAAGAAAAAAGAGCGACAACAGCTGCCTATCACTATGTTCTTCTCCCGAACAAACACACCTGCACCGCGGGCTTCAGAAGAAGAGAACACTGCAGAGCGCAGTCAGGATGCAGCGGCCCAGTCTGAAGAGCAGTGAAACGGCCTACACGTGAGTCACTGTATTTGTAACATGTAAAAAAATAAAGTTTTCTATTTCGCGGATTTCACTTATCGCGGGTCATTTTCGGAACGTAACCCCCGCGATAAACGAGGGATTACTGTAACACAACGGTTCCACAAACACCATTTATCATCAACAGATTATGATTTGTTTCTTTATTTAATCAGTTATTTAGCTCCACCCACACACATCCTTCCACACCTGGAGGAACTAACTAACCGCGACTGGAAGAGCAGGCGACTGACAGTTAGTGAGTTAGAGTGACAGTGTAATGAACAGTGTAATTAAAGTAGTGGTAAATTCTTTCCGGTACTGTATAACTAAAAAGTGAGGAGAATAAACCATGGAGGTGGTGGACAGTCCTGAGAAACTCACCAGATTTACTTTATATTTCCACTTACAGTATTTCACTTTTTTGTTAGGTCATATCCCAAATAGTGTTATATGGAAAGCTAGTGCATTATGTAAGGGGTACAATCCTCTTGTTCCACACTCCAAGTAGTGCCCTTGATCAGGGGTTAAAGAGGGATTTGGGATTCAGCATTGTGTTAAAAGCTAGTAGCTTTATAGCTAAACGTTAGCCGTGAACAGAACGATACGGACGGTTCAGAGGCAGTTCAGAACGACTTAGAAGTGATTACTGCAGAGACGGGTTTTTCTCTCTCCTCAGTCCTGTACAGACCTACTCTCACCCACGCTGAGACATACTGTACAGTTAGTGTCATTAACCATTGGACAACACCTGGGACACTACATACTGTATAGTTACACCTCACAGTGCTGTTACTGTCTGTTATCAGCACTCACTGTATATCTCTCGTCCATTCAGATTGCACGGTCAGATCTAACTGTTTTATAATATTAGATTTAGCACTTTGTATCAGTTTGCCAGCTTCATGTTTATTATTCACCCTTTACGGATAGTGAGATAACAACAGTCATGATGAGGTAGCGTTGTCATGGTAACAATGGCAGATTCATTGCTACGAGTGACAAGATGATGTAAACTAAAACATTGATACTTAAATCCTAAACTAGCAATCAGTCAGTTTAAGTATCATTGTTTTAGTTTACATCTTCATGAACTATGTTCTTAGTTTTCTAGCGGTTAGCTAATTTATATATTTACATATCCTGGTGTTTGTAAAAGGGCTATATTTTAACACTGCGTTCCAAATGATATCTTTCTCTGATTTTCATAATTAGTAAATGCAAATGACAGTCAGTATAATTTTCTAGTCACCAACCATTAGGGTATAATTTTAATTTTATTGAACAAACCTGCTAATCATAACAATATTTATTTTAAAAATAAAAAACTGAAAATGCACTGTTCCAAATTATTGTAAAGAACTGAAAATAGGCTTTTGTTGAATTTGCAGCATTAGGAGGTCATATTTACTGAAATCAAAAACTATTTCAATCAAAAACATCCTAACAGGGCATGTTACATCCTAACATAGGACCCCTTCTTTGATATCACCCTCACAATTTTTGCATCCATTGAACTTGTGAGTTTTTGGACAGTTTCTGCTTGAATTTCTTTGCGGGATGTCAGAATAGCCTCCCAGAGCTGCTGTTTTGAATCAAACCGCCTCCCACCCTCATAGATCTTTTGCTTGAGGTCTTTGCTCCAAAGGTTCTCAGTGGTGTTGAGGTCAGGGGAAGATGGTGGCCACACCATGAGTTTCTCATCTTTTATGCCCATAGCAGCCAATGACACAGAGGTATTCTTTGCAGCATGAGATGGTGCATTGTCGTGCATGAAGATGATTTTGCTACGGAAGCCACCGTTCTTCTTTTTGTACCATGGAAGAAAGTGGTCAGTCATTATACTTTGCAGAGGTCATTTTCACACCTTCAGGGACCCTAAAGCGGCCTACCAGCTCTCTCCCCATGATTCCGGCCCAAAACATGACTCCGGCACCTCCTTGTTGACGTCGCAGCCTTGTTGGGACATCATGGCCATCCACCAACCATCCACTTCTCCATCCATCTGGTCCATCTAGGGTTGCACGACACTTATCAGTAGACAAGACTGTTTTCAAAATTAGTCTTCATGTATGCCTGGGCCCACTGCAACCGTTTCTGCTTGTGAGCATTGGTTAGGGGTGGCCGAATAGTTTATGCACAACTGCAAGCCTCTAAAGGATCCTACACCTTGAGGTTCGCGGAAGTCCAGAGGCACCAGCAGCTTCAAATACCTGTTTGCTGTTTTGTAATGGCATTTCAGCAGCTGCTCTCTTAATCTGATGAATTTATCTGGCAGAAACCTTCCTCATTGAACTTTAAATTTTATAGAACTTTATTAATCCCAGAGGGAAATTGCTCAATTTTCACATATCCCAATTAGGAAACTGGGGTCAGAGTGCAGGGTCAGCCAGCTTACGGAGTAGCGCCCCTGGAGCAGATAGGGTTAAGGGCCTTGCTCAAGGGCTCAACAGTGGCAACTTGGCGATGCTGGGGTTCGAACCCCCGACCTTCCGATCAGTAACCCAGTAACCCACAGCCTTAACCGACTGAGCCACCACCGCCACCATTTTGGATATGTTGGATATGAGTTTTTGCTTTAATTTCTTTGCAGGATGTCAGAATAGCCTCCCAGAGCTGCTGTTTTGAATCAAACTGCCTCCCACCCTCATAGATCTTTTGAGGATTCTCCAAAGGTTCTCAATGGGTTTGAGGTCGGGAAGGATGGTGGCCACACCATGAGTTTCTCATCTTTTATGCCCATAGCAGCCAATGACACATCTGCACGAACCTGTCTGTGCTCTGAATCAGCTACGAATGTCTTCACAATACGATGAGTTTTCGTGAAATATCTAATGTTTTCATACCTTGTCCAATTTGACACTTTTCAGCAGCAGAGAGATCTTTTTTCTTTCCCATATTGCTTGAAACCTGTGGCCTGCTTAATAATGTGGAACAACCTTCTTCAGGACTATTTCTTAAATTTGGCTCATCTGGCAAACTAATTATCACAGGTGTCTGAGATTAATTTCAGTAATCCAAATAGCCCTGAGACGCAATACCATCCATGAGTTTAATAAAAAAAAACTAAACATTTAATGTTTGACACTTACATCCAATTTGCATAATAATTTGGAACACAGTGTATAAGAGTTTGCATTCTCGTTCGCTTTACTCCTTAGATGTCACACACACCAGTAGTGCCCAGGAGTGTGTTAAATACGGGATTGAAGAGCACGCTGAGATGTGAAAAGACCTTGTTGTGCTGCAGGTGGACCGTGATTGGTTTTTGGCACGGCGGTGAATGTCACCAGCATCGCCGGAACCCTGGAGTTCCGCTCAGAGCTTTATTAACAGATTAATCCATGTGTAATACGAACTCTCTGAGCAGCACTGCGACTGTAAAGGGCGCTCTCAACAGCTTCCTTTAATCTCCCCGCACTTAAAGACTATAAGGCTGCTGGGTTTATTTTCTATTTTCAAAGACGTAAAACACATAATAAAGAGGAATAAAGAGGAGCCACTGATTACAGGTTTGGAACACACACACACACACTCTAGAGAACAGACGTGGGAGATTTTCCCCCTCAATTCACTTTCACCCTCGTCCTTGAAATGTTTTTATTGTCATGTGATATTTGGTAAAGCGGCCTGAGACCAAACATGGGGGAGAAAACGCAGAAAAACTGAAATGTGCTGCAAGTTTCCTCCTCACACACTTTATAAATGAGCGCGGCACTGATCGATCTAATCACTGAAACACAACACAACTGGCGTGCTCCATCAGAAGGGTTGCGTTCCGTTTATTTTGTCATATGATTATCTATCTTATCTTGGCGGCGATTCAGTTAAACATATTTCTGTTAAAAATGAACCAAGTGTTCAGAGTCTTAATCCTGCGCAAAGCAGAAATGACACAGGATGTTCCTCACACGATATAAATCAGAAAGTATCGGGCCTATTGGGTTTATCTTTCATTATTCAGGTTAATTCCAGAAACATGGATTTTCCACTGGAATAGTGAACATCAAATGATCAAACAGATACAGATACGACCGCTTGTGATCTTACACCTGTGTGCTATACAGTAAGATTAGTGTGTTCTTATGGGTAAGTGTAACAACTCGAGTGTATCGAGTGCTGTTCTCAGTTAGCTGTTTCCACATGCTAACACAGATTTTACATGGGGCCGTTCAAGTCAAACTGGAACTTATGCTGAACTTTCTAGTAAATGAAGGCAAAAAAGTGACTGACATTTACAGAAGACTTTAAAAACATCTGATTGATGCCAGACATCTAAACGGTGCAAAATGCTTGATTCTTGAAAATTGAAAATCGACATGACCAACTTAGTGCCACCTCCCCCATATAGTCCTGACCTCGTTAAAGTTTAATGACATAAAGTCATTTCCACATGGAGTTCCTGGGAGTCCGGTGCTTCTGACATGAATCCGGCAGACAGTGTGATCACAGCTTCTGCATACTGAGAGAACTTTCTACCTTGATGGTGTCCAAGCACTAGTGACACACTGGGATAATTGCATTAGTGGATCATGGCATTATATAGAGCAGACCTGGGCATTTTAAGGTCCGCAGGCCAAATGCGGCCTGCAGCCCAATTCTGACTGGCCCGCGAAAGGTTGCTTGGAATTAAGAAAATAAAACCTACTTTCAAAATTTTGTATAAATGACAGACGTGCTTCACATCTCCACCTAAAACATTCAACCTGACTTTGATGCACTTGTTAAAGCTCAACAGAGGCTAGATTTCTCAAACTGAACAAGAAAAAAACACTGAAACATGTTTACTGTGATTTTATTCTGCACTCTTTGGCAGTTGGACAAAAAAATTTTGAGTTATGTTACTCATTCATTCATTCATTTTCTATACCGCTTAATCCTGTATTAGGGTCGCGGGGAGTTATGTTACTGTACATTATTATTGGCATACAAAGACATTGTGGTATCTTAATAGAAATTTAAGAAGGTTAAAAACAGAAAGCATTGTGGTGTTAATGTGACTGAAAAAAAGTTACAAATGTAGCCATTATTTTGCATAATTTCACTGAATAAATTCAGTTTTTTGTAAAACAACCTAACTCTCTCATTATCTAACAATAACACATACTCTTACCAGCTTCTGTAAATAATGCCATTTACTTATTTCAATGTAGAAATAAAATTAATAACCAGAGTAGATTTCAAACCCGGCCCTCTACAATATTTTCTGCTTCTCATATGGCCCCTGGGGAAAAATTATTTGCCCACCCCTGATATAGAGGAATAAAGGGAGTTTTTAATCTCAGGACTGTTATTCTGATATACATTATTCTTATATAGAGAAATAAATGTTTTTATAATGAATAAATGTAAATGTTTACTCTCAGGATTGTGTTCTGTTATTCTGTACAATCCTAAGTGCTACTTTGACTCGCCCGCTCGTCAATTATTAGCATCTGGTGGTGTATGAAGCATGAGGAACGTTCTCACGACTCAAAGTTGATTGTTTTCCCATAACAGCATGTTCCTGAATGTGTTTATCTTTTATTAATTTACAGTTAAAGGTTGTGGAACATCTGCAAGACGAGTAAGTTCCTGTTTTAAATTTTTTTTTGTTTTGTTTTGTTTTTGGTAACACTTGTTACCTAACCAAATGAATAAATCTATGAATTAATTAAATAAACAATAACATTTAGGCATTTGGCAGACACTCTTATCCAGAGCGACTTACATTTTTATCTTATTATACATCTGAGCAGTTGAGGGTTAAGGGCCTTGCTCAAGGGCACGGGGTTAAACCTGGTCCCGGAGCCAAGCACTGAGTTTAAGGTCACTGATTCAAAGCTGTGTGTATCAGTGTGATTAATTCTTTTTATTTTAATTTTTTTTTATAAAAAGCTGGGTTGTCCAGAGTTCAGGAGAAAAGCAGAGGAGGGAGGAGTGTGCAGCGGAGTACTGAGTGCAGTGGGGTCATACGGACCTGCGTCACATCGCTTTCTCTGCCAGGCTTCACCTGCCAACACAAACACTACACTACTTCACTTATGCACCACAAGAAAAGCACTTTAGATCCAAAACATAGGACAAGTGCACCAGGATAATGTGTGTGTGTGTGTGTGTGTGTCCTGAAAACCCAAAGGTGAGACCAACACAGTGAAAACTGAGACAAACTGGACCCTTTTGATAATATTTGTAGAAGAGTTTATGATTTTATGCATGAAGTATGCATTGAAAACACACGCAGCTTCAGGTTCACACACCCAGGGATTACGGGATTGAATATTGCCTGGTGTTGTACACGATTTACTCCTAATGCTGCCTAAAAAAATCACTTATACGTCAGCGCTGCTGAATTCTGCATTCTGATTGGCCAGCTGGAGGAGAGGTTGATTATTTTCTTTTAACAGCAGCTCTGATAGTAGTGTAGATACAAGTCACAGGGTCATATTAAAATGCTCGGCTCATTCACAGGGGCGTGACATGGAGATCGTCGATACGGGAACGTTTTGATTAAAGGGGATGTTTAGGTAACATGTTTGGAAGGAGTCTTCAGTGTTAGTGCATTGTTACAATCAGAGGTCGAGCTGCAACGCGGGTTTACACTTTGTGCTTCTTTTCCTGTAACGTGTCAACCTGAAAACTGTATTTTTTTTTTTATAAATTGGTGCAGTATAAAAGGAATACAACACTCCTGAAGGCTTTACTTTTCTCAAAACTGTTTGTGGTGCTGTGATTAAATACTTCTTTCTATTCTTTTTCATGAATCATGTTTTGTCAAGCAAATAATCATAATTACCATTTGTCAGTTTAAAAAAAAAAAAACATGCATTGAGAGAATGGTTGTTGTAACTTTTATCTTCCTTAAGTGCTCCTTGTGCACGCCAGATAAACTATACCATATTGTAGAACTGCTAGAGGAGTTGGTCTTGATTGTCCCTAAATAGGGATGGATGGTGGAAGTGCACTTGACCCAGGTAATAGGGAGGGACTGCGTGCACCTAAAGCCAGCTTCCCGACTATATAAACAGGAACGGGCTGAGAGAACAGTGGGAGGTTTTTTTTGTGCCGTCTGAATAGTGCGAGAGAAAGCAGACAGAGTCATCAGTTACAGCTGCTCACAGGGTTTAAGCTATTTAAAGGGTAAGAGCACTGTGTGTGTGTGTTTGGGGTTTTATCACTACCTTTTGATGCATTTGCATTCTTGTTTGTATTCTCAGCTCAATCTTATTGCTACGTTTAGTTATTTAAGCCTCAGTCCAGGTTGCTCATGTCAGATGTGGTCATTTCAGGAGATTAACCAGAAGAACATGAGGAACGTTCTCATCGACCTGATTCTCTTCTTCATTGCCAGTCACGTGGGAGCGCGTACGGGGCAAAACTCCACAGATTTACAGACTGGGGTGAACGTGACCGGTACAGAGAGTCTGGAGGGTCAGGTGTCTGTGTCAGAGATAAGATCCAGGAAGAAGCGATATATTTCTCAGAGCAATATGTTGGCCATCGTTGATTATCACAATCAGGTGCGAGCTCGAGTGTTTCCTCCAGCAGCCAACATGGAGTACATGGTGAGTGATGCAACTCAAGGTTTAAAATTTCTCAAGTCTATCAGGACTCAGGACACAAAAACTCTCATTAGTTAAATTATGTCATACAGTATAGATAGTTTTTGTACCCTGCTAGCCTAAACCTGCTCCTTCTGGTAGCCATGGTAACATTTGCTTGATGCTATGGCGCCAGATTCTAACTAGATTGAATGAGGCATGCTTATGGTGTTGGATATGATATAATAAATATACATATAAATCTGAATTAATAAACGAAAATGTTATTGTTGTTGGTCTTTTGGCTGCTCCCAGCAAGGGGTCGCCACAGTGGACACTTGGTCTGCACAAAAACTTGGTTTTACGCCAGATGCTCTTCCTGACACAACCCTCCCATTTTATCTGGGCTTGGGACTGGCACTGTACTCACTGGAAATTAAACTTCCTTGTTTGGGGAAGTCTAAAATACTTTTTATGTGCATAAAAACTATTATTGATTGCATAATATTCAGACAGAAAAAATTACAAGCAATGATGATTGACTGGACTGGACGCCATTTTTATTGGTCGATCTCCTACTGAATGACTTTATATAATTAAATATAAAACACTTTTTTAGAGGTATTGACTATGAGTATATTTTTACTGAGGAAAAAAAGGCATAGCAACTATATTATACAGTTAAAACATACTGTAGGTTTGTATTTTGTCTCATTTCGTAATTTTCTAGCCTGAACATGAGCCTGTGGTAGCCATGGTAACCGTTGCTGAGACATAAAGCTTGAACAAAGAAACTATTGGACAGTTCATGGCGGTAAAGCTCTAAACAGCGATGTGATTAGGTCATTTGTGTCATTGTAACAGTTGTGACGTATTAATACTGTATGAATGACTCGAATGATAAGTTATTAAATATCAGTTATTCAGTAAAATTATCTTACTGAAAAGTCACCAGTCTTTATTTAAAAAGAGTGCAGAAGATGCTCAGACACTTAAAATTTTAGAAATCTATTATCCGTCCCTTGACATTTGGATAAGCGTACTTGAACTGATACAGGTCTGGCCGTGTGCCAATTTGTTGTCTCCCGCTAGTGGCCAACATTAGCCATTGCAGAAATTCTCTTAAGTGTAGTAGTTTAGTAAATGTGTCCTTAAAAGGCCAAACGTATTTTTAACGACGCCTATCAATCTGGAATGAATGTAAAATTTCATTAGATATGGGCTCTTTTGGCCTGGCATGGAAATATGTGCCGGAGCTTTGGATTAGATTAGATTTGCTTTCCAAATTAGATTAGTGTAAGTGTTTTTCTAGTATGTTCTGTAGTAAGTTCTCAGGTTAACTGCACATACTGAAGAGAGGAGAGCTGCAGAGTTATACATGAATCAGAGTGACAACAAACCAGCAGGCTGAAGTCAGAAACAGTGTTGTTTGTGTAGGTGTGTGTGTGTGTGTGTGTTGTCATGGTGCTTAACAACTTTTTAGTGTCTCCAGTTATTTTAAAGCCCTCAGCTTTATTTGTGTGTGTGTGTGCCGAGACCCTGAATGGTGAATCAGTGTGTGTGTCAGGGAGATGAACAACAGCTGAACACTCGCTCCCAAGAGAGGATCTGGGGAAATGTTCATAAAGTCATGTGGTTTCTGTGTAATAGTTAATGCCTCATCAAGGTGCAAATACTTCTGATAATAAACCAGTTTCACTTAATGCTAATGGACAGTGACTCAGACAAAACATATTGTATTTTACTTAGTTAACCAGGTCTCAGCCACAGTATTGTACAGATACATTAGAATGGCATGAAAAAGTTACTTTTCTTCCAGTTTCACTTTTAAAAAAAGTAAAAACTCATATTTCAGATTCATTAAACTGAAATATTTCAAGCCTTTTTTTGTTTTCATTTTGATGGCTATGGCTTATAGCTAATGAAAAAAAAAATAATATTAGAATATTTCCTAAGATCAATCAAAACAAAAGGATAACATTACAGGAAAAAAAAAAGTTTGATTATGGATTAGATTCTTGGGGCTCCTTCAGCACAAATTACTGCATCAGTGCGACATGGCATCAGTGGTGATCAGCCTGTAGCACTGCAGAGGAGTTATTGAAGACCAGTTGGTTTTGATAGTAGCTTTCTGAGACTTCTCTGATGCTGTCTCTGGTTCAGGAGTGGCTTGATACTAGGAATGCAACAGTTGTAGCCCGTTTCCTGAAGACTGTACAGTGGGGGCTCTTAATGCACTGACTCCAGCCTCACCCCACTTCTTGTGAAACTTTCCATGATCTTGAATCGGCTTTGCTTGACAAACTTCTGTGATCATCCGCAGTTACTTGTGCACCTTTTTCCACTACAACCATTAATGTGCTTCAATATAACACCTTCTGTGGCTTATCCTCCATGTTGAGGATACTGATGTTTATCTTCTGCACAACTGGCAAGTCAGCAGTTTTCCTCATGTTTATACTGCTCTAGACTAAAAGACATGGTATTTTTACTCCATGAACATTTATTTACTCAAACTCAAAATTAGATATTCTAATATATTAAGATATTGGATTTGGAAGATAGCTGAGCTGTCTTAATCATCGCAATTAAAACAAAAGCCTTGTTTCCTTGTTACCTCAAATTATGTAAGAAAATTAACTTCTGCATAATTAGATAGTGATGCACTGTATTCACTGTCTGACCAGGTGTGTGTTGCACATGACCAGGTGTGTGTGTTGTGTGTAATCAGGTGTGGGATGAGTCTCTGGCACGTTCAGCTGAGTCCTGGGCTGCCACCTGTATCTGGGATCACGGACCTCCATATCTACTCCGATACCTTGGCCAAAATCTCTCCGTCCGCACGGGCAAGTGAGTCTAAGCAGTGTTAAATGTTACAGCCCCACGTCATCTCAGGATAAATAGAATATTTATAGACATTAATATTATTATTATTATCTGTTGTCAGTTACCGCTCAATACTGCAGCTGGTGAAACCCTGGTATGATGAGGTGAAGGATTACGTGTTCCCATACCCTCATAATTGCAGTCCCACCTGCCCCATGCGCTGTCTCGGACCCATGTGCACACATTACACACAGGTGAGTGGAACAAATCACACTCGGGTAAAAGTGTGTGTAGAAAGCTATGCTCTCAGACAAATACGAGTAAATGTATAAAATGCCCAGGAAGTAATCATGAAAATATGTAAATGTAGAATCACTCATGCAACATAAAAATTTTTCAAACACATCAACTTACATACTTATATTTCAAACTTGAAATGTCGAACTATCAAAATAGAATACTACGGTAACCATAATACGCACAAACTAGCATACTAACTATCAACCTTACAAACTAGCATGTTAGGTTATTAGCATAATTAAATACTACCATACTTTCAAACTAGCATGCTAATGTAACTATCAACGTTACAACCTAGCATAATAGTGTAACTATAAACCTTCTTACAAACTAGCGCTTTACATTACTAGCATAATTACATACTAAGATTCTTTAAAACTAACATGCTGGTGTAACTATTAAACTCACAAACTATTCTTTATTTATAGCACTTTTAACAACAGTAATTGTCTCAAAGCAGACTAATTTAACTATCACACTTACAAACTGGCATTTCAGGTTACTAGCATACTTTCATACTAACATGCTAGTGTAACTACTGTATCACACAAGTCGTGACTCATACTTACAAACCAGTATACTAGATTACTACCATATTCATCTACTTGTCCCTATTTTACTAGCTGACTTCTGTACTTATGTCCTCATCTTTAACCTTTCCTCTTGTCATCTCTCTCTTTTTTTTTATTATTTTGCACAGATGGTTTGGGGGACAACGAACCGCGTGGGCTGTGCGGTTCAGGTGTGTTACAACATGGTGGTGTGGGGATCTGTGTGGAGACAAGCGACCTACCTGGTCTGTGATTATTCCCCAAAGTGAGTACTGTCTGGTGTAAAACTCACCCAATAGCGCCATCTGGTGTCTCCATTGCTAAATGGTTCCTGCATCAGGAGAACAAATATATATAATATATGTAAGATTAAATTGATCAGATAATGACAAGTTTTTAAAATAGAATAATTTTAATTAAAACAAAAACATTGAATGTAAAAGGAGACGAGTAACGTTTCATTTGTCTGAGTAAAACTCACAAACTTTTCTATGTAAAATGGGGATGGTAAAAAAAACTCCACCTCCCAATCTTTGGCTAATGAGTCTAATGAGTCTGAACTTATTATTATTGTTATGATTGTTTTGCAGGGGGAACTGGATAGGTGAGGCGCCCTACAAAGTGGGCGTCCCGTGTTCGGCGTGTCCCCCAAGCTACGGAGGATCGTGTAGGGACAACATGTGCTTCCCGTCACTCAACACAAACTTCATGTACTGGTTTAAGTGAGCTGCTATTGTAAAGTCAAAACACACACACACACACACACTCCTAACATCTTCTAGTATTTATAGAGTATTGACAGTTTCGTACATAATCAGGAGAACCTTCTATGAATGACACGTAACTTCCTCCTCCAGAAACGGTGCTGATGTTAAAACAGTCTGTAAGCAGGACGCCTCATGACTGCAGGTCATCATATTGATGCTCTAAATAGTGACGTGACAGAGTGTGTTCCTGTGTGGTCAAGGCCACGTGCGACATTTCTATAAACGATTCAGTCTGTTATAGATTTTACGTCTGGATATAATTTCTGAATATCTGTTACTCGGATGTCAGGAGAAATGGTGCTTCAGTAACACTCAACCAGAGTAAGCATCAGGTGTACACACACACACACACATGCACACGCACACACACACATACAGTAAACTCATAACATTTCAGTGGATTTTGGTTTCTGTTATTTATTGGGACTGTTGTTCATTAGTTCTGCTCTTCCTGTCCTGGATCTCAAAGAAGAAATCAGATCTGGCATTTATTATTATTATTATTATTATTATTATTATTATTTAAAGCAGTCTGGCAGCTTTGCACGCTCACTCCTCCTCGAACGTGTCAAATGTTATCATGAATGTCATCCAGGAAAAACAGCCTCTACTTGCAGGTTTAAAAAAAAAAAAAAAACAATTTATCTCTGACATACAGCGCCATCACCTGGACAGAAAATGTACTGCCTTTGTGTACTTCAGGTGCTGGCCCTTAATCGACTCACACACATCCATAGCACACTTTCTGATGAACAGACTCATCACTTAGGCTGGACTGCACTGAAGATATATAATTTTTTTATTTTTATTTTTTTGTTTTTTTATTTTTATTTTTTTCATTACTTTGTCCATGTATGATTTGTATTTTGTACTCAATAAAGAGGTGCTGTATTCTCTAGAAAGGCCTTTTGTGTCAAATGTAATGTAATGTAATGTGAGGTTGTGTTTGTGTTTGGGGTGTTTAAGATCTCGGACATGTTGATGAAGATAAATCAGGTGAATAAACCTGCTGCACATCTGCACACACTTTCCAATTAGACTCTGAGAAAATGAGAAAATCATCCCTGGGTTTCTTCTGGCCCAGAGTTCTGTTTGTCTGACCCGCACAGCTGGCACGGGTTCTGAAGGGATCATTGTTTTAAAAATGACACATTCACTTTCGAATAACAAAAACTCAAATGGTTCAGCTTTCTCAGAAAGAAAAAGAAAATGAAACGCACACAGGTCAGGAACGGACCGAGGAACCCGGGCAACGATGGGAATTCTTGCATTGACTCATTGCTCTTGTGGTGTTTTTCAACTGTGATTTTGTTCTTCAGCTGAAATCGCTGTCTAGCTTCTGATTAACAAAACAAATCCATTTCAATTGCATTAAATATAATTAATTAACTCTTATCTCAAATCAGCAAGTCGTTACACACCTGTGTACCTGCATTAACGTTATTGTGCTTAATGCAGATTTACTATAACTGTCTTTGTGTGTGTGTGTGTGTGTGTGTTGTCATGGTGCTTCACAACTTTTTAGTGTCTCCAGTTATTTTAAAGCCCTCAGCTTTATTTGTGTGTGTGTGTGTGTGTGTGTGTGTGCCGAGACCCTGAATGGTGAATCAGAGCTTCAGTGTGCGGTGGTTTCTCTGAGATTTGGGTGCACACAGAGCGCCAGTGTTCCAGCTGTTCCAGATGCACAGCGGAGCCATGTGGTGAAGAGCTGCTGAGTTTTTGGGTCATATTTAATTTTCATGTTGGCACACATGCACATTTTCACATGACAGGCCGCTAAAACACCGAGGCGTGCATCAACAAGACTCAGACAACACTCTCACTGGAACATACGGTATGAGTAGTGCTTGGGAGAAAGTCTCAGCCTAGTGTTAGTGTCAAGATACAAAGAGTACAAGACAACCACGGCGAGGAAGAGGCACTTCTTCAAGCAAATGTTTGATGAAAATTGTTAGTTTGTGGAGCAGCAGGAGGAACGCTGAAGGAACTGGAGAAGTTCACAGCTCTGGAAACATGAGGGAAAGGCTCGCTGGTCTCATTAAAGCAAATTCATCTCTCATTTGGCAAAAAGTGTGAGATTTGTTTTCAGGCCAGTTGTTGAAATCTGCCTGAGAACATCTTCTCTGCAGTGAAGCGCGGTAGTGGTAGCATCATCCCTGCCATGTGTGTGTCTGGGGGGTGGGGTGGGGTGCTCCTTGCCTGCTGGCTATTTGGTTTACAACTGACAATAAGTTAGAATAAGAATTGTGCACAAATTTAATTTAAATGTAAAGTCTTTATGAAATGTGTGCTGTGTTCCGTTGAAACTGAAAACAGAGTGAGGATGTGTTGTAGCACAGGACAGCCACTAGTATACACTCCAAACCACAACACACACCCCTCCCCCAGTGAATGTACACTACCCTATCTACACTGGGGTAATTTGATTTGGTTTACAAGTGTTTTGAACTTCCTTAAGAAATTATGCTCGTAATACAAGGTTCCACTATTTTTTTTAACTCATGACTAGAATTTTAATAATGATCTCAAAAACATTTTTAATCTCACAATATAAATATGTATGTATGTATGTATGTATGTATGTATGTATGTATGTATGTATGTATGTATGTATGTATATACTCAGCAAAAAAAGAAATGTCCTCTGACTTTCAACTGTTTTTACTTTCAGTAAACTTAATGTGTAAATATTTGTATGAACACTAAAAGAGTCAACACCATAAGACATGAACTAAAAATGTTTCACAATGTGTCCCTGAATGAAGGGAGGCTCAAAATCAAAAGTACCAGTCAGTATCTGGTGGCCACCAGCTGCTTGAAGTACTGCAGTGCATCTCCTCCTCATGGACTGGACCAGATTTGTCAGTTCTTGCTGTGAGATGGAGGGATTGTGTGTTCCTGGTGTGACTCAGGCAGTTGTTGTGGCCATCCTGTACCTGTCACGCAGGTGTGATATTCGGATGTACCCATTCGGATGTACAGGTGTTGTTACACGTGGTCTTCCACTGCGAGGATGATCAGCTGTCCTTCCTGTCTCCCTGTAGCGCCGTCTTAGGCGTCTCACAGTGCGGACATGGCAATTTATTGCCCTAGCCACATCAGCAGTCCTCATGCCTCCCTGCAGCATGCCTAATGCACGTTCACGCAGATGAGCAGGGACCCTGGGCATCTTTCTTTGGGTGTTTTTCACAGTTGGCAGACAAGTCTCTTTAGTGTCCTGCGTTTTTAGAACTGTGACCTTAAATACCTACTTTCTGTAATCTGTTAAGGTCTTAACGACCATTCCACATGTGCATGTTAATTAATTGATTATGGTTAATTGAACATGCATGGAAAACATTGTTTAAACCCTTTAGAATGAAGATCTGTACAGTTATTTGGATTTGTACAACATTATTGTTGAAATACACAGTCCTGAAAAAGGGACGTTTCTTTTATACATACATATACATATACTATATACACACACCCACAGGCACATATAAATGAATATAAATATATATAAATATATATATATATATATATATATATATATATATATATATATATATATATATATATATATATATATATATATATATATATATATATATATATAAAAGATCTTTCATTGAGTATTTTATATATACACTACTGTTCAAAAGTTTTAGATCACTTGCAAATTTCTTTGTTTTTGTTTAGTGATTTATTTTCTACATTCTCCAACAATACTGGGGATTTCAAAACTATAAAATAACACATATGGAATTAGGTAATTACATAACAACAACAAAAACAACAGTTAGTTGTTATTTTAAGACACAGAGGTCAGCCTTTCTGTAATAGTTCTTGCAAGAACAGTATTGTCAAGTGCATTTGCAAAATCCTTCAAGCACCATAATGAAACTGGTTCTCATGAAGGCCATCCCAGGAGGGCGAGACCAAAACCTACGTCTGCCGCAGACGAGAAGTTCATTTAGAGTTATCAGCCTGAAAAATAACCAATTAACAGCACCTCAGATTAGAGGCGTGATGAAGTCTTTACAAAGTAGCAGACACATCTCAATATCAACTGTTCAAAGGAGATTAATGCATTTTTTGGGCGCCTTCAGCATTCCTTTACAATGTAGAAAGAAAAAAAAATCAGGAATCATGGAGTTAGAAAGTGATCTAAAACTTTTGACACACCTTCTCATCTATCTGTCAATGGGTTTTTCTTTATTTTCATGACCATTTACATTGGTAGATTCTCACTCATGGCATCAAAACTATGAATGAACACATGTGGAGTTACAGTATGTACTTAACCAAAAAAGGTGAAATAACAGAATTGAATTTAAAATAATTTTGCTCACTTTCAAGGTAATCCATAATCTGGCCCCTCCTTACCTACTCGATCTACTTCAAATTGCCACTTCCTCTTGTTCTCTGAGATCATCCGCTTCCATTCGCCTGGTCGCACCTTCTGCCCGTCTCAGAACTATGGGGAGTAGAGCATTCAGTCGCTCTGCTCCCATCCTGTCGAACTCCCTCCCACCAGACATCCGTAACCTAGATTATCTCTCTCTCTCTTTAAAACCAGACTCAAAACTTATCTATTCACTAAAGCTTATTCTTCTTGAATTCACTGATTTTTGTACATGCTTGTTTTTTTTTTGTGTTGTTTGGTTGTTTGTATTTCTCATTTGTTTGTTGATTGTTTTGTACAGTGTCCTTGAGTGTTATGAAAGGCGCTTATAAATAAAATGTATTATTATTATTATTATTATAATTATATTATCTATAGATAGTTTATTCTATTGATATATTAATTAAGAGAAATCGTCATTCAAATAGCCACAAGTCACGTGGGTGTTCTGCAGGACGTGCTGTAATGTTTTTCTGAGTTTGAAGTAAATACTGTTCTTCAGACGAAAAGGTGTGGATAGGTGTTAAGGCTCAGGGGGCGGGGCTTAAAATTGAAAACCCCGCCCAGGTCCATATAAGAAGTTGCGTCTGCGCTCCCGGCTCCGGTGCGCGCGCGGATCAGCGGAGCTCGAGCGTGTGTGAATGCAGTCAAGTCGTTGTGCGAGTGTGTGTGCGAGAGAGCGAGAGAGTGTGACCGACACGTACAAGTAAGGAAGTCTGCGCGGTGCATTAAGGTCAGTCTAATAACGTCTGATTGTTTTTATGGTTTAAACCTGGGCTTTGATGTGTACCTCCGCGCATGCGCAAAAGAACACGGAGATGGAAAAAAAGTAACTATATATTATACTATCGGTGTTTTACTGTGAGTTTTAATGTTTTTCATATTTATGCATGTTTTTAATGCAAGTCACAACTGTATGTAATATTGCATGTGGATGTGTTCTGGCAGCTCAGTGGCTTAGTGGTTAGAACTGTTGCCTTGTGCACCTCCAGGGTCTGGGTTCGATTGTGTTCATGGAGTTTGCATGTTCTCCCCGTGCTTGGTGGGTTTCCTCCGGGTTCTCTGGTTTCCTCCCACAGTCCAAAGATTAGTCTGAGCTATAATTGGCGTTCCCAAGTTGCCCATAGTGTGTGTGTGAGAGAGTTTGTGTGTGTGCCCTGCAATGGATTGGCACCCTGTCCAGGATGTACCACGTCTCGTGCCCGTAGTGTCCTGGTATAGACTCCAGTTCCCCCGTGACCCTGTACACTGGATAAAGCGGTACGAGTGAGTGACTGATTTGTTATAGAGCTTTATTAAAAAGCTTGTGCAAGCAATGCTGAAACAGCTTTTCTTACAGAGAATGCATTACTGAAGAAAGTTTGGAAAAATAAACCAGTCTTTAATCTCTGCTAACACTCCATGAAAGGTCTTGAGTTGAACCAGGTGTGTTTAAACTCTCATGCTGAGAGACTGGATGGAAATGTAACATTATGAGAGATTAAAAAGAAATAAAATAACGTATCACTTTATCATCTCGCTTTGCGTTCACAGGTGAAGAAGAGATTTTATTGTGTATCGGGTTTATTGTCTCTGTGGTTTTATCTGGAAATGAAGCCACACGGCCTCAGCCATGCCGTGCTGATCCTGGTCTGTGTCCAGACTGCGTTGGCTATGTTCATCCCTAATGGCACACACCTGGAAGCCATGATGGAGAAGTACATGGATAAAGAGGACTCGTGGTGGGAATCCAGGCCGAGGGGCAAAAGGGCGATCTCGCACGGTGACATGCAGCTCATCCTCGACCTTCACAACAAGCTCAGGGGTCAGGTTTATCCTCCTGCATCCAACATGGAGTACATGGTGAGATCTACTTAATAATAGTTGCACCATCATCTTCAAAAAAACACAGAATTCAGTCTGAGCTGGAGGTCAATAGCAGCATTGTGGATGAGCTATAAATCTCTCCTCCGTGTTTGCATGAAGATTACACCTGTCCAAATCCGTGCATCAGTTTCTCACAGCCATAGTGGCGGTGAAAACAAAGTCGTGAACCATGTACAGGTTTGTGGTCGACTGCAAACAGTTTAGTCCAGCTGGAAGGCAGCAGTGCCATCGTTCCCTTATTGCCCCCTTCACTCAAACCTCAGCTCGCCTGCTGCTTCTGCTGCTGGCCTCCAGCCAAAGCTCCTGTTTCTTGTAGTAATAGTGACTCTTCAGGAAGTAACACACAGGAAATACACAGGAGTTTTCAGAATATTTTTCAGCACTTGCATTCCAGGCCAGTTGTAGTCAAAAGAGACAGTCAGTATTTCTCCTCAGATCAGTGAAGTAACAAGCATTTCTGTTAGAATGTTTCAGTTAGTCCATCCATGAGGTACAGATTTTCCAGATAAAAAAATCCATTGAGATCTTCCAGTTAAAAATCTTTCAGATGGAGATCTTCCAATTGGAAATCTTTCAGATAGTGACCTTCTAGTTGGAGATCTTCCATCCAGTGATCTTCCAATTAGAAATCTTTCAGAAAGAAAAATATGCAATGTGTCTATGCAGTTAGAAATCTTCTAGAGAGAGATCTACTGATTTGAGTTTATCTAACTAGTGATCAGCCACTATTTGGAGTAACATCCAGGTATAAAAACCTACAGTTACCATAGTAGTTGTAGAACATGAGAGTTTCCACTTAGAGAACACCCAGTTGGAGGTCATCAAGTTAAGGTCAGGATCAGTCAGATCTGTAAGTCAGTCGCATCACTCTGGTTGTTGAGCCATGATGTGCTGAGAGCCATCATATCTGGCTGCGTGATTAATGATTTATTCTGTTTCACCCTGATGCCACACTGGCATCATCTCGAAAGAACACAGAGTTCAGTCTGAGCTGAAGGTCAATAGCAGCATTGTGGATGAGCTATAAATCTCTCCTTCATGTTTGCCTGAAGATTACACCTGTCCAAATCCGTGCATCAGTTTCTCACTGCCATAGTGGAGGTGAAAAAAAAATCTTGAACCATGTACAGGTTTGTGGTCGACAGTTTAGTCCAGCTGGAAGGCAGCAGTGCCATCGTTCCCTTATTGCCCCCTTCACTCAAACCTCAGCTCGCCTGCTGCTGCTGCTGGCCTCCAGCCAAAGTTCCTGTTTCTTCTGGCTTTTTCTCAGTTCTCAGAGTAGTAGTGGACCTTCAGCAAATATGAATCTTAGATGATTTGTCCAGCAAAGTGCAGTTGGCAACAGTGGAGACGAAAACTCGCTCTGAGGTCAAAGGTCAGAGATCAAATTTTAAACCAAGTATAGGGGAAAGGATTTCATGATGTCTGACAGGTGCAATGTCAGTCAGAGTGAAAGAGGCGTGTTGTTTGTGACTGTCAATCTCGCTGGAGGAGGCGTGTCCTCTGTGCCAGGCAGTCTTAGCGAACGAGGCGTGTCTGTGTTTTTGTTTTGCATTTAATAGATATAAAAGAAAAGTAAATAAGTAGTATATACTGTATACTAAGTAGTGTAATATAAACTAAATGTTTCACAAAGCAAAAAAAAAAAGCCCTGACCTAACAGAACACCCCCCCCCCCACACACCCCCACCAGCTGTGTTTTTAAAGCCGGCTTTCTCAGACCTGCAGAGTGTACTCTGTTCATCTCCGGAGCCGAGCAGAACACTGTGGTTCTGTGTGTGGCCCCCCCAAAGAGCACAGCAACAATAACCCACTGGCGACCCAAAGACTTCTGGGTAATTACTCTGCACAGGAAGCAGTGGAGGTCACGAAGGGTTCATGTTTCAGCTGGAGTGAACTCTAAAGTCAGGACTCGGTCATAATGAGGAATTACAGCAAGTGAGCGGTGGCAGAAAGCCAGAGTCAGGTAACAGAAGTGCCACGAGGCGGAGCGTGAAATAAGATGAGCGGCTTGCAGCGTTGCATTCAGGTTTAGATTCTGCATGCTTGTGGTGAAGATAATCACAAGCCAGCAGCCAACACTAAGTTGCTAAGTTTATGCAGGTTTATTGCTGCTGAACTACACACATGTTCATCTATTCCTGGAAAGTTTTTTTCCTGACTTTCCCTTATTCACATGAAGTTGTGCGGAACTTGTTTAATGCAACATGTTTTACTGGAACAGGTAAAAAAATTTTAATCACTGGATTTAAAGAATGGCCATTTCATAGACATGCACATGGAACAAATCAGCATCTACAATCAGGTTTAAGAGCACATTAGTAGGTTTCATGTTCTGTAGATGAACGAAGCACCAGTGGGCACGATTTACGCAATTTAAGAGAAATGTCAGAGCTTTTACACAGAGCTCTTTGTCCACGTACTGTGACGCACAAACACATTATAGCTGCTAAGCCATGATCTGATGTGTAGAGGATCAGCGAGGCATAATGAGCAATCAGCCGTGAAGTGACGCAAAGGAGCAAAAAATACAACAATTTGACAATGCCTTACCATGCAGAGAAAACTAACTTTTCACCTTTTATTTCATGTGTTCACTGGAGATCCAACTATAATGGGGCTAACAAGTAATACAATAGCGTGTGTGTGTGTGTGTGTGTGTGTGTGTGTGTGTGTGTGTGTGTGTGTGGTCTCAGGTGTGGGACACCGAGTTGGAGCACAGCGCAGAGGACTGGGCTCACGCATGTCAGTGGCGGCACGGCCCATCTCACCTGCTCACGCAGATCGGACAGAACCTGGGGGCGCACTGGGGCAGGTGAGCTTCAGCTCGTATATAAAACACTCCGGCCTTTTCAAATTGTGATAACGGCAGTGTAAGAAATATTTATTCTTTTATTCCCAAATTTTCACACAAACATTCATCTGTTAGTTGGAGAGTCATGGAAAAATTGATTCAGTGCTGTATCTGAATGCTTTTATTTGGCAATACATGTAACCCCAGAGTGACTCCACAATTTTATTATTTATTTATTTTTTACAATTTTTTTCATTTATATACATTTGGTTTGAGGTGATAAAATGTTGCAGTTCCTCTATACTCCTGCTGATGGTGCTCTAAACTATTCACACATTGACAGGCAGCACAGCATCCTCTATGATAGGAGTGAATTATTTCTGTTTGTATAAGATTGTACTGTAACATTTGTGAATTTGTAAAAATGATTATAGAGCCGGTATATTTATAAAATCGTTATACTTATAGAATCTCTATATACAAGGCGTCCTGATTATATTGTATTGGTAGTCACAGGTGATTCCCATCCCTAATTAGTAATTAAGGATTGTCAGTATTATGCCACGTACTGTATGTACAGTATAACTGGTACAGAGACACAGTAGGTGACACAGTGTAGCATATATAAAGAATGTTATCTGTTCTAAAACATTGCATAGTATCTAGCACAATCATGTAGTTGTTATATAGAATGTTAAAGCATATTAACTGTATACGATATGAAAACATTTTACAGTATAATGTACTGTAGTATAGTACTGTATATGTGAAACTGACTGTGTAGTGCAGTGTGTATGTAGTTTTATACAATATAATACAATAAAGGAGACTTAATGTAGTTTAGGTTATTAGAATACAGTAAAAAAAAATCTAGTATAGTGTAGGATTAGCAGTTATAGTATATGAGAGATTTTAGACAATATTAGCACAATATTAGATGGTGCAGTGCAATACTGTAAAGTATATTATGGTATAGTGCAATACATACTATTGTGGTGTATAATATAGTAGTACAACACTGCTTAGTTGTGTAAGGTATAGTATAGTATAGTATGTTGAAAAGCTGTGATTGTATGGTATTGGGCAGTATAGGGTATTATAGTATAATAATGTATAGCACATTACATTGGTATAACACAATACTGTATAGTGTAATATAATATATATTTCAGTAATGTGTTGTGTGGTATGGTGTAGTATAGACTAGCATAGCAAAGTATAGTGTATTATAGTATGTATAGCACATTACATAACTGTACAGTATTGTACGGTGCAATAAAGTGTGGTATGGGATTGTGTAAGATTGTATAGTATATAGCGGTACTGTGTTGTTTGGTATGGTGCAGTATAGAATAGTATACAAAGTATAGTACAGTATTGTGTTGGATAGTATACTGTAGTATAGCATAGCACAATACAGTGTATGGTGTAGTATAGTTCAGTATAGTGGAGTACATCGTGGTACCATGGTGTTTAGTAAAATACACAGTACTGCATTGTTTTTGTGAATCTGTGATTAAAGGGATTATAAATCTAATTTCATTTTCATAGAGAGCGACCTCCGACCTTTCATGTGCAGGCTTGGTATGATGAAGTTCAGCACTTCAGCTTCCCCTATCCCCAGGAGTGTAACCCATACTGTCCCTACAGGTGCTCCGGACCTGTCTGTACACACTACACACAGGTACACACACACACATCTAATTCACTTTATAGCTGTTTAAGCAGTACGGTGTAGAACACTGGTGGAGTGTATTCTCTTAAAACTGTGGAGAGCAGTTGAAATGAGTGAAGTCAGTTTGCCGTCCATTTCCTTTTATACAGTGCAGTAGAATGTTGGTATAAAGTGTGTGATGCTGGAGGTTCGGTTGTTTTTATCATGTGAACAATAGTGTAATTCTGGAAAAAAAAAGGGAAAAGGAGTTACACCCCCCTGTCCATTTTATTCATCACTGTGTAATATACAGTATTTAATGTCTTATTTTATTTTTAGCTTCTGTTCTAATAGTTCAGTCAAAACTGCTTGTTTGTCCCCAAAACTTATGTGGCCTTTTTTTTTTGTACTTTTGTTTTTTGGCCTTTGCACTGTATACTGTATATAATAACTCATATACTTCATCTGCAGATCGAAGCATGATTTAACACATTTAACCAATCATGGTATTTGATGCTCTGGCTGGGGAGCAGGATGTGGTTACACATGGAAAGTCATTCACGCAAGTTCACCTGAAGCAACCTTCAGATGGGCTTGGGTCCAGAATACACTGTAACCTCTGGATTACAACATCATGCATTTCGCTCCAGGCAGTTTTGTGCGTTACTTCGTGCCAATGATCATAGTTACATGACTGTTGACAAACTGAACTGGTTTCTGTTTGCAGTTGGTTTGGGCCACCAGCAGTAAAATCGGCTGTGCCATCAACGTCTGTTATAACATGAACGTCTGGGGGATGATATGGGCCAAAGCCGTCTATCTAGTGTGTAATTACTCACCACCGTAAGTACCGTAAACCACCCCAGTGGGTTTCAGTGATACACTTCATTATCAGAAATCATTTAGTTTAGACACAACACAATTATTACAAACCAAAAGTGTTTTATTGTAGCTGAAGTGCTGTTGTGATCTTAGGGGGAACTGGTGGGGTCACGCGCCATATAAACACGGCCGGCCATGTTCAGCGTGTCCATCCAGCTACGGCGGAGGATGCAGGGACAACCTCTGCTATAAAGGTACCGCCAATTGTTCGTATAACACCTTCTGTATTACTCTGAGATAGGTACCTGACGATTTAATTCGAATCCAGTGTTAAACAATTATAAATATAAACGACTCTGTGAGTGTTAATGAGTATTCGAATTGCTCCTTCATTTGGACATGTGGCTGTTGACTCATGATGATTTATGATTTATGATTATTTATATATTTATATTATAAGATGATGGCAGTCAGAGATATTTCGCCCCCGAGCCAGAGGAGAGTAACTACATTGAGCCAGAGCCATCACACAGCCAGTCATTACCACCTGCTGATCACTCGCGCACACCAACACCAGCACCAACGCCAGCATCAGCACCATCACGTAACCGCGGCCTGGACAGGAACGAGATCGTCAGCACTGAGCAAATGTGTAAGTGCTTCTATCCACGTTCAGTGTACAGTGTAACGTTAACTCTAAACACTTTTACTATGAAATGTTTAAAGTGAGGTTGAATTAAATCCTCCACTAATTGTTTAATATTTTAAGCAATAATTTTAAGTAAGTACATAATAGAAAAGGTAAGAATTGGAGTGATTTTGGAGCATGCTCTTAAGAAACCGCTGAAAATCTGAGTGGCAGAACTGAATTATGTGTAAAATGCGACATTGTTGCAAAGCAGCTTAACAGGAATAAAAATTCTGAATGTAAATGAAAAAATCTTTGTCCCTAATGAGCAACCAGAGGTTATGGTACTGGTTGAAAAAAAAAATCCTTCAGAACCTTGAAAGGAAGGAAGGTCTCAAAAGGGAACCCATCCTCATTTGGATGATAAAAGTTAACCGGGCCATAAATAGATTTTCTATAACTAAAGGGTGAAAGTGCAATTGAATGACACACAAGCCAAAAGTAGGGCATCAGGATGGATCAGACTGGATTGGACATGAGGGATCCCCCTGGGATGTAAAGCAACCAGTCACGTCATCATCCACAAACCTGAGTGATTAATGAGAGTCAGAAAGACAGCATCTAAACATACCAGTTCACCGCAATACTTTACGTCTATGAGTCCCCCAGATCTGCTCCTTTACCTAAGGCAAATCTGTTTACAAAAATGTTTAGCTAAATAAATAGGTTAGACTTAAACAGAATCTGAACATTAATTGAAAGATTATTCCAATGGTCATTCCAATTTCTGGTGTATAACAACAACAAATAGCCTGCACCTTTTGATCCAAGTTCCTGTTAATGCAAGCTTTTACCACAACCATAATTACCAACAGTTCCTGTCAGATTTCCTGTCAGTCAGGTGTATTCTGTCTCGCCCTGTTTTGCAGCTCAGCAGGTGGAGTGTGATGTAAAGTTACGAGATCGGTGTAAAGGAACCACTTGCAACAGGTAAACACTACTTTGTAACATCTCCCTTACTCTCTGGCATTTCTTAAGCAAGTAACTATCTTTTTATGAACAGGTATGAATGCCCACCTGGCTGTTTATACAACTACGGAAAAGTGTTGGGATCGGGATACTATGAAGTGGTTCGTGATTTAAACTGCACTCATGTTTGTTACACACAGTCACATTCCATTATCACTAAATTAGGACAATGAGGAACAGGAACTGTCAGATTGCAGTGATGGACAACTGTTCTTAATATTTACAGTATTTAAAGCTCATTAACAGTGGATTAACACAGAGACAATAGAGACATGTAGAGATAGAGAAAGGTGCAACAGTAGAGATTGTTTGGATTCCTTCAAATTAACTGAAGCTGAATTTTGGATTGTGATTGGTCATGATGTGTTCATTACATTTCTTCTTGTATTACTTAATTAAAATTACATTTATTTTTATTTAAAATCTATAACAGCAGCTCTGACATTATTGTTTAAAACATTTACATTTAAAAAAGTAAATTTCAAAAGAAGGAACTTTAAACAAAAAGTTAAATGTTTGAACATTTAACAGTTTCTAATAATCAGGTTAAGTATTTAATTTAATAACAATAAAAAAAAATTACTAGACAGACAAACAAAAAGATATAACAACTCCCACAATGTTTTAGAAGTTTATTATAGTAATGAAACACTGGCATATTGCCTAGGCCTGTCATCACAGATCTAATTCCAGCTAGGAAATCTTTTCATTTAGAAAAACCACATTGCAGTATTATGACACATTGTGATTGTGAATTAAACTGTGATATGTAACTATTAAATGTACCATTTAGTAAGGCTAACAGGAAATAATGGCAAAAATGAATAGAATGTTGGCCAAATAAATTATAATTTTTTATTAATAATTTTTTGTGATTATATAATTCATTGTTCATCACTCATTCCAGCCAAACAGCAGGAACTACTGTAAGACTATGCTTAGTAAATAAAACATATAGAAGCATGTATAATGTTGTTAATACAATAATCTTTTACAAATACATTTACAGCTAATGCTTGTTTTATTCAGCAATCGAGTATCTGTGGTGCCGGTTTGCATGCCGGGATTATAGATGATGACGGAGGCTGGATGGACATCACTAGAGTTGGGAGACGAACACGTTTCACAGAGTCCTACCAAAATGGAGTTCAGACACTAGCGTAAGTCTCCAAGCTGCTCAGCTCCATCATTGTCTCACTGACACACTGAGGAAAAGCATTGAACTCTGACTTGTTAATTTTCATCATTTTATTTCTTTGTAGGAAAGATCAGAGTGCTAATGCCTTCACTGTGTCCAAGGTTCCAGGTCAGTACACGTTAGCATAACCAAACTAAAATTAGCTTGTGAACAAACATCAGAGAAGAATACTTTAGGAATTTTATCTTTTCTTCTGCAGTAAAAGCGATATCCTGTGACATGACGGTTGCTGAATACTGTCCTTTCAAAAAGCCCGTCACACACTGTCCAAGGTTACTGACTTTTATCTGAGTTTCTGAAGATAATGCATGCACAGATAATTAGAATCAGTTATGCGTGCTATTAATGACCTCTTCTTTTAAATCGATCAATTTGAAATTTTCAGGTTGTATTGTCCTCGTAATTGCCTGTACAACAGCCACGCCCGTGTGATCGGGACCCGTTACTATGCAGATGTAAGTTTTTTTTTTTTTTTTTTTTTTTTTTTTTTTTTTAATGCATATACAGTAATACCCCAATCATTTGAACATTTTCTCTTTTCACATGGAACGAAAAAGGAATGAATTGGAAATTATTTAATCTTTATTTACACAAGATACAAATGAAAGAAATCTAAATTCAACAACAAAAAAAATATTTTTACATATTTTGTAGTGATATAATGTGTAACCCCAACTCGGGCCCTTAAAACAGATATCACCGATTTACAGAAAATACCTAGTGTAAGTATGGTTAAGTACCAAGGAGCTTCTGGGAGAAAAATTCTGGAAAGGTTTCAATCAGGGTTTAAAGGGATTGTTTGGGTTTTCCATGTCTGTCTTCAATCAATCAATCAATCAATCAAATGTTATTTATATAGCGCCCTACAACAACCTAAAGATGCCCAGAGCGCTTTCCAGTATAAAAGCAAAGACACAATAAACAGCATAAAAACAACTATCGAGTCAATGGCTACATATCAAAAGCTAGTCTAAAAAGATGTGTCTTCAACTGTGATTTAAAAACACACAACTCAGTAATGCGAAGAGCGCAGAGTTCTGGTTGGGTGGTAAACCATTACCAACTCCGCGAGATAAACAGGAGCCAGACCATTGATGGCCTTAAATACAAACACCAGAATCTTATGGCGCTTTTCCACTGCATAGTACGACACGACACGGTTCAGTTCTACTCACTTTTGGGGGGTTATCCACTGGGAACAGTACCTGGTACCTGGTCCTTTTTTCAGTACCACCTCAGCCGAGGTTCCAAGCGCGCCGAACCGTTACCAAAACGTGACGTGTAAACACGCTAGTCACTGATTAGCCGGAGAAAATCGTCATTACTGCGTCACAGAACTTGCGACACGAGACACAACAGAACCGATATATTAATAGAACAGCCAGAGAAGGATCGCACGCACCTCTTTGTATTAACCGTCGGCCTCTTTTGAAACAAACTCATTCGTCTTGCTGTTAAAAACATCCACATGCCGAGAATGAAGAACACCATGCCGTCAATATGCTCCATTGTTGTGTGTGTGTTTGTGGCGTGCTTACGATGACGTCACGGCAGTAACGGCGCCGCGCGTGTGAGTAATCCCACCCACGCTAAAGCGTTACTACACTGCAGTGGAAGAGCAAAACGAGCCAAACCACGCCGAACCGAAGTGAGTTGAACTGAACCGTGTCGTGCCGTTCTATGCAGTGGAAAAGAGGCATTAAACTCATCCGTAAACCGCACTGGGAGCCAGTGGAGCGAGCGGAGGACTGGACTGATATGAGAGCGTTTAGAGGTATTGGAGAGGAGACGTTCTGCAGCATTTTGTACCAGTTGAAGCCGATTAAGCAGTGATTAAGTCCAGAGTAGAGGGCATTACAGTAGTCAATCCGCAAGCTGATGAAGGCATGGACCGTTACCTTATCTGGTAAAAGCTTGCTTTCACAACTGCACTTATCTGTTTTTCAAAAAGCATACCACTGTCACTGTCTTAAATCAAAATCGAGGTGCATATATATTACATTACCACAGGGCTTTGGTCGTTATACGTTTTTCAGTTTTGCACTACGAACTGTGAAGTTTGTCATCCTGCACACAAGTACAGTGGAGCCAATTTCCACAATCCTCATTTCATGCAACAGTGTTTAATATTGCGTAACAATGAAAGATACCATTTCAGTTTAGCTCAGTGGGACTGCAGAAGCTTTATACAGTACGAGTCTCAGCTGAACATTGGAACGCATTGTAGCATGGAACGAGGGTTATGGAATTTGGCCCCGATTAATTATACTGTGCTCACTCTCCAAATGACAAACTTCTCAGTTGGTGTACAGAGCAGGAAAATGTATAACAACCAAGACCTACGGTAATGTACTTATATGCACATCAATTTAAGAAGCATTAATCAGAGAAGCAACCAAAAAGTACAGTCTCAGTATGCTTTTCCCACCAGCTGGTTCAGAGCGGGCTAGAGTTCTCATGGTAATGTGCAATGTTGCATTTCCTCCAAATGTAGAGGTTTGTACTTTTAAGTGCTGAATCTCCAGCACACAGCCACACATGAGATGACCTGACGTATGATATATGCTTTGAAGATGCACTCATTATACTCTTTAAACATTTATATTTGAATATTAGTTTATTCAGAGCTGTTATTTTCTCTACAGTACTGAATCTCTCTCTCTCTCTCTCTCTCTCTCTCTCTCTTTTACTCCATGTGTCTTTTTTTAAACAGACCTCCAGTATTTGTCGTGCGGCGCTTCATGCTGGTGTGATTCAGAATGACTCGGGTGGATATCTGGACGTGATGCCGGTGGAGAAGAGGCGGCACTATAGCGGCTCAAACCAGAACAGCATCACATCAGAGAGGTACTGTAGCGTCTGCCGTTTTCTCGAAAAACCACAAACTCCTCTGTCCTGTTACAAAACACTGACACTAGAGACTCTTTCCATAAACGTTACATAAACGACAGATCTTTACCATATCAGGGATTTCTAATCGGTTTATTACCAGGGGAGCGAGCACTGTTACTGAAACCATAACATATCAGAGCAAGTGCATTAGAATAAACCTGCGCTACTATCAGTGTGAGCTGCTGTTATAAAGAATTAATCAGCACAGCGCCGTAGGACATTGTGAGCAAGCAATTACAAAGTGGATGACTGGAACTTTGTGCCAATGATGTCATGCTAGTTTCAGTCAGACATTAAATCAGCTGATTTAGTTTCATTTAAATTGTGGTCGAGTTAATGCTTATAGATTTGAGGAGGATGAAAGGACCACCCAGAGTACGGGGTTTCCTGATTAGAGTCATAAAGCATGTAAATGGCGTGTGTATGAAACCAAATGAACAGCCATTTTTCTTCTTCCTCCCTCCAGCTTGCGGAATCCCACAGGAGGAAAAGCGTTCAGGGTTTTCGCGGTGATCTGAAACCTCAGTCCAAGGACACATGCCGTAACGGAGTAGAGCGTCCAACAATAACAGCGTCCCTCACGCTGAGCTCAAACATCTCTAAACGGACACAAAAAAAGACAGTAGCGTCAAACATACGGCTAATCGAGAAGCAGCGGACTTCAGCTTTGTGTACATGTTCTGTATAATATCATGATGTAAATGATTCTTTAAATGTTTCTGCAGAAGGACAAATATTCCAGGAGGTCATTTCTTTTCTGTCCCGTTTTCATACTAACATTCTGCCTTCTGCCACATGTATGTTAGCCACCGAGTCAAAGCGTGCTCTGACTCGTGCTAGCAAACTGCCAATGCTAGCATGAATATACACAAGATTAATTGGTTGATAACAGTTTATACAAGAAGCATTTTTTTTAGTGTAAGCACTTAGTACAGCTGTTAGGTTAACAATACTTGTTAATTTACTTAGCACCTAATTTAAGCTAAACATGTATAGCTGCGACTAGTGTTACTGGAAGTCATGCTTCTCTACAGATGAAATTAAAAACTCCCAATAAAGGAGCCAAATCGTTTAATTCGTTATCCTTATAAAACAAAATCAGGACAGGTAGACCCACGTGTTCATGACGGTGGGACAGGAAATCCGCATGGCCTCTTTGGACTTCTGGACTCTTCCTCTTCTTTTGTTAACAAATTATCCTTTTTTATTTTGTATGGGTTGTCTATCTGTACATAAAGATTTCGGTTACATTCGGTTAGTTCGTTGAGTTATGCTGACTGAGTTGCCAGTTTAATAGGTATATCTACATTGTCTCGATTATCTGCTCAGTGCTACCCCCTTTTGATTAATGAGCATCGTATAGAGAAGTGCCGGCTTTAACATTAGCGCAAAACAACAGGTCGTACACAGTCCTTTTAGAGTGTAGGTGAAACCTGACAAACCGGCAACTCAGTGCATGTATGTGCGTATGTATGTATGTATGTATGTGTGTGTGTGTGTGTGTGTGTGTGTATGTATGTATGTATGTATGTATCAAAATAAGACTTAAGACCTATGTTTTTTTTTTTTTTTTACCTTATAATGCTGATGAAGTTTTTATTTTTGTACTTTTTCATATCACTCTGCCGCAGTGGAGTTCGACCTGGCAGGCCAGGAAATATCGCTCAGCACTCATTTCCCATGAGAGGAGTGTGTGTGTGTGTGTGTAAAAGGAGGATGGGGAACTGACAGTGAAAAGCTACTATAAGTATTTATTATTCATCTGTGCTGAATAAAGCCATTGGCCATGTGCAGATATTTCCATCTTTATAACACAATAACTAAAATACTCTGATTCGTTAATAGTGCAGTATTAATATTATATACAATTATATACAATCATGTTTAAACATAAATAAAAAGTGTAAAGACAGCAGACATTTGAACAAAAACACAATATCCTGAAGATGAATATACTGTATGTATGTTTATTAGAACATTAACTGCATATTACAATATATTCCATTTCCATAAAAAGATTTAAAAAACAATATATATAATGTGTGTGTGTTAATATTGTAATAAACTGTATAAGAATTAATTGAGTGCACGCCTACGCATCAGTCACTCAGGCTTCAATATCGAACCCCAATAATCCACCCACAGAGGAATGTCTTACTTTATCACTCAAATAAATGGCAATATGATCAAAGCTGATTCTGTGTGTGTGTGTGTGTGTAAAACTGAGCAGCTTTGTACTTTATTTATGTCACTCTGGAACTCGGCCGAGGTGCAGAATGAAAAACTGAAAGCTGATCACACCTCAAAACACTCGCACACAAAGATGGCCATTGTGATCATCTGTGTGTGTGTGTGTGTGTGACTTCTCCTCACCCTCGTTTCCTACGCTTCCTGCTGAGCTCTAGTCTAAGCTTTTTCTAAACTTCATCTAACAGAATATTATTATTATTTTTATTAATATTATTATTAAATTATCTTTTATGGTATTTGCATTTAATCCTGGACTAATTTATTACTTCTAAACTAAATATGACTTCAAGCAGTGATGTTTTATGAACCATTCTTTCTGAGAGAAAGCACACACATCACAAACATTGTTAATTTAGCTTTTTTTACTTACATAATTATCATGCTAACTCAAAAACATTTGCTTTTAAATCTTTTAAAGCAGCTCATTTAACATACAGTCTTTAGTGTAAATATTGTAATGCTAGTTTGTGATTAGCCTGAGTAGCATAATGCTAGTTTGCGGTTAGCCTACTGTTGTCACACACACACGCTCCGTGACCGGCACTAGGACCCGGAAGTAGTACGGTCACAACACAGGAAGCATAAAAGGTAACAATGGCGCATCACATCGCTCAGTCATTGAGTTCGGCCATGTCGGTCCAGATTGTTCGTCTGCCATTTCGACTTTCTGATTCGAGTGTTTGTTTATAGGACGCGGGTTAAATTTGTGTTTTTCCCTTGCTCCCCTTCTGTGAGAGTCGTTAGACTAATTCGCGTGGTTATCCTACCTACTCGCTTGCTTCCGCGTTTGGGTTTATCATCCACGCTACAAAGGGCTAAGTCTTCTACTCATTACGGGTTAGTTTGTTACAGAATGACTGAGCGGTGGGTATTATTCTTTATTCATTACAATTTCCACCTTTCATACCGCCCGGGGTCGAAAAACACCAAGGCAGATGCCCTCTCCCGTCAACATGAGGAAGACGTCCCCCAGGCGGTTTGTTCTACCACCATCCAAGATCATTGCACCACATCAGTTAGACCTGGAGACGAGGGTTCGCCAGGCACAGGCCACAGATACCGAATCGGCAGGTGTGCTGCCTGGACGAATCTACGTGCCCAACAATATGAGAGCCGTTTCCAACCTTTGATGTTCAATCACCAAGAACCGGAGGTTGACGTACCGTCAGCCCAACAGTTGGTCCGCAGGTGTCGACGGCTGTGGAACCAAGCTAACCGGGCAATCCGACAAGCCAACACGCGCTACACCACTCAACATCGTCGTCGACAGCCCCCAGGACGATTGTACCACGTAGGTGACAAGGTATGGCTCTCCACAAAAAATCTTCACCTTCATACTGAGTCAAGAAAATTATCACCCAGATTCATCGGACCTTACCGCATCACCCTCCGGATAAACCCAGTCACCTACCGGCTCCAGCTGCCTGCGGTGCTCCGCATCCATCCCGTATTTCACATATCACAACTCAAACCCTTCACCACCTCTCCCACACACTCGCTCCGTGACCAGCACTAGGACCCGGAAGTAGTACGGTCACAACACAGGAAGCATAAAAGGTAACAAGATGGCGCATCACATCGTTCAGTTATTGAGTTCGCCCATGTCGGTCCAGATTGTCCGTCTGCCATTTCGTGAGTACTCACTTTCTTGGGTTTACTTTCTGATTCGAGTATGTGTTTATAGGACGCGGGTTAAATTTGTGTTTTTCCCTTGCTCCCCTTCTGTGAGAGTCCTTAGACTAATTTGCGTGGTTATCCTGCCTACTCGCTTGCTTCCACGTTTGGGTTTACACAGGGCTAACCGCTATCGCTAAGTCTTCTGCTCATTCCGGGTTAGTTCGTGACAACTGTATGTTTTACAAAGCTAATTGAGTTTTTGCGTGATAACTAAAAAATGTGCTCTGGTTCATGGTTTAAGTTTAATGATCACTGATCTTAATTCCTGTATTTACTACAATGAAGACGAATGAAATGAATGAATGCTTAGTGCTGCTTTTTTTTTGCCATATTTTTTCATTACATTGCTATGAAATATCGCCAAAAAATAAAACTGAAACAAAACCATAAGGCTGTGAGGACACACCCAAAGCATTTACACCAAGGTAAGGAAAACAGAACACCAAACACTCTCATCTTGAAAAGGGGTCAATCATTAGCATTGACCTCTAATAAAAATAATGAGTCCCAGGTATGTGAAGAAAATGTTTTGTGTGTATGTGTGTGAGTGTGTTTTGATGTTCTATGCTTAAAGATCTCAGCTCAGGTTCTCAAGCTTCAGGTATCTCAACATGGTGCCTCTCCGGCAGCTTCAGAAAACCTCCATAGATGTTTATGAGCGTTTGTTATTGTCATGCGATCCTGAGGAAAGTTCCAGATCTCCGTAGAGAAGAGGCATGCATCAGAGCTGTGTCAAAATTCACACACAGGTGAGCACGCAGGTCACACGGCTGGGAAACGACTCAGAAACCACAGAGCAACGGGAACATGGTGACGACCGACACACAGGTACACACACCCATACACTCCTGTAGCTTCAGCCCACTTCACACATGCAGGTTTCACACACTTCTGCTGTTTTAACTCGCTTATCGCTGCGTGGTTCAGGCCGCTACCAAACGGTGGGGTCCATCTACTTCAAAGACCACAGTTACCATGGTTACATTCTAATTTACATGCTAGTTTACTTTCATGCTAGTCTGCGTCTTAACACGTTTCCTGTCATGCTAGATTATGAGCCAGTCTTTTTACTATTATGCTAGTTCTAATCTTGTTTTTTAAGCTTTTAAATATAAAGTTTGCACATTAACCCATTTCCCATCACACTACTGATTAACTTGTTTACTATGATGCTAGTTTTTAATTTAATCAGTGATAAAAGTTTTACGAGATCGCTTGAACAGGCTACGGTAGTACAATTATTATAAAGTTAAGTATTTCTCAGTCCGGTATATTCCAGTTTGGTGTGTGTTTCACGCTAATCTATTGTAATGTGCTGTTATTCTGAGTCATTGTTGATCTTAGCCTGTCGCACCCCTGAAATTATGCCTTTCTGATTACACACACTGACCAACATGTGTTTGACATTTTTTCCTCGTTTGCTTCTGGCCTGAAGCTGGAAATACGTATAGACCACATAGTATGTGTATTCATATACAGTCCTGCATGTGTGTGTGTGTGTGTGTATGTGTGTGTATGATGTACAGTACATGCGGGTCAGCAATGACTACCTTCGTGTAAGCTTTATTTTCTCTCGCTCCCACACCGAGGTTTAATGAACACGATTCTGACATGCGTTTGGCGCTGTGGTGGGGCTTCTCCTCGCTCTGCTGGGATTCGTAATGATAACGGGGTTATAAGTGTATACACACACACACACACACACACTGACCCGCGCCACACAAATAGTACATCTATTTGAGGATGGTTGTTTCCTTTTCCTTTTTTCTTTTTTTATTCAACCGCGACCTAAACTTGGCAAAAATGAGATGGATTCCCGTGAGGAGGAGGAACAGGAAACGAGCGGCTGTAAAACTGAGATTAGACGTTACGGGACTAATTTTAGAGATGTCTCCTGTCCAGGTGATGTGTGATTATTATACGTGTATCTCACTTATTGCTCCTGAAAAGTCAGCTTGCTAGTAGTGAGGGAGCTGTATTGGGAGATATTAATCAAGTGGAATTAGTTTCTCATTCTCTGTAGGTTTGGACTTGGCTGTTATTTGCTTGGAGAGTGCTGTCGCAGACAAAACGCGCAAATCCTTAAAGGATTCTTTAGTCATAAGTTAAACTCACTTAACCCCAGATCACAGAGCAGTGGTGGCCCATCGCTGGCGATATTTTTATCTGGCCTACATACAGTGATGAACTCATCAGAATCTCGCAGCCAAAACACAAAACTCCACCGTAATGAGACCGCACCGTACACTCTGAGCGCTTTCGGTCACACTGAGATCATCAGACCCACGATGCACCATTCCTCTACCTGACCAGCATGCTCCTGATGCTATGACAACACACTGGGTCCAGTCTTCATATCACTGGGTGTTGATTCATTCTCTAAATTTGCTGATTTTATATTAATGTGCTCGCTCTGATATGCTATGGTTGCTACAGCAATGGGTTATTCACTAAGAGTTGGAGACTTCCTTTTATTTTTTGTTACATATAATGTTTTGAAACAATTTAGTTTCTGTTCTTACTTACGTTATAGCAGTTCTAAACATGAAGCGTAAACTCCTCTGTCCTGAAGATGTCGGTTTACAAACTGACACTGGAGACTCCTTCCATACAGTACATGTTACATAAACCACACGTATCCTTACAGAAAACTCCAACCTCCCTGTGAACAAGCAATTTCTATGGAAACCATAATGCATCAGAGCGAGCACATTAACATAAATCTGCACTACAGTCAGAGCTGCTGTTACAGAAAATTAAACAACACCTCCTGACCAATCAGAGCGCAGAACAGAGTGCGATTATAAGACATGACAAGGAGGTATTATAGCACAGTGTGAGAGTAGGAGTGTGACCTGTAGTGTAAAAGTACTCTCTCTCTCTCTCTCTCCCTCTCTCGCACCAAATGTTTCCTCGCGGCCCCAAACTTTAACGCTCCGGGAAAAATCTTTGCAAAATTTTCCACGAGGCCAAAAAAAGGCGTCCTGAAACCTGGCACAGACCCCCGGTGCCCACCTGTCGCTGACCCCAGTATACATATATATATATGCATACACATACACACACGCACACACACACACACACACACACACACACACACACCACATGCATACCTATTTCCAGAGTAATATTTATAAACATAATTAAATCAGAAAATCCAATTTATTATGAGTACATGGTCTGCTGCCTAAAATCACAGCACTGACGCTGGGACGCGGTGGGGGGGCCGAGGAGATGAGATGGGGACTCAAGGAGAGAGTGATTTATCCGGATGACTCATGAGGAGGAAAATGCTGACATATGATACAGACTCACTTACTGCACCCGCATGTGTGTATATACATATATACATATATACAGATTATACGTATACATATATACATACAATCTGATGAATAAATAAATAAATACAGTGGCTTGCAAAAGTATTCGGCCTCCTTGAACTTTTCCACATTTTGTCACATTACAGCCACAAACAAGAATACATTTTTTTGGAATTCCACGTGAAAGACCAATACAAAGTGGTGTACACGTGAGAAGTGGAATGAAAATCATACATGATTCCAAAATTTTTTTTTACAAATAAATAACTGAAAAGTGGGGTGTGCGTCATTATTCAGCCCCCTGAGTCAATACTTTGTAGAACCACCTTTTGCTGCAATTACAGCTGCCAGTCTTTTAGGGTATGTCTCTACCAGCTTTGCACATCTAGAGACTGAAATCCTTGCTCATTCTTCTTTGCAAAACAGCTCCAGCTCAGTCAGATTAGATGGACAGCATTTGTGAAAAGCAGTTTTCAGATCTTGCCACAGATTCTCGATTGGATTTAGATCTGGACTTTGACTGGGCCATTCTAACACATGGATATGTTTTGTTTTAAACCATTCCATTGTTGCACTGGCTTTATGTTTAGGGTCGTTGTCCTGCTGGAAGGTGAACCTCCGCCCCAGTCTCAAGTCTTTTGCAGACTCCAAGAGGTTTTCTTCCAAGATTGCCCTGTATTTGGCTCCATCCATCTTTCCATCAGCTCTGACCAGCTTCCCTGTCCCTGCTGAAGAGAAGCTCCCCCAGAGCATGATGCTGCCACCACCATATTTGACAGTGGGGATGGTGTGTTCAGAGTGATGTGCAGTGTTAGTTTTCTGCCACACATAGCGTTTTGCATTTTGGCCAAAAAGTTCCATTTTGGAACTCATCTGACCAGAGCACCTTCTTCCACATGTTTGCTGTGTCCCCCACATGGCTTGTGGCAAACTGCAAATGGGACTTCTTATGGTTTTCTGTTAACAATGGCTTTCTTCTTGCCACTCTTCCATAAAGGCCAACTTTGTGCAGTGCACGACTAATAGTTGTCCTATGGACAGATTCCAACGCCTGAGCTGTAGATCTCTGCAGCTCGTCCAGAGTCACCATGGGCCCCTTGGCTGCATTTCTGATCAGCGCTCTCCTTGTTCGGCCTGTGAGTTTAGGTGGACGGCCTCGTCTTGGTAGGTTTACCGTTGCGCCATACTCCTTCCATTTCTGAATGATCGCTTGAACAATGCTCCGTGGGATGTTCAAGGCTTTGGAAATCTTTTTGTAGCCTAAGCCTGCTTTAAATTTCTCAATAACTTTATCCCTGACCTGTCTGGTGTGTTCTTTGGACTTGGTGTTGTTGCTCCCAATATTCTCTTAGACAACCTCTGAGGCCGTCAAAGAGCAGCTGTACTGTATTAGTACAGACATTAGATTACACACAGGTGCACTCTATTTAGTCATTAGCACTCATCAGGCAATGTCTATGGGCAACTGACTGCACTCAGACCAAAGGGGGCTGAATAATTACGCACACCCCACTTTGCAGTTATTTATTTGTAAAAAATTTTTGGAATCATGTATGATTTTCGTTCCACTTCTCAAGTGTACACCACTTTGTATTGGTCTTTCACGTGGAAAAGGCTTTGTGGACGTGGACGTGGTTTGTGGCTGTAATGTGACAAAATGTGGAAAAGTTCAAGGGGGCCGAATACTTTTGCAAGCCACTGTAAATATATACACATCTCACACACAGATCTTCAATCAGTGAATGTTCATGACTTTGCACACACTGCCCTCCGCTGGCCTTGCTCGTCCTCCTGCTGGGAAAAACCAACAACCTCTAAAGGTTTCCACCATGTTAGTAGAATCAGCCTAATGGTTTGCACTGCATTCTTTAGATTTTACTGAAGAACACTGGACTGATTTTTTTTTTTAATAAATAAATAAATAATTATGTGATTTCTTTTCAGATTATTACACCATCTAAGATCCCTGTGAGTCCTATAACAGATTTGGTGACAGTGTGTGTTCTCTCGCTGGCTATACCGTATGTGCAGCCGTGCTGTGAGTTTGCCGTCGTTCTATTGGTGGATTGTAAACAAGTGTCATGGCATGGCAGCGCCAGTGCTTTCAGAGTTTAAAAACTACTTTCTCACATGGAAACAGACTTTGTCACACTTTGTCATCAGTTGCAGCAGCGCTAAACTTTGCATTACGCAGTCTAAGAAGAATTTTTACGAATTTTGTGCGAGACAGCACAATTTGGCTTCCCAGAAGTGTGTTAAATTTCTACAGATCATCAAATTAAACTTTGTTTTCTCCCTGAGGTTTTATTAAACACATTACGTAACCTGAGTGTTTTGTTTTTATGCACACACACACACACACACACACACATATACACGCGCATACAAACACACACACACACACACACACACACACACACACACACACACACACACACACACACACACACACATGTCTCCGGTGATTAACAGAGTGTTACACTAAAATGAGATCAAAGATAAATACAAAGTGTACTATTTACGCTTGTGTGTGTGTGTTTTACCCCTGATGACTCTGAAGCCTAACTGCACACATAACCCCAGTGCACAGCCCCGGTGTTTATGTGGTACCAGGTTGTGTGTGTATAAACAAAGCCAGAGGCTACTTATAGTCTACACGACTTAGCGAAAGTGGCTCACAGGGCCACGGTCTTTCCCAAATCACGTCATCTCTGACCTTTCTGCTGTTTGGAGAAGGTGTTTGATTTCCCCTGCTCTCTTTTCTCCGGCCGCAGAAGCAGCGGCGGCTGTAAAAGAGCGTCTTTGTCCCGGTCAGATCGAGGCCAAACCGCAAGCGAGCAGCACAGGACCAGCCGCGTGCTCCTCATCCTCACCTGGCTTAAATTAAAGATGTCAAAGGAAATCAAGCAGCTGATTTAAAAAGGGGAGATGATTATAAACCGCGGCGTTGTGGCCTAGCGAGTAGCGAATGGTTAAACCAACACGCTCGGGGCTTATTACCTGAGCTGTGAGGCTAATGCTGCGAACAATGAAAGGAAGGTGAAGAGCTTATGGATGAAGACAAGCTGATGAGGGAAATATGAATGAATAAATCTACAAAGTCACCACCTGGATGTAACAAGCGAATAGTTAAGAGGCTTCCACTGTATCATTACTGCAGTGATTAACGTGGTTCAGCTGCAACAAGTCATTTAACCCTAAATGATGCAGTGAGGAGCTTCTCACACATCCATGTGATACATGTGGGCGTGGCAAAGATGTTCCTCTCTTTCAGAAGCGTCAAATTATTGCTCTGCATCAACCAAAGAAAACAACTAAAGAGATTGTGGAAACTACTAAAATTGGGATAGTGGTGACATCTTCGAGGAGGAACTGTGGTCAGAAAAACATCCTGAATGAGCGTGATGGGAGTTCACTTATAGGCTAAGAGAAATCAAATTGTACAAAAAATAATAATAATAAATAAATAAATACATTCTAACTCACGGCTAAGTTTAATAGTGGAAGTAAAAGCATTTCCACCCTACAATATGATGAGAACTCAAGGGATTATAACTAAACAGCTGTGTAGCCTGAAGAACTTTTCACTGCAGCTAATCAGAAAAAAACGCTATGGAGCAAAAAGGATGGACTTTAGATCGATGGAAAAAGATCATGTGGTCTTTTGAGTCCAAATTTACCCTGTTTCAGAGAGAAGGTTATCATATCAGGGTAAGAATAGAGGTGGATACAGTGATGCCACCCAGGGCCTAGGGCATGGAGGATGAAGCCTCTGGAGACAGTGTTATGATCAGGGGTTGCTTCAGTTGCTCAGGTCTAGACTCAGCAACATTATGTGGCAATAAAATGAAGTCAGCTGAAGAGGTACTGAATCACCAGGTAAATCACTTCTGTGGAGCTTTTATTCGCTGATGACACGCGCCATATTCCAAAATAATGATCCCTAGATTTATTGGGCTCAAATTGTGAAAGAGTGGTTCAGGGAGCGTGAGACATCACAGAGAAATAAAAGACAGACCTTAACCCCAGACCTTAAGTCCAGACCTTAACCCCAATGAGGATCTTTGGGACGTGCTGGAGAAGGCTTTACACAGCGGTCCGACTCTCACATCATCACTACAAGATCTTGGAGAAAATGTATGTGGTGACGCTGCATCAGCTTATCAAAACAATGCTACAGTTGTAATCAAAGCAAACGGCAGTCTGATGAAATATCAAAATGTTTGTGCCTTTTTGTTTTTGGTCGGGAGTGTGTGTGTATATTGTGTGTATATATACATTGCTCTTTAATGAATAAATAGTTTTGTTGCCAGGTTGAGTAACTCTGTGCAGAAACCCAGGAGCGTGAGAGCAGAGTCCAGATTTAACGGCTCGGTTACACAGCATACGCTCAGCCGAGTAAGCTCTTCTCTCTTTTTTGGGGGGAGTTTATTATGTGCTCAGACAAAGTGTTTTCAGCATTTTAAATCCAGCCTCATCAAGTCTGAATAGCGAGGGAGCGTTTTACAGAGGACACGAGGGAGGAAGAAAAAAACAGGCTCTGTGTGGAAGAAGCCAAAATCCGACTCGCTTCAGGGAAGTTTGGCGCAGTTCATAAGGCTCTCGTCCTGATTATCGAGGAAAGCGCGAACACAGCAGAACACTGTGTGTAAGTGTGTATGGGGACCTGAGGGAAACAGTGAGGTTCAGCTGAGCAGAAGAAAAAATAAAGACCATGTTTGGCCTCTTCACTTTTTCTTTGCCTCAAAAACATATCTTTTTTTTTGCACTGAATTTTGGATGCATTTCTCTTCCTGTGTGTGTGGTTTTATATTAATGTGTGCATACCAAAAAGTTACTCTCTCTTCTTTTTGTTCTTGGTGGGAGTGCAGGGTGAAACGCGACCTTCCACCGCTCCTCCTGATGCCCGAGCAGCTCTGGCTCCAACGCTCCGGCTCTGATTGACGTGTTTTGCTTTCTGACAGCGGCTCTGACCCGAACACACTTCCTCCACACACCGAACTCCAATCTGTCACTCGGGGTCGTGTCTCATTATCCCCCAGGCCTTCTCCTTCATTCTATTACATTATAATTACAGCATTTATTTTAGAATCCATTATAGGTGTCATTATCATCTCCTTACTATTAGCAGAATAAACAGCACTGAGATTAGACCTGCGTCTGATGTCTGCTGCTTTACTTCTAATAAACCACCTGTTTAAAATCAGCAAACCATTTGTCTTTTGTACACATTTTTGGCTAAAAATTTCGTCAACATTAACCTTTACTCAGGTGAAAAACCACAGTGTCAGTGTCAGTATCGGTGCCACAACACATGTTTGTAGATAAGTATTTTTGTATTTTTGCACATTTTTTTTGTTTAAATATCAGTGTTTTTTTTTTTTTTTTCATATTTTTTATATATAGACACTTTGTGGAAAAATCATTACCCTAGACTGGCAAGGAACCATATATGTATGTTAACGCATATACAGTATACACACATCACTGCCTTGGATTTGCAACATGATGACAAGAAAGTTTAAAAAAGTCCTGAAATTTACACTTTTTTTTCGTAAAGTATTTCGATGAACACCCTATAAATGACTCAAACCGATCCGTAGTGTGATGGTGCTGTATTTGACCACAGAGAACCCTGTGGACTGCAGTGGTGTCAAAAGTATTCACATTCATTACTTGAGTAGAAGTATAGATACTAGGGTTTAAAAAGACTGCTTTAGAAGTTGAAGTACTGTATCAACTCAAGCTTTTTACTCAAGTAAAAGTGTAAAAGTACTGGTTGCAAAACTACTTAAAGTATCAAAGTAAAAGTAACGTGAGGGGGAAAAAAGCATTAAGGATAAAAGCTTAGGCTGTGCCACGGGCCTATATACCGCACTAACACCTCATTAAAAAAAAAGAAAAATGTGTTGTTTTTTTGTTGTATTTTTTAACGGCCATAGTGATTTGGGATACTGTATATGGCCAGTGGCGGTTTTAGGGTAGGGCGAAGTGGGCAGCTGCCCAGGGCGGCATTTTTTTATGTCACGTGGGGGGCGGCACACGAACCTGGAGTAAAAAATAATAATCTTTGCCGCTAAGCGGTTTTCTATTATCTGTGATACCTGCACCCGCGCCGCTCCTGACTGAGCCGCACAGACGCTGAGCGAGCGGAGAAGACCGCGCGGGGGGGGGGGGGGGGTCTGGGGGGCGGGGGTGTTTGAGCGGAGAGGAGAGCGGAAGACGGGGGAGGGGCGGCGGGGGGGCGCAGAGTACAGTTCACCTCTACCAAATGAAGGGGACAAGAAGGGGGCTAAATTATGTCTACCTGACTTTCTTACAAATAACGCACATTTCATTCAAAATATTATAAACACACACCAGTAATTTGCACTTTTTTCATTTATTTAATTGTGTGAAATGGCAAATAAAAATAGCTAATAAAAACGATTATGATGTGGAGGTGAATTGGTTTAGTCTTGACTTCTGGTCGTGAGTGACAGCGTTGGGGGAAATCTGTTGATTGTCGAATCGTCGATTATAAAGTAAACACAGCGATGGAGAAAAAAAGGCCAAAGCTGTCAGAGGTCCAATTTAGAAAAAAAAAGAAAATAAGATGAGGAGAAACGGGCTAAAAATAAATGTATGCAACAATGTTCTCTCTGTATGATTAAGTTATTCATGTCATCATGTTAATTAGTGGTATAACGTTAACTCTTAGGTTTGTTAAACTTCTTGCTTATGATGCTTGCTATGCTTACCTTGCTAAAAACACATACAAAATAAAAGCCTAATTTACAAACTATCAAAGAAATTCTAATGGTTTCTATTAAATATCACAAAATGTAACCACAAAATTATGCTTTGCAGCAAGACTGTTGCAAGTACAGTTATTTATTTCCATTGTTTATTATGTTAATGTTGGCTATAGCCAATATATTTACAATATATTTACAGTATACTGTAAATAGCCAGTTTAATTTACATATGTGTAGATAGTTTAAAAGACATTTTCCATTTGCTATAACTCTGTTACGTGACAAAGCATATAATTTGAGGCAGTAAATTAACCAAGGAGCTAATTGTTCCTCCCTTAGATTAGATTATATTAGATTAATAAAGTGTCCAATGACTGCCATCAAAAACCATGAGCCTCTTTGAGCTTATCACTTTTATGCACGATAAGGATCTATCTGAGATCTACCCCAACTTTTGGACTGCTCTCAGGATTGCACTTACATTGCCAGTGACTGTAGCTCAAGCAGAGAGGAGCTTTTACAAACTCAGGTTAATCAAGACATACCTGAGGTCAACCATGTCTCAGGAACGGCTCACTGGCCTTGCTGTCATAAGCATAAATCATGCAATAGGGGAACATAGCTCATATGATGCCATTATTGATGACTTTGCATCTAGAAAGGCCAGAAAAGTCAGATTTTAGTTTCAGTTTGTGGTTTCTGTTCTGCAGTGAAGTAAATAAGTTATTTTTCTTCAGTGTGATTTGTTATATATTAATTCTATATTTATATAGTATTTGTTTGTACACAGTACATTTATTTAAGTTATGAGTAGTTTGCAAAATGCAAAATGTGCAGGTTTTTTTTTTTTTTTTTTTTTGGGGGTGGGGGGGGATATAATAACTAGTTGCCTATAAGTATTTTAATGGTGCAAAAAGTTAAACTTCAGAGGCATGTCATCGGTAACCTTTATTGGAATGTAAATGTACATCCAAGCTTAGCTGGAAGAATCTGAGAGGGCAATATACAAGAAAATTAGTGTACCCAGGTCAGGCTTAGTAACAATTACCCTTGTATGGTTGTCTACAATAAACATTAGTGCTGTCAGAATGAATGATTAATCCAAGTAATTAATAAAAAAATATATATATATACAGTATATATATATATATATATATATATATATATATATATATATATATATATATATACACACAGTATATATATATATATATATATATATACATATTATGGCAAGCCGTTTAGGAAAATATTCATGAGAGAATTGAATGAAAATATCGATATATATTGAATGAAACTCGATATATATGGAATGAAACTCGATATATATTGAATGAAACTCGATATATATTGAATGGATTCTGAATATATGGAATGAAACTCGATATATATTGAATGGATTCTGAATATATGGAATGAAACTCGATATATATTGAATGAAACTCGATATATATTGAATGAAAACTCGATATATATTGAATGAAAACTCGATATATATGGAATGAAAACTCGATATATATGGAATGAAAACTCGATATATATGGAATGAAAACTCGATATATATGGAATGAAAACTCGATATATATTGAATGAAACTCGATATATATGGAATGAAAACTCGATATATATGGAATGAAAGCTCGATATATATGGAATGAAAACTCGATATATATTGAATGAAAACTCGATATATATGGAATGAAAACTCGATATATATTGAATGAAAACTCGATATATATGGAATGAAAACTCGATATATATGGAATGAAAACTCGATATATATGGAATGAAACTCGATATATATGGAATGAAACTCGATATATATGGAATGAAAACTCGATATATATGGAATGAAAACTCGATATATATGGAATGAAAACTCGATATATATTGAATGAAAACTCGATATATATGGAATGAAAACTCGATATATATGGAATGAAAACTCGATATATATGGAATGAAAACTCGATATATATGGAATGAAAACTCGATATATATGGAATAGATTCTGAATATATGGAATGAAACTCGATATATATTGAATGGATTCTGAATATATGGAATGAAACTCGATATATATTGAATGAAACTCGATATATATTGAATGAAAACTCGATATATATTGAATGAAAACTCGATATATATGGAATGAAAACTCGATATATATGGAATGAAAACTCGATATATATTGAATGAAACTCGATATATATGGAATGAAAACTCGATATATATTGAATGAAAACTCGATATATATTGAATGAAAACTCGATATATATTGAATGAAACTCGATATATATGGAATGAAAACTCGATATATATGGAATGAAAGCTCGATATATATGGAATGAAAACTCGATATATATTGAATGAAAACTCGATATATATTGAATGAAAACTCGATATATATGGAATGAAACTCGATATATATGGAATGAAACTCGATATATATGGAATGAAACTCGATATATATGGAATGAAAACTCGATATATATGGAATGAAAACTCGATATATATGGAATGAAAACTCGATATATATGGAATGGATTCTGAATATATTGAATGAAACATGACGTCATCGAAACACAGCGCCATCTTTAGAAAGCATGAGTGAGTCTGCGAGAAACTTGGTTGCTGCGATTTTACGAAATGAAGAGATGGTCAATACTCTGGTTAATGCGTGTACGGCCCAGAGTGGTACCGTAAGCCGCACTCAATATCGGACCACGGATGAAGAAATGTATTCGCTATTTCACCGCGGAAGACCAAACACAGTGGTCCCTCCCACTCCTCAGGTACAGGAACCGGCTGTATCAACTCCTGTCTACAATCTACGTCCGTTCACTCGAAAGGGTCCAAGACAGAAGAGGTGAATTATAAGAAAAAATATTACAGTGATTAAAAATGTATGTTGGTCCTATGTTGGAACTTTAAACACATTTCCGACTAGCGCTACAGAAGAGATTTCCACATTCGAATACGTTTACACCTGCTACGGGTTGTTATTGCATTTTCCTCCCTAATGTGTCACAGCTGCGTTTGGTTTTCCCAGTTAATTTGCGTTGTATATAAGCCAAGCGTTTCGAAGTAGGCTGTTATGGTCAGTTTCTTTGTGGTTTGCTCTAATTAATTTCGCTCTCTGTGAATAATTTAATGCGTGACCTGTTGTTGGCTACGAGCTCGCCTTATGCCTAATTCTGTTTGCACATCAACTGGACTCTTAACAGCTTCGGCTTGATTGCCTTTGTTTTTGAATACGAATCAGTGAATGTATCCGTCTTCACTCTCGCTACCAAACATCACTTTATACAACACTAGTGTAAGTACTCGGACGGGAAAAAGAGGAGGAAATGGATTATAGAAGTAGTTAAAATGTTAATGCAAAACATCAGCTTTGTGTAATAAGTGATATTGTTTCAGGTTGATGCCCAGGTACATATCTGCCTCCAACAAAAATGAACACTTATTAAAATATATATATATATTAATAATAATAATGATATTTTCATTTGTTTGTTACATTATATGGTATTGGTTTCAACGGATCCCCAGGGGTCATGTGATTTAGTTTAGATTTTCTAATTAATATTTATAGGTACAGTTGTTCACATTTCATTATTAAATCCAGCGCATAACTGTTCAAAACATCTTTTACTAAACATTTTGATTTCACTTGTGGTGCAGGTTAAACTTTAGGCAGATATACATTTACTGCAAAATTTCCATTAAATTCTGTTCAGTCTTGTTTGCGTGCTGCTGTTACATAATCTGCCCTATAACTTCACTTCTACATTTTGATTTCATTTTTGACAGTTAAATTTCAGAAAATAAATTTTTCAGAATTTTCTTAAATTCCGTCTAGCCAGTTTTGTGAGACATTGACAAAATCTAGCTGGACAGACTGGGAGCATAGGGACTCCCCCATAGGTCATCCTGGCTATATGCTGATTTATTTATTTATTATTATTTTTCTTATATTTAAGGTTTCATGCAGATTCACATTCTGTCGCTCAACTTTTCACAAAAGAGGTGATTCTTCTGCCAGACCATACATATACGAATGTCCCAAGGCGTGCAACAAAAGCTTGGCTATTTGAAAATGGACACATTAAGTCTGCTTTGGAACTTAGCTGTACCTGGGACTCTATCAAAGTAATGCAGGCAATAACTGAGGCCTTCCAGCCGATTGTGGGTTCATGCAGGTAAAAGTATTTTAACAATAATCATAAGTTTTAACCTGTTAATTGTATCTGTTTTAGGCTTTTGTGTTAGTACAAACCTATTTTAATTGTACAAGATAAATTCTTAAATTGTATATAGAAGTTTATTGTACATTCTGAATAGCTAAGTTTTAGTGATGTAAATCAAATACAGTAATGTTAATGCATTAATGTTGCTCCCAGTACTGTAAGTAAGTCTTGTTAAGTTTAAGAGAAATACTTGAACTATCCTTTTGAACTTGTATTCTAAAAGTAGCATCATGGCTATAATGGGTAGAATGCAATTTGTTACTTTTGTGCAACCAAAACATTTATCAATTTATTATGTCACAAATGTTTGACTTGCAGTACTTGTTTTCTCCACAGGTTACAGATTTTGTTACCATGCCATAATAAACTAGTGGAGCCATCCCTTAGCCCCAAACAAACTCTGACTGGTGCGCTTGTGAAAAAACTGTTTCATCAGAAGTCCATTTATGTCAGACCAGACAAGGTGCTTATAACGGAGGAAAATGAGCTTGTAAGTAATGTTGAAGAGAGAGAAATGCATGCATACAAATGTATACTGCCTGGATATATTTACTGCCTATATACTGCATAGAAATACACTGCCTGGTCAAAAAATGCACTTTTTCAGAAGGTTAAAATTATTGAGCTATATCAAATAAAGAAAACGAGATTTGAAATTACTGAAACTGGGTTAAGAACCATTCAACACATTATCAAAACCTGGAAAAATAGTAATGTGATGGGGACTCGCAGGATTAGGACTATATAGCCGTGTCCATAAGAAAAACCTCTAGTAAGTGAAACTCAACTTATCAGAAAAAAGGCTTCAGTTTGCTAGGAAGTGTAAAGATTGGACTTTGAAATATACATGGAAAAAAGGTCATCCAGATTGGCCAGACAGGGTACATGGCTAAAACGTTTCCTGCTCAGATTAGCACAGTCACGTGGCAAATAAATTAAACTAGTAATGTTATTTTGGACCCAGTAACATTTCTCATCTTAATTTATTTAAATTTGCAGTCAGTTCCAGATGGAGACAGTCAACATACAAACAGCAGTGAACCCCAAGAAGCATCAGATGACATAAATGGTATTTTCATCTACATGTACAATGCATCTTAAAAAATAAGAATATTATTAAAGTTCACTTCCTATGTTAAAAACAAAACTTGCATTCTGATATAATTTCAATGATTACAGCTAATATGAGAATTTTTATAAAATCCAGTACATCAGAATATTGGAATATTTTATTTTGAGTTTGAATAAATGACTGTTCATACAGTATACAGTAAATACAATGCATCTGTCTAGTTCAGTGTACTGTACGCAGGGGGACCATTACATACAGTACTTGAAAGTTGTCCTGAAGATGATCATTGTCACCCAGAAGGTGCTGTATTGAAGCATAATCGTGGAAAGTTGGCTGGAAGGGAGAAGTGTGGTAGGGAAAGGTGCATAAGCAGCAGGGATGACTGAAATCCTAGCAAAAAACAAAGCTGATTCAACGTTAGAGAGCAAGGAGAAGAGTGATGCTCGGCAGTGCATCAAGAGCCACAGTTTCCACAGTTGGGTGGTGATGCCATGAACACTTGCTATTCTTGGTTAACTGTCTTTTTCAAAGTCAATCCTGCTGTCTGGCAGAAGGTTTCTGAGCACTCCATGCTTTTGTCTACTGACAAACTTGGAGTGCCACAGGCTGATCTCTCCCCCTCCCTTGCCATGCCACACAGATCACAAGTTTGACATTTGTGTTGTACAGGTTTCCCCTTCCCCCTGAGTAAATATTCTAATATTTTGAAATGCAGGACATTTGCATAAAATGGCATGAAAATTGGCATAAGTTACACATGTCTAAGTACAATAATGTAAATCAATACAACCATAACTGAAGAAATATAATTTATTTTTTGTTTAGTTTTTTTACTCATCTCTAAAGTTATTGTCTCCACAGATGCCACACAGTCCCTCTCCAATGGTGATCAAATTGTCTGGTGTGCAGCCAACCAAGCTGTTTTTACAGATGATCCTAGCATCTCTAAAGACAACAATACCATGTCTAGTTGTGCTGCCATCATTACTATTGATAGTATTCACACCTTGCCCAGTCAAGCTTCTGTAATCTCCAGTGGCAACACAGATGTCTTTCCCATTGTATCATCTGCTATCTGCAGTAATCCCACCAATGGCTTGTCCTGTGGCACAAATTCAAATGATGACCCACATACCCATTCAGCTACTCGCACATCTGCCGTATCCAGTGATCATACCCCTCCCATCTCAGGTGCTATATCCTCAACTGCCTCCAGTGCATCCAGCTATAATTTAACCAGAACCCCCTACAGGTTAAATTTTTGCATTATTCTGTTTTTAAAAAAATCTTTTTTTAGTTTGTTACAATGTTTGTTTACAAAACTACCATATGCAAAATAATTATTGTATCTTGACCCTGCAAACATGTTTCAGTTCATATACGTTTTTTTCCTTTTGTAGTACTTATCAGGACCTATTTGAGGAAGAATATCTATCTGATGATCCTGATCTCCAAGAAGCCATTTCAAGATCTTTGACTGCTAGAACCAATGAGAGGTCAGAAATAGTCTTGGACTAAATTACAATTCTTAATGTTTTTAATAGAAATCTTTAACTGATGAGAATAAGTTGATTGAGAAAGCAGCTGCACATTTGTTACCTCTGCAGAAAAAGGCTACAATGAAGGCTAGGGTTGGGTATCTCTTGGCTACCGGTGCCGAATTGATGCATTTAAAACCGTACCAGTGCCTGAACCAATATTTAAAAACATGAAATGCTGGATAACATATTAAAGAATGGTCTTTTATTTTGTTTTAAGTCAGAATGTAAAAACATGGACACTCGTATTAGTACGAGATTAGTTGGATTTGTATTAAAGCTTTCATGTCCTTTTTCCTGTCGGGAAATGATTTTTCATGTGACACCAAAATCTGCACTCTGATTTGATTCTAGTACATACCGGTTATATAGGTACCTGTGTCATATTGGCACTGAGTTTCGCTACCCAGCCCTATGGAAAATTCCATCTCTACCTCTGTAGTTAAGATATTTGCAAAGCTACAAACCTGATTTAATATTATTAAATGCATAATATCAGGATTTTCCCATAGATCATTTTTGTTCCACGTTAGTTATATTTACCTCAACACTAATTACATATTTATTTTAGTGATTCAATGATGAGTTTGGAAGGAATAATGGAACAGATTACTTCAAGAATAAATAATGACGACACTGTGCGCTTTAACATCATAAGAAGGAATGTGTGGGATGGAGCTTCCAGAGCCATGTGCCGATCCAATTTTGCACCAGAAAAGAAGATGGATATAAAGTTCACAGATGATTACGGAATATCCGAGGGTGCTGTTGACAATGGAGGACCTACCCGGGAGTTTTTCCGGTTATGCCTTCAGGAAATCAAGGATAATATCGGAATCTTTGAGGGTCCACTTAATGCAGTGGTTCTCAAACTTTTTCTGTCATTCCCCACTTAAGGGGGTGAGCGAATTTTCAAGCCCCACTTGTCAACAAAATAATAACGAAATCGGCCAAGTTTACTGTTTATTGAAATATCAATTTCTAAACCAATAAGATCAAACACCACCAAGTTAAAAAAAAGATAAAATACACGTGCAATTGTTACAAGGCTCACGTTGTCACTTATCTTTGCATAATTGACCCCATGTTTATTAGCTGCTCAGCAATCGTTTGTAGCTTTTTTTGCACTGGCCAATTCTGTATGCAACTTTGAATGAAGCCATTTGTGCTTTGCTGTCCACTGATTCAGATTTTACCATGCGATTATCCTGCTGTCTGTATTCTGCCAGCTTTCTTTCAAAGACGTCCAGTGGTTTATTAACGTGACTGGAGTGTGTTTGTCTCTAAGTGTCTTCCTAATTTGTTGGGTCTCATGCGGTCTGCTGCCAGCAGTTTAAGACACAAAACACACACGGGACTCTCCTCTGCCCCCACCATCCGCACCATGAATCCAAGCTGAAGATAGACTTCATTAGGGGCGGGTGATATAACCAAAATCTTCTAACACGGTAGAAGCTATTTTCTACCTCGATAACGATATATATCACAATATAGCAATTTGTATGTGAAAATGCATAAATAAAAATGAAAACACAAAGAAACTGTTTTACATGATGTAATTTTATTTAAACTGTGAATTGCTGAGGTTTGCCGCATTTTTTTTACTTTGGCCATATTCGTTTGGATGCTTGTATTTCAGATGATAGAAAAGGTTTGACGTGTTTCCACCACTTGTTAAAACAGTGCACTTGTGTACTTTCCAAATCACGTTCATCTCATTCGTATCACTTTTCTTCTACCCAAACTAATTCCACACCACAGACGAGGCACCTTTTTTCTTTACAATCTCCTCGTTCTTGGTTTTGTCACATGTAAGCAAACTCACTGCTGCTGCACTTCTTCCATTGTCGAAGTGAATGTGAAGCCAAACACATCAAAAGTGGGACGAAACCGCGGCACCCGATTGAACCGAATATCTGCGCAAATGCAGCGCAGCGCGACTACCTGAATAGCGCAGTGATGATCTGGTTTATTTGCGCAGCCCGGTGGATCGCGCAGCGCCGCTCGAATCACAAACCTGCGCGACTCACTGTGTTTTATTTAAAAACTATTTATTTAAAATGTCAGGACTGTTTAATATTGTTTCCGCCTTGCCATGCCTGGTTTGTACGTGCGCATCCCAGTGGGGTAAAATGTATTTTGATGGTCGGCGCGGTTTATTTCTGTCAGAGACACACACCGCTGCCCAGTGGGTCGCGCAGGTTTGTGATTCGAGCAGCGCTGCTTAAGTTTGTCCGACGTTAAACCGTTATTGTTCCACTATGGTTCCACTTTTTCTCCCGGCCCACAACTGATGTTATTTTAAATTTACTTGTATTAATGATCCATTTATTTGTGTGTGATTGTTTAGTTTTGAGCGTACGCTCTTCATTATCAATAAAGAAAAGCATGAATTAGAATAGGAACTTTCCTGTTTTTCCTCCCGTTCATTGCGCCCCACCTGTCATGTCTGTATTCCCCACTAGTGGGGCGCGCCCCACAGTTTGAGAACCACTGACTTAATGCTAGAGTTCTCGCATGCAATTCCAGAGGTACTTTTTTTTTTTTTTTTTTTTTTTTTTTTGTATTATTAACTGGTATTGTATTTTTATTTGTTATGCTTTAATTTTATATTATATATAATTTGATTTCTATAACTTTGGGACAATATAGGCACTTTAGATATTAGGTTCCTTATGTTAACATGAGAGCTTGCTGTACTATCATTAGACAAAGTCGGATAATTGGTCATAATGTTCAATTTTATTTACTATCAACAGCAATGAAAGACAACGGATACTTCCGTGCTGGTCAGATCATGGCGATGTCACTTGCTCATGGGGGACAGAGTCCGTGCTTCTTATCTGATGTTTTGTATGAATGTCTTCAAAAGGGTCCAGACAATGTAAAGGCCAAAATCGAACATATTAGTGATGATGAAACAAGGTCACAGGTGCAATCGGTGAGTTCTCACCCCACCCTCCTCTATGATTTTACTTAATTACTAGTTCACTACTAACCATATACTTTAATCTCAGTAATTGTATGTATTGTACTTATGTTAATGTAATATTTTAGATTTTGGAAGCTGAGACAGACTCTCAGTTGGAAGATGCGGTTGCTAGTGCAGCCAATTTGATTAGTCTTGCTGGTCATAATGTGCACGTAACACTGAAAACCAAAGAAGAGACTGCAATGGACTTGGCTCATTGGTATGTCCTCCAGCGGACCCGTGCACCTTTTGAAAGGTATTCTTATTTCCTAGCAGAAAAGGAGATTTAGATTAAAATAATTATTTTGATTGTGTAAAGCTGCTTTGTGAAATTGTTAAAAGCGCTATACAAAAAGTTTAATTTAGTTTTGTGGTTAACAGTTGCTAATGTTGTGCTTTGTTAAAAATTATTTGCCTACTTTACTACTGTACAATACATGAACTGGTACTCTGGCTGTCCAAGAAACACCTCACTGTTGCAACAGAATTAATTAAATAAAAAAATTAATATGGGCATTAAGTAAAAATACAACTGTGATTAATATATTTTTTTATATTATGATGATGGAAAACGTATAGAGAAAAAGAAGAGAGAGCGAGATAGATGGCTAAATAGATTGTATGGACACAAATTTAATTTGATAAATTAGCCGTCATAGAAACGAATACAGAATTTGGACTTTATAGGATACATTTAATTTTAAGATTGAATAAGGGTTTTTCCTTAATTATCTTAACTATAATTGGTTTGTTTACATGGTGATGTACAGTGGATCCCCTGCAGATTTTGTAATATGCCCTCTAACTTGGCCCCAAAGCATGATGCTTCCATCTCTGGGTTTGACTGTAGCGATGGTGTTCTTGGGGGACATAGTCAGCATTTTTCTTCCTCCAAAGCACTTTTTTTTTAATTCTTTTTTTTATTTACAATTCTTCTGTTCATTGGCAATCTTCAGATGTACATGTGCATACTTGGGGAGAGGGGGACCTTGCGGGTGCTAAAGGTTTTCAATCCATCTTGATGTATTCTTACCAATACTACAAGCTCCTCCTACAGTATGTATTTCTGGGCTGATCCTTCACTTTTCTCATGATCATCCTTACCCCATGAGATGAAATCTTGCATGGAGCTCCAGAACAAGGCAATTTGATTATTTTCTGGTTGCAAATCACTTTAACAGTTTTCTCAAGCTTTTATACCCACAAGTTATTGTTAGGAGCCCTTTTTTTATTTTATAAAATGTTTTTATTGATTTGTGTACATGAGCATACAACCATTCTGTGAGAGCTAGAATTATTAGTAGGTAGGGGATCAAATGCTTATTTTATTCAATGAAATGTAACTCAATTGATGACATGTATGTAATTAAAAAAAATAATCTAGCAAGTTTGATATGAAGGTGTCTGTTTTCATTGGCAGTTGATTTATTTTTTTTCCTTTTGGAACTTATTTGTAGCATTGTAAGTTGGTAGAACTTATGTCAGACATTTAAACTTTATTTATTTTTAGGTTTTGTGATGGCTTAAAAGCTCTTGGTGTCTTAGACGCTCTCCAGAGATACCCTCTGCAAATGATGTGTCTCTTCATGAAGCCTGAAAAGGCTTTAACAGCAGCTGACCTGGAGAGTCTGTTTCAAGTAATTCATTCTGAAAGGGGGAGTAATAGATTCCAACAGGAGTCCCACACCCTTGCTTTTTGGCAAGACTATCTTCAGGATGCTGAATGTAAGTTCCCTGTATCGAATAAAAAAAAAAATTGTTCACACACGTTCTTTACTATTCAAATTCTATTATACTTTCAAGTGCGCATCTGTTATGCTGCTGTGGGGGGGGGGGGAGTTGCCTATTTGTGTATTTAGCACACATGTGTCAAGATCAGTAATTTTGATCGCTTTTTCGTGTCCACCACACCATGGTAAAAATATTAACATTCCTATCCTCCTTCACATCAACATTCCACTCTCTTCACCAGCTACTGTAGTTGAGAACCCTGTTTGCCTATTGTCTGATGCTAGGTAGGTTGAGTAATATAGGTTTGTAATGGTAGATTTCGTTGTAAATTGTCAATTTTGTTAAACTTTAAAAAAAATTTAACACTTTACACAAGGTCATATCACTGTATCCAAAAGACATATTTGCAGGCTTAAAGTAGTCTTGCATCACTTTTTCATTACTTTAGTTATACTGTGCCCTACAATTCAATTCAGCAGCAAAAGTAATCATTATTTAATCTTGTTGCTCCAATTCTGTTTTTCACAGTTGAGAAAGATGTCTCGCTGGAAGAAATTCTTGTTTTCTTCACTGGATGTGACCGCATTCCTGCACTAGGTTTCTCTCCAAAGCCATCCCTCGAGTTCATCACCTATTCACGATTTCCAGTGGCCAATACTTGTGAAAATATTCTTCGCGTTCCAATACATGTAGAATATGCAAACTTCAAATCTGATATGGATTTTGCTATACGCAACTCCCCAGGTTTTGGAAGGGCTTGAGAGCTTTTATCTTGGAAGGCTTAGAGTGCTTTTTTTTTTTTTTTTTTTTTTTTTTTCCCCCCACCCCGCCAATTTTGCAGTGGACAAAATGGACTGCAGTTTATGTTCAGACAATTACCTTTTTTTTTTTTTTTTTTTATGTAAAATGTTTGAAAATTCAATTTTAAGCAACTATTCAGTGTTTTGCATGCTAAGGTTTTTGGCATGTTTACTTTTTGGGCTGTTTGTGTTTTGCCCAGCAAGATCTGATTTACAGTACGAGTTCAAGTTAAGTGTCTACTAATTTGGTAGGATTTAATAGCAGCTAATGTTTATTTTTGGACAACAGACATGTTTAGAATTGTATAATGCTATAATAACTGAATAAGGCCCTGAAAATAAATAGCTTGTTCATGTTCATCAATTGTTCTGAGTCTTTTCCACTTTTTCCCTACCCAAAAGTGTCAATCGAAAGAAATGGAAGCTATCAGTCCCCACTTGATTAGAATATCTTTTAATTCATTGCCTACAGGTAGATATTAATATTTTGTAAATTAGTTTACTGCTAACCATTTGTTTACCTCATTTAATATTTACAAATTCTTGTACAAGCATTCATGTTGAATTAAAGCATTAAACCAATAGACCTGTATAGAGGACTTCAAGCACATTATGGTTAGAAGGTAAAATATTTGAACGGCACAAACTTTTTAAAGGCCATACGCCAGTAAACGATGAACCTGCCTGAGGGCATACAGTATTGGCATAAAGTGTTTTAGTCAATCTTATGCCCTTATTTGAAGCAAGTTACAAGCTGCAACAAAAAGTTCTATTCCATGGTTTCCATCATCAGTCAATGGATTTATTGGTCTTAGCTCCACATCCTGCTGGTGTTGATCTTGATGGTGTTGCATTTGTACAAGATGTTGTCTTTGACTTTGAGGAAGATTTAACATTCCAGTTGTCCACAGTTGCAGCGGGGACCTATTTTCCATTGTCCTCAAGCTGTGGTGGTTCCACTGGTTTCTAAATTCATCAACAGATCTGTTGATTCTTGGAAGATAAACATGGTGGAGAGCCCTAATGTGATGTGGGTCTGTGCTATTTAAAAGTCCAACATTTTCCATAAAGAGGAAAAGGTCTTTAAAATATGCTGACACAACCCTGTTCAATTCTCCCCACAGTCTTTCAATTCTCTGGTTATGTACACTACTTCCAACCATGAAACTACCCCGGTTTCCACCACGATTCTCAATCATAAATCGTGCAATATTGATGTTCTCACCACCAGCATCACCCCTGACATGATATGGAAGTCCAAAATTATTGACAGCATCCTGGAAAAGTTGCAGGGCAGTTGAAGCTCTGTTGTCTGTACAACATCTCAGGTAGGTAATGCAGCGACTGTATCCATCTACTCCACCATGAAAAACAAATCCCCATGGATTTAACTTGTGATTTGTGTCGGTATGCCTGGAATGAGAAAAAATTTTTGGGTCAACTTTTAAACCAGCTTACATCAAATTTTAACTCCTTTGCCAATGCTGCTGTACTTACTTTTTAACTATATAGTACATGGACACTGATGACATAATTATTTAAATGTAAAAAAAAGATAGTGGGGGATGGGGTGTATTGTAAAGCAAGTATTTTTATAAGGATCTCTTAAAATGCAATGAATGTTATAAAACTCCAGAGATCTTTTTCTTTAGAGACCAAAATAAATTAAATATATAGGAGGTTATAGAAATGTAATGAAATAAAACTCCATAAATTGTAAAATAATTAAATAATTGCTATTATCATGACATAATAAACTGACCAGGCAAAAAAAAAAAAAAAACTCACCACCTGATTTTAAATGAGCAAATTAAGAGATTCTTTAGATAAATCCTGCACTAATTAATATGGTTCAGGTAGTGTTATGATCTGGGGTTGCTTAAGTTAGTCAGGTCGATGTTAAGCGATGTCATGTGCACAAAAATGAGGCCAGATGACTGAATTACCAGGGTTTTGAAGGGATTTTTTCTTTCATGATGGTACGAGCGTATTCCAAAATGACGATTCCAGAATTTATCAGGATCAAATTGTGAAAGTGGTTTAGGGAGCATGTGACGACATGGTCAGACAGGTATTGGCCAACACAGAGTCCTGACCCAGGGGCGTTTCTACTGTAGGATTTTCAGTTAAGTGGGGCTCAGCCCCCATAGATGGTTATTTGGCTTGTTCAGAATCAGTACTCAAATCCTCTTGATCACACACGCTGTTTACCGTATAAACCTTTTACTTTGTACAGGTACAATCAGAAAAATGTAACCAGAAAACAGCATATAACTTTAAACTTACATTGATTAGCAATATAAACAACACACCTACAGTATGAGGCTGGACAATGGAATAAACTGTGTGGGGGCCAATAATGTCAAACATTTATCTGTTAATTCTTTGACAATACTGCTGCTTTTTGTTGGAAACTGGCAGACATAAAAAATGTGAAAAATAGTTTCTGATGCAGTGACTTCAATCAATGTTGGGGACACAGTGTTAATGTGCCTGAGGGACTGCACTTTCAGAGAACTGAACTGTAGAACTGACCATAGAACTGGAGATGGAAGGTTTTTCCAAGTCACATGGGAATAAGTCTCCAAATGAGCAGCAGGTAAGAATAGAACATCTTTTTATTTTCATGTGACTTGAAAAACCTTCCATCTACAGTTAAATATAAATATTAAAACTTTGATCATGTTATCTAGTTTAATTTGGTGTTTTAGCTACATACAGTAAATAAGACAGTAGGTTCTCAATTCAACCCCTTAAAATTTCATACAGTTGTGTTCAAAATTATTCAACCCCCAATGCTGTAAAGGGTTTTAGGGAATTCAGTGTACATTTGTAATTGTGTTCAAAATTAAATCTTAAGTACTTTTTAAAGAACCAAATGTAACTAAAATGGCATAAATTGTTTTTGTAATACAGTATTAAATGTTTTTTTATGTGATTTCTTCATCGACACAATTATTCAACCCCTTAAAGACTACCAAGAACAGAGGTTCATTCAAGTGTTTTCGATCAGGTATTGTAAATACTTGTGGATATCAACGAGCAGCAATCAAGCATAATAAGCACCAATTAGGCAGATTTAAAATGACTGAGATACTCAGCTCCTTCTAGACATTTACTGGTGTGTTTACAAACATGGTGAAGTCAAGAGAATGGTCCAGGAAGACAAGAGAAGAGGTGATTTTCTCTTCACAGGAAGGGCAATGGCTATAAGAAGATTGCAAAGATGTTAAACATTCCAAGAGACACCATAGGAAGAAGCATCATTTGCAAATTCAAGGCAAAGGCCACTGTTGAAACGCTACCTGGTCGTGGCAGAAAGAAGATGCTGACTTCGACTGCTGTGCGCTACCTGAAGCGCAAAGTGGAGAAAAGTCCCCGTGTGACTGCTGAGGAACTGAAAAAAGATTTGTCAGATGCGAGTACTGAAGTTTCAGCTCAGACAATAAGGCACACACTGTGTAATGAAGGCCTCCATGCCAGAACTCCCAGGCGCACCCCCTTGCTGTCTCCAAAGAATAAGAAGAGTCGACTGCAGTATGCCAAAGGTCATGTGGACAAACCACAAAAGTTTTGGAATAGTGTTCTGTGGACTGATGAAACAAAATTAGAACTGTTTGGGCCCATGGATCAACGCTATGTTTGGAGGAGGAAGAAAAGAACACTTTGCCTGCTGTGAAGCATGGTGGGGTGTCAATCATGCCTTATTGGGGCTGTTTTGCTTCTGCAGGTACAGGGAAGCTTCAGCGTGTGCAAGGTACCATGAATTGTCTTCAGTACCAGGAGATATTGGAAGAAAATGTGATGCAGTCCATCACAAACCTGAGGCTTGGGAGACGTTGGACCTTTCAACAGGACAATGATCCCAAGCATACCTCCAAGTCCACTAGAGCATGGTTGCAGATTAAAGGCTGGAACATTTTGGAGTGGCCATCACAGTCACCAGACTTAAATTTGATTGAGAACCTCTGATGGGACTTAAAGAAAGCAGTTGCAGCACGCAAGCCTAAGAATGTGACTGAACTGGAGGCCTTTGCCCATGAAGAATGGTCTAATATACCCGTAGATTGCTGCAAGACACTTGTGTCAAGCTATGCTTCACGTTTAAAAGCTGTTATAACTGGGAAAGGATGTTGTACTAAGTACTAAGAATGAATGTCACGTGGGGGTTGAATAAAACCGATAATGATGTGAGCACAGAAAAGACATTTGTGGTTATTTCATTATAAATGTTATCTTGTACTGTATTTGTCTGACTTACAAGTGCCTCTTTGGTTTAATTGTAAACAAGATGACTGAAATGATCAAAATCAATGTCAAACTGGCCCAAACACTCAATTTCAGTGTGGTTTGAATAATTTTGAACACAACTGTAGCTACTCGGCTATTTATTCAAATTCATTAATATAGACAAACATTGTTTTAATGTAATTAAACAAAGCATATTCTTAATATCATTCTTTGTTTTTGTTTCTGTTCATTTAAAAAGTAACTTTTTCTAAATCAAAGTGACAAAAACCCTACTCTAAGGCTAATAAATGTATTTTACGATTTGGGACATTATTTAATACAATACAAAAAATATTTATTACATAAATATTTATTACAAAATTTTTTTTTTTCTATCTCTGTAAATCACACTGCTATGCAGTTAAACCGTGCACTGAATGCTGTCTGTTACTATTTTTAATAATCTATGTGTATAACTCTATGCTAGTTAATGCCATATGCACTGTGCAATGTTTTATATAGACAGTAAGGTTTTCCAATTAAAACAGCAGCAGAAGATTGTTTTATAAAGTAGACTATAGGTTCATAGAGTCTGGTGTATTAAGCGCTTCATTTTCACTAGAGGATACAGATTTAAGATTTAACTGATTAATCCCTCATGACATTTTGTAAACTGTATTTATGAGAAAGGACTGCACTGATACAGATATAACAATTTATCGAGAAACACACACCTTGACTTAATCCTCCCTCTTTGATGGCGAATTGAAGACCGCGCTGAAAGACGGGAGGAGGTGAAGTCTGCAGACACTTTCATATGAAATTTAAATGGGATGAAGCGATCGCCAATTTGTGTGAAGTTTATGGAGAATTTAAGGTACAAATGTTGGAGGGGCTAAAGCCCCTATAAAAATGACATAGCGACGCCCATGTCCTGACCTTAACCCTGGTGAGAAAGTTGGGATGTGCTGGAGAAGACTTTACGCAGCGGTCTGACTCTCTCATTATCAGTATGTGATCCTGGAGAGAAATTAATGTGACTCTGGACAGAAATAATAGTTGTGATATTGCATAAGCTTTTCAAAATAATGCCACCGCAAATGCAAGCCTTAATCAAAGAAAAAGGTGGTCAAATTAAATATTAGTGTGTGACTTTTTTTGCCTGGACAGTGCACTGTATATTTATTTCACATTAACTGGTCATTTTCGGGCATGTTTTTCCAAGGTCTTTTTTTTAACCCACACAGACCAGATGAGCGAATGGAGTTTGCATTTTTAGGCACAAGCAAGATGTATTTATTTTGCTTGTTTTATTTATTCATTTGTTTGTGTTAAATCATATGTAACATTGTAATGTTGATTTACAATACATACCAGACTTGGTTAGGAGTAGAGACATCATAGACCCGCCGCTGAATGACCCTTCGGCGTCTTAATGCTCTTCCCACTGGATCTATTATTCTTAAACGCTCTCGAACCCGCCACCGCTGAATTCTGATTGCTCTTCCTCTCAAGCTACCAGAGATATAGGTCTCTCCTGACCCAGGGGTTTGCCTTAGAACCTCAGAAATAAGACGATCAAGATCTGTGTTTGAAATGCTGCTGAAACTCCCATAGTCCACTAAACCCAGTTGTGTCCTGTGGTTGTAAAGTGTTCGAATGTTCACAGACAGCATTCGAGATATGGCCATCCAGGTAAAGCCTAAGTCACGCATGTGAATCAGCTGTCTTGCTGCTATTTTGTACCTTAAATAAAAAAAATAAATAACCACAAAATATAGATAAAGCTTACAATTTTTTCTAATATATTAAAACTGACAAAAATTGCATTGAGTTATTAGGTGATTCAATAGGATACTTTTGCCATAAATTCAGGCTGGATGCTACCTTACCCTGACTACTGTTTACTGGCATTTAATTATTGATCTACACTAATTGGAAATTGTTCCCATAGCCATTACTTACCTTGGCCGTCCTCTCTGAGAAGAAGAGTGTGCGTCATCCACTTGTCTTACATCTTCTTGTGTTATTTGATCCAAAATATCACTCAGACACTCATAAATTCGTTCAAGAATAATGTGCAAATTTCTTTCTGCATTGTTTGGTTGAACGCGGTTGCTCATAGCCATAAGGAACATTGCAATAATAGAAATATGATCCTCAAGGTGACGTGATAAATGCTCCAAATAGTTTACATCCCTTGAATTAGAATCAGCTGTGGCAAAAAATTCGTCAAGTTCAACAAAGTAATGAAGTATTTCCGCGGATGCCATTTTAGAAATGGAAAATTTAAAACAATTCTATATATTTAGAATACATTCAATATATATCGAGTTTCATTCAATATATATCGAGTTTCTCGCAGATTCACTCATGCTTTCTAAAGATGGCGCTGTGTTTCGATGACGTCACGTTTCATTCAATATATTCAGAATCTATTCCATATATATCGAGTTTTCATTCCATATATATCGAGTTTTCATTCCATATATATCGAGTTTTCATTCAATATATATCGAGTTTTCATTCCATATATATCGAGTTTTCATTCCATATATATCGAGTTTTCATTCCATATATATCGAGTTTTCATTCAATATATATCGAGTTTTCATTCCATATATATCGAGTTTTCATTCCATATATATCGAGTTTTCATTCAATATATATCGAGTTTTCATTCAATATATATCGAGTTTTCATTCCATATATATCGAGTTTTCATTCCATATATATCGAGTTTTCATTCCATATATATCGAGTTTCATTCAATATATATCGAGTTTTCATTCAATATATATCGAGTTTTCATTCCATATATATCGAGTTTTCATTCAATATATATCGAGTTTCATTCAATATATATCGAGTTTCATTCAATATATATCGAGTTTCATTCCATATATTCAGAATCCATTCAATATATATTGAGTTTCATTCAATATATTCAGAATCCATTCAATATATATCGAGTTTCATTCAATATATATCGAGTTTCATTCCATATATATCGAGTTTCATTCAATATATATCGATATTTTCATTCAATTCTCTCATGAATATTTTCCTAAACGGCTTGCCATAATATATATATATATATATATATATAGTATATATACAGTATATATATATATATATATATATATATATATATATATATATATATACTCCCCTAAAGGATTATTAGGAACACCTGTTCAATTTCTCATTAATGCAATTATCTAATCAACCAATCACATGGCAGTTGCTTCAATGCATTTAGGGGTGTGGTCCTGGTCAAAACAATCTCCTGAACTCCAAACTGAATGTCAGAATGGGAAAGAAAGGTGATTTAAGCAATTTTGAGCGTGGCATGGTTGTTGGTGCCAGATGGGCCGGTCTGAGTATTTCACAATCTGCTCAGTTACTGGGATTTTCACGCACAACCATTTCTAGGGTTTACAAAGAATGGTGTGAAAAGGGAAAAACATCCAGTATGCGGCAGTCTTGTGGGCGAAAATGCCTTGTTGATGCTAGAGGTCAGAGGAGAATGGGCCGACTGATTCAACCTGAGGCGGCGCGGTGGTGGGCACCTCCAGGGTCTGGGTTCGATTCCCCGGCCAGGCTCGATTCCCGTCTCTGTGTGCATGGAGTTTGCATGTTCTCCCCGTGCTTGGTGGGTTTCCTCCGGGTACTCCGGTTTCCTCCCACAGTCCAAAGATATGCAGGTTAGGCTAATTGGCGTTCCTAAATTAACCGTAGCGTGTGATTGGGTGTGTGAGTGTGTGTATGTGTGTGTGCCCTTCGATGGATTGGCACCCTGTCCAGGGTGTACTCCGCCTAGTGCCTGAGATAGGCATAGTCTCCTGGGATAGGCTCCAGGTCCCCCGCGACCCTGAACACAGGATTAAGCGGTATAGAAAATGAATGAATGATTCAACCTGATAGAAGAAGCAACTTTGACTGAAATAACCACTCGTTACAACCGAGGTATGCAGCAAAGCATTTGTGAAGCCACAACATGCACAACCTTGAGGCGGATGGGCTACAACAGCAGAAGACCCCAACGGGTACCACTCATCTCCACTACAAATAGGAAAAAGAGGCTACAATTTGCAGAAGCTCACCAAAATTGGACAGGTGAAGACTGGAAAAATGTTGCCTGGTCTGATGAGTCTCGATTTCTGTTGAGACATTCAAATGGTAGAGTCAGAATTTGGCGTGAACAGAATGAGAACATGGATCCATCATGCCTTGTTACCACTGTGCAGGCTGCTGGTGGTGGTGTAATGGTGTGGGGGATGTTTTCTTGGCAGACTTTAGGCCACGGGCTACCTGAGCATTGTTCCTGACCATGTCCATCACTTTATGACCACCATGTACCCATCCTCTGATGGCTACTTCCAGCAGGATAATGCACCATGTCACAAAGCTCGAATCATTTCAAATTGGTTTCTTGAACATGACAATGAGTTCACTGTACTAAAATGGCCCCCACAGTCACCAGATCGCAACCCAAAAGAGCATCTTTGGGATGTGGTGGAACGGGAGCTTCGTGCCCTGAATGTGCATCCCACAAATCTCTATCAACTGCATGATGCTATCCTATCAATATGGGCCAACATTTCTAAAGAATGCTTTCAGCACCTTGTTGAATCAATGCCATGTAGAATTAAGGCAGTTCTGAAGGCGAAAGGTGGTCAAACACCGTATAAGTATGGTGTTCCTAATAATCCTTTAGGTGAGTGTATATACAGTATATATACAGTATATATATATATATATATATATATATATATATATATATATATAAATTCCTGTTACCTTCCTCACTGGTGCTTGGTTGTAACCTTTCACTTGAATCTTGAGTCTCTATCATCTTCGTCTACTCATCACAACCTTATCAACCGAAAATGCTATTTTATTCAAACGTCCTTGCTGGAGTGTGTGATGTGACGTCATGTGCAGGTGCGATGGATTGCGTACCAACCAATAGGGTGTCAGAATGGTATGTTTGTACTTCTCATCCAACCACAATCAAATTTGCTCCATCGGGATGGCGCAAATTTTTTTTTATGACATGCTGAAATAAAATAGGAGTAATGAGGCTATTTTTAAAATGTAAGGAGTAGAAAGTACAGCTAATTGCGTGAAAATGTAAGGAGTAGAAGTAAAAAGTCGGCTGAAAAATAATTACTGGAGTGAAGTATAGATACCCAACATTTCTACTTAAGTAAGGTAACAAAGTATTTGTTAACAAAGTATTTGGACTGTAAGCAGCAGCGGGCCGAGCACACCGCCCTGAGGGACGTCCCGTGTAACCACAACAACTTTATTTTTCATCAGCACATACGCATAAAACATGTCCAGTGTTAGCAACCGAGCTACAAAGCTAATTGAGTTACAGTAAGAGGCCGTGTGTGTGTGTATGTGTGTGTGTGTGTTTACCCGATTAAGGGTAAATCAGCTCAGTGTGTTATAGCATCACATCACATAAATTTTAAATACAAACCTATTTTCCTGCTTTATGAGTGTTTATGAACAAATGGTGTGTTTAGAGTCGATATGAGTGTATGATTAACTTAAATGCTAAACTCATCGCTGTAAGCTTTCATTAAATGTTAAGTCGTCTAGCGGTACAGGCGTCAATTTCGGCCAAAATGTTCCCATAACAAACTGTATAAATTAAAAATTAATAAATTAAGTAATTGTTTATTTATGAAACTGCTTTGTGGAATTCAAATGCATCTCAATTTCATTGTGTTAATAAACAAGAAGGATTTATTATTTTAAAAAATCCCCCAAATTTTTATAATAATAATAATAATAATAATAATATGTTAGAAGATCAAAATACAAATAATGAAGCACTGCATAGTCATTTAATAAACTATTACTTTACTTTACATATCATTACATCCTTGTTCTTTTATAAAAGATTTTACACACGATCCTGATCTCTGAGGAACATCCCGGGAACGGCGTTCTGCATGATCCAGGGCGACGTTCCAGAAGCGCTCCTGCTCTCTTTAATATTTAACACTTTCCTCTCTACCTTTTGATGGCAGCATCCGCCTTACCCATGATGCTTCAGGGCAGGTGTAAGGAAGCGGATACACACCTCCAGGACTCGAGGGCCAAATAGCAAACGCAGGATGAGAAGAAGAGAGAAAGTCAGCATCTGTTCCTGCTGATGAGGAGCTTTATTTAATTCACTGCCTCAGCTGGAGTATAATTATTAACACCAAACCAGCAGCGATGCCAGAATCCTGAGTGTCGTCCTGTTACCCCTGCCTTTTATAGTATTAACAGGTTTCTTTCAGAAATAGTTCATTATGCAAATTAGCCAATAAAAAAATTAAAAAGAATTTGTTGATTTGCATGTAATTGTACCTTTTTTCCTTCTTCTTCTTCACTGAAATCTTCCTCACTTGAAAGCTCACCGAGACAGCAGGCTTTACTCTCATTTTTCTTCTTAGGATTAATTTAATTATTTTCTATTTTCAGGTGTTGCTACATATCTGAAAACATGGTGTGTGTGTGTGTGTGTGTGTGTATGTCTATTTAAAAGAATTCTGGACATTTTTTAATTCTTTAATAGACATCACACAGTGAATATTTCAGTCAGCTCAGCCCCTGTCCAATCATGAACTACACAACTTATAAAGAGCAAACAATGAGCATACAGCATTTTATCAAGATTCAATAATAACATGAACATTATAACATAACATTACAATTCAACATGATGTAATGTAAACATGTGGATTTCATGATCATGATTTTTTAAATGATCTTTATTAATTTCAGTATACTTTAATTTAATTTGCATAATTTAGGGTTCTGAGTCTTGAAAATGGGCTACACAGAAACTGCATAAGAGTTCTAAAGAGGAACATGTAAACATTTAAATCTGTCTTTAAAATGTTTGTTTAAATTGTTTAATTTGATGCAGGACAAAAGTCATTGCTGATGTTATGTTATTGTTTATATAGCCTACTGTAAAAGCTATGTAGCGTCGGACTGCAACACGGAAAGAGGAGGGCAGACAACAGATTGTGGTGATGAGCAAAGATCGAGGAAATTTTATTTACACACTCGTGCAGAAAAATCAGGCAGTGAATAATGCAGGTAGAGAGGCGTAGTGTTTCAGCGTGGGGGTGCTCGAGTCGTGTCGTCCCCCGAGGAGGGACAACAGCATTCACATACACGGCGCGGCGATAGAGTGGGACCAGCCGAGCTGGAGGACCCGAAGGCGGTGGGAGCTGCCGGACGTTGGCAAGCTATTCTCCAGCGTGTGGTCCTCCGGGGAATGGGTTCTCCGGAACTAGCGGAGTCTGCCGAAAACAAAAACACACTTGACGTTAGTTTATGTTTTTTTTAACATCTCACCTCCTCTGTCGGTTTCCTGGCGTGTTTTTATCTCTCCTCGCGCTTTCCCAGCTGATGAATGGGAATAGGAAGCCGAGGAAATTAAGCAAAGGAAAACGGTTTAAACCCACACCCTACCGAAGTCTCAGCACCAAGGTAGTATGGATTTATGGGCGTGGAAACAATGTGCAAACTTGTGGGAATGCGCATGCGCAGATCCGATAGTTAGCTAAACTCGATGGGTAGCATTTTTCGATTGAACACCGGCTGTGTCTGCTTACGGCGCCCCGCCCCCTTTTCCTGAACCTTGCCGGTGGCCGTGAACTTGAACTTTGTCCGCTGGGGGGCGCGGAGCTGTGTAGTACCCCTATGATTGTTTACCGTGACAATACAATAAACCATAAGCTGTATTTATCTACAGGAACCCTGTTGTAATGTGTAATGTGTTAAATCTACAAACATTGTTATTACTACAAACATTTTTCCCATTTCCTGGTTTTAAACTTTATTTTATACAGTAGCTTTTCCACAGCCATTGGCAACATTTTGCTGTAAAATCTCCATTTTTTTTTGGCCTGCTTAGTTTTTACATTTCTACAGAGTGACATCAATCTTTTCCACCTGAGAAGCACAGGGAAAAACCCTTCCACCATTCCTGCTCAAACACGAATAAAGAGCGCTTCTGCATTTCTCTCATCTCTCTCGCGAGACGGAGCTCAGACACAGGTTCAGGACGAGCTGCACGGCATACTGATCACACAGAGAGAAATGCATTCCGGTTCCACTTTTATGGACCTCAAAAATTAGAACATTTTTCAAGTGAGGCTCATGCAGCAGTGGCGGCGGCTCTGAGGCTTGGAGGAGACACCATGAAGTTTCTCCTTGAAAAGGCAAGAGCTGTATGGGTTCACACGCTGGTTCTTGAGCTCTGAGGCGTGCTGCGTTCCAGGTGAACACCGACATGTCATTAACATTCTCCTTCACCGATACAGCCTCATTAAAATCTCATTAAATCAATCCTGCACTGACGTTTCATCCTTTATGAATTTGTACCTTAGTGTCATGAACACAGTGTGTCATGGAGATAGTTTGTCACCTCTAGTCATTTTTGACTCATTATGTACTAGTCTTATGTTTGTCCAATTAAAGGCTTTATAGGATGTAGTATATAATATAGTTGTATGTAGTTATATAGTTATATGTCTCAGCAAAACCTGATGAGAAAAACCAGCTTACTAAAGTTGAGCAATGTGTGCAGGACATAAGAAATTGGATGCTAATTAATTTCCTTCTGCTTAATCCGGATAAGACAGAAGTTCTAGTCATAGGACCGCATACAGCTAGGGGTAAAATTTTAGATCACACCGTAACTTTAGATGGCCTTTCTGTTCCATCAAGTGCAACAGTAAAAGACCTCGGTGTGATTATAGATTCCAGCCTTTCATTTGAAGCTCATGTAGATAATATCACCAGGATAGCATTCTTTCACCTCAGAAATATTGCCAAGATAAGAAATATATTGTCGCTAAACGATGCAGAAAAACTAGTTCATGCTTTTATCACCTCTAGGTTGGACTATTGTAATGCCTTACTGTCTGGTTGTTCAGCTAAGTGCATAAACAAGCTTCAGCTAGTCCAGAATGCAGCAGCAAGAGTCCTCACTAGAACCAGAAGATATGAGCACATCACCTGCACAGCACTATCTTCACTGCATTGGCTCCCTGTGAAATTTCGCATTGATTTTAAAATACTACTCTTGACATATAAAGCATTAAATGGTCTCGCGCTGCAGTATCTGAGCGAACTGCTAGTACATTTAGGCATTTGGCAGACGGTCTTATCCAGAGCGACTTATATTTTTATCTCATTACAGATCTGAGCAGTTGAGGGCCTTGCTCAAGGGCCCAACAGTGGCAACTTGGTGGTTGTGGGGTTTGAACCTGGGATCTTCCGAACCGTAGTCCAATGCCTTAACCACTGAGCTACCCCTGGCCATGCTAGTGTCTTATGATCCGCCATGCCTACTTCGATCAAAGGATGCAGGCTGCTTGTCAGTACCGCGTATTATGAAAACTACAGCTGGGGGCAGAGCATTTTCTTACAAAGCCCCAAAATTATGGAATAGTCTTCCAAATAGTGTTCGGGACTCAGACACAGTCTCAATGTTTAAGTCTAGGCTAAAAACCTATTTATTTAGCCAAGCATTTTTATAAATAGATTTGCCATAAGGTAAAGGAGCAGATCTGGGGGACTCATGGACGTAGAGTATTATGGTGAACTGGTATGTTTAGATGCTGTCTTCCTCACTCTCATTTGATCATATATTTGATTTCATGGTGAGGTGATTGTTTGCTTTACATCTCAGGGACCCCTGATGTTTGTATTTCCTTCTGTCTCTCCCTTTTACTTATGCTGTCAGTTAGTCCTGCCGGAGTCTCTGCTTGCACTCTACAGTAAATATACATTCACATTATACATTATGTGACTGTGACCATACCTAACTGCCATCTCTCCTCTTCTTCTCTTTCTCCCCCTCTTTCTCTTTCCTCTCTCCCCCTGTCTCCCCCTTTCACTCTTTCTCTCTCTCTCTCTGTCAAGCTACACATGTCATTCCTGAGCTGCCAGTGATCCAGACTCCCTCTGCCCTCCGGACCTGTCTGACCCATCCTGGTGCCCCGCTTCTGCTTGGAGATCTCGTCACATGGATGCCCCGTGTGTCTCTTTGGGATGCGTCTGGTGTCTGGGGATGGTTTCACTCTACCTAGAAGATGGCTCTGGCCTCGACTGGTGTTGGCAGATGTTTCTCTGAGGACTTGACAATTCGATAGTTCAGGACTGGAACTTTCTACAAGTCTACCTGAGTCTCCAATAACTACCTGGACTCCATTTTAACATCAATTAACATCAGCTATTATAGCTGAACTGCCTGCCACCTAACACACTGTATAAATGCAGATAATTTCCTGCTATCTGTTTCACCCAGATGAGGATGGGTTCCCTGTTGAGTCTGTGTTCCTCTCAAGGTTTCTTCCTATTACCATCTCAGGGAGTTTTTCCTTGCCACTGTCGCCCTCGGGCTTGCTCACCAGGGACTATCTGACCATTTTGATTCATACACATTCACATTCCATACAAACTTAAATAATTCTTTTCATTGTGTAAAGCTGCTTTGAGACAATGTGAATTGTTAAAAGCGCTATACAAATAAAATGTAATTGAATTGAATAATCCCAGCCTTCAGGCCATCTAGCTTTTTAGCTAGTTTTAAAATATTTCATGTGGACTTAGTGCAGATCTGGGGGACTCATGGACGTAGAGTATTACGGTGAACTGGTATGTGTAGATGCTGTCTTCCCCACTTTTATTGATCACTCAGGTTCGTTGATGGTTGCTTTACATCCTAGTTCTCCCTCATGTCTGCATTTCCTTCTGGCTCTCTTCAGTTATGATGTCATAGTTAGTCCTCCTGGAGTCCCTTCTTGCACTCTGAGACTGTGATCATACTTAACTGCCATATCTCCTTCTTTTCTCTTCTTTTTTCTTACCTTCCTTCTCCCTGTCTGTCTCTCTCTCTCTCTCTCTCTCTCTGTCTCTCTCTCTCTCTCACTACACATGTAGCTCCTGAGCTGCCAGTGATCCAGACCCCCTCTACCCCCTGGACCTATCTGACTTGTCCTGGTGTCCCTCTTCTGGTTGGAGATCTGCTCACATGGACGCCCCATGTGGTCTGCCTGGGATGCGTGTGGTGACTGTGGACAGTTCAACTCTTCCATGAAGATGGTTCTGTCATCGGCTGATGCAGATAGCTGTTCTCTGAGGACTCGTGACTGCAGTCGCTCGATAGTTCAGGACTGGAGTTTCCTACAGTCTACCTGATCCTCCAATAATGAACTGGACTCCATATGAACTTAAACACATCTCCTGTTATACTGAACTCCCAGCCTCCTAACACACAGTATGAGTGCAGATCAATCCCTGCTACTGTATCCGTTAGCACACAGATGAGGATGGGTTCCCTGTTGAGTCTGGTTCCTCTCAAGGTTTCTTCCTATTACCATCTCAGGGAGTTTTTCCTTGCCACTGTCGCCCTCGGCTTGCTCACCAGGGACTATCTGACCATTTTGATTCATCTTCTTCTTCTTCTTTGTCTTTCGCCTGTTCCCTTTCAGGGGTCGCCACAGCGAATCATCTGCCTCCATCTAACCCTATCCTCTGCATCCTCTTCTCTCACACCAACTAACTTCATGTCCTCTCTCACTGCATCCATAAATCTCCTCTTTGGTCTTCCTCTAGACCTCCTGCCTGGCAGTTCCAACCTCAGCATCCTTCTACCGATATATTCACAATCTCTCCTCTGAACATGTCCAAACCACCTCAATCCGGCCTCTCTGACTTTATCTTCAAAACATCTAACATGGGTTGTCCCTCTGGTGAACTGATTCTTGATCCTATCCATCCTTGTCACTCCCAAAGAGAACCTCAACATCTTCAGCTCTGCTACCTCTAGCTCTGCCTCCTGTCTTTTCTTCAGTGCCACTGTCTCTAAGCCGTAGAGCATTGCTGGTCTCACCACTGTCCGGTACACCTTTCCTTTCATTCTCGCTGATACTCTTTTATTGCACAACACACCTGACACTTTTCTCCACCCATTCCAACCTGCCTGTACTCGTCTCTTCACCTCCTTTGATTCATACACATTCACATTCCATACAAACTCAAATAATTCTTTTGATTGTGTAAAGCTGTTTTGAGACAATGCCAATTGTTAAAAGCGCTATACAAATAAAATTTAATTGAATTGAACTTTTACACACAGTAACGAATTGGGAATGACTGCTTTCTGGCTCACGGATTACATAAATTGTCTGAATAATGGATTACATTTTTGAAAATATAACTAAATAACTGAGTACTTAAATGGCGGACCTAACGCGTTTGATTACTCATTACATCAAATAGGTAATAAAAGTACTCTAATCTAAGTACTTTGTAACGCGTTACACATAACACTGGTGATAACGGATAGCAGGAATTGATCTGCAGTCATACTGTATGCAGTTATACACCACCTACTGTATCTAAATTAGATGTGCCATACTTTATATCTTTAAATAAGTCACTTCCATACTTGTTAAACCACAACACCTTCGCACTACATTGACATGGGCCTTTACATACCACAGGGGGATCACACTCCTGCACACTGTGTTATATCAGCACTATTTTTATATAAATATTAAACAAAAGAAAAATCTGATGGAAACATTTATTTACATTAACTCTGGTCAATAACTAAGACATGTTTAGTGTCTAAAATGTGGCTTCTTGGACTTTAGTCTCCACTCTTTAGGCCCCGCCATCCAATGTATAGTAAAAACAAAAAGCAGTCTCCTTATATACATGTTATATACAGAAAATTTACTTTTTTTTTTTTGTTTATTGTTAGTTAAGCATCTGCATGTTTATTACTATAGAAAACATTAAATAATTTTCAAAATCAACATCTCTGTAGTCTAATAATAATAATAATAATAATAATTATTATTATTACACGTTAGGAGGAAGACCAAAGAGGAGATTTATGGATGCAGTGAGAGAGGACATGAAGTTAGTTGGTGTGAGAGAAGAGGATGCAGAGGATAGGGTTAGATGGAGGCAGATGATTCGCTGTGGCGACCGCTGAAAGGAAACAGCCGAAAGTCAAAGAAGAATTATTATTACACGTTATATATTTGATAGACATATGACGCTTTCAGTGTTTTTCGTGCAACACCAAACGTCCTGATTGATCCAACTGCAACTGAAGTAAAAGAAAAAGAATCATGTGCTTTTTAATCTTTTCTGAAATGTCACCTTTAAAGAGATGTAAAACGCTTTCCCAGAGGCATTTTCTTAGCGCAGTGACACCTTTTCATGTTTCCTTTCTCTTATCAGACAGAGAGCTTTCTATTATTTCTTTGTCCCCCCAAAAATGTTTCCAAGGTGTCTGTAAAAGTCGACCTTGACTGACTCTCAGAATAAAAGCTCCACGTCGACAATCAGCATTGATTTGTGATCCATCACTCCCATCACTGTGAGTGCACGTGAGTAATCATGCGCTCACGCTGAGCTCCGGTGCCCCGAAATCAATCTCATTGTCCCTCTGCCGCTCGCTGCGCACTCACCTGATAAAATAGGCTGGTCCTGACTGCTAAGCATGACCTTTGACCTTCATAGAAATGTCAAACTGTTCACAGAATCATTCCATGCGTGCTCTTGATACCTCTAAATCCAGAATAGAGTCAGGTTTCAAATTGTAGGGTGTAAAAATATAGCATTACTTTATGCTGCTTCCTATTGCCACATGTACTGTAAGATAAAACAGTCCACCAGAGTGCTACGCCTCCTAGATTAAAAATCTCTATATTTAGGACTAGTTTTATACGTTATCAAAAGTGTATCGGGGGAATAGGAATACTGTACATTTGACCTAATTTAACTCCGTTAAATTATTCACTTGATTCACTTTGTCCGCATTTGCACTGACCAGGTTGCATTATTTTGCATATGTGATCAGGAACACTAGAAATGTCCAGCTCAGTTGGAACAAACTTGAACAGGACTCAGTGAGTCCATGAAATGTCTCACTGATTCAAACACATTCAGTCACATCCTGGTTTTTACCGAACTATTTACTGATTCAATCACTGATTTACTTTTTCATAAAATCTTTGCAGATGCTCTGAACTAGGTTCATATGAAAAAAAGATATTCAGTCAGTCATGTCTCCCCACCAAGAGGGCGGTGCTGTGTGTGGCTCAGATTTAGCTTAAAACAGTACATTAGAACATGACTGTACCTTATAATGTCCTTTTTATCCAAATACTGTTCTGTTTTTAACACCATGTTGACTTTCCCATTTATTTCGTTATTATGCAATGTGTTTACATTTCTGTAGAGAGTTTAAAATACAATTAAAGTTCATGTAAAATCACCAGCCCCACCGCTGGCTTCATCTATCAGGCTACACACCTTTAGGTTCTAATAACAATAATCATAATGATTTTATGTAAACAGGATACAATAATTGCTTGTGTGACCCCTGGTGTCTGTTTATGTCCTTTTATCTTGCTTTAATTGTCCCAATCATTAACTACTGTGTTGTAAAACTGGTGGTGAAAGATTGACTATGTAACAGTGTAAATCGCAGTTGGGAATCAAAATAGATTTCAAAGTGTGACTTTTAATCAGCACTCTTAAGAAGGTGAAAAACACTGTACCATGAACAGCTCTAATAAGGTGAATTAATTACGTGTTCCTGCTGTAAGTGTCTCCACACTGCAAACTTCAGCAGATCCAACTGCAGGAAAAAAAAACCCACAACGCTGTCAAAGGAAGAAAGTACAGAAGGGAAAAAGCTAATAAAGAGCCAAGTGTGACATCAATTAACCAAAGGAACACACAGGCACTCCTCCTGAAGCCATACTGACACTAATTAGACCACCACCGAATCATCGGAGGATCCGTACTCAAACACGCATGTGCTATCTGAGCCGCCGTGGCGGTCTGCAGATCTGTGCGGGTTTGCCCCGACCTTCCAACATCATATTACAAGCAAAAATACCCACTGGATCAGAAAGTGAAGTAAACAGTACAACTTTTTTAATTGCTGTTTTGAGAGCCATGCAATAACAGCTTGACATTATATTAGTCTAAATATCATGCTAGAAATGATGAACCAAACTTTAATTCAATTCAATTCAATTTTATTTGTATAGCGCTTTTAACAATTGACATTGTCTCAAAACAGCTTTACACAATCAAAAGAATTATTTAAGTTTGTATGGAATGTGAATGTGTATGAATCAAAATGGTCAGATAGTCCCTGGTGAGCAAGCCGAGGGCGACAGTGGCAAGGAAAAACTCCCTGAGATGGTAATAGGAAGAAACCTTGAGAGGAACCAGACTCAACAGGGAACCCATCCTCATCTGGGTGAAACAGATAGCAGGAAATTATCTGCATTCATACAGTGTTAAGTGTTAGGTTCAGCTATAATAGTTGATGTTAATTGATGTTAAAATGAAGTCCAGTAGTTATTGGAGACTCAGATAGACTTGTAGAAAGTTCCAGTCCTGAACTATCGAATTGTCAAGTCCTCTGAGAAACAGCTGACAACACCAGTCGAGGCCAGAACCATCTTCTAAGTAGATACTGTAGAATCATCCCCAGACACCAGACGCATCCCAAAGAGACACACGGGGCATCCATGCGACGAGACCTCCAACCAGAAACGGGGCACCAGGATGGATCAGACAGGTCCGGAGGGCAGAGGGAGTCTGGATCACTGGCAGCTCAGGAATGACATGTGTAGCTCGACAGAGAGAGAGAGAAAGTGGGAGACAGGGGGAGAGAGGAAAGAGAAAGAGGGGGAGAAAGAGAAGAAGAGGAGAGATGGCAATTAGGTATGGTCACAGTCACAATGTATAATGTGAATGTATATTTACTGTAGAGTGCAAGCAGGGACTCCAGCAGGACTAACTATGACAGCATAACTAAAAGGGAGAGCCAGAAGGAAACACAAACAGGATGGCTCCCTGAGATGTAAAGCAAACAATCACCTCACCGTCAACAAACCTGAGTGATCAAATGAGAGTGAGGAAGACAGCATCTAAACATACCAGTTCACCATAATACTCTACGTCCATGAGTCCCCCAGATCTGCTCCTTTACCTATGGCAAATCTATTTATAAAAATGCTTGGCTAAATAAATAGGTTTTTAGCCTAGACTTAAACACTGAGACTGTGTCTGAGTCCCGAACACTATTTGGAAGACTATTCCATAATTTTGGGGCTTTGTAAGAAAAAGCTCTGTCCCCAGCTGTAGTTTTCATAATACGCGGTACTGACAAGCAGCCTGCATCCTTTGATCGAAGTAGGCTTGGCGGATCGTAAGACACTTGCAGTTCGCTCAGATACTGCGGCGCGAGACCATTTAATGCTTTATATGTCAAGAGTAGTATTTTAAAATCAATGCGAAATTTCACATGGAGCCAATGTGGTGAAGATAGGATAGGGTTGATGTGCTCATATCTTCTGGTTCTAGTGAGGACTCTCGCTGCTGCATTCTGGACTGGCTGAAACTTGTTTATGCACTTACAGTAACATAACAACTGGACAGTAAGGCATTACAATAGTCCAACCTAGAAGTGATAAAAGCATGAACTAGTTTTTCTGCATCGTTTAGCGACAATATATTTCTTATCTTGGCAATATTTCTGAGGTGAAAGAATGCTATCCTGGTGATATTATCTACATGAGCTTCAAATGAAAGGCTGGAATCTATAATCATGCCGAGGTCTTTTACTGTTGCACTTGATGGAACAGAAAGGCCATCTAAAGTTACGGTGTGATCTAAGATTTTACTTCTAGCTGTATGCGGTCCTATGACTAGAACTTCTGTCTTATCCGGATTAAGCAGAGGGAAGTTAATTAGCATCCAATTTCTTATGTCCTGCACACATTGCTCAACTTTAGTAAGATGGTTTTTCTCATCAGGTTTTGTTGAGACGTATAGCTGTGTGTCGTCAGCATAACAATGAAAACTAATACCATGCTTACGGATTATGTTGCCCAGAGGAAGCATGTGTAAAGGGAAAAAAGCAGTGGGCCTAAAACTGAACCCTGCGGAATGCCAAACTCCACTAGAGAACATGCAGATTAATCACCATTTAAGTCTACATACTGATAACGATCGGTCAAATAGGATCTGAGCCAGGAGCGGGCTGTACCCTTAATTCCTACTACATTTTGTAATCTGTGAAGAAGAATAGCATGATCAATGGTGTCAAAAGCTGCACTGAGGTCGAGTAATACAAGCATAGTTACCCAACCCTGATCAGAGGCCAATAGGAGGTCATTTACTACTTTAACGAGTGCTGTTTCTGTACTGTGATGAGGCCTAAATCCTGACTGATACAGTTCATGTATGCCATTTCTATGTAGATATGAGCATAGCTGCTCCGCTACTATCTTTTCCAGAATCTTAGAGATAAAGGGGAGGTTTGATATTGGCCTGTAATTGGACAGCTGACAGGGGTCGAGGTCAGGTTTCTTAATTATTGGTTTGATAACTGCTAATTTAAAAGATTTTGGAACATAACCAATGCTGAGTGAGGAATTAATTATTCTCAACAGCGGTTCTGTTATTACTGGTACTATCTGTTTAAGAAAATGTGTCGGTATAGGATCTAATATACAGGTTGATGAATTTGCAGAAGAGATGAGTGAAATTAGTTCATTCTCTTCAAGGGGAGTAAAGTATTCGAGGTTTGAATCTGACATGGCTAGGTTAACATCTGTATCAATTACATTGTTCGGTTTCAAAGCCTCAATTTTATGCCTGATATTTACAATTTTATTATTAAAAAAGTTCATGAAGTCCTCACTATTGCATGATGTTGTTGTGGAGATTTCTGTAGTGGTGTTATTTCTGGTTAATTTGGCTACGGTATTAAATAAAAATCTAGGAATATTTTTATTTTAAGAGTGAAGAGATACGTTGATCTAGCTACACTAAGAGCTTTCCTATAGTTCAGGATGCTCTCTTTCCATGCTATTTGAAATACTAACAATTTAGTTTGACGCCATTTACGCTCTAATTTCCGAGCGGTCTGTTTTAAAGTGCGTGTGTGATCGTTATACCAGGGAGCGAGTTTCTTATCTCTAATAATTTTTCTTTTAGCTGGAGCTACATTATCTAAGGTACAACGAAATGTCGACTGTAAATATTCAGTCGCCTGATCGAGTTCTGTGGGGTCAGACAGTGACCTAATCGAAGTTGGTAACTCTGGGAGATTACTGATAAAACTCTGTGTGGTAGTTGATGTGAATGTACGTTTAATACGGTAGCGCGGTGCTGTGCGTACATTATCACTGTGACACACGTGAATGGAGACAAGATAGTGATCTGAGATAATTTCAGACAGTGGAATTGTGAATACATTTCTTATACTTAATCCGAAAAATATTATTAAGTCTAAAGTGTGACCTGCTTTATGAGAGGGTCCTACTACACACTGATTTACGCCTACGGAGTCCAGTATGGACATAAATGCTGTTCTCAGAGGGTCTTCTGTATTCTCAAAATGAATGTTAAAATCTCCGGCAATTAAGGCTTTGTCTACAGAAACGACTAGGTTTGAAATGAAATCTGCAAATTCACTAAGAAATTCAGAATACGGCCCTGGAGGTCTGTAAATTATAATTAGTGGAATCGACTGAGCTGACTTAATATACTTAGATACACTTATGTCCCTAAAAAGAATTTCAAATGAGTTAAATTTGTGTCTGTGTTTTTGTACGATAGACAGATTATACACTTTACAGCAGTACCTCAGCATACAAATTTAATCTGTTCCGGAGATGAAATTTCGTATTGTGAAATGCATTGTGCCATAAGAAATAATGTAAATGCAGATAATCTGTTCCAGCCACCCAAAAATATTATCAATTTCCAACACTATAATAATATTTTTGCATATAAAAACAATCAAAACATTTAGAATTTACATGTAACTAAAGTAGAATATGAAATAAATAGACATTAAACCTCACTTAACCTTAATTCTTGGTACCCATCTTGCTATGTCTTCACTAAATCTTAAATCAAATTAATCTTAAGCAAAATGCAAAATCTGATGCAAACAAGTTTTGAACAGCTCCCAGACGTATTCGCAGCTTAGGCAGCGCTCGGTTCGGCTCAGTTCGTTCACTCGTATGCAGAAAATGCTTTGAATGCTGCAACAAATGTTTTGCAGTTAAGTGAATGTAGGGGTGAAGTGAATATGTGATAAATACGAAGGGTAACTGGTTTCTGTGGGTATTGTATATATTGTGGCGTGGGCGTTGGGGCGGCTGACGACCTTCATGCCTTGCGGGGGTTCTCTGTGTGTTCACCCTGTTTGGAAAAGGGGTTTGGGTTGATGGCTTCGGCCATGTTTGTGTGTGAATGTGTGTGTGTGTGTGTGCACTTTCTCTGTGTGTGCTATAACAGTGAATGTGCTGCTCGTGCTATACAGTGCTGTGTAGTAATAAAATACTCCCAGCCATTGCATTGGGCAGCAATAAAGCTCACTCGTCCTCCAAGTTCCTTTTAGCGGGAAAAAACGCTACAATATTTTTGACCGTTGCCAATGGAGGATTAGAGCATCTCTCTATTTCATCCACATTTGCAAATAAATTTAGGACTATGAGTCACCCTTATGTGCATTACCGTAATTATATTACACTCAGACCTTTATCCTGAACAAAGATTAAGATTTTTATGTGTCAAAACACATGCTAGCTCTCACATCTTACCAAATGTTAGCAATCTATGAAACATGACGTTATTCGTTTGGTTAGGGCATTATGTTTATTTTAAATGTTAAAACATGCTAAACTAGATTTAATCTTCATTACAATATTTAATAGTCTTTTGTTATCTAGTTAATCCTAATGTCCTCAATTGTTGGCACCCATGGATAAAATGAATAAACAGGGAAAAGGTGTTAATTAAAATATTGTGTAAAATTTTCATGTTTTTTGTGTGGCATTCTTTCAGCCAACAACAACAACAAAAAATCTCGTTGTAAAGATTTAACATTTTTGTCAGTATTGACCTTCCCGGCCACCGTAGTGGCGTCATCATCGCTTTTTAGGTAAAGCTAACGGGGAATTAAATAACTCATGTTTTCAAAGCCGGAACTGTTTAAACACAAACACACGGACGGTGTATAATCTGGACTGAGTGTGTATTAAGTGAATACAAATAATACATATATTTACTTATTTTCTAAGGCAAACCTGAATTATTTCTAGCTAACCTGTGAACTGAAGCTAAGCTAACCGAGGTTGTCAAAGAGCTCTCCTGCGTCACGCCGTGAACCCGCATGCGTGAAAAATGGTGCGCATGCGCGCTCAAGGCGACTGAGAGCCCCATGTTAAAGGTATGAGCTAAAATATGAGGCAAAATCCTGAAGCTGTGTGAGTCTCAGGCGGTTTATACCGAGAATGAGGACTGCGGTGAGCTGACACAGTGTCCCCGAGGACACAAAGGTAACCGGGTGACTGACTTCATTCTTCAAACACTGAGAGCATAAGCTGTTCTTATTGTGCCTTCAGGTTTAGCTCAGGTGCTAATGCAGGTCCAGCAGGGTCAGGCCTGAGGTAAGGTTGTGCTGCTCCTTAAACATCAGAGGGTTTACTACTGTATCACTACACACCAAAAAACAAAACAAAACAAAAAACACACACATCATGATTTACATCAGACTCAAACCCTGGTGTAGTGGTGCATTTCATAAAATATTGTCTTTCTGTAGTTTATATTCAGTCACAGATTCACATGGTTGTTTATTATTATTATTATTATTATTTTGTTATTAATTACTATAAATATTTAATTATTAAATAAAAGTATTAACTATAACTATTAATTATTAGTACTTATTAGAAAATATTGTGACATCAGCATTGTCACATCTGTTTTAAGTCAAAAACAACGTAGTTTGTGTTTGTAATTTGTAGTGAAAGGAATCACCATATGATGCAATATCATCACAATACAAAGATTACAATTGTGATTCTACAAGAATCATGATTTTTATAAATATCTCAATTCACTATTATGTTTTTATGTTTTTCTAGTCTCACAGTGTTTTGAGACTAGTGTAATTGGTGTGTTTGAGACTAATTCAATCATAGAGTTCGGAGAAAAAAGGCAGATTGTGGCTTGTAATGTGTTTGTAAGAAAATGTTTTGACTCGAAGCTTCTGCACTCAAATCGATTTTGAAGTCAGTGTAGCGATGCGTGAATCAACACGAATTACGGTTCATAACTAGTTTCAGGCTGTTTCTTTACAAGTTCAGTTAAATGTTGTTGTGCGACCAGGGTGTTGTGTTTCAGTGTCATGAGGTGTTTAGATCAGAATCAGGTCCAGCGCTGATCTCCAACCTGTCTCTCTGTTTATAACACACACACTCAAATATATCTGTTATAAATGTATAAATACCTCTGTAATATCGTTCCCTCTTTCTGTTTTATAGGCACGTCCACGCGGTGAGATCAGCGACGCAAAGCTTCCCGCATTCCTTTGTTCCTCTCCTCGTTCTCACGCAGGCATTATCCAGGATGAAGAAATTCAGTCTTAACACCATCAAGAAGTCATTAAGCATAAAAGGAAAAGAAGAGCACGATTATGCGGTGTCGCAGCCGGACCTGTCCACCGCCTTTCCTTCGGAGCCTTCTCTTTACGGTGGCTGCTACGGCAAGGACCACGCGGACGCTAATTTGGATAACGAGGACTTAAATCTGAAGGGATCTAAAGGCCGTTCTAAAAGCGAGGGTCTTATGGGGACGCTAAAGAGGAGACTGTCGACGAAGCAGAAACCCAAAGTCAAAGCGAGCTCTCCGTCCGTGTGTTCGATCGACGACGACACATTTTCATCAGCATCCGAGCCCATCACGTTACGCGACCTGACACCGCAACGGTCTTCTCACGCGACGCCTTTACACAGCCACCATTACAGCCTGACGCCGTGGCCTCTCAGAGTGACGGCCTCCGAGGAGGCGTGCAACACCCGGGCCGACGCCCTGATCCCGTCCGGCAGCTCGAGCTTGTCTCTCAACGCCGTCCAGAAGAGCTTCCTGGGAGACGAGATGTTCGGCAGCGAGAGCCCTGACCCTCAGAGTGGAGATCTGGACATGGACGATCACGTGCCGGTCGTCATCGGCCTCACTGCTCAGGACTACATTCGGTACGCACTGCCTTTAGACGATGGAATTTTCGCCGAAGACGAGGGGTCTCGATCTTATTGCCTGGACGGGACGTCTCCGATGGATGTGCTGCCTCAGAGCGAGTGCTCTCTTCACGCTGACGAGGACTCCATCAGTCATGACCTCCTGTCTCCTGACGTTTTCATGGAACCGTCAGTAAACCGGCTTCTCCTGAATACCGCTAACGTTCTCCTGCAGAGCTCACGCCTGGAGTCTCCTCTGCTATCTCCGCTTCCTGTCAGCAGCCTTCCTTTATTCGGTGGGACTCGAGTAGCCGATTCAGTCCTGGAACATCTCAGCTTCGATCCGAACTCGGCGCCGGGAGTCCAGCGGGTGTACGATGCGGTGCAGACCGGTGGCCCCATGGTGGTCACCAGTCTCACGGTGGAGCTGAAGAAACTGGCCAAGCAGGGCTGGTACTGGGGTCCGATCACACGTTGGGAAGCAGAGGAGAAACTCACAAACCTTCCAGATGGTTCCTTTCTGGTTCGGGACAGCTCAGACGAGCGCTATCTTCTAAGTTTGAGTTTCCGCTCGCAAGGGAAGACGCTTCACACCCGGATCGAACATTCCAACGGCTCCTTCAGCTTCTACGAGCAGCCGGACATGGAAGGTCACACCTCTATCGTAGAGCTCGTCCACAACTCCGTCAGGGATTCGGAAAACGGCGCCTTCTGCTACTCCAGGTCGCGCTTACCCGGGGCAGTGACCTACCCCGTCAGACTGACCAATCCCGTCTCGCGGTTCATGCAGGTGCGCTCGCTGCAGTACTCGTGCCGCTTCGTGATTCGTCAGTACACACGCATAGACCTGATCCAGAAACTGCCTTTACCGAATAAAATGAAAGACTACCTGCAGGAGAAGCACTACTGAGCGACAGGACACGCCCTGCCTTGCCTCACACGCTTTCTACAATGTCATAGTGAGGGGGCGGGCTTCTTGTGGCTCGCCATGACATTAAAGTTCATGTGTTTTCGTTTCCACCAGAGGAAAGCACTGAAGATTTGTTTGTCTGTTTGTTTGAGTGAGTAGCAGATGAAGTATTGATCCGGTGGGAGGAGTAAACAGAGTGCCCAAAAAACGGTTTAACGAGTGAGTTAAACGAGCAGTCAGGTCAGAGCGGTCACCTGGAGGGTTCAGCCTTAATGACATTGTTTTATTTTATATTACATTTTTTTATAGCTCAATAATAAGCTATTTTATTATTTTTTTTACTTTAATACAGCTTAGTTAAGAAATATATACTGATTGTAATCTGACGAATTTCAAGTCCATTGTTTATTTTAGCGAGTCTTTATTAAGTATAAATAAAAAAAATTAACAAATGATTACGCAATTCCTAAGCTGTGGTAACGCTAGCAGCAACCGTTAGAATAGCTAAGTTTTATATGTAGTGTAAAAATCAGGTACGGACATAGCCCGAGTTAGCTAGCTAGCCGAATGCACTCTTCCACATTTTGACCAGATCAAAACAAAAAACTTGTTGTTGTAACGAAATTTGTTTATACTGGTTGCTAAATCATAATTAGCATTAGACGAACGTTCGTATGTCCCTGATCGTTTGCGTCGATACAGATCTGCTCATAGTTAATCAGAGTCCCTGTTCTGAATCATGAATTGTTTGTTTGTAGCTTTAATTAAAATACTTGTTTACAGAGTTGAAGACATTCCTTTACATTTCCCTGAGGAAACTCCTGTGTTCCAAACCGCTCTGTGCTCACTTACCTTCTGCACTATTGAGTATTTAAGTGTGTCAGGTGTAATCCCATAATGCAGTGCGACAGATGGTAACGAGTACCGAGCACCCGGAGTACACTCAGTAGGGAATAGAGGACTCGTCTGGGATTAAACTTGACTAATGGAACGTTTGTTATATGAGTTTTTGAGTTTTCTGTTTGTTACGTTGTGGTTCCTGAGTAAACGTGGATTTATTTTTTTTTCCTCGTGCAGATCGGCACGGCTCGGTGACCAACTGATTAAAAAGTTATGTTAACTTGATGCTGAAACGGTGAAAGTGAGTAGATCAAGAGGAAAGGGGTTTAAAATTATGTCATTGATTTATTTTGATGATGTCATCATCTCCGCAGAGTTCAGTATCAGAGTATTAATTTTTTTAAACCCAGTTATAGTTGTGTTTAAGCGTTCTCTTGTCAGTGTGGGAAACCTTCCAGTTACATCGTTACCTCTGACTGTTACTAAAGCGGCGAAACTGGAGACTCGGTTAAGGCTCTGGGTTACTGATCAGAAGGTTGGGGGTTCGAGCCCCATTACTCAGCCAAGGAAGCCACTGTTGCTTTCTTGATCAAGGTCCTTAACCATATCACCTGCAGGGGGCGCTGTATCCTGGCCTGACCCCGCGCTCTGACCACAGCTTCCTAACTGAAATGTTCAAATTGAATCTTAATGTTAATGTGTAATGAACTCTGATTAAACTCGTTAAGAAGAATTATGGGAATTCTCACCTTGATTCGGGCATGCGATGTCTATAAAGAGATTTGTGGGATATGGTGGACTTGGTGATTTGCACGTTCCTGGTCATGTGATCGACTTTAGTGCATTTTATTACTGTTTCATGGCACATGCTGATATCACACAGTTAGCTCCTTGTCACGCATACTAATCAGTGCACTTACACAGTCTGAGAATTTACTGCACAGTTCGTGTACAAACCTTTAGTGTTTCTTTGTTTGATAACTGCACCGCTCTCATCAGAGTCTGTTTCTCCTTCCTGTTGTAGTTTAGAAACGATTTCTAGCAACCTGCAAACACCAAAATGCACCTCCCCGAGACGTGTCCAAGAGCTGTTGTGGCCGGAGCTTTGTCACAAACTCATCACGACATGTGCATGCTGGACTATCACATGTTGTTTTTATATAAAATATTGCAGTGCCAATATTTTGCTACTCTTTGCTGTAACATAAAAATGCATTTTAAAGCTGCAGTACGTAACATATAAACAAAACTCAAAAATATCAAAATCTGGAAAAAACAGCAATCCAAAGCTCGATGTAATTAACTTTCTCCTGTGAAGAAAAACACGCCACATCCAAATATTATTTCCTGTTGTTGGCGCTGTTTGTCTTTAATCCGTGATTTCTGAAAGGTCTGATAATTTTTTCTTCCTGTCTGTGTCCGTGTTTGTAAATAATAATAAAATAATGTCACCTGAGCTAGCGGTGCGGAAGAGAGTGCAGGCCTGTGTTTGAGTTTGTCAGTTATTTAAATATTGAAATTTCGTCCGGGCATGGACGACCTCCACCCTTCTCCAAACACATTGTACCTCCTGAACCATAAGATCCAGACGTTAACTTGCGCTTGGGCTCCACATATTTTATTAAATTGTGTTGTATTCATTTTCAATAAAGCTTTCTTAATTCTCAGAAATTAAAAATCTAGCAACGTACTGCAGCTTTAAAACACCAACATACTCTCACTACTCTGGAGGTGATTAGAATTTCCATTTAGGATTAATAAACTTCTCTCTTTATCCATCTTGAGCTGAAACGGAACGCTGTGTTTATGCTGCTTTTTAAATGCGAGCACAATAAAGCTACGTGCGCGGGTGTCCTGCTCATGGACGTCTCGAACACCAGGTCAAGAAGACGTTTGGTACGGAGACGGCATGTGAGTGCTGATCAGCACAGGCCTGTCTTTAGGGAAGGATGTTTTTGGGAGAAATGTTCTTCATTGTTTTAGTCCTAACTGGTACTTTTATATAGATTGTTTTATTTTGTTCCTTGTGTTTGACTTTATGACTGTCCTTCAGTCCATGTGGTTTGTGAGTGAATAATATTTTTGGGATGGAGTGAAGGTGTCGTGTGTGTGTGTGTGTGATCTCGGAGGAGACTCTCCCTCTCTGTGCTGTTTTTTCTGATTGCACATTTTTAAGTTAAATGTTTTATATCTGCTCTAAAATGTAAATAAAAAGACTTATTCTCAAATTCTTATTACTCGGTTGTTGTTCCTCTTAATCTTTAGTATAGAATCTTCAGGTGCTAGAATTTTATAAATTTTATAAATTTTATAAACGAGTCATTCACTCAGCATCTTGTATTTTTACTGAGAATAATGTGTGATCATGTTAAAACATTACCTAATTCGATATGTTATTTTATAGTTTTGAAATCCCCAGTATTGTTGTAGAATGTAGAAAATAAATCACTAAACAATAACAAAGAACAAAGTGATCTAAAACTTTTGAACGGCAGTGTATATACAGTGGCTTGCAAAAGTATTCGGCACCCTTGAACTTTTCCACATTTTGTCACATTACAGCCACAAACATGAATCAATTTATTGGAATTCCACGTGAAAGACCAATACAAAGTGGTGTACACGTGAGAAGTGGAACGAAAATCATACATGATTCCAAACATTTTTTTTTACAAATAAATAACTGCTAAGTGGGGTGTACATACAGTGGTGTGAAAAACTATTTGCCCCCTTCCTGATTTCTTATTCTTTTGCATGTTTGTCACACTTAAATGTTTCTGCTAATCAAAAACCATTAACTATTAGTCAAAGATAACATAATTGAACACAAAATGCAGTTTTTAAATGAAGGTTTACGTTATTAAGGGAGAAAAAAAACTCCAAATCTACATGGCCCTGTGTGAAAAAGTGATTGCCCCCCTTGTTAAAAAATAACTTAACTGTGGTTTATCACACCCGAGGTCAATTTCTGTAGTCACCCCCAGGCCTGATTACTGCCACACCTGTTTCAATCAAGAAATCACTTAAATAGGAGCTACCTGACACAGAGAAGTAGACCAAAAGCACCTCAAAAGCTAGACATCATGCCAAGATCCAAAGAAATTCAAGAAAAAATGAGAACAAAAGTAATTGAGATCTATCAGTCTGGTAAAGGTTATAAAGCCATTTCTAAAGCTTTGGGACTCCAGCGAACCACAGTGAGAGCCATTATCCACAAATGGCAAAAACATGGAACTGTGGTGAACCTTCCCAGGAGTGGCCGGCCAACCACAATTACCCCAAGAGCGCAGAGACGACTCATCCGAGAGGCCACAAAAGACCCCAGGACAACATCTAAAGAACTGCAGGCCTCACTTGCCTCAATTAAGGTCAGTGTTCACGACTCCACCATAAGAAAGAGACTGGGCAAAAACGGCCTGCATGGCAGATTTCCAAGGCGCAAACCACTTTTAAGCAAAAAGAACATCATGGCTCGTCTCAATTTTGCTAAAAAACATCTCAATGATTGCCAAGACTTTTGGGAAAATACCTTGTGGACCGACGAGACAAAAGTTGAACTTTTTGGAAGGTGCGTGTCCCGTTACATCTTGCGTAAAAGTAACACAGCATTTCAGAAAAAGAACATCATACCAACAGTAAAATATGGTGGTGGTAGTGTGATGGTCTGGGGTTGTTTTGCTGCTTCAGGACCTGGAAGGCTTGCTGTGATAGATGGAACCATGAATTCTACTGTCTACCAAAAAATCCTGAAGGAGAATGTCCGGCCATCTGTTCGTCAACTCAAGCTGAAGCGATCTTGGGTGCTGCAGCAGGACAATGACCCAAAACACACCAGCAAATCCACCTCTGAATGGCTGAAGAAAAACAAAATGAAGACTTTGGAGTGGCCTAGTCAAAGTCCTGACCTGAATCCTATTGAGATGTTGTGGCATGACCTTAAAAAGGTCGGTTCATGCTAGAAAACCCTCAAATAAAGCTGAATTACAACAATTCTGCAAAGATGAGTGGGCCAAAATTCCTCCAGAGCGCTGTAAAAGACTTGTTGCAAGTTATCGCAAACGCTTGATTGCAGTTATTGCTGCTAAGGGTGGCCCAACCAGTTATTAGGTTCAGGGGGCAATTACTTTTTCACACAGGGCCATGTAGGTTTGGATTTTTTTTCTCCCTAAATAATAAAACCCCTCATTTAAAAACTTCATTTTGTGTTTACTTGTGTTATCTTTGACTAATAGTTAAATGTGTTTGATGATCAGAAACATTTTGTGTGACAAACATGCAAAAGAATAAGAAATCAGGAGGGGGGCAAATAGTTTTTCACACCACTGTAATTATTCAGCCCCCTTTGGTCTGAGTGCAATCAGTTGCCCATAGACATTGCCTGATGAGTGCTAATGACTACAGTAAATAGAGAGCACCTGTGTGTAATCTAATGTCAGTACAAATACAGCTGCTCTGTGACGGACTCAGAGGTTGTCTAAGAGAATATTGGGAGCAACAACACCATGAAGTCCAAAGAACACCACAGACAGGTCAGGGATAAAGTTATTAAGAAATTTAAAGCAGGCTCAGGCTTAGGCCCACCCAACTTTTCAGTTATTTATTTATAAAAAATGTTTGGAATCATGTATGATTCTATTTGTCTTTCATGCAGAATTCCAATAAAATTGATTCATGTTTGTGGCTGTAATGTGACAAAATGTGGAAAAATCCAAGGGGGCCAAATACTTTTGCAAGCCACTTATTTATTTATTTATTTCTTGTCCAAGTCCCACCCCCCAGGAATCGACCTAATAATGTTTTTAATGTAAACCTTTGTGATGTAATCGTGTTTTAAAGTGCGATATTCTGCTTTTACAACTAAAGAAATCTGGAAAAAGTAGATGCTCTGAAGAGGAAAAGAATGAGAAGTAAGAATATTTTGTGCCCAGGTGAACTTTGACCTGAGGGTCAATTAAAAAAACAAAGAGGCGGGACTGATGAATGTTGAAAAAGTGGATTGAGGCACATCACACATCGGTTTAGCTGATAAAATTTGCTAGCGCTAATGTTTCCGCTTCTTAGCTGTGTTTTAATTACTGCACATTTGAGGGGTGTGGCCAAGTGGGTGTGCCAGACAGCTGAGAGGGCGGAGCTACAAACTGGACGTGCAGTAAAAAAAAAAAACAGAAATGAGAATAAAAAATACACAGTGATTTTTGAAAAGTAATTAACTCCTGTGTGTGTGTACTTGAGCAGCTCTGCTTTGAGTTTTCCCCTCCTCTTGATTTGCACTGACTCCTCAGCTCGCTTTATTACACACCAGGACTCGTGGTTATTTGGATGCGCTGTCCGTCCCTTGCCTCTCCTTTTAATTGCTTTTGTTGGAGCTTCTCGTCTCTAATGTGCTCCCGTGAGGGTTTTAAACGTTTCCCTGCCGCCCTATGCCAGAGCGTTTTTCATTACAGTCGACTCACATGCTGACGGTTAAGAGGAAGGTGTGAGGGGACAACGCGCAGGACGTTGGCCAGATCCTCAGCTCATTACGGCTCATCAATCTCACTCATCCTCTGGAACTATCTCGTGATGCTGCTGCATGAGCAGAACACTTTTAGTGCTGATGGCAAACATGTAGTTTAATATCACACATCTATAAAAAGTTAAACTGTCAGGGTGTGTTTAAGGCTTAGCTGGAAATACTTTATGGAAATGTTGTTAATAATAGAGCCAAGTCAAGTCTGGATTCATATTTATTTTATTTCCTGTTGGATAAGAAGTGGAAAAAAAATTATGCACACTCTTACGACAGTTAGATCCATTAAAGGTTCTTCAGTTGTTCTTCAGGTCTGAGTCTAACACTGGTTTGTTAGAAACCAAAGAAATAAGCAGTTCAGAAGATTTCTTAAAAGAGTTCTTCACTTGTTCCTCATTAAACACCTTGATGTTCTACATCGATCCCTTAAGAACCTACGTTTAAAAAATTTGTCTTCATCCCAGTAAAGTCTGCAAATTAAAACGAGAAGATTTTACTCTACTTTTTAAACTTTTCTTAATTAAAAGAAAAATGCAGAAGAATATATTGTGTCTTCGCTATATTCACAATTGTCAAGTCAAGTCTAGGCTTTTATTATCATTTCAGCCATATACAGTGAAATCAAACAACGATCCTCCAGGACCTACAGGACAAAGTGCTAGATACTGGAAATATAACATAAATTAACAACATAAATTAACAAAACTAACTAGATAAGACATCTAATAATAATAAAAAAGCTAAATAATTTTGCAGAATTATTGACAATAAATGTCATGATGACGTTCATGAGAACTGAGCATGTCTTAGGATACATTTTAAGACTTCTTGAGGCGACGAAGGAAAGCTGTGCAGAACATACGGTGTCCCAGGGACTGATTTTGGAGGTAAGTGCAAACCGACTGTTTATTTTTTACATACAGTGGCTTGCAAAAGTATTTGGCCCCCTTGAACTTTTCCACATTTTGTCACATTACAGCCACAAACATGAATAAATTTTTTTGGAATTCCACGTGAAAGACCAATAGAAAGTGGTGTACACGTGAGAAGTGGAACGAAAATCATACAAGATTCCAAATAGGACAGGGATAAAGTTATTGGGAAATTTAAAAGCAGGCTTAGGGTACAAAAAGATTTCCAAAGCCTTGAACATCCCACGGAGCACTGTTCAAGCGATCATTCAGAAATGGAAGGAGTATGGCACAACTGTAAACCTACCAAGACAAGGCCGTCCACCTAAACTCTCAGGCCGAACAAGGAGAGCGCTGATCAGAAATGCAGCCAAGAGGCCCATGGTGACTCTGGACGAGCTGCAGAGATCTACAGCTCAGGTCGGGGAATCTGTCCATATGACAACTATTAGTCGTGTACTGCACAAAGTTGGCCTTTATGGAGAGTGGCAAGAAGAAAGCCATTGTTAACAGAAAACCATAAGAAGTCCCGTTTGCAGTTTGCCACAAGCCATGTGGGGGACACAGCAGACATGTGGAAGAAGGTGCTCTGGTCAGATGAGACCAAAATAGAACTTTTTGGCCAAAATGCAAAATGTTATGTGTGGCGGAAAACTAACACTGCACATCACTCTGAACACACCTTCCCCACTGTCAAATATGGTGGCGGCAGCATCATGCTCTGGGGGAGCTTCTCTTCAGCAGGGACAGGGAAGCTGGTCAGAGTTGATGGGAAGATGGATGGAGCCAAATACAGGGCAATCTTGGAAGAAAACCTCTTGGAGTCTGGAGTCAAAGACTTGAGACTGGCTCGGAGGTTCACCTTCCAGCAGGACAACGACCCTAAACATAAAGCCAGGGCAACAATGAAATGGTTTAAAACAAAACATATCCATGTGTTAGAATGGCCATGTCAAAGTCCAGATCTAAATCCAATCGAGAATCTGTGGCAAGATCTGAAAACTGCTATTCACAAACGTTGTCCATCTAATCTCACTGAGCTGGAGCTGTTTTGCAAAGAAGAATGGGCAAGGATTTCAGTCTCTAGATGTGCAAAGCTGGTAGAGACAGACCCTAAAAGACTGGCAGCTGTAATTGCAGCAAAAAGGTGGTTCTACAAAGTATTGACTCAGGGGGCTGAATAATTACGCACACCCCACTTTTCAGTTATTTATTTGTAAAAAATGTTTGGAATCATGTACAGTATGATTTTCATTCCACTTCTCACGTGTACACCACTTTGGTCTTTCACGTGGAATTCCAATAAAATTGATTTATGTTTGTGGCTGTAATGTGACAAAATGTGGAAAAGTTCAAGGGGGCCGAATACTTTTGCAAGCCACTGTATACTCTGTAAAGAATTCATAACGCCTCTAATCTGAGGTGCTGTTAATTGGTCATTTTTCAGGCTGATAACTCTAAATTAACTTCTCGTCTGTGGCAGAGGTAGGTTTTGGTCTCGCCCTCCTGGGATGGACTTCATGAGAGCTAGTAATATATACTCCTCACATTACCACTTCATTATAGGTTATAAGGGACAATACTATAGAAATACTTGGATATACTTTAAAGTTGTCATTGTGCAGTTTGTATATCAGTACAGATTTATTGTCCTCTAATAATAATTCAACATGCAGACTTTATTATCTAAATATCTGGCAACGAAAATAAGTATCAAAATATCAAAACTGTGTCCAAAGTGTCAGTTTTCTGTGTGAGCACCAGGGCATGACATTGACTTTTTTGCTGATTGGCCAATGTGGCTAGTGGATTTCCGGAGTCACTCGCCATTCAGCCTTTTTACTAGTCACAATTTTGTTACCAGAAAATCACAGTTTTTCCTTCACCATGATACGTTAATGTTTGTTATATCTAGATTTAATTATAAATGACAGCATACACTGTATCACTATAGTAGTAGTCAAGTATTCAGTACTGTTAAGATAGCTCCCAATATAAAAACTAGAGATGTTCCGATACCATTTTTTCCCTCCCGATACCGATTCCGATACTTGGGCTCAGGGTATCGGCCGATACCGAGTACCGATCCGATACCTGGGTGTGTATCTGTACTGTGTGTGTGTGTGTGTATGTGTATATATATATATATATATATATATATATATATATACACATACATACTATATATATACATACATACATGTACATACTATATATACATACATACATACATACACATACTATATATACATACATACATACATACATAATATATATATATATATATATATATATATATATAAAATTTCTTTTTTAAGTAAAATACTACTAGCCCTGTGTAACGGGTTCGACCCTAAGTGCTCGGGCAACACCATGAAACACGGACACGAGGGGAGGTCTTACAGGAAAAAGGGTCATTTATTTAGAAAAATGGGGAAGGAAAGGGTTAAAGGCTCTCTGCGGTCTTTTCCCCTTCGGCGGCAGGGATGCGAAGGCAGGCTCTACGTGGAAGTGAAGGTGCCGCGGGAGCTCGCGCAGCTCGTTCACGCGCTCCTCTCGCAGAGATCAAAGGCGCCCCCCCTTTTTTAAGTCTCTGGGGCGCATCACATCGCCCCGCTCTTGTGCCACTGTCTCTCATAAAATCCACCGCGTCGCAAAGTCCAGTTTCCCAACAGTCAGACCCCGAGCTACACTCCCCGCTGTGTTTTATAGCGCCGATAGCTCATGGGCCGTTGCCTGACTCTGCGGCCCTGCTACTTCACATACCTAAAGGGGGGGGGGAGGCCGCCTAACTAGTGAGCGAGGAGCAATATCAATTTGGGCGCACGCCGTGACACTCTGTAAGTAAGCTAAGCTAGCAAAGCTAGCAGGCATAAATAGGTTATGTTTAGGAAAATGGTATCGGATCGGTACGTGGACTCAAATACTCGCCGATTCCGATGCCAGCTTTTTTTGTGGTATCGGCAGCATTTCCGATACCAGTATCGGAATCGGAACAACCCTAATAAAAACATGCAAATATGAACAGTATATTCTGCTTATTGAACTTAAATTCAAGCCTCTTACCACATGAATTGAAAACTCAGAACATTTATCATTTTAGTGTGTTATTATGTGTACTATTATCAGGTATTATTATTCATTATGTATTATTATATCAGAATTCTGAGTTAGAACAATGGACTGTGTTGTCTATGTTGTTGTGTTGACTCTTTATAGTGTGAGGTAATTCAATCAACTGATGATTTTTCTATCATTCAACATGAAATCTAAATAGATTTTAATAGCGATTACTTTTAAAAAAAATATATAATCAGTAAATAACCCATGCGAAAGGGGCAAACATTCTCATCGTGTTGAGAAGCAATAGCCCTTTAAGCAAATGATGCACACACACCAAAGAGGAAGTAAAAGCATGTGTGTGTGAGACTTAGTGATGGGAAGTTCAAATCATTTTAGTGACTCGGTTCTTTGAATCTCGTTCATCAAAATGAACAAACCTTTTTTTGAGTCATTTCATTCATTTGATCAGAAATAAATTAAAATGTTGCGTTTTTAATAAAAATACCCCCAATACGTCTACACACACAAATTTTGGCTATAGTCCCAGTTATGAAAATATTACAACTAAGGACATATTATAATAAACAGAATTAATAACTCACCATCATATCTTTCAGTCGTTCGTTCTTTTGAATCTATTGCACCGCATAGCGTCTATGGGAGTCACGTGACACAAGAACGAACGACTCGAGACCTGAATATAACACAGAGGTTTTGCGATGCTTTGCGCATGCGCGCCCAATAGAAAATGAACGAATCACTCTCCGAGATACTCGTTCATCTGAGTCATATTAAAGAGTCGTTCAAAAAGAACAAATCGTTCATAAACGACCCGTGTGTGCAATGCATGTGTGAGCATGTGTAGAGAGAGGCGTTGAAGGTCATCATTACATTCATGCGCGTTTTATGCGCGTAATATTACATTGCAATGCGTTTATTATATCAGATGCCTTTAAAGAAAACTACAACAAAAATATATTGTCATACCAGAGAAAAAACTACCCGCCAAAGTGACTAGTGAGACTAAAGTTATTACCCGCCACAGCAGAATTTTACCTGCATGTGGCGTGTGGGCGGGTGTCAATGTCAAGCCTTGGTGAGCACCGTTGTTTTCACGGCCTTAATCCTCCTGGGCCTGAACTTCATCAGAGCTGCACATGTTGTTGCTGGGATCCTCTTCCACTCCTCCATAATGACATCATGGAGCTGTTAGACACACCTTCCACTTGAGGACGCCCCACAGGTGCTTCATAGGGTTCAGGTCTGGAGACATACTCAGCCACTAACAAACACATAGACATGATGAACAGGTCATGTGACTTTGCATGTCACATTTTCAGAAAACATTAAATCTATACTGTTACACAAGCTGCACATTGACGACTCTAAAATATATCCAAGTTTCATTTCTATAGTATTGCCCTTTGCGAAGATATACTAAAATATTTGATGAAATTAGAGAGGTGTACTCACTTTTGTGAGTGACTGTATATACAGAATATAGGAAGAAAATACAAAAGTAAAATAAAACCACGTCTTGAACTCGCCGCTTGGTTTAACTGCTAGCATGTTGATCTGAACTTTTTCTCTCGAATGTTAATTAACAAACATTGTTTTTAAGTCTCTGACCGCAATCCAGTCTTCCTATAGCGTGTGTGTGTGTGTGTGAGAGAGAGAGAGAGTGTGTGTTCTCCCGAGAGCAGCCTTCACAATGCTAATTTGACGTCCTCTACACTGACTGTAAGAGAAGGAGTCATGAGCATTGCTTTCGCTTCACACTCCCTGCATCTCGACTTAAAGAAACAAAGGAGGGAAAAAAACGGAGAGATAACGAGCTGCGAGTGATAACTCACACCTGCACACTGGGAGAGACTGCAGCGCATCCTTCCGACAGCGGAATGCTAATGACGTGACACAGAGGCACATCTGGAAAAGCCTGGGATTAAACCTTACTCGGGGGAGCGATGAGCGCTGACGAGCGCCACGCTGAAGCCTGTGCTAACGTTCCCTTTAATGTGGAGGCACACGGCGCTCAGAAACAGGCCTAAAGGGGGAGCGGGCAGATGGAGACGACTCTCACATAGTGCTGCTGAAGACGTGACAAAAAAGCCAGAAGCTTCTTTACGTCCTCCTGTCTCTACTACAGTCTAAGCCACACCTCCACCTGTGATAACCACCCTCACTCTTCTACCTGTCATACCCTTGGCTAGGTCTTGTTCTCAAAGAATTGGATCAGATTCGATTTGATTCGATTCGATAGATTATTTTGAGCCGGCGAATTTAAGTTAGCATCTAATCAGAAGCGCAAAAAAAAGGTGGTAACAGACTCTGCTTAACACACACAAACAGCTGAACAGTGTTGTTTTTTCAGTGCTGTCTGGTCCTGATTAGGTGATCTGAAGTCCATCTTCTCTGTTAAGCCGTTCGTTAGACGCCTACAGGTTGTGAATGTGTTTGTGATTCACACTCACAGGTGAGAATAATCATGTGCTCTCGTTAATCTCACGCAGCCCACTGGAGGGCACTGTTCCAGAGGGGTGACAACCTTGTGTGTGTGTGTGTGTGTGAGAGAGATTTAGAAGACCCAGGGCTGATGCTCCACATTAGTGAGGAGGCGTGCGGCGTGCGTTTCGGCATCACCTGACAGCCAGGGGGTGACTCGTACCTCCCAGCTCTCTGATCTAACGAGACGCAGGCGCAGGCTGCAGAACAGGAAGCGGCAGATGCGCTCATTTATTATTTACGCTCAGCCTGACGTCCTTCAGAGAGAAATATCTCCAACTCTGAGCTACGAGATACCGTACGACTCCTTACAGGAGGACAAACACGGTACGCCCGGGAACGTCTCGCAGTCCTAATCGCAGAGCGGCTTCGGTTCTAGTGCTGCAGTAACAGGAAGGGAACCTGATTAATATTGTGCATGTATATGAATCATCACACATTCATGTGAATAAACTTGTATTCATCTATTTATATTTTAAAATGAGGGCTTTGTTTGAAGTTTATGGTGGTCTTTTGGTCATTGTCGTTAACATTAGAGGCACCTGCTTTTTAGTGATGGGTCGTTCATGAACGATTCGTTCTTTTTGAACAAATCTTTAACATGAGTCAGATGAACGAGTCGTCTCGGAGAGTAATTCATTCATTTCCTATTGGGCGTGCATGAGCAAAGCATCGCAAAACCTCTGTATGTTATATACAGGAAACAGTACTGAACTATTCTCAGCAATAAGTCTTCAATTCTCGAGTCGTTCGTTCTTTTAACACGTGACTCGCATAGACGCTATGCAGTGCAGTACACAGGAAACAGTATTGAACGATTGGGCTAGTGCAGTGGTTCTCAAACATTTTCTGTCATTCCCCACTTAAGGGGGTGAGCGAATTTTCAAGCCCCACTTTTCAACAAAATGATAACGAAATCGGCCAAGTTTACTGTTTATTGAAATATAAATTTCTAAACCAATTAGATCAAACAACACCAAGTTCAAAACAGATAAAATACACGTGCAATTGTAATAAAAGGCTTACGTTGTCACTTATCATTGCATAATTGACCCCATGTTTATTAGCTGCTCAGCAATCGTTTGTAGTTTTTTTGCACTGGCCAATTCTGTATGCAACTTTGAATGAAGCCATTTATGCTTTGCTGTTCACTGATTCAGATTTTACCATGCGATTATCCTGCTGTCTGTATTCTGCCAGCTTTCTTTGAAAGAAGTCTAGTGGCTTATTAACGTGACTGTAAGTGTGTTGTCTCTAAGTGTCTTCCTAATTTTTTGGGTCTCATGCGGTCTGCTGCCAGCGGTTTAAGACACAAAACACACATGGGACTCTCCTCTGCCCCCACCATGAATCCAAGCTCAAGATAGGCTTCAGGGTGGGTGATATAACCAAAATCTTCTATCACGCTAGAAGCAATTTTCTACCTTGATAGCGATATATATCACAATATAGCAATTTGTATCTGAAAATGCATAAATAAAAATTCAAATCATTCATTACATTATTCATACATTATTCATTACATAATGTAATTTTATTTAAACTGTGAATTGCTGAGGTTTGTCGCATTTTTTTTTTTACTTTGGCCATATTCGTTTGGATTTCAGGTGATAGAAAAGGTTTGACGTGTTTCCACCACTTGTTAAAACAGTGCACTTGCGTACCTTGCAAATCACGTTCATCTCATTCGTATCACTTTTCTTCTACCCAGACCAATTCCACACCACAGACGATGCACCTTTTTTCTTTACAATCTCCTCGTTGTTGGTTTTGTCACAAACTCACTGCTGCTGCACTGTCTTCTTCCATTGTCGAAGTGCATGTGAAACCAAACACATCAAAAGTGGAACGAAACCGTGGCACCCAATTGAACCAAATATCTGCGCGGCCCAGTGGACAGCGCAGCACGACCATCTGGATAGCGCAGAGATGAACTGGGCTGGAGATCGTGCAGTGCGGATTCACTTGAGCAGCGCTGCTCGAATCACAAACCTGCGCGACCCACTGTTTTTAATTAAAAAACTATTTACAGTATTTAAAATGTTAGGACTGTTTAATATTGTTTCCACCTTGCCATGCCTGGTTTGTACATGCGCAACCCAGCGGGGTAAAATGTATTTTGATGGTCGGCGCGGTCTATTTCTGTCAGCGTCGCGCAGCGCTGCCCAATGGGTCGCGCAGGTTTGTGATTCGAGCAGCGCTGCTCAAGTTGGTCCGACGTTAAACGATTATTGTTCCACTATGGTTCCACTTTTTCTACCGGCCCACAACTGATGTTATTTAAAATTTACTTGTATTAATGATCCATTTATTTGTGTGTGATTGTTTAGTTTTGAGTGTACGCTCTTCATTGTCAATAAAGAAAAGCATGAATTAGAATAGGTACTTTCCTATTATTTTCCACTAATTTCCTCCCGTTCATTGCGCCCCACCTGTCATGTCTGTATTCCCCACTAGTGGGGAACCACTGGGCTAGTGGGTCTTCCGAGTCCCGAGTCGTTCGTTCTTTTAACACGTGACTCCCATAGACGCTATGCGGTGCAACAGATTCAAAAGAAAGACTGAGCTGAGAAGGTGAGCTACTTATTCTGTTTATTATAATATGTTCTTAGTTTCATTGTAATATTTTCATAACTGGAATTATAGCCAAAATTTGTGTATGTAGACGTACTGGGGGTATTTTTTAAATTGAAAACGCAACATTTTAATTTATTTCTGATCAAATGAACAAAATGACTAAAAAAAAGATTCGTCCATTTTGATGAACGAGATTCAAAGAACCGAATCACTAAAATGATTCGAACTTCCCATCACTACTGCATTCATCAGTTTTTGAGAGATCAAACAAACTTCAAACATCACATCTGGGGTCCGTTCTTTGTACGTCACTTGACACATCCGAGATGAATTGACATACCTAAGATGAGATCATCGTGCTAATTTCAATCTGGCTAAGTTGGTTCTTCTCCTGTTGTTGATGATTAGTATGCAGAGGTGGAAAGTAACGAATTACATTTACTCGCGTTACTGTAATTGAGTAGCTTTTTTGTGTATTTCTACTTTTTAAAGTAGTTTTAAAAATCTGTAATTTTACTTTTACTTAAGTACGTTTTGTTTGAAGTATTGTAATTCGCTACATTTTAAATCATATTCGCTACTGAGTAAAAAATAAATGAATGAAAATGATAAAACAATAAAAAAATATATTATGCTTTGTATAAATGCCCCGTTGCGCCGCGTGTGTGTATCATGTCCTGGTCGCGCGCCGATCCAGACTCCACTCCAGGTTTTCTGACATCGGCATCTTCAAGACCTTCCACACGGTCGCTTCCGCCCTGAGTGACGTCATCGACTAACGCGACTGGAGAGAGACGCGCGAAAGATGAAAGAGGTTGTGATTTTGGCGTTTTGATATTTGGTTGTGTATTCTGGTTTGACATTTTGCCTCCATCTGACTTTGATTATTGCTTTGTCCCTTTGGTTTGGTTGGTCTTTGTATATATTTGTAGATAATTTCACTGTATGTCTGTGCACTCACTAGTAGCAGGGGCGTGGCTGCCATTTATTTTTGGAAGAGGGAGTTTATTTGGGATTTTATTTGCTCAGGAATAAAATAAAGCCCCACAGCTTAATCATAGCTAAAACAATCCAGTGAAATATTAGACTGTGAGACTTTTTTGAGCCAGGTATTTTATATAGTTTAGCTTAGGTTTATATTTTATATAGTTTATATAGGTTTAGGGAGTCCGGGAAGGTACCTGTATTTTTGTTTGTGTTTTTTTTTTTTTTTTGCAGGTAATCTAGCTACTAAATATAAATACCATTTTGTTTATTATTTTGGCCTGGGTCCATCCTGAATCTGATCCTCCTCCTGTTGTGTGTGTGTTTGTGTCTGTGTGTATGTGTGTGTGTATACAAACCTCATTATTTCATCAGTTAATGATTGGATCTAGTTCTTTCTGCCATATACCACCATTTCCATACAGTTTAAAATAGAACCCTGAACCAGTCTTTTGCTGTATGGTCCTAGACTGGGACGTAACACCATATTTAAGTGACCACTTTGATTTTCAAGCACAAGAAAGACAACAGCTTTATTATGTTAAGGTGTTCCTTCAGTTAAAAAACAACTAGTTTGAGATTTATATCTGCTCATCTTTTTTGAACTACGCTAGAATGCCTCATCCCACCCCCGCTGTTAAAAAAATAAAAAAGTAACTCGGTAACTTTTACTCTGAGTACATTTTTTAATGAGCTACTTTTTACTTTTAGTTGAGTAGATTTTTATAATGGTAACTTTACTTGTACTTAAGTAAAATTTCACTGAAGTAACAGTACTTTTACTTGAGTACAAAATTTTATTACTCTTTCCACCTCTGTTAGTATGACTGGATTGAGTTGTCTAGGATTATTGCGCGTTCATGCGTTGGTTTAAAAGGCGATATGCATCGACAGTAGAAACACTGATCACAACCCCTTCGATTGGTTGACGAAATGACAAAAGAGCGGCTCAAATTTTTTTTGTAACACGCAACACGTGTTATGCGCTGAAATGCCCCCCTGCCATGGATTGCCCCCCCCTACATAATCGCTATAAAATATTATATTTGAACATAAATTCATAGGTTAATGCTTTACAAATTACATGAGACAATAAAATAAAATAAGCAATATGAAAGTAAATGCTGTATATGAAAAAATAGAAATATTAATATTTATTTCAAACACAACATGTATACTTTTATATTGTTTATTTTATAATAAAATAAATTTCGTCCAATTTTTCATTATAATTTTTTTTATTATTATATATAAATATTTATTTGTATCTTCATGACAAACACCTGAAAAATAAATGTGTTACAAAATAAACATTATACAAGAATTTGTATTAATGGTCTTGACGGCTGTCTCGTACAGTACCTAGGCTTCATTATAATAGTAATATCATATTTGATAATAATAAACCTATGAATTTATGTTCTAATATAATATTTGATAGCAATTATGTGCTGGGGGCAATCCATGGCAGGGGGGCATATACTTTTTTTTTTGCAAGTATATATAACATTACAATATAATAATGGATGACATTATATATTTTTCTTTTCCCACGTGAGTCAGTCCGCGTCAGTGCTCTTTTCAACCAATGCCATTTCAACCAATCATAACCCACCAGGGGCGCAGCATAAATCCTGTTTATATGAAAGAAACCTGCTACCGAGCAGGTTCAAGCTTATGGACATGTTGCTATGACAGCAAATGCGAGATGAGCATCGAAGAACGAAACAATCCAAGATCAGGACAAATCCACAACAATCAAATCCAGCTAACTGAGTTAGCGACGTACGAAGAACACCCCCCTGATCGACTCAGGTGTTTTTCGTGTTTCAGGTAAACACCAAAAGTGTGTTATTTTCTCTCTAGTCTCTTTCATACAACAACTATTGCAACTATTTTTTTTAAACAACACATTCAGCCTTTTATTATTGTACAGTTACATTACACTAATATGTAATTTATCAAAGGTCCCCTATTGTAAAAAAAGTCACATTTTATTCATGTTTATCTGTGTATCAGCCACAGTTTAAACAATGTAACCTTATATAAGAAGAGCCCCTCCTCAGTATCGAGGCTCATTTACATAGACATTGAAACAGTGCATTTGGAGGAGGAGTGAAAAGGAGTATTAACACACACACACACGCACGCACACACACACACACACAGCTCTTCCTTAACTAGTTAAATACAGTAAAATATGAGACATTTAATGATTGTGCAACAGTTAAATTCTTGTTCTTACTTTCATTGTAGCAGCTATAAATACTCGTTCTCTCTTTCTGAACTCTGTAAAATTACAGCTTTACCTCTGACACTGGAGACTCCTTCTGTAAAGCTTTAATAAACTTATAAATAAAACACCTTTTTATTTAAAAATCCATTTACTGTATGTATTATTAAGTTCTGTGTGCTGTGCTGTGTGCTGAATGAGCTGTTGCTATGGGAACCATAACATATCAGAGTGCATTAATGTAAACCTATACACTTCTGTCAGAACTGCTTCTGACCAATCAGACTGTTGCACTGAGCAGCTGATGGACGAAGTATCTCAGTGTTCTGTGTACAGTATAATAACGTCACACACCTCAGCAGCATTAACCTGCAGAGAAAACTTTATCGCAGTAAAGAGGATCTGTATTTTATGAAGGTGCAGATGGTCAGTATAAAATCTTACTGTTTATCCACCAAAAACAATATGCAACAATAAAGCCTGAGTATGAACCTGCTGTTTTATAGGCTGTAAAGTCTAATTACATCCTGAGACAAACGAGGGAAGATTCATTAATCAGGCTGTGAAAAAAGAAACACACACACACACACACATGCACGTAGAAGCTGATGAAGCTTCATATTAACTATCAAATCTCTTGAAATTGATAAAATATATATACAAAATACACTTAATAACAGAGTATATTTTGTTTATTTTCTTTCTCTTGTTATGAGTTAGTGGCGTGGCAGTGAGGGAATGAGGAGAGGGGGAGAGTAAGGCAAGAGTGAGTGAGTGGGTGAGTGTGCAGAGTTGCCAGGTATGCAGTTTTCATATCGAATTTGGCTACTTTTGGCATTTTGCATGAATGACATCAGCATTCTCCGAAAGTGTTTTTTGGAAAGGACGAGTCACTCCAGCTATCTTTCACTGCAGAGTGGAGAGTGAGATGGAGAGTGATGGGCAGAGTGAGGTATGTACGTGACATTCAGTTCACTGTTTGTCAGGATCTTTAACTGCCCTAGTAAAAAAAAAAAAAAGTATGCTAAGTATATTAAATCCTAGCATGCCAAAGCATACTTAAATGTACTTGCAGCCAGACTAATGACTATTCAATTCAATTCAATTCAATTTTATTTATATAGCGCTTTTAACAATGGTCATTGTCTCAAAGCAGCTTCACAAAAATTAAAGAAATTTAACACAAAAAAAAAAAAAAAATTATATATTATATATATATATATATAGAATAATTATATATAAAGTAATAAATAAATAAATAAAATTATAATAGAAAATAAATAAATAAAAACAAATAATAATAATAATTATAGAAAAGAAAATAATTGGAAGTGTGGATGTGTGAGAAAAATGTGCAGATAATAATGAGACGAATGAATGAAATTTCTCTGATGAGCAAGCCAAGGGTGACGGCGACGGTGGCAAGGAAAAACTCCCTGAGATGGCATTAGGAAGAAACCTTGAGAGGAACCAGACTCAACAGGGAACCCATCCTCATTTGGGCGATAACAGATAGAAATGATATAACATCTTGTGTGTTGTGCAGGTGAAAATTCAATATGACAGAAATTATTTAAATTGTCATGAAGACCAGTTCAGCATAGGGACGAGTCAGTAGGTGCAGAGGGCAGATGAGGTCTGGATCACTGGAAGCACAGGAGCAGCATGTGTAGCTCCAACCATCATAAAGCTGAATCCAGTTGGAGCTGGTCCTTCTCTGGATGCCTCAGGAACCTCGCAGGGTCGGCCTTTGTCTACTGAAGCTGGCAAAATCTCCCGATGCCTCGGGATGGGTAGAGAAATACAGAACAGATGGGGAGAATTAGCGTAGTTGCCATTCGGTATAGGTGTACTGGAGTATGAGTACTGGGATGAGTTATGTGTATGCCAGATTAAAAAGATGCGTCTTGAGTCTACTTTTGAACTGAGAAACCGTGTCTGCTCCCCGAACACTGTCTGGAAGGCTATTCCAAAGCTTTGGAGCTAAATATGAAAAAGCCCTACCCCCTTTTGTAGATTTTGAAATTCTGGGAACTACCAGAAGTCCGGAGTTTTGTGATCTTAAGGCGCGTGGTGGATTGTAGCGTATCAGAAGACTGGTTAGGTATGTGGGAGCTAAACCATTTAAGGCCTTGTATGTAAGTAATACTATTTTGTAATTTATTCTAAACTGAACAGGTAGCCAGTGCAGGGATGATAATATTGGGGTTATATGATCATATTTTCTGGATCTAGTGAGAACCCTGGCAGCTGCATTTTGGATTAACTGAAGCTTGTTTATTGAGGATGCAGGACAACCACCTAGTAATGCATTACAATAGTCCAGTCTGGAGGTCATGAATGCATGAACTAGTTTTTCTGCATCAGATACGGATAAGATGTTCCTAAGTTTAGCAATATTTCGAAGATGGAAAAAGGCTGTTTTTGTGATATTTGAAATGTGATTTTCAAAAGACAAGTTACTGTCTAATATTACTCCCAGATCTTTTACTGCTGAGCTGGTAATAACAGTACATCCTTCTAAGCGCAAGCTGAATTGTGAAAGCTGTTGTGTGCTGGTTTTTGGGCCAATAAGTAATATCTCTGTCTTATCTGAATTTAATAAAAGAAAGTTATTGGTCATCCAATCTTTTATGTCCTGGACACACTCAGTTAATCTAGACAACTTAGGTATTTCGTCTGGTTTAGTTGAGATATATAATTGGGTATCATCAGCATAACAATGGAAACTAATCCCATGTCTTCTAATGATGTTACCCAAGGGAAGCATGTATATTGAGAACAACAGAGGTCCTAAAACTGACCCTTGTGGGACCCCATATTTCACTGGCATTATACCAGACGGTTCTCCATTTAGATCTACAAAATGGTAGCGATCAGACAGGTAAGATCTAAACCATTTTAGTGCCTGTCCCTGAATGCCTATATAATTTTGTAAGCGATCTATGAGAATATTATGATCTATAGTGTCGAATGCAGCACTAAGATCGAGCAGGACTAGCAATGAGATGCAGCCTTGGTCTGAAGCTAAAAACAAGTCATTTGTAATCTTAACTAGTGCAGTTTCTGTGCTATGATGGGGCCTGAAACCTGACTGAAATTCTTCAAGGATGTTGTTATCCTGCAAGACTAGTGACTAGTGTACTTGAAGTTTGCTATTTTGGAACAACTAATTTTGTACTAGCACCCTGTCCAGGGTGTACCCTGCCTAGTGCCTGAAGTCTCCTGGGATAGGCTCCAGGTCCCCCGTGACCCTGAACACAGGATTAAGCGGTATAGAAAATGAATGAATGAATAATTTTGTACTAAGTGTATTTAAGTTGTAATTAAATTGTACAAAAACACAATTTTAAGTGTATTAAGTATACTTTTGTGTGTTAAAGTGGAACAACTTTAAGTATACTTAGTACACTTAAAGTATATGGCAGTGTGTGTACTAACATACATACCTAAAAGTAATTCATACAATTTAAGTATATATTTAATGTATTATAAGTACATTACAGCTATTTTTTCTGTATAACAAATATATGATTAATATACTATGAGTATATTCTTATTGCAGCAGTAGCATGCTGTTATACTTCTGGTCAATTACAAATACTAAAAAAAGTACACTTTGTGGTTAATACAGTACAAATATACTTTATTATATATAGTACAGTACATAATACTGTGGCGTGGGCGGGCCGGCGGCTGAAGACCGTCATGCTTTGCGGGGGTTTTCTCTGTCTCTACCATGAGAGAGAAGGGTGTTTGGGTTAGTGGCTTCGGCCAAGTTGGGTGCGTTTATGTGTGTGTGCTTGTGCTGTGGTAATAAACTACTCCCCAGCCATTTGCATTGGGGAGCAAGTAAGCTCACTCGTCCTCCAAGATCCCTGCTAGCGTCGAAAAACGCTACATTGGTGTCAGAAGTGGGATGGAGATTTTTGAGTTTTGAGTTCCTGCGAAAGATTCAGGAGGGCCGCCGGGTTGCAGCACGACTCCGGAAGAAGCATCTCCCGGATGGAACCAGTGCCAGCAAAGCGGCACGATGAAAATGGAGCGGCGAGATGAGGATCCCGGCACTGGATCTCGGAACGGAGCCCAACGGTGACGCTGCGCAAGTGTCGGAGCAAGCTACAGCTCCGTGCCGGCGATGTGCGCTGCAGCTGCGCCTTCCCTCCTACAACGGCGCCGTCGAACCCTACGCGTTCTTCGCCCAAGTGGAGCTAGCCGCCGACTTCGCATGCTGGTCTCCGGCGGAAACGGCTGTAAGGGTTGCTCTCTCGCTCAAGGGCGCCGTGCTCCGGGCACTGGAAGACCTCCGGGCCGATGAGCGGAAGGACTGGGCAAAGCTCCGAGAGTCGCTTCAACCTCCGGTTCGGCGCCGGTGACCGTCAAGAAGCAGCGTGCGAGGAGCTGGCAGTCCGCGAACGGCCACTGGGCGCGTTCGCCATGGATTTAAGAGGCCTGGCGCGCCGGGGCTATCCAGAGTGTGAGCCGACTAAACAGGAAGAGCTAGCGTATTGCGCTTTTCTTCGAGGACTCCGACCGCCGCGGCTCCGTGAGCACATCAGGTTAGCAGCACCAGCTTCCCTCACCGAGGCGCTATGCGCAGCACAGCGCGCTGAACCCACAATTGCGGTGCATCACGGCGAAAGAGCCGAGCGACCGCCCGCAGCTCGGGGGCACTCGGTAGGTGAATCTAGCCGGGGACAGGGCTACCCGTCACGGCTAGACAGCGGAAAAGTCTCTGGGGTTTTGCGGCGATGCCGAGGCAACGTTCCTGGGACTGAGGGACAGCGTACCCCAGCAGCCGTCGGACGAGCGCCGGTGGTCGTGGCAGGTGAACATCCGGGCAGCAAAGCGCGTCGTCAGTACTGCGAGCGAGGTAAAGAGCGCGTGTGCCAAGTTACTCCCTCGCCGAGAGCATCGCCCGCAGTCGTTTCACCTGCGCCGCCGCTGGTAAAGAAGGGCCCCACCCAGCGCTCGCGGGCACCGCTGCAGGACTTTCGGATGGGGGCACCTGTGGAGCGTGTGGGCGTGGACACTCACAGCCAGGGGCGAGGCTTTGCTGCTGGTGAGCAGGTGTGGGTGTGTTCCGGAAGGAAGAGAGGGCGTTCACCCAAGCTCACGTCTCACTGGGTGGGCCCCTGTACGGTACTAGCTCAGCTCGCCGAGTTCATCTACCGGGTGCGGTTGGCGGGGCGGGCGCGAGTGTTGCTCCACCGAGACCGTCTTGCGCCTTTCCAGCCGCACGCCGGCGAGACAGCGAATTCTGCGGAGGCCGGACCGCCTCCGGGACAATGTGCTTCTCCACAAAAGGACCCCGGCGTGCACAGCCCTGACCGCCTTCACGCCTCCAAGACTGAGAGTCATGGTGACCGGGGACGGTCACAGCTCGGGTGGGGGCAGTGTGGCGTGGGCGGGCCGGCGGCTGAAGACCGTCATGCTTTGCGGGGGTTTTCTCTGTCTCTACCATGAGAGAGAAGGGTGTTTGGGTTAGTGGCTTCGGCCAAGTTGGGTGCGTTTATGGGTGTGTGCTTGACCTGTGTATGTGTGCTTGTGCTGTGGTAATAAACTACTCCCCAGCCATTTGCATTGGGGAGCAAGTAAGCTCACTCGTCTCACAAGATCCCTGCTAGCGTCGAAAAACGCTACAATACGTTCTATATTACAGTATTGCAAATGTATTACCAGTACACTAAAAGGTGTTTAGGCTAATTTACAAATGCTAAATGTATTTTCTACACTATAACATGTTTTTGAAACACATTACATCAGTAATTATGAGGCAGATTTTATTTGCATGAGTTCAACAGATTTAATTTGCACAAGGTTACGAAAAAGCACTTCTATAGTTTGTGTTCAACAAAAGTCAGGTTGTCTTACAAACACACAAACTAAAATATAAACTGGTGTGTGAACACAGACAGACATTAGTATTAGAATCTACAGGTACAGTATTAGTTTAAACCTGGTGTGTTGATTCTGTTACACAGAGACTGAAAACAGGCCGAGAGCTATGGAGCCATTATACCACAAGCAAAGTACATGAGATTTAGTAGTAACACAATAGACAATACATTTTATTGCTTAAAGTATGTACTTAATGACAAATTACCTAACAAAAACCCGTTAAATTTTCCTTGTGCCGATGAAAATAAAATAATAACAATACGAACAAATGCACACGATGATGCAGCTTCAGCCGTTAATTCAAACTAGAAGTGGAGGACTGGGGAGCCAATCAGAGAACGGACAGTCCGAATCTACCCGCCTCCAGTCTCTGATTGGCTGGTGGGGCGCAGATTCTAGTCTCCGGTTGGCTGGAATAGTTGCAGGGTTCACAACACTGCTGCAGTTTGTGTAATTCAGCAGACAATAATGCCACCTGCTGGGCTGGAGTGATCATATGGCATTTTTAAACATTTCGCAAACGTTTTCCAAAATGTTTATACAAGTGTGAGCAGTGCCTGAGAATGCGTTAGCCTTCCCCTGCAGTCCAATGCAGATTACCATGAGCAAACTCAAAGGTGTCCCTCAGGGCTCAGTTCTCGGCTCCACACTATACTCTTTGGTCCTGAGACCACAAATACACAAGAGTCATAGTCATGATTCTTCCTGGTGACGATTCTAAATGATAAAACACCAAAAAAAAAAGGTGTAATGGAATAATTGATTACTAGACCAAGTCCTGATAAACTTGATGCACATGACAGATTGAAGCGCGTCGGCTCCGTTGCACACTCGCTTCGTCACTGCATTAACAAACACTGTGTGTGTGTGTGTGTGTGTGTGTGTTTGTGTGTACAGCAGACTGATGGAGGGAATACAGGTGTCTGAGAAGTGCAAATTAACCAAAGAGCTCATTATAACCTAATTATGATCCTCTGTGTGTGTGTGTGTGTGTGTGTGTGTGTGTGTGTGTGTGTGTGTGTGTGTGTGTGTGTGTTTTCTGTCTGCGCTCTCACCTCCCGGTAATGTGACATCAGTTTGCAAACAGTAAAAGTCAGGATGATAGAAAGAGTTAACACAGGCACAGAATGAGACGGGTTGTTTTCCTCCCTGAGCTGCTAATGATACACTCCGAGCTCGTTGTTATCTTACATACCTTGAGGATAGAAGACTTGATCAGCTAACATTAGCCAGCTACTGTAACTCTAATATAGCATTTCACAGTAGAGGCAAGCAGCTCTAAATGTGACTGTTTAATTATTTCTTTAAATAAATATATAATTAATATTTGTAGATGCGGACATATTATTCCACTGGTTTTGACGCGTATCTTTGATTGAGGTTCGTTACTTACAACACAAAATCCATTGAGTTCTTTGTCTCTCGTATTTTATTTTCCAGCATTAAAGAATCAACACTTCATACAGTCGTCTTGAGTAAATCCACTGTACAACACCAGTTGCTGTATCAATATGGTTCAGGATTACCTTACGGTTATAACAACATATTTGGTATATCTAGCTGATTATGGTTAGCTTACGTTTTTTTACTTTTACAACAAACTATCTGCTGTATCTTACTAAGATCTTGGATTACGGTCAAAAGCTTGTGTTCCCGTAGACTTCCGAATTCAAACTGAACTTTCTATCATACAATAGTCATACAAATACGTGTAATAGTGGAGTGACATCACAGACCAACCTACGATTGTCAAAATGGATTCTTAAATAACAAACATAACAGTGAATGCTTAAATGACAAATAGAATGCTTAGTGCTTAGCTAATGAATAGAATAAGATAAAATAAAATAAACACAACAACAAATTCATAACAAATAAGATATGGCTCTTACAATATTTTTATTGTGAAGCTAGAGACATTAGCAGAGTAGATGCTTAAATAAATAAGTTTATGATTCAATTATTACAGTACTGTAGGTTTAATCTGAGCCACGCCCACAATAAAAGTACAGTAGGATAGTAAGCATTAAACAGAATCGTTTTAAGACAAATGTTTGTAGTGAACTTTTGGAAGTCTCCCAGAGCTCATTGTAAGTTCAACAACGTACAGTAGCTGCAGGTGATTAAAATGTCTCTTTAGCTATACAGATGCTACTAATTTTTTTCTCCTGCAAATCTGTTAAGCAGCGTGCACCTGAGAGCCGAGCTCCTGCTTTCCTGCTCAACTGCTGCAGGCACGAGCGAACAGGGAGCAGCAGGCGTCCTGCAGGAGCTAAATGCCCCGGCCGTGGGGTTTTTCTGGAGAGCATGCTGTCTCATTCTCTCAGAAAGGGCAACTCAGCGTGAGCATCCAGGGCCCCGAGCCCGAGCTGACGCCGTGTATAGCGTGTGTGTAGGAGTCACAGATTGGGTCGGTTCTGATGTCACAGCGTGGTTCTTACATGGGGAAAGACATCAAAAGCAACCCAGACGGAGTCACACCGGAGAGGAGAGACATCGCTATCAGCCATATGACAGGAATAAGAGGACTATGGGCATGCAGGTGCTCTCACACACACACACACACACACACACACACACACACACACACACACACACACACACCAGCCAAAAGCACAGTAAGAACCACCAGCATGGAGACATAGACAGAGAGATAGATAGAGATGATTCCTCCAGTCATCTTTTTTCAAGATTCAAGATTCAAAGAACTTTATTAATCCCAAAGGGAAATTGCTTATGCTCGGTTACAGGTGCTCACAGTTGTTAACTAAGGAAAGGTAATAAAGGTAATAAATAATAATAATAATAAAAAAATTAATTAAAAAAAAGTTCCTAAAACATTAAGTACCAACAAAATATGATTCAAGACCACTTGTAAGTATTGCACAGTAATCTAGTATGTATGTAATATTGTATTATTATATGCAATCTTGTATTACATATTCTATTGGGAGGTAGTATTGCAGTTATCATATTATTAATATGGGTAAGTATTAATGTCCTGTTGTATACCAGTCAGTGAAAAAATTCACATACATGTGTTTATGAGTTACAGAGAAGAGTTGTAAACTTTTATGGCCGTAGGGAGAAAGGATCTCCTGTGACGCTCTGTGGAACACTTGATAGTAATCAGTCTCTGGCTGAAACTGCTCCTCTGTTCAGCGAAAACACTGTATAGCGGGTGAGAAGGATTGTTCACAATGGATTGTACTTTGGACAGAATCCTCCTCTTTGCTACTACATCCACCGAGTCAAGCTCCATGCCTAACACAGATCCGGCCTTTTTAATTGACTTGTCCAGTTTGTTCTTATCAGACACCTTAATGTTACCACCCCAACAGACCACAGCGTAAAAAATGACACTCGCCACAACGGTTTCATAGAACATCCATAGGATGGTGTTACAGACGTTAAAAGACCTGAGCCTTCGAAGAAAGTACAATCGACTCTGACCTTTCTTGTAGAGTGCCGTTGTGTTGAGTGACCAGTCAAGTTTGTTGTCCAGATGAACTCCCAGATATTTGTAATGAGAGACATTGTCCACTATCTCCCCCTTGACAGATATAGGAGTCACAGGGGTCTTGCTTCTCCTAAAGTCTACCACCATCTCCTTTGTTTTCCTGATGTTGAGTTGTAGGTGATTACGCTCACACCAGGAAACGAAGTAATCGACAACAGACTGGTACTCCGAGGTGTCACCCTCCTTTATACAACCAACAACCACAGAGTCGTCAGAGAACTTCTACAGGTGGCATGACTCTGAGTTATATCTAAAGTCGGATGTATAGAGGGTGAAAAGAAACGGAGACAGTACAGTCCCCTGGGGAGCTCCAGTGCTGCAGATCAAAGTCTCTGACACACAGTTCTTTAGTCGGACATACTGGGGACGGCAGGTCAGGTAGTCCTTGATCCAGGAAACCAAGCGGGTGTCGATGTTTATGTTCCTTAATTTCTCCCCCAGTACTGCCGGTTGGATGGTGTTGAAGGCACTGGAGAAGTCAAAGAACATCATCCTTACGGTGGTCCTAGGCTTGTCAAGGTGAGAGTAGGTGCGATGTAGCAGGTGTATTATGGCGTCATCAACTCCCATGAATGGCTGATAGGCAAACTGAAGAGGGTCCAGAGAGGACTTCACCAGGGGACGAAGTGTATCCAGGATCAGTCTCTCAAACAGCTTCATAATGTGCGATGTTAAAGCAATAGGCCTGTAGTCATTCTGGGCACAAGGACGTGGTGTTTTGGGTACCGGCACAATGCATGATGTTTTCCACAGTGCAGGGACTTTCTGTAGAGACAGACTCAGGTTAAAGAGGTACTGGAGGACACCACATAGTTGGGGAGCACAAGATTTCAGGACTCTCGGATTGATCTTATCCGGACCTACAGCTTTTGTAGGGCTGATCTTACTCAGGCCATGTTTAACCTGATCCACTGAGATGTTGATTGCTGGGAGTGCAGGAGTAGTGACTGTGACTGTTCTCTGTGTAGGGGACGACATAGGAGCAGGAAAGTGTGGATTTGGGTTGAAGTCGGGGGAAGTGTGAGACATAGGGACATCAAATCTATTGAAGAAAGTGTTGAGGTCGTTTGCACGTTCCCCATTCCCCTCAATAGCCTGGCCGCTTGTCTTATAGCCAGTGATGCTCCTCATGCCCCTCCACACCTCTCTCATGTTGTTTTGCTTCAGCCTTTGTTCTAGTTTTCTCCTGTATGCCTCTTTCCCCTCCTTGATTTTCCCGGTTAGCATTTTTGAGCCTTCTTCACTGCTTCCTTATCACCAGACCTAAAAGCACTTTTTTTTGCATTTAAACACGCTTTAATGTCTTTGGTGACCCAGGGTTTGTTGTTGGGGAAACAGCGAATATCTCTCACCTGTACACAGGTGTCAACACAGAAGTTAATGTACTCCGTGATGCAGTCCGTCATTCCATCAATGTCCTCTCCATATGATGCACTGAGAACCTCCCAGTCTGTAGCCTCGAAACGATCCTGTAACGTAGAAGTGGCACCTTCTGACCATCTTCTTACACTCCTCACTATAGAAGGCTGTCTCTGAACCAGGGGTTTGTATATTGGCATGAGGTGGACTAGGTTGTGATCCGACCTCCCCGGGGGGGAAGTGCTGCAGCACTGTAAGCACCTTTAACATTAGCATACAGCAGGTCTAGTGTCTAGTTTCTGCAGAGAAACAGCACAAAACAAAATGTAAAAAAAAAAAAACCTGCTGATTAAACACTTAAGCTTCAAGGCGCTGTTGTTCCTGGTTGCAAAATTAACTGACATGAGTCGAATTTGAATTTGTTCAATCAAATTAGATTTACTGTTTTTATCCATTGATGCACGGACTCATTATACATAATGTTTGAAGAAAGAGCACAGACTAAATAAAACGAACGCTATTTTTTTTTAAGGTTGTCCCAAAAACATTCAGAAAGTTTTGTTGAATGTTAATAATTTTTATAAGGTCTTTCTAAAAATGTTTTTAACATCTGCTTTTGATCACTGGATATAAGTCTTGCACTTTTGTCTTTTTATGTGTCATTGATTTTGAGCACCGTATAGTGTATGGAATAAGAAGTCATTCGGGATTTGGAGTTTTCTGAACTCATCAGACGCGTCTGAGTCATCAAACTTGTTAAGCCATAAAAAAGAGGACTGTTCCGCTTCACATCCCGTGACTGATCCTGATTATCTTCGTGACTCACACTCCTGCTCGACTTCACACCGAGTAAACCGCAGCACTTCTGTCTGCTTCCAGATAAATTAGTGAAATATGAGAACATGTCGATCGGAAAGCGAGACGTGCGTAACCAGAGCGCGACGCCATCAGTGTCACAGAGGGAATATAAAGATCTTCTGTTTCTCTAGTTTTAGTGCAGATGGGAAGATTTCAGTTCTTTGATCCAGGGTTTTAAGTTTTAATTATAAACATGAAGCATATGCTATGAGGTGTGATGAGCATCTGACAGGAGCGTTGAGAGATTTAATAATCTGTTAAACATCATACACATAACAACACCACAGAAACAAATCTAACTTGTGAATTTTTATACAATTTTAAATAAAATTCAATATAAAATAAAGAAGAATCGAATATTAAATAGCTATGGAGTAGTGAAGATTTTCAGTAAACTGAGTACTGAGGCAAATGCTTTAGCCAGCTAGCTAGCATGCCGTCTTTTGAAAAGACAATGTAAAAGGCTGGAGACTGTAAAAAAAATTATACAGACCCGTCAGGAACGTCAATATTTTCCTCAAATATGTTGGCAATGATTGAAAATTTTTTTTTTCTGCTACTAAAATTACACTGTGTTTACACTTAGCTTGAGCTGCTAACCTTTGTGGGGTTCAACATTTTGAAAAACAGCTGGGTGTCAACAGCGATGCTACTGCTGCCGTACATAACACTAATAATACAGGAGGGGATTATAACGATAAATTCTCTCATAAGCATGATTTTACACAAAGTTCAGAAGTGAGACATGGAAGTGAATTTAGAGGGATTTCTGTGAAATGTGTGTCTCAGAGCATTCCCAGATAGCACACACACGTCGTGGAGACGTCTATGCGACAGCATCTTTTTCATCTGGCAGATGTCTGGCAGAGGGCGTTTGCTCATCTGGCAGATGTCGCCCGAAATGTCCGTTCCGATGTTAGAACGACGCTTAGCCTACGTATTTAAGACTGATCCGCTCTTTAGACGATGTTAATCAGATGTTCATACATCTGCCAAATGTCTGATTCATGTCAGATAGACGTCGTTTTATTAAAACACCCCCCCTCCCATTTTTTTTTATTAAATACCCTCGGTACGTCTATAATGCTCCCTAATGCATGTTACAATGACCAAATATGATAATAAATAAATAAACCACACTCTCAACTAATAATAAAACACAGATTCATTTATTTTTTTTTATAAAAAATACATTTAATAACAAGCAAACATTTGATTAATTTATAAAATTTATCAATTTGAAAAGATGTACAAAACATAAAACACCACAAATAAGTATTAATCATAGAAAAAATGTTTTAACACCAACAGAAACGTCTTGTACTTAACTGTACTTTATGACTTTTAAATATGACCGTTAGATACGGATGGTCAGGAAACTCTTGAAGTCAGATGCAGACAGGACAATTTTCAGTCACAAACTGCTGTGGAAAAAATATAGAGATAGATATTCAATTAAAATTCATGATACTTAATTTAGCAAATGAACAATATTTATACTTTGTTCCTTTCGCTTCACAACTCATGAGAACAGACCGAAACCAGAACCGAACCACAGATTAAGCACGTGCATATAACCGTCTGTATTTTAAGTGTGATTAAAAATACAAGAAATAGCTTAAACCAAAATAACGTGACTAAACATCGCTAAACAGCAGGTGACATTTATGTTCAGTATTTCGTTTCTATTTAGAAAGATGGGAATTAATTCCTGCTTACCTTTTCCACACGCCCGCCAAACGTTTGTCTTCTCAACTGTGTTCTCTTCTCGCGATATCTTCACGTGATGTTTGCTGAGGCTGCAGCTCCCCGTCCACATACCAGCAAATTTCGGATGATAAAGATACGCCGTATAGACATCGTATATATTTAAAGACAATGTATCATTTAACAGCTCAAACAGGCGATCTACAGACGATCAAAATACGACTATAAAAAAACGAACGCGATGTTTACCAGATGATACGATCTGTAGCAGACGTCTCCGCGACGTACCTGTGCTATCTGGGTTGTTTTGGTGTGTGTGTGTGTGTTCAACATCTGTAGGTAAAAATGAACGACAGGACAGAGAGGGTGATCAAGCTCTGGGACAGTTTTAATCAGTTATGGACAAAGTACACAAATCCTGCTCTTGGGTAAAAGTCGAGATACTGAACTATAAGTAAAATATTATTCCTGTAAAAATAGAAGTCCTCCATTTACAATTCTACTGGAGTAAGAGTACAAAAGTATGCACCTTCAACTTTACTTAAGTTTCAAAAGTACTAAACTTACAGTAGCTCCCTGTAGTCTTTAAGTCATGATCTCTCTCTTTTTCTCTGTCTATTTCTTGATTGTAAATGTCCTGGTTTCACTGCCTGCAACCATTTCCACATCTGATTTCAAACCCCTGCTGCATGATCGAGCATTTCACAGATCAAATGCAAATCACACAATTACATACAGTATAACAGCTTCAAATACTACAATATTGCACACCACTGTGGTTATGTAACACAACGCCAATCAGAAATGTAGTGAAGTAGAAAGTACAGATATTTGCCGTACGATGTGGTGGAGTAAAGTATCATCAATTATAAAGTACAGTATAAGCAATTTTCCTCTGGGATTAATAAAGTTCTTAGAATGTTAAATCTTGAATCTGATAAAACTATTCAAGTAAAGTACAGAAATGTGAAAACTGTACTTACAGTAACAAAGTAAATGTACTTCATCACGTTTCACCACAGGAAGCTGTCCTGTGCGTCCTTTAAGAGTTCTGTGTGTCCAACAGCGAGAGAAACACCTTTCAAAACATCTAAAGTCACTATGAAGATGTAATTTTCAACAGAAACAAGTTTCTGTGTTTGTCTGTTTTACTAGTGATACAAATCATTATAAAAAAAAATCTACTTGTAAGAGCATCACAATAAGTATATTTATTTTAATTCTTTACACTGCAGGTATCATAGCTAACATGCAAGCAAACTTAGAATGTAAAACTATAACCGAATTTGGTCACTGGATTACATGATATAGTTAGCTTTTTAGTGAGTTTGGCAATTTATAATTCTAATCCTTTGGTTTATGATTATGCATAGCTCATATACACGCCCAAGATAATCAGAACGTTTAAATGCACTATATTTTCGTCCTGTTATTCTGAGACAGATCATTCTGCACATGGAAAGAGATTGAGTTACGTTTTATTCTGGAAGTGGTCTTTAAATTAAAACAAAAAGAAATATAAGCCAGGTTGCATTTGTGGTTTTGCAAAAGTTTCAGGATTACATTCTCAAACTATTTATATACTGTATATTTAAACTAACATTGAGCGACTATAATTAAAAGACATCTACTGTAGCACTCAACAGTTCACAGTACGTGCAACAAAAATTGTGCTTTTCAGTACAAAAATAATTCAAACCCATGCCTAGATTGTGTTTGGTTCATACTGAAGCCGCTTCAACATCACTTTACACATGGTTTAGAGTTTCCTCAGAAAATAAAACCCTGAATCCTCAATCAGAGAGAGTTTAAAAGGTGATACATACAAGCTGTATTTATAATAAAAACACCAAGAAGTCCTTTTGCTGTTCAAAAAACATCCTCATGCCCTTCAGTCCTCGTTCTTCCTAAAGAGACCTGATAATCACACCGTTGTTACTTTGATGATCACCAGGTTTTTCAAGGTCGTTAGGACGTTCTCCAGCTGAAGCTGTGACAGATGTGTCCAGGATTTATCACTCTAATCTCCCTCTGCTGGGACAAGATGTCTGGAAGTCTAAATCTGGATTTTTATCTTTAGATGTACAATAGTCCAACGATATAAAGTGACAGATGAGTGGCAAATGAGTAATTGACAGGTGAGTAATTTTTTTGTGCGTATGTGCATGACATGTACATGATATGGAAATCATATTAATTCTATGCAAATTAATTTAAGCAGCAAATCTAATAATATCTAATTTGGGGACAAAGCTACCAATAAGGCGTATCATGAGAGTCACCAGCTGACCTTCACACTGATTAGAGCGATGTTTAAATATGTTTAACTCATTAACTTCATAGGCTACTATATAGCTACCTTTGAAATTTAAAAAGAAAATGCTAAACAGGCCACCCCATAAGAGACAATCTACAAGCACCATGAGAGACTCATCAGCTGCTGGTGTGAACACCTGATTAGACCTCCATTCTGAAGGAGTTTGGACAACAGAGAGATTAGAGTGGAAAAGCGCTGAACGTCTCCTGTAATTCACACCTCTGCGTTCCTTAAACCACTCGTGATACAGTGGGACTTAAAGGAGCAGGATTCCCGACAGAGAAGACGTAAAAATCAGAGCGGAAAGACGAGAAATCCCGAGAAGGTGGAATATTTCCATCCTCCCATGAGGTTTCCTCTTTCCAGTTTCAGGTAGAGTCGGTCATCTCGCTCCAGAAGCAGAAGAACGCCGTTACTCGCTGCCTCACGAGTCACATCCTGATCCCCTGCGAACGCTGAAATGACTGGGTACTCGTTGTGCATCAGGTTGACCTGGAGTTAAAAAGACACATATAAAATTTACGAATTATGTACAAGTTATTTAAGGGGGGCGCGGTGGTATAGTGGTTAGCACTGTCGCCTTGCACCTCCAGGGTCTGGGTTCGATTCCCCGGCCAGGCTCGATTCCAGTCTCTGTGTGCATGGAGTTTGCATGTTCTCCCCGTGCTTGGTGGGTTTCCTCCGGGTACTCCGGTTTCCTCCCACAGTCCAAAGATATGCAGGTTAGGCTAATTGGCGTTCCCAAATTGCCCGTAGTGTGTGATTGGGTGTGTGAGTGTGTGTATGTGTGTGCCCTGCGATGGATTGGCACCCTGTCCAGGGTGTACCCCGCCTAGTGCCTTAAGCCTCCTGGGATAGGCTCCAGGTCCCCGCGACCCTGAATACAGGATTAAGCGGTATTGAAAATGAATGAATGAATGAATTATTTAAGGGGAAGGGGTGCAAAACTTTTGAAAATATCCCACTTTTGCTCTAAAGTAAAAAAATGCTTGGTTTCTCTTACAAATCTGTAATGATTCTAGATTCAGTGTGTATAACTAACAGGGGTTTGGGAGGGGCTAGGGGCGGAGCTAAGTTATCATTTAGGGCAGATTTAAAATGGTCACTGGTACAGGCATATTTTATATAATTTATGAATGGGTGTGTGCAGGTTCTTCATGCTAATTATTGATCTGAGGTTTTTCTTTGTTAGCTACTCCACTAGTCAAAAGTTTGTACACCCCTTCTAACTGCATGGTCTTTCCTGATGTTTATTTCTCTCTACACTGTAAAACAACACTGAAGGCGTTTATCCAAAATCCACAATAATCTCCTTTGAACAGTGTTTATTGAGATGTATCTGCTACTTCTGCTCTGTAAAGCTTCATAACGGCTCTAATCTGAGGTGCTGTTTGTTAATTGTTGATTTCTGAGGCTGGTAACTCTTAATGAACTTCTCCTCTGCAGCAGAGGTCAGTTTTGGACTTGTTTGGACTTGTTTTACTTTATAGTTTTGAAAAAAATCCAGTGTTGTTGTGAGATGTAGAAAATAAATCACTAAACAATAAACATTGAATTAGAATGTATGTCCAAACAACTGTACTGTACATTAGCACCATAGTTTATTATTATTTTTTAAATAAAGTGAAAGCCATCGGTGTGTCACCTGGATGGTCTGACGGTTGTAGACCTTGACGACGTGGAAGCTGAAGCTGTAAATGCCACGTCTCGGTGCTTGGAACACACTTGTCTTCAGGTCAAAATGGTGGCCGATGTTGACGAGAACCTGCAAAATGAGAACATTATGTCTCCTGAACAAGGCTGAAACAGGAAGTGGAGGAGTTCTACAATCAACAGAATGTTAAATGTAAAAAGATGTTTTATCGTCCAGGAATGATTGGAGTGCAAACTTCAACAATCCAGTATTGTTGTAGAATGTAGAAAATAAATCACTAAACAATAAAACAAAACGACTGACTATTTAAAGCTAACAAGCTAAGAAAGATTAGGACAAATTATTAACACTGTAAAAAATGCTAAAATCACCACTCAGCTGCTGAAATAGAAATTGAACTTTAATTATTTTGTATTTAAAGATTTATTTATGATTTATGTCAAGTGTTTCTGCTCTCAGCATGGCCGCCACTGCAGTGTTCAGCTTTATTAAGTCCATAAGTCCGTATCAGAAATCACTGTTTGGTCTATTTTCAATTATGAATATGCACATAAAGTATAAATATGTAAATGATTTGGGATGTGTCTACTGTACTTAAAGTAGTTCATGCAAATAGATGAAACACGCATGCTTTATTGTGTTCAAGTAACTTAAAGTTTCTCAAAATGATTAAAGCAAAATTATTTTCTCTGTAACACAGCTTTTTTAACACACACACACACACACACACACACACACACACACACACACACACACACACACACACTGCTCAAGTGTAACATTACACGATCATTAATATTCATTTGCATTCATTAACCTTTATATTCTTATTCAACTATCCTAATTAGTACCAGGATATTCACAAGAGAAAAAATTATCAATCCAGGGAGATAAAAAAAGAATCATGATACTTGTTTGCTTTTCTGAAGTTTGCTACAATCAAAATAAAATCAGTATTTAAAACAAATTAACTATAATAAAAATTATTAAAATCTAAATATATTTTTTGAGAAATAACGTAGATTGATTAATGAGTTTTTAAATATTTAATTATATTAAAAAGGTGATTTAATGACTTGATTAAAGAATAAATATATAATTAAACATCAACAATTTAGAAATGTAATTCATAATTTGTTTTTAAATAATATAAATATTATTTTTATAGACATTCTGAGGATAACTGCGATATTTTATAATTTTAATAATCATCACATTGCACACATTTAAAATGCAACATTAATGAGCTACTGAATATTTGAAACGTTTTAAATTGAGATATCAAAAATATGTTCAAATATATCATAATATCAGTATCTCGTCATAGTATCGCTCAGTCTAAGAGCTGCTGCTGTTAAATAAGCGAGTGAGTGACAGCAGAAACCTGGTCGAAGTAGATGGTCATGGACTTGTTGCTCATTTCGGACGGTTCGTGATTCGTCCCCCTGACGGCCGAGAATGCCACCTTCGCCCCCGGAGCTCGCACCGAGATCCCGAATGAGGAGGTGACGCCCCCATCTGAGGACGGATTGGAGTCGCACACCACCAGGCATTTCCCCTCCAGAACCACGGGCTCGGTGTCATTGTGTGTCTGAGAGCGAGACACTGAGACAGATAGTAGCAGAGCAAAGGAGAGAAGGAGAGAGACGGCTGGAGATCCCATCTTCTCACCCAGGAGGAGGAACCGGAGAGGAACCAAGAAAGAACCGGAGAGGAACCAGGAAGGAAAATGTAAATGAGCTCTCCGGGAGGATGAGAGGAGAAAAAAGCACCTGCCTTGCCTCACTCATCACCTCTCTCTCTCTCTCTTACTCTCTGTATCTCTTTGTGTCTCTCTTCTCTCTCTCTCTCTGTCCCTCCCTCCTTTACCTCTCTCCCTCTGCTTTAAACATCTCTGTATGTGATGAACCTCAACTTCAGAGAATCATGTGGACTAGAGTGTAATCTAAAGAGTTGTAGCTCCTCCTGGTGGTGAAGGAATATTACTGTGTGTGGATGGGGGGGAGTGTTACATTTAATGTCTTCTGAAACAAGTTATCACTCACTCACTCATCGTCTATACCACTGTAGTCTATACTACACCCTGGACAGGATGCCAATCCATCACAGGCCACACACACGTACAAATATACCAACGGAATGCACACAGAGGCAGGAATCGAACCAGGATCCTGGAGATGCAAGGCGACAGTGCTAGCCACTAAAGCCACAGTGCCGCCTGAAACAAGTTATATTTATATATATAAACCGGAGAATGAGGACTTTTCCTCCTAAAAAGCAGTAAGGTGTCTTTTGTCATTTTTTTGGGAGAAAATGTGACACTGACAGAGAGTGAGAGAGAGTGAGTGACTTACCTCTGTGCCGTGGACTTAAATAATTCGCTCACTCCGGAGCCTCACTTTCCTTCATCATTATCCTTAATAAAATAACTTTATTTCCGTGAGACCTCGCCTCGTGTCTTGTCTGCGGTGCCACCCATGCGTCAGACCCGTTACACCTTGTTAAAAGCCAATTCACACTGATCCCTCAACTAGAGTATATCTGAGCCCGTATTCACTAATCGTATCAGAATCACTCCTAGGAATCACCCTCAAAGTTCATTTAGAACTGAAAATGTTCCTACAAACTGTTCCAATCACAACAGTTTAAAACCCTATAATGGAGCTGTGTAGGTCATAATCTGATCAAAATAACCGAAAAGAACGCCAAACTGGAGAGAGGAGAAGAGCGTTTAGCTGGCGGAGGAGGTAGTAACATGTAATAAAATAATTAAAGTCAAATTCTGCCCACCTCTTCCCTCTGTTACATCCCAGGACGTATTTCTTATGTTTAAGACCCAGTTTACATCTGTAATGTATATGGTCCTGATTTATTTATTTTGCTTGTTCATTCTGTGCAATGTGATTGTACTTTGTTTCTTTTGGTTCTGCATTGTTTTGTTCTCTCTCTCTCCCTCATTCCTTCAACCAGGTATAGACATCGGTGGGGCCTAATTAGGAGAGGCCTGATTGGGAGAGACCTAATTGGTTGATGAGAGGGGAGCTGGTGTATAAAGCTGAGGTGGAAAGCAGGAAGTGGAGAGAATCATTCCTCCTGCCCCAGCATATGGTTGTTTAGCCTGTGTGTTTTGCAGACTGTTGTGAGTCTAAATCCTTGAATGTGTGTTAAGTACCTTTTTTTGTTACTGGGATTTGCTCTATATAATTTGATGCTTTTACACTATACTGTTTATTTTAGTTTGCTGCCTATATTTAATTGTGGGAGCTGTAGAGAGGTGGATGCCGTTTTCTTTTCTAATCATGTTTTCTCATGTTTCTGGATAGTTAGGGAGTGAGGTAAAAGTTGTTGTTTATTTGTTTTTCTTTCTTTTTCAGGTAAGTTACTTTGATCCTCCCAACATTTAGACAAATTATTTTTGTTTGTGTTGGCCTGATCCCCTCTTGAAGTTTTGCTTCCCTTTTCCAAGATAAGATCAATAAAAAAAGAGAACAAATTATTTCAAATCTGTTGTGTTGATTGCTGGCTGGGACAGGAGTGATGATCTCCAAAACCTTTTTATTATTGTTGCATCTTTTCTCTAACCGCTAGAAGGGAGAAAAATGTAACAATTGGGGGCTTGTCTAAAACAAATAATAATTAATTTGCCCATCTGGAACACTTAGGCTGAATCCCATTTCTATTTTCTACCCCTTCCCCTTGCCCCTTCCCCTTGTCCCTTGAAACGAAGTGGAAAGGGGAAGGGTTTAAATTTTTCCCCTAAGAAATGGGACACCACTACAACACTGTTATACGTTATACTGTTATAAGTCAGGGGTAGCTCAGTGGTTAAGGCATTGGCCTACGGTTCGGAAGATCCCAGGTTCAAACCCCACAACCACCAAGTTGCCACTGTTGGGCCCTTGAGCAAGGCCCTTAACCCTCAACTGCTCAGATGTGTAATGAGATAAAAATGTAAGTCGCTCTGGATAAGAGCGTCTCCTAAATGTAAATGTATACGTCATCATACGTTGTCACTAGTTCCTAATGTTACGTTAAAGGACATGCGCCGATGTTTATCACACATTGCAATAAGAGAGAGATTACTCACTCCCAAAGTTTTTTTGCGCCGTATTTCATCCCTATACATAATATAAATTATAAAAATATATAAAAATAAAATATATATTTGTAATATCGTGCAATCGGTGCTAGCCGCTAGCAAACTTTAGCGATTTTTTTGCAAACATTTCTTTACAGAACATCACCATAAACACAAACACAAGACTAGAGGTAATATATATATATATATATATAATGAAAACTTGTCATAAAAATCTTTATTTATGGCAAAAATTTACATTTATGGGTCTGTTTGCTCGAGTGAGCAGCCATGTTGAAAATTTCGCTTAGCCCTTCGTTTGAAGTGAGGTCCTGAAAAATCTTCGTTTGGAGGGCTATCTGGCCCTTCCCCTTCCCCCTCCCCCTCCAACCAAAAGAGAAATGAGACACCCCTACCCCTTCACGTGAACGCGCCAAACGGAGGGGTAGGGCTATGTGAAGGGGTAAGGGGTAGAAATGGGATTCAGCCTTAGAAACGCTTCTGTAGATTTGTTAAGTCTTTTTGCTTGGCTGATTTGAACTTTGTATAGGTGAGGAGACTTCATAGTGGTAAAAATGGAGTTTGATTTGGTTACTTTTACTCTATTGCCCACGTTAGGTGAATTTGATCGTTGTAGAAAGAAGGATCTGATTTTATTTGCAGAATTCTTTAATATTTCAGTTCCCAAAGAAGCCAAGAAACAAGTGATAAAAGATAAATTATATATAAAATTAGTAGAGATCGATATATTACCTGAACGCTCTGTGGAGGGTGAAGGTAATGCGAAAAGTGAAGCTGAGTATGAGTCAAAATTGTCAGGTGAACAAACAGTCTTGTATGCGGACCCCGCAGTAGCGATTAAACTGAAAGAATTGGATCTTGCTTTAAAGCGTCAGGAGTATGACACTCAGCTTCGTTTAAAAGCTCTTGAAATACAAGCAGACAGAGATATTCAACTGCGCAGGTTAGATCTTGAAGCTCAAGCCTTGAAAAATAAGCCAGTTCCACTCCCTCAGTCTAGACCTTCTTCTTCTAGTGTTCCTGATGTGTCACAGACTGAATTTGATGTAGGTAAATATGTAAAATTAGTACCTCCTTTTCGTGAGGCTGAGGTTGACTCTTATTTTGTCGCCTTCGAGCGTGTGGCTGCAAAATTAAATTGGCCAAAAGATATGTGGGCACTTTTGTTACAATGCAACCTTGTTGGCAAGGCTCAAGAAGTGTGCTCTGCTTTGTCAATAGAGGAATCATTAGATTATGATATTGTGAAACCAGCTGTTTTGAGGGCCTATGAATTGGTGCCAGAGGCATACGTTCAGAGATTTAGATCTTGTTCAAAGTCAGCCAAGCAAACATTCGTAGAATTCGCAAGGGAGAAAAGAATGCTTTTTGAGAAATGGTGTTTTGCCACCAAAACCACAACTTTTGAGGAGCTTCAAGAGCTCGTGTTGTTGGAGGACTTCAAGAGTTGTGTGCCCGAAAGTCTTGTTCATTTAAATGAGAAAAGGATTGCCAAACTTTCTGAGGCAGCCATTTTAGCTGACGAATTTATTCTCACCCACAGAACGGTCTTTCCATCTGTACGTTCCATTAACAGGTTACTTGTAAACGAGAAGGCAAATAGGGAGTTGCAACGGGTTAATGTTTTTAAACCTGGTAGTGACTTCAAGACTACCTCAAAAGGTGGTGCATTTAAAAGGGTATGCTTCTACTGCCTTGACCCTGGGCATTTGATCACTGATTGTAAAGCATGGAAGCAAAAACAATCTGGAAACAAACCCAAAGGGGTGGTGTGTGTTCAGTCTTCTATTGTTCCTGATTGTTTGCACTCTAAGCAAACTTTGTTTGATCCATTCATTATGAAAGTGCTGTGGCCCTTTCAAATGATTCTGACTTTAAGCCTATCGTGATGCTGAGAGACACTGGGTCTGCACAGTCATTAGTTTTGGACAACGTGTTGCCTTTCTCGTCTGTCATATACTGGTACAGATGTTTTAATTTGTGGTGTGGAACTAGGTTGTGTGCCTGTACCTTTACATACTATGTACATAAAATCAAAGCTAATTTCAGGCCCTGTGAGAATTGGTATATGTTCACATCTACCAGTTGATGGTGTGAGCATGATCTTGGGTAACGATCTGGTGGGTAGAAAGGTTTTTCCATATCCAATTGTCTGCTGAGCCTGATGTTGGAGCCCAAGTTGATGTCTCTAAAACTTTTCCCTCTGTTTTCCCAGCATGTGCTGTAACCCGTGCTCAGGCAAAAAGGTTTGATGATGTAGTTGATATTTCAGATTTTTTTCCCCTTCCTCAACTGATCCGGTTGAGAGCAAACTGTCAGTTTCACCCCAGCAAACTACTGAAATTGTTGGGGAAAACCAACAGCCACCCTTAAAGGTAAGCCGAGAACAGTTAGCTGCTGCTCAAAGGGAAGACCCCAATCTGGTGAAATGTGTTAATGCTGCTGTAGATAAGTCAAGTCTCAAAACGTAAAGTAGGTTATCTCTGGGAGGATGATATACTCATGCGTTGGTGGAGGCCACAGATTGCTGATGAAGATAGTCACATGGTCTATCAGATTGTTCTGCCTTCTAATTACCAAGCCCAAGTTCTACATCTAGCCCATGAGCATGTATGCTCCGGTCATCTAGGGGTGACAAAAACTTATCAGAGCCTTATTAAACATTTCTTTTGGCCTGGTGTAAAATCTGCAGTGTCAAAATTTGTGAAGTCGTGCCATATTTGTCAGTTGGCTGGAAAACCCAATCAGACAATTCCTCCGGGTCCCCTTCAGACAATTCCAGTTATGGGAGAACCTTTTGAGAGACTTTTGATCGATTGTGTGGGACCACTACCCAAATCTAAGTCTGGCTATCAATTCATTCTTACGATTATGTGTACAGCAACCCGTTACCCTGAGGCCATACCATTGCGTTCCATCAAGACTAAAGTAGTAGTCAAAGAGCTCATAAAGTTCTGTTCAACCTTTGGGATACCCAAAGTCATTCAGACAGACCAGGGGTCAAATTTCACATCTCATGTTTTTGAATAGGTAGTAAACGGGTTAGGTGTGGAACATCAGTTATCAACGCATACCACCCAGAGTCGCAGGGGGCCCTTGAGCGATTCCATCAGACCCTTAAGTCAATGATGCGTGCCTACTGCCTAGAGAGTGGTAAGGACTGGGCAGAAGGATTACCTTTGTTGTTCGCTGTAAGAGGAACCAAGCAGGAATCCCTGGGCTTCAGCCCAGCTGAGCTTGTTTGGTCACACGGTGCGAGGGCCATTGAAACTACTAAATGAGCAGTTTCTTGGCGAAAACACCCCACCTGTGTCTACTTTTAATTATGTGAGTTCCTTTCGTAAGAAACTTCACAAAGCTTGGGATGTTGCTAAGGCCCATCTTGCTGGAGTCCAGTCTAAGATGAAAACCCACTATGACTAGAAGAGTATGGTACGCCATTTTCTACCAGGTGACTCTGGTCTACTCCTTGTTCCTGGCTCAGCCTTGCAGGCAAAATTCTCTGGACCATATGTGATTGACAAAAAAACTGAGTGAAACAAACTGTTCTCCGTACCCCTGATCGACGTCGCAAAAGTAGGATGTGTCATGTAAATATGCTAAAGGCTTATGTATCGAGAGATGAGGCAAAGCCAGTTGCTCCTGTTAACCCAGTATCAGTGGATGCTGTCGTAAACTGCGCATATACTTCAGAGGCCGATGGCTTAGTGGACAGAAATGCTCAAATCTCTTGTGGCAGGTTGTCAAACTCTGCTTTCTTATCCAATTTGGAGTTGTACCTCTCCTATTTGCCTAATGACCAGCGTGGTAGTATTGTTGAGCTGATCAGGAAAAATCTGTCACTGTTCCATGATGTTCCTTCCCAAACCAGTATCTTAAGTCATGACATAGATGTTGGTGAATATCCACCTATTAAACAGCATCCATACCGTGTAAACCCGCACAAACGAAACCTAATGAAAAATGAGGTTGATTATTTGTTGCAACATGGATTTGCTGTGCCCAGTCAAAGTCCATGGAGTTCTCCTTGCCTGCTTGTTCCCAAGTCAGATAACTCTTCGATTCTGTACGGACTACCGTAAAGTGAACAATGTAACAAAACCAGACTCCTTTCCGCTTCCTAGAATGGAAGATTGTGTAGACAGGGTAGGTTCTTCACGTTATGTCACCAAGTTAGACCTCTTAAAAGGTTACTGGCAAGTGCCTTTAACACCCCGTGCCAGTGAGATATCTGCATTCGTTACCCATGACAACTTTCTCAACTACACTGTCATGGCGTTCGGGATGCGAAATGCTCCTGCCACCTTTCAGCGTTTAATGCAGATAGTCTTGACAGGAGTACAGAACTGTGAAGTTTACCTAGATGACATTGTAATCTATTCAATGACATGGGAGGATCATCTAGGAATCCTAGAAGCAGTATTAAAGCGTCTGAGTGAAGCTTCTTTAACATTAAACCTTGCTAAGTGTGAGTTTGCAAGGGCAGTTGTCACATACCTTGGTAAATTAGTTGGGCAGGGCCAGGTAAAACCAGTTGAAGCCAAAGTTTCTGCCATTATTGAGTTTCCCTCCCCCACAAACAAACGTGAATTACGTCGTTTTCTTGGGATGGCTGAGTACTACTGAGGGTTTTGCAAAAACTTTGCCTCAGTAGTTTCCCCTCTACCAGACCTTTTGAGTGCAGAACATAAGTTTGTGTGGAGCCCTGAGTGTAAATCTGCTTTTCAGGTAGCCAAGGATCTCTTGTGTAATGCACCAGTCCTGTCTGCCCCTAACTTTAGCCTCCAGGTAGATGCTAGTGCTCATGGCGCTGGTGCAGTGCTCTTACAGGATGATGGCTTTGGTATTGAACACCCAATATGCTATTTCTCCAAGAAGTTCTCAAAATGCCAGAAACACTACAGTACCATCGAGAAAGAGGCCCTTGCATTATTGCTAGCCCTGCAGCATTTTGAGGTCTACCTAGGCTCTGGCAGTAGTAATCCAATAGTGGTTTACACAGATCACAACCCTTTGGTTTTTCTTTCACGTATGTCTAATTCCAATCAGAGGTTAATGAGGTGGTCCCTCATTGTTCAAGAATTTAATCTGGACATACGGTATAAAAAGGGGGTAGAAAATATAGTAGCCGATGCACTTTCTCGAGCTCATGTTGATGAAAACTAGTGCGAATTGAGTGTAACGTAAATTTTTTTTATTTTACAAGGTGGTATACCTTGTAATTAAGGGTGGGTGTGTTACGTCCCAGGACGTATTTCTTATGTTTAAGACCCAGTTTACATCTGTAATGTATATGGTCCTGATTTATTTATTTTGCTTGTTCATTCTGTGCAATGTGATTGTACTTTGTTTCTTTTGGTTCTGCATTGTTTTTTGTTCTCTCTCTCTCTCTCTCTCTCTCTCCCTCATTCCTTCAACCAGGTATAGACATCAGTGGGGCCTAATTAGGAGAGGCCTGATTGGGAGAGACCTAATTGGTTGATGAGAGGGGAGCTGGTGTATAAAGCTGAGGTGGAAAGCAGGAAGTGGAGAGAATCATTCCTCCTGCCCCAGCATATGTGTGGCAACACTGTGATCTGACAATTATCAGGTATAAAATTTCTCTAGCTCGATTACGCCACCCCGAGGTTAACCGGGGAAATAACCCAAATAAGGAGCACAAGGTTCACTAGGCTAGAAGAACATGAGAGACAAGGGTACAAAAGGACAAAACTTTATTGCCATTTTACTTTTAAAACAAATTAAAATATTTTCATATATAATATCATAAGGGCAATCACATGCAATATATGAAAATAAGGACACGGCACTCTGTGTACACACAATAATGAAAGAAAAAAAAATAACAATCCAAACGAAATAAATCACAGAATAATTCGGACAGGCGTCTTGGCAACAAGGGCAGATTAAAGGAAGTGCTAACCTTACAAGTGCACTTCACACCATTTCACTCAAAGGAAAACATGAATCCCAGCTACACTGCACTCCACACACTGTTACTACCCTCAGCACTACAAACTAACCTTCCCCCAACCCAGCCATGCCCGAAGTCAACAAACACGAAATACAAAAAGGACACCCAAATCAACAATAAAAAAAATATATAAATAAAAAGCAGAAAAAGAAATAACATACAAAATTATATGTAGCTCGGACAGCTCGCCGTGATTATCCTCTAAAGTTTGAGCTATATTACAATCTTCACCACAGACTCATAAATTCAGAGAGCCAAAGTCCATACTAGCTCCAACCGATAGCCGAGCAGCTCCGAGCTACCAATCACATCACAACACATACAAAAAAATATAAATAACAAACAACAGAGGAGAAAACAGCAGCGCCGTCCTCAACCAAAACAGAGGACCAATACTTCCGTCGTCACGAGATCCACCATCAAAATGCATTAAACATCCGAAGCTCACTAAGAGAGAGAGTCATGACTAAGTCGTATGTTTTTTCAGGAGAAGCCAGAGAAAGTGAAACTCACTTACCCGGATGAATCGTTGCGCCACGCGAGTTGCAGCGCCGCTCACAGCTCGCCGCGACCCACGCAAAAATACACAGGCATAAAGAATGGTTCACAGCTAAAAGGTAAACAGACGCCCGTTAGCATCACCCAACGGCAGCATACGCAGCACATGAGGAGCCTGTACCTACCCGACAACCCGTGAACAGTCCGTCTCAACCAGATATTCGTTTAACCAGCGTGCACCCTAATAAGAAGAAAATGATCAAAGTTTAAGATATATGTCCACCTCTTCATTAGCCGCATAGCTACAGATAGTACTCACACACCTTCTGTCCACACGCCCCCGTGAAGGCGGTCCCAGTCGTGACGTATGCCAGGTACAACAAAATCCAGCCTTAAGTACTGTCAGAACTCATACTGATAGGCTGCCATGGGTGACAGTCACCTAGCAGTGGGCCAATGGGAAGCCCCCATTGCCCACACTGCCACAATCTACCCACAGCTCTTGAATCGTCGGCCCGACGATTGCCCAATTATCCTTAAGCCCACGGCCTGAACAGGGCAGACATGGGATTAGACGAGGCCTCAACAGCCTCAACACTTACCACCCTCGCCACGGCCCTAGGAAGATGGTAGACATTAGAATGTTGGCCGGCAGTAGATCGCCCAGTGCGTCTCACTACCCCATCACCACAAGGGGGACCTGCAGGACCAAGGTTGATCATGGGTGATTGTCTTACAGCATCCTGTCCTAATGATTCGGAGTCCACTGGGTCCTCGACGGCCATACCCACCCCCAACGTCAATGAACTGGGGCCCACCAGAGCCCGGTCCCGACTCTGCAACTCCGTAGCAGCGGGCCGAGTCTCCGGTACCACCCGAACCAGATCAACTTCCTCAAAAGAGGAAGACTCCTCCAACAACGTCTCGTCGGCAACTAGAGAGGCCTTCTCTGGAGAAGGAACTAAAACTTCTCCCCCTACTCTTTCCTTTAACAACGAGCGATGCACATACTTTACCCGATTCACATCGGTTACTGGTGCAATGGCATAAACCGAACCTCCCACCCCAGGTGCCTTTACCACCTGGTACAACACTGAACTCCAGCAGTCCTGAATCTTATGACGACCCCTGAGACCATAGTTGCGAAGATAAACAACTTGGCCTACACCCAAGGGTACATCCCGGACACGAGAGTCGTACCGTTCCTTACGGCGTTCGGCAGCCAACTTTAACTGTTCCCGGGCTCCCTCAAAAGCTACCTGCAGTCTCGTCTGATGTTCTAGCACCCAGTTATTAACACTACCAGGACCCTTTTCCTGGCCACGACCTAGCAGAAAATCAACGGGCAATCGTGGTTCCTGCCCGAACATCAGGAAATATGGAGACTCCCCAGTCACTTGATGGGGAGTGGTGTTGTAGCAATAAAGTAAGTGAGGAAGTGCCGAAACCCAATCATCCTTCTGCGAACTGGGCAAAGTGCGCAACAGATTGTGCAGCGTCCGATTGAACCGCTCGCACTGCCCATTACCCGCAGGGTGCCATGGGGTGGTACGAGATCTTTTTACCTGGTACAAGTTACATAGCTGTTGAACGAGGGACGACTCGAAACTGCGACCTTGGTCTGAGTGGATACGAGCGGGAACACCAAACTTGCAGAACCACTCGGACACCAACACCTGAGCCACAGTTTCAGCCCGCTGGTTCCGAGTAGGGACCGCCTGCGTAAATTTGGTGAAAACATCGGTCATTACCATTACATTCTCAACCCCGGAACGAGAGGGTTCCAGCAAGGTAAAATCAATGGCCAAGATCTCATTTGGCCTTTCTGCCAAAAGGTGGCCCATAAAACTCCGAGGCGCCAGCTGTGTATCCTTTGCAGCCTGGCACCGCTCACACTCACGGCACCACCGAGCCACATCAGCTGTCAGGCCTGGCCAATAACAGCGTTGACGAACTAGCTCAGTGGTGCGGTCGATACCCTGGTGCCCATGCCCTTCATGAACACTAGCCAAAACCTCACCCTGCAAAGCAGACGGAAGAACCAACTGCAAACTTTCCTCGCCTCCATCTGGTCGAAAGACACGGCGATACAACACGCCCTCCTTGTCCACCAAGCGATCCCATTGGCGAAGCAACACCAGGGCGGTTTTGGACATCTGTCCACGCTCTGCCGAAGATGGAGGTGCACCTTGCCGCCAAAACCTTAACACCTGTCCAATGGCCGGGTCGTCCTGCTGACACAATGCCATATCAACCCCAGAACCGGGCAGCACAGAGACCGTCGCCTGAATCGCCGGCGGACACAATTCTGCCGCCACCACCTGCTTAACACTAACCGGCACCTCAACCCCCGGCAAGAGGGTACTCAATTCACCCTGGCCGGAGGGATCCTGCCTTGAAAGAGCGTCCGCATTCCTGTTACTCCTACCCGATCGATACTTGAGGGTAAAATCAAATGCTGCCAGCTGGGCCACCCAACGTTGTTCGGTGGCCGCAAGCTTAGCCGTAGCCAAATGGCTAAGAGGATTATTATCAGTGTAAACAATACACTTATGTCCCAACAGATATTCCCGAAACTTTTCGGTCATGGCCCACTTGAGCGCCAAAAACTCCAACTTCATGGAGCTATAGTTAACCATGTTGCGCTCAGTGGGCCGAAGACTCCGGCTAGCATACGCAATAGGTCGTACTTTCCCATTCTGCTCCTGGGAAAGGACGGCCCCCAAACCACCATAGCTGGCATCCACCTCTAGAATAAAAGGAATGGAGAAGTCAGCGTAGGCCAACACCGGGGCTGTTGTAAGCCTAACCTTCAACTCCTCAAAGCTCTGTTGACACTGTTTTGACCACACATCAGGGAAACTCCTACCAGCCCGTACCCGAGGCCTAACGACAGCGCACTCAGCCATCGCCCGATGCAAGGGGCCTGCCAGCTTTGCAAAATCTTGCACAAAACGCCGATAGTAACTGGCAAACCCCAAGAATGAGCGCAACTCAGACGCACTGGTGGGACACCGCCACTGTGACACTGCCTCTATCTTACCTGGGTCAGTGGATACACCCTGAGCAGAAATGACATGACCTAAATACTTTACCTCTTTCTGGAAAAACGCACACTTTGCCAATTTGGCCTTCAACCCCTCATGCTCCAATCGCCCCAACACAACCTCCAACCGCTCCAAATGCTGTGAAACGGAAGAGGAAAAGACCACAATATCATCTAGATACAGCAATAAAGAACTACCCTGTTGATCCCCAAACAGCCGTTCCATCAACCGCTGAAACGTACTTGGAGCATTACACAGCCCAAAAGGCATCCGATTGAACTCAAATAGGCCAAAAGGAGTACAAAACGCCGTCTTAGCGCGATCTCTTTCGAGGACGGGTACTTGGTTGTACCCACTGGCCAAATCCATAGTGGAGAACCACCCAGCCCCCGTCAGGAAATCAAGCGACTCTTCAATGCGCGGAAGGGGAAAGGCATCCTTCCTCGTCTTTGCGTTTAATTGCCGATAATCGACACACATGCGCAGGCTTCCGTCCTTCTTCCGGACGAGCACTATAGGCGACGCATATGGACTACAACTCTCCCTGATAACATTGGCTTCTAGGAGCTGGTTAATGTGCGACTTAACTACTTCATACTCAGATGGCGGAATTCGCCTGTACCGCTGACGCACAGGCACCGAATCCAACAACGGTATCTCATGTGAAATCACATCTGTACACCCCAGATCACCCTCATGGGCCGAAAATACAGACAGATATCGCCGCAACAGCGCTCTGACCTCACCTTGCTCCCCCTGCGACAAAACAGACAGATCAACAGCTTCAATTTGATCTTCAATTGAAACAACGGTCTCTACAACTTGTGAATGCACTGTAACCATCGCTGACTCTTCCTCAGTTATTCCTGCTGGCAAACTCACCACCTGGACACTATTAAGTGTTCCTAATGTCGCTCCAGCATACAACATCACATCGATGGTCCCGACATTAACCATAGGCAAATAAACTGTGCCACGGACGACCCGCACAAGTGCCGGCGAAGCCAGTAATCCTGCTGGCAACCCCGATGACGGAGGCTCGAACAAAACAATCCCATCTGCATACTGTTCAGAACATGTGGCTGGTACAAGTTTTAACGTCCCACCTGGAACACGACACGACTTACGACCCCGCAGTCTAGCCTTCCCCGTGCGTACTACGGAGGACTGATCCTCTACTGAACGACAGTGTTGTAATGCCTGCAAGACAGATTCTGGGGCCTGCACTAAAGAAGGACAGTCAAACAGACCCGGGCCATACTGGCCGAAAAGTTCCTCATAACACCGGCTAAGGACATTCATCCCCAACACCCCAGGAACTCCAGCACTAATGCCCCCAGGGGGATCTCTGACCACCAAAATCCCACACTTGGGAATAAATCGACCACAGATCTCAATATCTAACTCCATATAGCCAATGTAAGGGATTGACAAACCATTGGCTGCACGGAGCTGAAGCCAGTGGCATGCCCTCAGTCGCTCTATGCCCCATGATTGAAAATGCGTTTGGAAGCAATTTTCAGTAATCGTGGATACCATAGACCCAGTGTCAACTAGACAAGACACCTGAGCACTACCCATGCGTACAAGAAGGTGAGGACAAGACGAGATTAAATGGGAGAAAGCAGTACCCGAGCCGTTCCCCTCCCCATCCGCGCTTTGGCTCTGCAACGCGGTGGGGACTAGTTTCCCGCCGGCGCGGATGAGTCAGACTGTTCACTATTGGGTCGTGTCGTAGCAGCCAACGAAAAACGAGGAGGTACACGCTCCCCATCACACTCTCGAGCAAAGTGACCCGGCTTCTGACATCGTCGGCACACCATCTGGTTACGACGAGCAAACTGACTATGGGGCTGAGGAGTCTGCAAACGGGCAATACTTTGAGTTAACTTATTTGCTCCTGTTGCAACCGTAACATTTCCTTAACCTCGCCCAACTCAGATTCTTGCGAGAACTGCGCGGAGTTCCCCCGAGGCCCGCACCCCATATTGGATACCATAAGCGGAGGGAAGTGAATGACTACGACCCCTCGAACTCCCCGGCATACCCTCGCGTTCCCATCGGAGTGCTTCGCCCCGTACATCTAATAGCGTCAGGGCGGGTCGACTTCGTACCAACTGTTTAAGCTCTCGCCGAAGGGCATTGTCATTAACGTGCTCAATAAACTGGTCACGCAACAAAACTGAAAAATTTGGCATAGCGTAAGGTGACTTTTGCTTTACCTGCTCCAGGAGACCAATTAAAGCAAGGGAAAACTCCAACAAAGTCTCTCCCTCCCGCTGTTTCCTGGAGAAGAAAGCCTCCTGCAGAGAAACGTACGACTGTGAGCAACCGTACAACTCTCTCAGCACAGAAAGAATTGTTGCTGGATTATTACGTTCATCCACGGGACGGTAACGAATCTCCTCTCTGGCCTCTCCCTCCAAATGATCGAAGAGAAAGAAAGCTTTATCAACGGCAGACATATGACGGGACTGCATACAAGCCTGGGCTTCCTCAATCCACTCTTCAATGTCTAAACCGGACCTGCCACTAAATTTTGCACACCTACGATCTCGAGGTACCAAAACATACCTTTCTGGTAGAACAGCACACTCCGCACCTGACTGCGATGTGGGGAGAGGAGGCTCATCAGCCGCGGATGGCCCACTGGGACCTGGCTGAGCAGCTAATTGCTCTTGCCGCAACCGTTCATTATCGGCTCGTAACTGAGCTACCATTTCCCTCAACTCACGCAGTTCCTCCTCCATACCTGAAACACAATGGAGGCGCCCGGGACGCCGCTGCTGTCTCTCCTCCGGCTCAATATCTCCTCAAAATCAATCCAAAAAAACAAAATTGAGTACACAGAAATTTTTTTTTTTTTTTTTTTATATATTTATATAAATGCGTACATATGCACCCACGTCTCTCAGAAAATAGAAGCCTATCCTGCCGATTGCGCCAGAATGTGGCAACACTGTGATCTGACAATTATCAGGTATAAAATTTCTCTAGCTCGATTACGCCACCCCGAGGTTAACCGGGGAAATAACCCAAATAAGGAGCACAAGGTTCACTAGGCTAGAAGAACATGAGAGACAAGGGTACAAAAGTACAAAACTTTATTGCCATTTTACTTTTAAAACAAATTAAAATATTTTCATATATAATATCATAAGGGCAATCACATGCAATATATGAAAATAAGGACACGGCACTCTGTGTACACACAATAATGAAAGAAAAAAAAATAACAATCCAAACGAAATAAATCACAGAATAATTCGGACAGGCGTCTTGGCAACAAGGGCAGATTAAAGGAAGTGCTAACCTTACAAGTGCACTTCACACCATTTCACTCAAAGGAAAACATGAATCCCAGCTACACTGCACTCCACACACTGTTACTACCCTCAGCACTACAAACTAACCTTCCCCCAACCCAGCCATGCCCGAAGTCAACAAACACGAAATACAAAAAGGACACCCAAATCAACAATAAAAAAAATATATAAATAAAAAGCAGAAAAAGAAATAACATACAAAATTATATGTAGCTCGGACAGCTCGCCGTGATTATCCTCTAAAGTTTGAGCTATATTACAATCTTCACCACAGACTCATAAATTCAGAGAGCCAAAGTCCATACTAGCTCCAACCGATAGCCGAGCAGCTCCGAGCTACCAATCACATCACAACACATACAAAAAAATATAAATAACAAACAACAGAGGAGAAAACAGCAGCGCCGTCCTCAACCAAAACAGAGGACCAATACTTCCGTCGTCACGAGATCCACCATCAAAATGCATTAAACATCCGAAGCTCACTAAGAGAGAGAGTCATGACTAAGTCGTATGTTTTTTCAGGAGAAGCCAGAGAAAGTGAAACTCACTTACCCGGATGAATCGTTGCGCCACGCGAGTTGCAGCGCCGCTCACAGCTCGCCGCGACCCACGCAAAAATACACAGGCATAAAGAATGGTTCACAGCTAAAAGGTAAACAGACGCCCGTTAGCATCACCCAACGGCAGCATACGCAGCACATGAGGAGCCTGTACCTACCCGACAACCCGTGAACAGTCCGTCTCAACCAGATATTCGTTTAACCAGCGTGCACCCTAATAAGAAGAAAATGATCAAAGTTTAAGATATATGTCCACCTCTTCATTAGCCGCATAGCTACAGATAGTACTCACACACCTTCTGTCCACACGCCCCCGTGAAGGCGGTCCCAGTCGTGACGTATGCCAGGTACAACAAAATCCAGCCTTAAGTACTGTCAGAACTCATACTGATAGGCTGCCATGGGTGACAGTCACCTAGCAGTGGGCCAATGGGAAGCCCCCATTGCCCACACTGCCACATATGGTTGTTTAGCCTGTGTGTTGTGCAGACTGTTGTGAGTCTAAATCCTTGAATGTGTGTTGTTAAGTACCTTTTTTGTTACTGGGATTTGCTCTATATAATTTGATGCTTTTACACTATACTGTTTATTTTAGTTTGCTGCCTATATTTAATTGTGGGAGCTGTAGAGAGGTGGATGCCGTTTTCTTTTCTAATCATGTTTTCTCATGTTTCTGGATAGTTAGGGAGTGAGGTAAAAGTTGTTGTTTATTTGTTTTTCTTTCTTTTTCAGGTAAGTTAGTTTGATCCTCCCAACATTTAGACAAATTATTTTTGTTTGTTGTGTTGGCCTGATCCCCTCTTGAAGTTTTGCTTCCTTTTTCCAAGATAAGATCAATAAAAAAGAGAACAAATTATTTCAAATCTGTTGTGTTGATTGCTGGCTGGGACAGGAGTGATGATCTCCAAAACCTTTTTATTATTGTTGCATCTTTTCTCTAACCCCTAGAAGGGAGAAAAATAACACCTCTAAAGATAGTGTGTGGATGGCAATTTGTGAAGGCATCAGTGCCACTCGTCAGTTTGCCGCGTGTACAGTACCCCTTTAAAAATGTGAAAAGTGGGGATACACCGTGTTAAGGAAGTGACATAGTGCTGATTATAACATCTGAAATCTCCAAAAACAATTGTGCACTCAAATAATTTAATAGTAAATATAAAAAAATTACATATAAATAAGATTATTTTAATGTGTGTGCCTTGCATGATGCCCACAACTCCATGAATGCAGCTTGTTTTTCAGTGATTTCACGCTGTGTGGTGCAGAAAGGAACTAAATGAATCTACTCATGATCTACGGTTCTGTAAGAACAGTTTGATTTATTATTTTCGACATTGACGGCTGTGATGAACCCAAATCATCATGGTTTCAAAGCGTAATCTTCTCTGCTACTAAAAACCGTAAAAGTGTCTTAACCTGAGCTTAATGTGTGTCCGACTCAATGAAAATAAATAAACTTCATGAACAATGAGCCACAGGTGAAGAGCATTACCTGTTCCCTGGCTGGTCACCCAGTCCTCACCATCTGCAGGTGATGATCGACCACGCCCACACTGCCACACCTCCATGTTAAAGCCACCGAATCCTCCATTGTATAACAAATGTGCAGTGTACGTCTCAATCATAATTCCATACTCCAATAAACACATACTGTAATGTCTGTGTTCCACAGCAGGAGTGTAAATATGGATGATTTCCTCAGCAGAGTTCCAGCATGCAGGATACACAAAACACATAAACCACAAACAAGCCGTTGGAGAGAGACGCCGTGAGGATCATAAACAGACATTTACTGTACATCATGGACATCAGATAAGAAGCAGCAACACAAACACACATTCATTACAGTTCATTATTCAAACTCATACTGTAGATCCAGTAATGGTCCAATTCTGGCCTATTTCCATCACTCCAGTCGTAAATAAATCATGTGTTTAGGACTATGTGTAGATGCGGTCATATTATTTCACCAGTTTTGACGCGTAGCTAATGTCTTAAAGTTTCACTCACATGACAGAAGTCCCATCTCTTTGTCTTTTGTAGTTTATTTGTCAGCATCAAAGAATCAACACTTCATACAGTCGTCTTGAGTAAATCCACTGTGATTACAGACACCAGTTGCTGCATCTTGCAAATCTCTGACTTTTACAACAACCTATTTGCTGTATCTTGTAGATTACAATCTTGGCTTGGGTATACAGTATAACAACACTCTTGTTGTTTCTTACATTCCCAGCTTACGTTAGCTTACGGTTACAACAACCTAATTGCTGTATTTTACATTTCTAGCTTACCGGGAGCTCTCATTAGCTGATGGTCAAAAGCTTGTGTTTCCGTAGCCTTCCACATCTATACTGAGCTTTCTAGCATATCACAGTCACACAAATGCACGTAATAGTAGAATGACATCACAGACCAACCTACGATTATCAACTTATGATGCATGACTAAGAAATATAAAGCTTATGTAACAAACTTAATGCTTAATGCTTTACTAATGAATAGAACAAGGTAGAATAAATGAAATAACAGCAAATAAAATAAAATAAACACAACAACAAATTCATAACAAGTGCGATATGGCACTTACATTCCAGCCCCTAATTGACAGGCATGGAGACTGACAATTACAATTTTGTGTGTTTTTTTTTTTTTTTTTTGATAAAGCTATGAAATCAAACATTTTTACCCTTTTAAATGTTTTAAATCTTTAAAGTATGTAATATTTATCTCAGATGTTTACATTTGCATATCAAATTTCATAACATATTACCACACATTTAACAGTCCATTTCACATGTGAGACACAGCTTGTCGATGGGTCTTTCCAGAGTGTTGGTCTTAGTTTTAACTAACACAAGTTTCACCAGTCCCCCTTTGTCGGGGAACACTTTCGTGATTCTTCCCATGACCCATGAATTTCTTGGAGAAGACTCATCAGTTATTGAAACTATGTCTCCAATCGAAAGATTTTTTTTGTTTTGAAACCACTTTTGCCGCCCCTGGAGCAAGGGCAAGTATTCACGTACCCATCGCTTCCAGAGCAGGTCTGATCGATGCTGGATCTGCTTCTCCCTGCGACGTGCATAGATGACAAATCCAGGTGGCAGGTTTGGCTGTTTTTTCAGCAGCAGCAGGTGGTTTGGTGTCAGAGGTTCCATTTTAGGCGAGCAGCTGTTTCTTTTCACAGATGCCTTTCGTTTTTGCTGTGTGCGAATTCCCTGTTTGAATTCTGCTGCTGCTTTACCCTTTTGCAACGTGAGAAGTTCTTCCTTAAAATTTTGTCTTTGAGTAAACTTAATGATTTCGTTTTCTGCTTTTGTTAGTTCTTGAACTGTTAGCGACTTGTGATTTTCTGTCTTTGGGTTATCTACTTGTGTTTTAACCCTTTCTGTTTTTTGTTTCAGCATGTCTCTGATGCGAAGGATCCATGCAACGGATCTTTTTAACTTGTGCCAGTCAGAGTGATGATTAATCAGTTTACTCACTGCGTCTGTGTATTTGGTAATGCTCACAATATTCACTAAAGCTGAGAGCTTAACTTCATCAGCATTTTCATCAAAATTTTCTTTTATTGATGTGTCATGAATATTTTCAGGCCATTTGCACTCTGCTTCTTTGAGAAGGGAGGGACCATGGATCCAGTTAACATTTTTCATGAACTTTTCACAGGATAACCCCCTGGAGGCGGATGTCAGCTGGGTTTTGTGAGGTATTAACGTACCTCCATGGCTGTGACTTGGTTGACTCTCTTATAATGGCGATTCTGTTGGCCACAAAGGTTTTAAAACTCTCAACTCAACTCAACTCATATTTATTTGTATAGCACTTTAACAAACAAGAATGTCCCAAAGTGCTTCACATAAAAATAATAATAATAACAACAGTAATCTAATAAAATAAAATAAATACAAGATAATAATAAAAATAAATAAAACAAATTATAAAATAATAAAAGAACATAATTAAAATCACAATCACAAGCATATCAAGCAATATATAAAATTAACATCTCATGTTGTTTTAAATGCCAGAGAAAACATGTGAGTTTTAAGACTAGCCTTAAACACCCTCAATGATGTGGCCTCACGAATGGTTAATGGTAGGTCATTCCATAATTTAGGAGCTGCCACAGAAAATGCCCGATCACCCCTGAGCTTGCATTTGGTCTTGGGTACCATCAGCAAATGTTTATCTGATGATCTGAGAGACCGGGGTGGGGCATAGGGCTGGAGCAGATCAGAGAGGTAGGGAGGGGCAAGGCCATGTACACATTTAAACGTGACCAAGAGAATTTTAAAATTTATTCGGTACTGTACCGGGAGCCAGTGAAGAGAAGCCAGAACTGGAGAGATATGTTCTCTTTTACGCGTGGACGTTAATAGTCGAGCAGCTGAGTTTTGGATCAGCTGAAGCCGATGTAATACTGCCTGAGAAACTCCAAAGTAGAGAGCATTGCAGTAATCAATGCGAGTGGTGATGAAAGCATGGATGGCTATTTCAAACAGCCTAAAGGACAAAACAGGTTTAAGTTTTGCCAATTGCCTTAACTGAAAGAAACTGGACCGAACCACAGCACTAATCTGTTTGTCAAATTTAAGGCCATGATCAAAAATAACCCCTAAATTCGACGCTGTAGGTTTAACATACTGCCCCAAATCTCCTAAATCCAGAGGTGGAACTTTACCCCTGGCACCAGGACCGAATACCAAAACCTCTGTCTTTTTATCATTAAAATTTAAAAAATTTTGGGCTAACCATGCTTTTATATCATCTAGACATGTTAACAGCGCCTTGACAGAGTAGCCTTCCTTCTGTTTTAACGGGAGATAAATTTGACTGTCATCTGCATAGCAGTGAAAGGAGATGCCATGATTTCTCAGGATACAGCCGAGCGGCAGCAAATACAATGAGAAAAGAAGGGGTCCAAGGATAGACCCCTGTGGAACCCCATATGTAAGAGGAGCCGATGATGACTCAAGATCTCCAAGGCTAACAGAAAACGTTCTATCAATAAGATAGGATCTAAACCAGTCTAGAACTGTCCCCCTAATTCCCACCCAGTGTTCCAAGCGTGACAGAAGAATGTCATGGTCTACTGTATCAAAGGCAGCTGTTAAATCAAGCAGCAGAAGAATCACAGAGTCACCAGAATCAGTAATACGATAAATGTCGTTTAAGACTCTTAACAGAGCAGTTTCAGTACTGTGAAGAGCCTTGAAACCAGACTGAAAAACCTCAAGCATTCCATGCTCACCAAGATAACTTATTAGCTGTGTATAAACTACCTTCTCCAGAATCTTAGACAGAAATGGTAGCTTAGAGATTGGTCTGTAATTAGACAACACAGACGGATCAAGATTAGGTTTTTTTAACAAAGGCTGCACAACTCCATGTTTAAAATGGGTGGGTACCACCCCAGATCCCAAGCTGCTATTTATAATATTTAAAACTTTAGGACCTAGAATGGGAGCCAACTCTTTAAAGAGATGTGGAGGAATGGGATCAGCAGGAGATCCTGCAGGCTTCATAATATTAATAATCTCTAACAGAAAGGAAAGAGAGATGGGCTCAAACTGGTTAAAAACAGCAGAGCTAGAGACAGAAATGGAAATAGATGCGTTACATGCAGGAGATGTGATAAGAGCCCTTGTAGAAGAAACCTTATCAATAAAAAACTGGAGAAAGTTTTCACACACCTTATATGAGCTTTCGAAACTGGCAATTTGGGGACCATTAAGAATTGCATTAAAAGACTGAAATAAAACGCGAGGCTTATGACAGTTTGCTAAAATTAAGTCAGAGTAATGTTTGGTTTTTGCCGCTTTAACAGTTTTCTGATAAAGACGCCAACTATCTCTCAACGAAATAAAAGACACTTGTAATTTGTCCTTTTTCCATTTGCGTTCCACTTTTCGACACTCACGTCTGACAGCACGAGTCTCGTCGTTTAACCAGGGTTCGGATTTAACTTTCGGGCGCCTGATTTTTAATGGAGCCACAGAGTCCAAGGCAGCCTTACAGGTGGAATGGAACCAAGATGCTAGTGTCTCAGTGTTGAAGCCAGCAACAGAAGTGTACTCCGAGATATCATCATCACAGCTCCGGTTAAACGCATCAGAGAACTGAGCAGCGGTGGAGGAGTTAAACACGCGACAGCGCCGTACACGCCCACAGGGTTTAACGTCATTGTTTGGTAGAACAGAGTTAAACAACACAGGCATGTGATCAGAAAATACTGCATTACAGACTTCAATGTTAGAAATAGATAATCCATGAGATAAAACAAGATCAAGGGTGTGCCCCTGCTCCTGTGTGGGGCCCGACACTGACTGCACAAAACCAAACGAATCAATTAAACTTAAAAAATCTTTGGCCAGCAGATTCTCAGGGCAACAGACATGAACATTAAAATCACCCACAATAAGGACACGATCATATTTCGGCATCATTTCAGCAAATAAGTCTGACAAATCAATTAGAAAGTCCTTATTATACTTAGGTGGACGATAAATCACTCCACACAGCACTGTGTGCGAGCGGCCAAGCTCAAACAAGTTCAGCTCAAAGCTGGAAAAAGTCAGTAACGACAGCTGCTTACAATAGAAGTTCTCCCTATAGACCACCGCGATTCCTCCTCCTCGACCCGATGTTCTCGGGGAGTTTAGATAGGCATATGATGAGGGGAGAAGTTCAGAGAAGGCACTGTACTCACCAACATTCAGCCACGTCTCCGTAATGAAAAGAAAGTCCAAACCACGTGAGGTGATAAACTCCTTCAGAATGAAAGTTTTGTTGGTTAGTGACCTGACATTTACCAGGCCCATCTTGGTCATCCTGTTTAGAGTCGAGGGCGGGTTGAGATAAGGCCAGGGCGCCCGACAAAGCGAGCGCAGGTTCTCCGCATTTGCTCCTCGCAGCCGGCGAAAACGCGGAGCGCTCCGATGCGACCGAGAAAATTCATCCGAGCCAACCACAGCTATGAGGCCGGGTACCACGTCCGTGAAACCTATAATACGGTACTGGTCAGTTCCATAGCTCGATCGGAAAGTCTCAGGAAAACACGCCAAACAGGCTTTAAGCTTCACTTGGCGACCGCTGCGTTTGCCTCGGCGACGGGAGCGCTTTCTCCGGCGACCTGGAACTGCACAGCGGTAGAGGTGAGCAGGTATTCCCGATAGCAGTGGGGGGAAGTAATTTTGCTCATTATTCTCAAACCGTGTAAAATTTTCCACAGCAGGCCGAAGGTTCAAGAGTGTTTGGCGATCATACACCAACAGAGAGTTAACTTTTTGAGTGACAAGTGACAAAAACAACAATAATCCAAAAAGCAAAGTCAGCAGAAAACGGCAAGCCACACACACCGGCGCCATCTTGCAACTTGCAACGAAGTGTTTCGTTATCAATGTATCTCAAAACAGTTGTACTGTCAGTCCAGAACATAGAGTCCAGCAATTTAAATTCTAGCTGTTCTTTCAACATTTTGTCATTTTTTACAGCTACCACTGCCGCAGTCAGTTCCATTCGTGGAATGGTGGTTTGTTTCAGGGGTGCTACTCGGGAGTTCCCCATCATGAATGCACAATGTGTAAGTCCATCAGCGTTTACTAACCTGAGGTATGAGACAGCTCCGTATCCCATTTCACTTGCATCCGAGAAGTGATGGAGTTGTGCTGTAGCTGTAACTCCGAAGTCGACTGGTCTTATGCACCTTGCTATGCTGAACTCGGACAGTCTGTGCAGCTCTTGCAGCCAGGTTTTCCATGCCGTTGCAAACTGTTCGGGAATGTCGTCATCCCAGGCTAGTTTTTCTTTACATAGCTGTTGCATTGGGATTGTAGCTGGCAGTATGGCAGGTGGGAGAAAGCCTAACCGGTCGTATGTTGAGCTAGTGACTGACGGAATTCCTCTTCTTGTCACAGGTCGTTCCTTTAAACTAATCTTAAACTTGAACATGTCTGAATCAATGCACCACAGCACCCCCAGAGCTCTCTCTATGGGCAGGGCATCTTTACTCAAGTCTAAGTCTCTCATGTCTTTGATCCTTTCACTCTCGGGAATGACAGTCAGTAGGGCACGGCTATTGCTTGCCCATTTAGTGAGGTTAGACCCTCCGCTTGTACAGAGACTTGTGAGATCATTGTATAGGGCAACTGCTTGGTCATGACTCGAAACAGATTTCAGGCAGTCGTCTACATGAAAGTTTTTAAGCACTGTGTTAACTGCCACAGCAGATGCATTGCTGCGGTTTTCTTCTGCTGTCTTTCTGAGGGCGAAGTTAGCACCACTAGGCAACAATTTTGCACCGAACAGATGAACTACCATTTTATTTTCAACTAAGTCTTGGTTCACATCTCCATTCGGCCACCATAGGAAGCACAGCAGATCAGTGTCCTTCTCGGGGACTTTCACGTGATAGTACATGGCTTCTACTGTGTCCTTTTTCTTGGACTTTATTTTAACGGGCACAATGGGGAGGATCCAATTACCTCCAGCCCCAGTGAGCGCATTTGATTCGTGACTCTCTGCCGGTGGTGTATTTTTTGTGTCACTTTCGGTTTCGTTCTCGTCAGCGCGTGTAACTGGCTGCGCCGTGTCTTGCACTGCGCTGTGTAACATGCGCGGATGTGGCTTTGAACACAATGAACATACAATTTTTCTGGTACAGTCTTTCCACAAATGACCCTTCCTTAAACATCCGAAACAGAATCCGTTTCTTTTTAAGAATTCTACTTTGTCTTTGTGTGTCTTATTAAATTGGAAGCAATCGTCTAAGATATGCTCCCCTTTGCAATGTGCGCATGGTTTAGTGAAAGCGCTGACAGGTAATGTACCGGCACTCTTCATTGTAATCAAGTCTTTGTGAATTTTAGCAACCTGTCTGTCCTCGGTTGCGACGCTGACCCTGGGTTTTCCTTGGCCCGTTTGTTTGGGTCTTTGAAGGGATGTGTGACAGGGTTTTCCGTCGCTGATTGCGGCGTCCAGGTCCGTAGAGTGCGCGCTGCTCAGGTGCGCGTTGCTCGATTCAGTGACCGCGCTCTCGTTCGCAGGCTGCGCTCGGCTGTTGCATGTTGAGTTGGAAAGTTGAATGTGCGCGCTGCTCGATTCAATGAGTGCGCTCTCGTTCGCAGGCTCCGCTCGGCTGTTGCATGTTGAGTTGGAAAGTTGAAAGTGGGCGCTGCTCGGGCGCGCGCTGCTCGATTCAGTGATTGCGCTCTCGTTCGCAGGCTCCGCTCGGCTGTTGCAGGTTGAGTTGGAAAGTTGAAAGTGCGCGCTGCTCGGGCGCGCGCTGCTCGGGCGCGCGCTGCTCGATTCAATGAGTGCGCTCTTGCTCTTGGGCGATCGGCTGTCGTATTTGCGATCTTGACGCTGAAGCACTCTTAATTTGGCATCATGCATAGCAAGCGCCGTTTTGGTTTCCAGTCTGGGAGCGCATGCGCTACTTGGTTCGTTGACTGTGCTCTCTTTTACCGGCTTTCGGCGGCTGTCGTATTCAGGTTTGTGGCCCGTCCAAGGCGGGCTGCTCGAGCGTGTGCAGCTCGGCTCGATGACTCCGCTCTTTGATGCAGGCTGTCGTTTTTTACAACCCTGATAAACCTGTAATTCAGCGTCGACAATTGCGAGCGCAGTTTCTAATTCCAACCTTTCTTTATCAGCCTTTAGTTGCTCTGCCTCAGCCTTTAATTGTGCTTCCTTCTGTTCTAACGCCCGCCGTTCTGCTAAGGCTGCTACTTTAATCAACAAGGCTGTTCTGTTGGCTTCCGCTTTCTTTATTCGGGCTGAGGTTGATGTAGAAGTTACAGACCTTTTGGATGGTGCCGTTATCAGTGACACGCTGACGCCCGGCGAGACATCTTCGCGTATTCGTGACGTCACAGAGTGGCTCTTAGTGTCCTTGGTGTCCGCTTTCCAGCGACCCACCGTAGCTATGAATTCTGTGCGGCCTTGAGCCTCAGGTGCTCCGCAAGCGACCTGATTGCGTCTGTGTTCGTCTTTATGAGTGTACACAAGCACATCAACGTTACTTCTCATGAAGTCCTCTCTCAGCTTCCCGTTTTCGGGTCTGTACTCAGTTTCAAGGATGTCTAACTTACATGCATAGTTCATGGGTGTCTTTAATGCAGTAGACGTTACATTCAGTCGAATTCGCTTGCCTTTTCTTGCATCCAGCGCCTCGTTGAGGTTCTTTCTGTTCATCTCGTGGAGCGCCGTTAGGCTCCCCAGCCAAGTGCTGGGAGCGTTGTCCTCGTTGTTCGGCATGGTGAAGTTCGACGGCTATTCTCTTTCACTTTCCCTTTCAGTGTTCACTTGTTTTCGTTCAAACAGCGGAAAAGCTTTTGACTTTATGTAGATGCGGTCATATTATTTCACCAGTTTTGACGCGTAGCTAATGTCTTAAAGTTTCACTCACATGACAGAAGTCCGATCTCTTTGTCTTTTGTAGTTTATTTGTCAGCATCAAAGAATCAACACATCATACAGTCGTCTTGAGTAAATCCACTGTGATTACAGACACCAGTTGCTGCATCTTGCAAATCTCTGACTTTTACAACAACCTATTTGCTGTATCTTGTAGATTACAATCTTGGCTTGGGTATACAGTATAACAACACTCTTGTTGTTTCTTACATTCCCAGCTTACGTTAGCTTACGGTTACAACAACCTAATTGCTGTATTTTACATTTCTAGCTTACCGGGAGCTCTCGTTAGCTGACGGTCAAAAGCTTGTGTTTCCGTAGCCTTCCACATCTATACTGAGCTTTCTAGCATATCACAGTCACACAAATGCATGTAATAGTAGAATGACATCACAGACCAACCTACGATTATCAACTTATGATGCATGACTAAGAAATATAAAGCTTATGGCTTATGTAACAAACTTAATGCTTAATGCTTTACTAATGAATAGAACAAGGTAGAATAAATGAAATAACAGCAAATAAAATAAAATAAAATAAACACAACAACAAATTCATAACAAGTGCGATATGGCACTTACACTATGTTTATAATCTTGCTGTTATTGCTCAGTTTTATCACGCTCTTATTTGTTTAATGTTTCCTGCCTGTAATATAATATAATATAATAAGTTCTGGAAAAACTGTAGTAGTTTAATTTAATATAAGCGCTACTACATTCAGTTCAGTTCAGTTTTATTTGTATAGTGCTTTAACAATAGTCACTGTTGAAGACACTGTCGAAATGTGTGAAAAAATGAGTATAAATCATAATCAGATCATCCCTGATGAACAAGTTGAGGGCGGCAGTGCTGAGGGAAAAACTCCCTGAGATGGTAATAGGAGGAAACCATGAGAGGAACCAGACTCAACAGGGAACTCATCCTCATCTGGGTGATAACGGATAACTTGTGTTCATGTTAAAGATATTAATCTTTGTATTTGTCCCACAGGCTTCATCTGCCTTCTCAGTCATCTCACATCTATGTAAAAGTCCCTCGTACAGTTTTTACACTTCTAACCTCAACAAGGGCAACCTTTCTACAAAAACTGCTAAAACTACGTAAAATAACGTGAACAGTGACGTCTTGTTCATATCTGTAGTTGTGTTGGATTAGAACACCAAATCATACGAGTGACTGTATTTATAATAACTAAACCTAAACACTGGATTGTTTACAGAACCGTGTGTGGTGTGTGTGTGTGGAGTGTGTGTGGCGCTGCATCAGGACCATTCCGCTAGGGTTTATGATGAGTTTAATCATTAATCCTGCAGGGGCTATAACGCCTCTCACCCTGACGCAGGAGCACCTCAGTTCATTTACCTGAACATTCTTACAACTCTTCCCCCTTTATTCTGTAAATGATTATCACATATTATCTCCTCAGCTCCTCGTCACCCTGAACACATGATCATGTGTGTGTTAAAGGGGTTTCATTTGAAAATTAAGACTCCATTCAGCAGCGAGCACCTCATCAGGTAAGACTGCAGCACTTTACCTGCATCTGTTCATCTCATCACTTTCTCATAGCACTGATTAGTTATTGGCAAATTCACGCACTGCTTTTATCATTTACACTTCACACCACACAGCCAGCTGCTCTCACACACAAAGCCCTTCTTCTGGACAAATGGAAGCTTCATCATCATCATCATTATTATTATTGTTGTTGTTGTTGTTTTATAGCTGCTTTTTTAAAATCCTTTTTAGCTGATGTTGCATTTTTCACACACAGGACATCACCATGGTAACTGTGTCAGTCCTGCTCCTCCTGCTCTCAGGTAAACTTTGACTTCTAATTAATAAGCCTGAAATGTCTCATTTATAATAATTGATGAAATATTAAAAGCTAAATGTTTGGTCACTTTAAAAAGTGTGTGTGTGTGTGAGAGAGAGAGAGAAAGAGAGAGCGGGAGGTGTTCATGGTGTGAAAATCCTGACGTGCATTAAAAACAGTAGAATGTGTTTATTCCTGATTAATGAGATGACATTAAATAGACATTACATTTCCCATATTTGAGTATTTCTTTAATCCCTCAATATGTGTGTGTGTGTGTGTGTGTGCGTGTGTGTGTGTGTGTGTGTGTGTGTGTCAGGTACTCTGGTGTTAGGTACAGGAACTGTTCTAAGAAATCAGTTTAAATATCAGTGTTAAACGGTTAAAAGACATTCAGGTCGTGTCGTGTGTGATCTTTGCCGATTGGCTCCTGGTGGTGTGATGATCATAAGGGTGATGAGAAGGAGAAGGTTGGAGTGAGAGGACTGGCCGAGCCATAGTGTCTGTAATAGAGCAGGATTAGACAACTTGTTCTGTGAAATTTCTTCCACAGCCTTTTCTCCTCCAGTCCACTGCAGACTCACTACCTTCCATGTGATTCCTGTTGAGATGAATCAGGCTGATGCTCAGGCAGCTTGCAGAGGAAATTACACCGACCTCGTCACTGTGTACTCTGAAGAAGACAACACTGAACTGACTAACATGACGATGGAGGCTGGTGGTGGATGGATTGGTCTCTATCGCAGTAATTTCAGTGAGAAATGGTCTAATGGTGATCCTGTAACATTCAGTAATCTGATTTGTGGGACATCGAGCTGCTGTGCTACTATGAAGCCTGATGGTTCATGGGAAAGTCTTCAGTGCACAGAGACAAGATACTTTATATGCTATAAACAAGGTAACACAGGTTTAAATATAAATTTAACTTGTACTTCTATAAGCTCTTGATTAAGCAGGGGTTTATATTATTTATGTCTACAGGTAACATTAAAGCTGAACCTAATTATCATCTAATCCTTGAGAATAAGACCTGGTATGAAGCTCAGCATTACTGCAGGGGGCGCTACACTGACCTGGTCAGCATCAGAGATCAGCAGCAAAATGAAGAGGTGAAGATTAAAGGGTTAAACAGGAGCACGTCCTTCTGGATCGGCCTGCTGTGTGATGACTGGCAGTGGACTGATGGAGGAAACTCTGCTTACAGGAACTGGGACGGGGCGAGTGGTCAATCACCAAGTGACTGTGTCTTGCTGTTGGGAGGGAAATGGTACTCAGCGCCATGCAGTAATGCTCATCACCCTCTGTGTTACAACAGTAAGTAACGACTCTATAAACAGCAAATGTGTCTCATCGCTCTTCTGTATGATGACTAGAACACAGCTGGTGTGAGTCTCTGATCTCACTCTAAACCATCCTCCTCCTTTTGGGTTTTTCTGTCTCTCTCAGGCTATATCCATGTGAGTGATGAGGCTCTGAGCTGGCAGGCAGCGCTGGGTTACTGTAATGAAGAGAACAGGGCTGGAATTCTGAACATCGATTCTGAAGCTGAACAGGAAGAGGTGGAGTCTGAGCTCAGGAAGTGGTGTATTCCCCCGGGGTCTCCTCTGTGGGTGGGGCTCGGACCGAACCGTCTCTCTGAGATGAAGGTGCCTTCCGTTCCGCTGACCTGCGAGGACGTAGAGAGACAGATAGGACCTGGGCCGTCTCACTGCCCTGCTGACACACACATTGCAGAAGCAGCACCTGATTATGTGATGGACTCTGATAAACTTCGAGTTGTGTGTAAACTGAAATAAATGTCACTTCTCTCGATGCTGGAAGAACAGAGCACTGCACAGTTTAGTGTTTTCCAGCACTAACTCACCTGAACTCTTCATTATGCACTTCTTCACTAGGTGATGGCACTTCTTCATGAGGCAGGAAAAAGCCTAAAGTGTGCAGGAACTGTTCACCCACTCAGATCTTCACACATCAATTCACATTCACATCAACATCCACAACATCTGATTAACGCTTTCAGCTTCACTGTTTAAAGAACTTTAAGATATCAGTTTAGATAAATGAGTAAAATACACAAAAACACATTCTCTGCGCTTTATTCACTTTTAGTTAGACATTAAGATGATGTACCTCAGGTGTTTCTATTTGATAAATACACAATAAAGCAATGTCCATTTCCTCAAATGTAAAATTTTACAAAAGTTTTTCCTTGCCACTGTCGCCCGCGGACTCACCAGGGACTATCTGACCATTTTGATTCATACACATTCACATTCCATACAAACTTAAATAATTCTTTTGATTGTGTAAAGCTGTTTTGTGACAATGTCAATTGTTACAAGCGCTATACAAATAAAATTTAATTGAATTGAATTAGTTAGTTTCCTTTATTTCTCTACATTTGTTAGGGTAAATTTTATAAGTTAACTCAAAATATCATTATACTGTTATAGGTTTATATATTTTTTTATTTGCTTTGTTCATAATTGAATTTCTAATGTTGATTATTAATCAAATAACATTCTGTTGCATATTAATAAAATATAACCTGGTGTTTTGAGAATAATAAACAATGCAATAATAATGTGTTCTTTATTTTAACTTCAGCCTGATCTTTTTCTTTTTTTAAATGACATGAAATTATAAAAAAAAAATCTTATTTTACATAATAAAATACTAATAATTTACTGTATAATCTCGGCCTGTTTATTGTTTCATATCTGTCTCTGCATGTCATTGCTGCCTTGTTCACAGCAGTTTTATGGCGTTTATTATGAAAATGAGGAGATGCCAGGGCTGGATTGGGAATCTGTCATCCCGCCTGATTTTGATTGATTGATTACCAATGACTCAGTTAAATCTCTCATGTTATAATGGGCAGACCTAAGTGGAAATGTGGTGCAAAAAAGCTTACGAAAGCAAAAGCTTAAAATTCTTGAAGTGCCAAGAGCGAGACAAAAGGCTCTCTAGCTTAACAAAGGCCAAGAGCGAGACAAAAGGCTCTCTAGCTTAACAAATTATGTTAAGAGCGAGACAAAAGGTTCTCTAGCTTAACAAGTGCTAAGAGTGAGACATACAAACTAAACATGGAGCAGACTCTAAACAAAGACAAACTAGAGATGAGACAAGACCAGGGACGTGCACTCATAGGAGGCAGGTGAGGCAGTGCCTCACCTTGCCACCAGGGGCGGTAAAGGGCTCAGCATGGTTTCCTCAGCTGTCACCATAAGTTGTTAAAAAATGAATAATATAATAAAATATAATATAATATCTGTCCTGTGGTCTATGCTTTTAATGCAATTTTGGTGTGTTTCCTATACATTTGAATAATTTTCATAGTCAAAATAGCTGTATTTCTTGTTCAAATAACAACGGGAGACGAGAATCATGGAGGCTGAGGCAGTGACAGGTAGTGCCTCTCAGCGCGTGCGTGTGAGAGTGTGCGCCACTCACACACTGTACTGAGCGCGTGCAAACGGCGCGTGCTTGCAGTCAGCAGGAAAATACAGGCCTTGAGGCAGCCAGTACCTTTGCCTCAAAGATGGGGGCGATAGTGAGCCTGCGGCTAATAGTTCACGACACGAGTAAATTAAGAAGAAAAAACAGAAAAGAAAAACAACCAACAACATTCGGTGCTAACGCGTTGCTATTTGACTTTATTTTCCCTGAAAATGGAGGATATAATCTTGAAGATAATAAATTTTTCAAAACTTGACTTGGCAATTATCTCAATTGAGAAAGAGAGACTTGTAAAACTCAAAGAAAAGGACAAAAAGGAGGACTTCTACAACAAAGTCATCGAGATCTTCGTCCAGAAGGACAGGAGAATGGACTTCATTTACAAGTAAAGGTAAGAATACTGCAGTGGTGTGTTTAAAATGTTATTAAATTTAATCAAGAATGGGATAACAACCATGTATGCTTGTAAATCTGACTTGTGAGTCAGTGCCTTAGCATCATACAGTACGTTTGTAAATCTGACTCTGAGTCAGTGCCTCACCAACCCCAACCCTCACCGCACGTCACTGGACAAGACTAGAGAAACAGGACTAGAGACAGAACTAGAGGCAGAACTAGAGGCTAAACGGGTTAGTAGTTAGTGTGGTTAGTAGATTCTCTGGTTATGGATGAAGTGGATGATGAACTAACGGGTTAGTAACTAACTGGGTTAGTACCTAAGCGCGTTAGTAACTGAACCTACACGGGGAGAACGAACACACAAAAGGCTAAGCACACATGAGGCTAATCCATACTAAAGGCTAAACCGACTAGATGCCAAAGCCACTAGCAGCTAATCCGAATAGAGGCCTGGAGGCTAAACCTACTAGCGGCTAACTCCGCTAACGGCTAAACCTGCTAGCGGCTAAGCACTCACGAGGCTAAACAGAGACCTAGACATACAGATGGGGCATTTAAAAACGAGCGTTTTTTTCTGCGGCATCACGCAATTCTTCTCACTGACTGCCGCGCTATTCTGCGAGAACGCGCCTTGCAATTTTCATCCAAGTGTTGTACTTCACAGAATTCCCACCAGGTGGCACATGGAAGAACTCTGCCAGAGCACATTATATATATAATCATTCATAGTCTGCAATGTGTAGTATAGTCTATATGTACATGTAACTTAGTGATTGTGTGAAAACAGCTACAATAAATTCAGAACAAATAGACACAGTTCTTATATATTTGTTAATATGTTCAGAAGTTTACACCAAGTTTCTTCTTTGGGTTCTGGCAAAGTCGCGTGCATTTTCGGAAGGTTTTATGTGACGGACTGGTGTGAAATAAATCAAATATCTATCTATAATAATATTGTTGTTGCAACAGTGTTTTCAAAAATACACACTACATTAATGTTGGCAAACAGTGTTTAATCTCATCTCTGGAGAAAACAGTTGTGTGAGGACAGGCGAATGCAGCGAAACTCAAAACGGAAACCAATTACTCCCTCATGATATTTTATTAACTATTTACACTGTAAAAAATAAATCCGGAAAATAGTTGTTGGAACAAAGAAATATATGTTGGGCTAATATAATGCTGGTGTCAAAAAAGAAAAATATGTTTTCTCAATGATTGTATAAATTTCATTACTCAACTAAGAAAGTTTCATCAAGGCAACGAGTATAACTGTGTTCATGAAACATTTAACTGCACACAAACAATTTTATGTTGGACGAACAAGAGGGACCTCTGCGCATGCGCAAAAGCATTCTTCCAGAATTTTCGAACTTCCCTCTATTTCCTCCTGAAATGGTGAGTACTTCATGGAAACTAACTGTCCTGCAAAGTAATCAGCAATTTTAGCTTTATAACATATATATTATCCAGCAGCAAACTTTAGAACATTATATTTTCGAGTGTTTATTTATATAATTTGGAGTGTTACAGTAGTTATCTGGCAATGCACTCGTTTCAGCTCCTAACGCATTTTTTTTTTCAGATGGTATGTACATTGATATTAATGTTAATCTATGAAACCGCTAAAGTTTAATTACGTTACATGAATTTTAATCATTTTAATGACTGATAATTTCAAAGGCTATTTGAAAAAGACAGCGCGTTAGTGCGCCACTGAGGGAGCTTAATGTTCTCACTCCTTCATCATTCATTAACCTTATAGTGTCTGAAAACGGTTATAATGGCTAAACGGACATTTTTTGTCTAGGATTTTTAATGCTTTTGAACTACAAACGGTTACTTAATTAGTTATTCATATATTTTTCTTTTTGTATTTCAGGTATTAGGGAGAATATCTGGGAAACACTGCTTACTGCATCTGCAAACAATCTTGGAGCTTGGCAAAATTATTTCACAACATTTTTTTTTATATCTTAAACCATTTCTGAGTTAAAGCAAATATTTTATTTTCAAATAAGCCACTGCACGTTTTTACTGAGAAATATCAGTATGTTTTGTTCTACAAGGCAGAAGTCTATTTTTCCAGTATACTGTTTTGACTGAGTGTGATATTAGTAAGCTTTGTAACATGAATGTTAAGGGCACAGTTTCATTCTTGCATTTTGGAATGTTATTTGCATATTTTGTTATAACAATGCAGCATTTGTTTATTTGTTGAAAGAGTAGCTGGATTGCACTTAATCAATGTTGATAGTCTTTAACAGGTGTTTAAAGTTTACATTAAAAAAAATTTCAAATTTAGAGGAATGTGTCATGTTATTTGAAATGTGGCTACAGTGAATAACCTACTCAAGTAAACTTTAAGATGTTAATTTTATAATTATGCAAGCATAATTTCCAATTCAAAATATACCTTTCAGTCAACTTGGAACATTTAATTGACACAACATTATATTTCAATTTGAGACTGCTTGTTGGCCTAACTAGGCATGTTTATTCAGCATAGAACATTTAGTTGACAGAATGTTTTATTTCAATTTGTGTGTACATTTAGAGGTAATCAGCACAGCAAAAACAAAATAGTTTATACAACTTAAATTGAGCCAACTAAAAATTTTAGATGCAACAGGTCACTAGAAATTTTTTAGTTGGAGTAGCAAGAATTTTTTTACAGTGTAGAGTGAAGAACTGAACAGATGTAAATCTATCAATCTATCCATAAACACACACCTTGATCTCCGTTTCTCACTCTGCGCTGCTGCTGTCTGCTGAGCTGATTGAAAAATGCCCAGAAAGATGTGAAGGATCAAATGTAAAGGGGAAAGAGACGATAATAAATTTTTGAGTTTGTGGAGCTAATTGCAAAATTTTTAGGGGGGGGCTGAACATAAATTTAAGGGGCTAAAGCCTAAAAATGGCCTAACAAAGCCCATGCATTTGCTTATGGGCAAACATTATTTATAGCAATGTGACAAATTCCATTTGCATTAAGTACTGTACCTCATTTCCAAAATGAGTCGGCGATAGGAGAGAAGTTTTTGTTAATGCAATATATTTATATATTAATGCTATATAAGAACTGTGTCTATTTGTTCATAATTTTACACCAAGTTTCTTCTTTGGGTTCTGCCAAAGTTGCGTGCATTTTCGGAAGCGGAGCCGCGCGCGAAGTCACGAGTAATTCTATCTACTGTAACTTTATTTTGGAAATATCACAACTAGTGTTGGGTTTCCTCCGGGTACTCCGGTTTCCTCCCACAGTCCAAAGACATGCAGATTAGGCTAATTGGTGTTCCCAAATTGACCATAGTGTGTGAATGAGTGTGTGTGTGTGTGTGTGTGTGTGTGTGTGTGCTCTGCGATGGATTGGCACGCTGTCCAGGGTGTACCCTGCCTCGTGCCCAGAGTCTCCTGGGATAGGCTCCAGGTCCCCGCGACCCTAAATACAGGATAAAGCGGTATAGAAGATGAATGAATGAACTAGTGTTTACTTTATTATCTAAAAATTCATTATAATGACTTTAAATGACTAAAATGACTTTAATGACTAAACGACTTTAATGACTAAAACGTTTTTGCCCTAACTCTCCTTCCTAATATGCATATGTATATGCATATGTAAGTTACATATGCATATGCATATGTAAGTATTATTACATATAATAATATGTAAGTATTATTACATATAAATAGTGTCATGGAAAGTTTCTGTAGGCCTATTTGCATTTCTATTAGCTTTTATCCTCATGTTTAGCACATATTAACACCCAATGCAAATACCATTAGATTCTATTCACACTAAGTACAAATGGTTTTGATACAGTGACTTTGATAACTACAAGTATAATTACAAGTGCAAATAGTGATACTGTAGTTGTTCTAACTATTTCACAGCTCGTTCGAGCTGGTGATCCAGGTTTTCTTTTTTGTAAATGCACTTAATACCAAAACATTCACACTATCTTTAGGAGGGGAGGTCCTAAGATATAAATAAAAGCCTTACAGCAGGGGTACTCAAATATAAATTTGAAAGGTCCACTTACCAAATTTCTACTCAGTCCGAGGTCCAGAAAAATTACGGTCCAATTTTAAATAGAGAACTACAAAAAAAGTAAAACCCAAAATTTTCGAACAATACCCAAAAATGACATGGTAGTCCTTTTAGTGTGAAAGGTGACATCATCTATGTGCCACCAGTTGTTTGAACTTGGGCATAAAAGGTGTGAGGACCAGGTGGAGGCACTGATGTAAATGTTCATTGGTGATGGAGCTGCGATATGTGTTTTTCACCATGCTCATAGATGAAACGGCAGATTCATAGCAGGACGTTGAGGAAAACATTGTGAGAATTTGAAGGGCCATTTTCTGCAGGACAGGAACACCTGCTGCAGTAACCATCTTTGTCCAGAAGGTGAGAAGGTGACCACTTTTGATTGCTTGTCATGTTCTGCTCTATGTCTGTGTCGGATGTGTGTGCGAGGCATGATCGTGGAGGCGAGCTGACGGTTTAACAAAGTTCTTTATTTTGCTTTTCAACAGAAACATAAACACTCCAACACAAACTAAACTTAAAAGACTAATGCTAGACGCCTGGCTGGAGTTCAGCCAGGCTATTTATAGCAAACATAAACATAATTATCAAATTAACTTCCCTCGGTTCAGGTGAGCTTCTACGTCACCTGACCGAGGTGCAAACTGGGAAATGAATTCAAAAACGAAACTTAAAACGAACTACAAAACAAAAAGTCAAAAACGGGCGTTAGGCGCCCTCTAGGGGTCAACCGTCACAGTACCCCCCCCAAAAAAAATGCTCCTCTGGAGCATTATCGGAGGCCCCGGACACCCACCCCAATGTTCTACCTTCCACCTCCTGACCAGGAGGCTGGGTGACGGGGCTGGAGACGTGTTCTGCGGCTGCTGGGTTGGAGACGTGTTCGGTCGTGGCAGAGCTGGAGACGTGCTCGGCCGTGGCAGGGCTGGTGACGTGCTCTGCCGTGGCAGGGCTGGTGACGTGCTCGGCCGTGGCAGGGCTGGTGACGTGCTCGGCCGTGGCAGGGCTGGTGACGTGCTCGGCCGTGGCAGGGCTGGTGACGTGCTCGGCCGTGGCAGGGCTGGTGACGTGCTCGGCCGTGGCCGGGCTGGTGACGTGCTCGGCCGTGGCAGGGCTGGTGACGCGTTCGACGACGGCGTTGGAGCGGTCACTGCGCTCGACGACGGCGTTGGAGCGGTCACTGCGCTCGACGACGGCGTTGGAGCGGTCACTGCGCTCGACGACGGCGTTGGAGCGGTCACTGCGCTCGACGACGGCGTTGGAGCGGTCACTGCGCTCGACGACGGCGTTGGAGCGGTCACTGCGCTCGACGACGGCATTGGAGCATGCACGGCGCTCGACGACGGCGTTGAAGCGTGCACGGCGCTCGACGGCGGCGTTGGAGCTTGTGCAGAGCTCGACGACTGCGTTGGAGCTTGTGCAGAGCTCGACGACTGCGTTGGAGCTTGTGCAGAGCTCAACCGCGGCGTTGGAGCGTGCACTGCGCTCGACGACGACGTTGGAGCTTTTGCAGAGCTCAACAGCGGCGTTGGAGCGTGCACTGCGCTCGACGACGACGTTGGAGCTTTTGCAGAGCTCGACAGCGGCGTTGGAGCGTGCACTGCGCTCGACGACGGCGTTGGAGCTTTTGCAGAGCTCTACAGCGGCGTTGGAGCGTGCACTGCGCTCGACGACGGCGGTGGAGCGTGCACTGCGCTCGACGACGGCGGTGGAGCGTGCACTGCGCTCGACGACGGCGGTGGAGCGGTCACTGCGCTCGACGACGGCGGTGGAGCGGTCACTGCGCTCGACGACGGCGGTGGAGCGGTCACTGCGCTCGACGACGGCGTTGGAGCGGTCACTGCGCTCGACGACGGCGTTGGAGCGTGCATGGCGCTCGACGACGGCGTTGAAGCGTGCACGGCGCTCGACGGCGGCGTTGGAGCTTGTGCAGAGCTCGACGACTGCGTTGGAGCTTGTGCAGAGCTCGACGACTGCGTTGGAGCTTGTGCAGAGCTCAACCGCGGCGTTGGAGCGTGCACTGCGCTCGACGACGACGTTGGAGCTTTTGCAGAGCTCAACAGCGGCGTTGGAGCGTGCACTGCGCTCGACGACGACGTTGGAGCTTTTGCAGAGCTCGACAGCGGCGTTGGAGCGTGCACTGCGCTCGACGACGGCGGTGGAGCGGTCACTGCGCTCGACGACGGCGGTGGAGCATGCACTGCGCTCGACGACGGCGGTGGAGCGGTCACTGCGCTCGACGACGGCGGTGGAGCGGTCACTGCGCTCGACTGCGGCGGTGGAGCGGTCACTGCGCTCGACTGCGGCGTGGGAGCGTGCAGTGCGCTCGACTGCGGCGTGGGAGCGTGCAGTGCGCTCGACTGCGGCGTGGGAGCGTGCAGTGCGCTCGACTGCGGCGTGGGAGCGTGCAGTGCGCTCGACTGCGGCGTGGGAGCGTGCAGTGCGCTCGACAGCGGCGTGGGAGCGTGCAGTGCGCTCGACAGCGGCGTGGGAGCGTGCAGTGCGCTCGACAGCGGCGTTGGAGCGTACTCGGCGCTCGACAGCGGCGTTGGAGCGTACTCGGCGCTCGACAGCGGCGTTGGAGCGTACTCGGCGCTCGACAGCGGCGTTGGAGCGTGCCGTGCGTTCGCCAGTTCAACGTCGTCCTCAAAGCCGGGAGGCGGCGGCAGAACAGGTGCGTGGGACAGCGGCTGCTGGCGTGCTAGCTCGCTGTCCTCGAAGCCGGGAGGCGGCGGCAGAACAGGTGCGTGGGACAGCGGCTGCTGGCGTGCTAGCTCGCTGTCCTCGAAGCCGGGAGACGGCGGCAGAACTGGTGTATTGGTCGTTGGAGCTTGTGCAGGGCTCGACGGCGTTGGAGCGTGCGCAGGGCTCGACGGCGTTGGAGCATGCACGGCGCTCGACTGCAGCGTTGGAGCGTGCACGGCGCTCGACTGCAGCGTTGGAGCGTGCACGGCGCTCGACTGCAGCGTTGGAGCGTGCACGGCGCTCGACTGCAGCGTTGGAGCGTGCACGGCGCTCGACTGCAGCGTTGGAGCGTGCACGGCGCTCGACTGCAGCGTTGGAGCGTGCACGGCGCTCGACTGCAGCGTTGGAGCGTGCACGGCGCTCGACTGCAGCGTTGGAGCGTGCACGGCGCTCGACTGCAGCGTTGGAGCGTGCACGGCGCTCGACTGCAGCGTTGGAGCGTGCACGGCGCTCGACTGCAGCGTTGGCGCGTGCACGGCGCTCGACTGCAGCGTTGGAGCGTGCATGGCGCTCGACAGCGGCGCAACGTCGTCCTCAAAGCCAGGAGGCGGCGGCAGCATGGGTGCGTGGATCAGCGGCTGCTGACACGCTTGGCTGCTGAGCGTTGGCGAGGGAGGAGAAAGCTCCGAGCCCGCTTCGCGGTTGTCCCGGAAGTGGAGGATCATGCGCTGCATCTCCTCCACCTGCTCCCGTATTTCTCGCAATTGCTCCGGCTCCGGAATCCACCACATGAGCTCCTTTTTCGCTAGCTGGTTGTACTCCCAGCTCCGGTACATATCTACCTTGCCGTTTTCCAGCCAACAATACTCCCAGTCGCCACACCTCTCTTCCTCGCTGTCCTCCAGCCAGTTCGTCAGCTCGGGCAAGATGGTATCTGCGCCCCCCCCAAAATAATCCAGGGAGAAATCCTCCGCCATGCCTCTTGTACGGTCTAGCATTCTGTCATGTTCTGCTCTATGTCTGTGTCGGATGTGTGTGCGAGGCATGATCGCGGAGGCGAGCTGACGGTTTAACAAAGTTCTTTATTTTGCTTTTCAACAGAAACATAAACACTCCAACACAAACTAAACTTAAAAGACTAATGCTAGACGCCTGGCTGGAGTTCAGCCAGGCTATTTATAGCAAACATAAACATAATTATCAAATTAACTTCCCTCGGTTCAGGTGAGCTTCTACGTCACCTGACCGAGGTGCAAACTGGGAAATGAATTCAAAAACGAAACTTAAAACGAACTACAAAACAAAAAGTCAAAAACGGGCGTTAGGCGCCCTCTAGGGGTCAACCATCACATTGCTAGATTAAGCACATTGGTTTTTTGCTTCCCACGGGGAGTACAAATGCATATTTTTCTGTCCACTCACTCTTAAATTCGCTGTTTTCAACATCAACTTACAGTGGTGTGAAAAACTATTTGCCCCCTTCCTGATTTCTTATTCTTTTGCATGTTTGTCACACTTAAATGTTTCTGCTCATCAAAATCCGTTAACTATTAGTCAAAGATAACATAATTGAACACAAAATGCAGTTTTTAAATGAAGGTTTACGTTATTAAGGGAGAAAAAAAACTCCAAATCTACATGGCCCTGTGTGAAAAAGTGATTGCCCCCCTTGTTAAAAAATTAACTTAACTGTGGTTTATCACACCTGAGTTCAATTTCTGTAGTCACCCCCAGGCCTGATTACTGCCGCACCTGTTTCAATCAAGAAATCACTTAAATAGGAGCTACCTGACACAGAGAAGTAGACCAAAAGCACCTCAAAAGCTAGACATCATGCCAAGATCCAAAGAAATTCAGGAACAAATGAGAACAAAAGTAATTGAGATCTATCAGTCTGGTAAAGGTTATAAAGCCATTTCTAAAGCTTTGGGACTCCAGCGAACCACAGTGAGAGCCATTATCCACAAATGGCAAAAACATGGAACAGTGGTGAACCTTCCCAGGAGTGGCCGGCCGACCAAAATTACCCCAAGAGCGCAGAGACGACTCATCCGAGAGGCCACGAAAGACCCCAGGACAACATCTAAAGAACTGCAGGCCTCACTTGCCTCAATTAAGGTCAGTGTTCACGACTCCACCATAAGAAAGAGACTGGGCAAAAACGGCCTGCATGGCAGATTTCCAAGCCGCAAACCACTTTCAAGCAAAAAGAACATTAAGGCTCGTCTCAATTTTGCTAAAAAACATCTCAATGATTGCCAAGACTTTTGGGAAAATACCTTGTGGACCAACAAGACAAAAGTTGAACTTTTTGGAAGGTGCGTGTCCCGTTACATCTGGCGTAAAAGTAACACAGCATTTCAGAAAAAGAACATCATACCAACAGTAAAATATGGTGGTGGTAGTGTGATGGTCTGGGGTTGTTTTGCTGCTTCAGGACCTGGAAGGCTTGCTGTGATAGATGGAACCATGAATTCTACTGTCTACCAAAAAATCTTGAAGGAGAATGTCTGGCCATCTGTTCGTCAACTCAAGCTGAAGCGATCTTGGGTGCTGCAGCAGGACAATGACCCAAAACACACCAGCAAATCCACCTCTGAATGGCTGAAGAAAAACAAAATGAAGACTTTGGAGTGGCCTAGTCAAAGTCCTGACCTGAATCCTATTGAGATGTTGTGGCATGACCTTAAAAAGGCGGTTCATGCTAGAAAACCCTCAAATAAAGCTGAATTACAACAATTCTGCAAAGATGAGTGGGCCAAAATTCCTCCAGAGCGCTGTAAAAGACTCGTTGCAAGTTATCGCAAACGCTTGATTGCAGTTATTGCTGCTAAGGGTGGCCCAACCAGTTATTAGGTTCAGGGGGCAATTACTTTTTCACACAGGGCCATGTAGGTTTGGATTTTTTTTCTCCCTAAATAATAAAACCCCTCATTTAAAAACTGCATTTTGTGTTTACTTGTGTTATCTTTGACTAATAGTTAAATGTGTTTGATGATCAGAAACATTTTGTGTGACAAACATGCAAAAGAATAAGAAATCAGGAGGGGGGCAAATAGTTTTTCACACCACTGTATATCAAAGGCCAGCTTTGAGCACACCATTAGGATATTAAGGACATATTATAATAAACAGAATGAGTAGCTCACCTGCATATCTTCCACGAGTCATTCGTTCTTTTGAATCTATTGCACTGCATAGCGCCTACGGGAGTCATGTGACAAAGGACGGAACAACTTGGGACTTAACGATTCGTTCAGAACCGTTCAATACGTAGCCTACGGAGGTTCTGCGATGATATGTGCATGCGTGCCCAGTAGAAAATTAACGAATCACTCTCAGAGACGACTCGTTCTTCTGAGTCATGTTAAAGATTCGTTCAAAAAGAACGAATCATTCATGAACGACCAATCACTAGAAGACTCAAATATACATCACGCGGAAACACAGTTGTGCACTTCATAGAGAACTCATTTGGATTATGATTAAATTAGCATGTTTGTTTTGGCGTCGGTCCAGATTTAACCGGATTTGGGTCCAGATGCGGACTGGAGTCCGCCTATTGAGTACCCCGGCCTCACAGTAATGAAAACCTGGTCTGATTGTATTAAATAGAAATGTAAGAGCCATATCGTACTTGTTATGAATTTGTTGTTGTGTTTATTTTTTTAATTTTATTTTATTCTACTCAATAGTTAAGCACTAAGCATTAAGTTTATTACATTTATTATATGAAGTGTTAATTCTTTGATGCTGAAAAAATAAAATACAAGAGACAACGAGATCATCGGACTTCAGTCTTTCGTGTGAGTAAAAAAGGCAAACCAAAGATTCCCATCAAAACTAGTGAAATAATATGACCGCATCTATACAAAAGTCAAAAGCTTATCCATTTAAGCGAAGATAAGTGAATGGTGAAATTGAAAACGAAAGAGGTTTTGAGTGCTCCGCGCTTCATCATGTACGACAGCCAGGATAACGCTGCCTGCACTGAGCTCGAGAGGCTGAGAGCCCTCTGCGACAAGAACAGACAGGAGAGGCTTGGCAAAGCCTTGGAAGCAAGAAAAGGCAAGTTGGACCAACTGAATGTAATGTCCAATGAATTAGAGACGCTGATGAACAATGCATGTGACCCAGATACAGTTGAAGCTAAGTACAGCTCGCGATACCTGCAGCTGATAAGAGAATTTACTAGTAGTAATGTTGATGTGCTACTATGTGTACATAAAGACGAATTTGACCATGATCAGGCCACCTGTTTTGCACCCGAGATGCAACGCTGCACAACATTCATGGCGAAGGTGGATCGCTGGATAGCGGACACCAAGGGCCACCCTATGACGTCTCGAACACGCGACGACGAAGTGTTGCCAGATGACAGCATGTCACAAGTGGCGGCGGCTGAGCCACATGGAAGCGTAGTAACGGCAGCGTCTAAAAGGTCCTCATCATCTACAGTATCACTAGCTCGGTTGAAAAGGGCAGAAGCCAACAGAGCAGTATTGTTGGCTGAAGCAGAAACCTTTGACCGACGGCAGGAGCTAGACATGGAGGAAGGAAAGATTGAGACTCGATACTGAGCTTGCAAAGACCAATGCTGAAATAAGCGTTTGCCGGGATCATAACGCCCGACGACAGCTGGCAAGTGAGAGTATGGTCATTGAATCGAGCAGCGCGCACCCGAGTAGCGCGCACTTTCTCAACTCGGAATATAATGAACCTTACAAGTACAGTGCCTTGATGGAATATCACGAACTGCCACCACGTCGTGAGGCAGCCCGTTTAAGCGAGCCCATCAGTGTCAGACCTACGATGACAAGCACTCCAAGACAACGTCCCACCCAGGACAATGAGCACCTATGTCAGAGTTTTGATATAGCATATTCTCAAATGCCAACGCTCTACGGGGCAGCTCACTCAGGTGTGCCCATAAGCGCAACACACAAATGACAAACACCTTAAGGGACGCTCGAGATAATGAATACCTACGTCATGGACTTGACACAGTGCATTACCAAATGCAACGTCAGGCAGAACTCACAGAAATGCTCGCGAGGAGACAAATGATGTCCTCCTTGCCCCAGCGCGACCTTCCTCCTTTTTACGGAGACCCGCTCAAATTCAAATCCTTCATGTTGTCCTTTGAACGTTTCATTGAATCCAAAACTGACAATGACATCGATAAGCTGTCCTATCTTGAACTGTACACCAACGGGGAACCCAAAGACCTTGTAACGAGCTGCATGCACATGACAGATGGTTATGCAAGAGCAAAGAAACTGCTACGCGACAGGTTTGGAAAACGAGCTGAGAATTGCAGCGGCGTATAAGCAAAAGGCAACTAATTGGCCAAAAATAAAGACAGACGACGGCAGGGCGTTAAGTGCCCTCTACTCTTTCTTGATAACTTGCCAAAACGGCATGGCAAACCGTGAATCTATGGACGAGTTGAACAGCAGCGAGTGCATGAACACCATTCTCATGAAACTGCCCCACAAGCTGATCGACAGGTGGAAGTTGTGCGCACGCCAGCACTACAAGCACTACGGGACGAGAGCCAAGTTCGCCCAGCTGGTGGACTTCATAGATCAACAAGCCAGTCTGTACTCCGATCCGCTCTTCGCCGACCTGGACGCCATGAACAGCGATAAGAAACACGGTCACACATCCCTTCAAGGACCCAAACAAAAAAGGGAAGGAAAGGCCAGGGTCAGCTTTGCAACCGAGGTCAGACAGGTTGGTAAAATTCACAAAGACTCGATTATAATGAAGAATGCCGGTACATTAGCTATTAGCGCTTTCATTAAGCCATGCGCATATTGTAAAGAGGACCATACCTTAGAAGAGTGCGTAAATTTCACCGATCAGACACACAAAGATAAAGTAGAATTTCTAAAAAGGAATGGATTTTGTTTTTCGATGCTTAGTTAAGGGACATTTAATTATGGATTGTAAGAAAAGAGTCACGTGCCCGGTGTGCTCAAAGCCACATCACCGCATGCTGCACATTGCAGTGCAAGACACGGCGTGGTCAACAGCAAGTGCCGACAAAACTTGAAACTGAAAGTAAACAGCCAGCTACATTGAGTCACAAAATAAATGCCCTCACTGGGGCTGGAGATAATTGTATCCTCCACATAGTACCTGTTAAAATAAAGTCCAAGAAACGTGACAAAATGGCAGAAGTGTATGCATTTATAGACCAAGGTAGTTCCACCACATTCTGTACAGAGTCATTAGTAAGGCAATTAAATGTACAAGGCAGAAGAGTTAAGATACGGCTGAGCACCATGAACTCTACAAAAATAGTAGAAAGCTACATGCTCAATGATTTGGAGATGAGTAGCCTGGAAGAAAACACCTTTATTGAACTTCCCAACGTGTTTACACAAAAGAATATCCCAGCTACAGTGGAAAGTATTCCACAACAGCACGACATCGACAAGTGGCCTTACCTTAGCGATGTAAAGTTGCCCCAGATTAACGCTGGAGTCGAAATTCTCATAGGAACTAGAGAGCACAAACTCCTAGAACCACGGCGAGTAATTAATAGCAGGCATGAAGGGCCATACGCAGTACAGACTGCTCTCGGATGGACTGTGAACGGGCCTCTCCGAGAACCCGACGAACCAGCGAGCGTTACAGTTAACATAACCTCCATTGAAACAAATGCTGATACAGCAGTTCAACCACGATTTTCCCAAACGAAATTGTGATGATAAGGCCGAGTGGTCACAGGAAGACTATCAGTTTTTAGACTCCGTGAATAACTCTCTGCAGTTCATAAATAATCATTACCACATCGGCCTTCCACTAAAAAAGGCAGTCATTCAAATGCCCAATAACCAAAGTGCAGCCATGCAGCGCGCATTAAACCTTAAAAGAAAACTTAACAGTAACAGCTCCTTTCACGAGGAGTACACAAACTTCATGAATGACATGCTTAAAAAGGGTCATGCAGTCAGGGTCCCTAAACATCACGTAAACCGCGAAGACGGTCAGGTGTGGTACATACCGCACCATGGCATCTATCATCCTCAAAAGAATAAACTGAGGGTGGTTTTTGACTGTGCTGCTAGCTATCAGGGAGTGTCACTAAATAGTAAACTTCTACAAGGACCAGACTTAACAAATTCACTCATCGGCGTGCTCACACGCTTTAGACAAGACAAGGTTGCCATGATGGCAGACGTGGAAGCCATGTGAGATATGAGCTAAAATGACCAGATCCTGCAATAGGAGACATATCTTGTATGTACATATAGGGCTTATATGTGGACATAAAGAAGTAATACAGGAGACCTATATGGCCTGTATATGCACATATATGCACCTCAATGATGCCTACATGTGGCATATACAGTGTTGTGAAAAACTATTTGCCCCCCTCCTGATTTCTTATTCTTTTGCATGTTTGTCACACAAAATGTTTCTGATCATCAAACACATTTAACTATTAGTCAAAGATAACACAAGTAAACACAAAATGCAGTTTTTAAATGAGGGGTTTTATTATTTAGGGAGAAAAAAAATCCAAACCTACATGGCCCTGTGTGAAAAAGTAATTGCCCCCTGGACCTAATAACTGGTTGGGCCACCCTTAGCAGCAATAACTGCAATCAAGCATTTGCGATAACTTGCAACGAGTCTTTTACAGCGCTCTGGAGGAATTTTGGCCCACTCATCTTTGCAGAATTGTTGTAATTCAGCTTTATTTGAGGGTTTTCTAGCATGAACCGCCTTTTTAAGGTCATGCCACAACATCTCAATAGGATTCAGGTCAGGACTTTGACTAGGCCACTCCAAAGTCTTTTTTTTGTTTTTCTTCAGCCATTCAGAGGTGGATTTGCTGGTGTGTTTTGGGTCATTGTCCTGCTGCAGCACCCAAGATCGCTTCAGCTTGAGTTGACGAACAGATGGCCGGACATTCTCCTTCAGGATTTTTTGGTAGACAGTAGAATTCATGGTTCCATCTATCACAGCAAGCCTTCCAGGTCCTGAAGCAGCAAAACAACCCCAGACCATCACACTACCACCACCATATTTTACTGTTGGTATGATGTTCTTTTTCTGAAATGCTGTGTTACTTTTACGCCAGATGTAACGGGACACGCACCTTCCAAAGTTAAACTTTTGTCTTGTTGGTCCACAAGGTATTTTCCCAAAAGTATTGGCAATCATTGAGATGTTTTTTAGCAAAATTGAGACGAGCCTTAATGTTCTTTTTGCTTAAAAGTGGTTTGCGCCTTGGAAATCTGCCATGCAGGCCGTTTTTGCCCAGTCTCTTTCTTATGGTGGAGTCGTGAACACTGACTTTAATTGAGGCAAGTGAGGCCTGCAGTTCTTTAGATGTTGTCCTGGGGTCTTTTGTGGCATCTCGGATGAGTTGTCTCTGCGCTCTTGGGGTAATTTTGGTCGGCCGGCCACTCCTGGGAAGGTTCACCACTGTTCCATGTTTTTGCCATTTGTGGATAATGGCTCTCACTGTGGTTCGCTGGAGTCCCAAAGCTTTAGAAATGGCTTTATAACCTTTACCAGACTGATAGATCTCAATTATTTTTGTTCTCATTTGTTCCTGAATTTCTTTGGATCTTGGCATGATGTCTAGCTTTTGAGGTGCTTTTGGTCTACTTCTCTGTGCCAGGTAGCTCCTATTTAAGTGATTTCTTGATTGAAACAGGTGTGGCAGTAATCAGGCCTGGGGGTGACTACAGAAATTGAACTCAGGTGTGATAAACCACAGTTACGTTATTTTTTAACAAGGGGGGCAATCACTTTTTCACACAGGGCCATGTAGATTTGGAGTTTTTTTTCTCCCTTAATAACGTAAACCTTCATTTAAAAACTGCATTTTGTGTTCAATTATGTTATCTTTGACTAATAGTTAACGGTTTTTGATGAGCAGAAACATTTAAGTGTGACAAACATGCAAAAGAATAAGAAATCAGGAAGGGGGCAAATAGTTTTTCACACCACTGTATATATTATCATATATATGCATATATACTGCATATAGGTTTCATATATGCGCATATATCCTCATATAGGTGCGGTTATATGCGCATATATACTGCATATAGGTTTCATATATGCGCGTATATCCTCATATAGGTTCTTTCCACGTGGGGCACGCACACTACTTTGGGTCAGACACAGACAACGGGAAACAGGAACTAAGCTCTCAAACAAATGCTTCCCAACAGAATACCGTAGGTCGCATTGCCAAAATTCTTTCACCGTGAGTGGCAGGAACTTCCAGACTACAACGTATTGAATTCTCATGCCTGTAGAGTGTATTATACTGACGTGGCGACAGTGTAAAAACACCCTCCGATGTTAAATGCGAGCCGAAAATTGAGTACTTTTGAACGGCAAACAGGAATTAAGCTCTCAAGTGAGTAAACTAGACAGTAAGGTAAATACACAAAACTTACCGTCAAATTATTTTTTTAATAATAATATATAATAATATATATATATATATATATATATATATATATTTTATTATTATTTATTTATTTAATTTTTTTAAGCACCATGGCAAATCTCTCGTAGTCAATTTTTGAACCTGTTTTAAACACGTACACACATGCATACACATTTTATAGAAATGCACTTTGTTAATTTAATTTGCCTTACATTGTTGAATGAGGATGGGTTCCAAAACCAAAAATCAACATTGATTCAATGTTTGTCTTTTCAACACAGAAAAGCAATGAATTATCAACATTGATTCAACATTATTTGATGATGTCGCCCTCGGGCTTGCTCGCCAGGGAATATCTGAACATTTTGATTCATACATATTCACATTCCATACAAACTTAAATAATTCTTTTGATTGTGTAAAGCTGTTTTGAGACAATGTCAATTGTTAAAAGCGCTATACAAATAAAACTGAATTAAGAATGAATGAATTATTTAGCATTGAATAATCAACCTCAACCAAAATGATGATTCTGATGAAATTTCAACATTGAATCAATTTCACCTTGCTATCTGGGATGGCAGCGGGCTTGGTCTCGGACACTTCGTTCCACTGTGGGGTGGAGTGTGGGAGATGGATTCAGCTAAATAATTAGTTGACGGTGGGGGGTATTTTTACAATATTGTTACAATATCAGTCTAAAAATATATCACCATAAGAATCATATTTATAATACGATAAGTAATTAAATAATAAAATTATATCAAATAAGAAATTCATTGACCAAATTTCTCATTCCCTGCTGAAGTAGTTAAATATGCTTATACTGTAGATACGTAGGTTACATTGTAAAAGTACAATCGCAAGTAAATTACAAACTGCATGTAATGTAAAATATGAATAAAACAGTATTAGACACAAATATATGATATGGTAGTAAATGCAATGAAAAAGCTATTTACACATTAGTGCTCAAATTTAAAGCGAACGCAATTATTCATTTATTGTGTTTATTTAACTTCACTCAGCTGTTTAAGTTATATGAAAAATAACATGGCTACCAGCCCACTATTATTTTCTGTTCCAATTTAAAGATGCACGCGCGTGTGCAAAAAGTTGAAGTACAAAGAAAGACTATATTACACAAATATATAGGCTACTAGATAGGTAAACGACTATCCATACAGTAAATAAAAAGAAAAGTATCATGTCCAACTATTAAGTCTGGTTTAACTGCTATCATTAATAATTTTTATTTATTTATTTTTATCTATTTTATGTTTTGCTGGGGAAATAAAATTGTCAGTGATGTCCGCTCTGTCTTGTTAATTAATCTAAACCCCACCTACAGTATTTGCCAGCAGCGCACATAGTGTGATAAATTCATACCTACTGTATAATGAATGAAAGGTGAGAAAGAATTCAGCAGAATCTTCTGACACAATGCTTGCCGGGGCCGGTTCTACGGGGGGGCAAGAGGGGGCAGCGCCAACTCTCTCTCTCTCTCTCTCTCTCTCTATGTAAATACATCTTCTGATGCATCTAGACACATCTTCAGTGATGTTCCTGGTATCATTGGGTGTTTCGGGTTTTTTAACATCATACACCCTCAACCAGGTGACCCAGCTGGGGTTGATCAGACCCTAGCTTATGTCCAGATGGCTAAATAGCTACCATAACTCCATGGTTGGCCTCTCTTAAGCCACAGCCATCTTGAGGCCATCTCTGCCGCTTCGGTGGTAGTATGGATAGCTCTTCTCTTTCGCTCTCCAATGATGCCTAAACTACTTAGGGCTCGGGCTAAGGAACGGGCCGCAAAACCTCTGCATCCTACCTCCACTGGAAGGCACCTCGCTCTCCACCCAGCCTGCTGACAGTCACTGACAAGTCCCGCGTACCTGGATAGTTTCCTTTCAAAGGCTTCATCCAAGCGGTCTTCCCATGGGACTGTAAGCTCCAACAGCACCACTTGCTTAGTAGCCTCAGACACAAGTACCATGTCTGGTCGAAGGGTGGTAACAGCAATGTGGCTGGGGAACCTCAGCTGTCGTTCAAGGTCCACCAAAAGCTGCCAATCCCTAGCTGAAGTCAGGATCCCTACTGGAGTTCTTTTGACTGCGGCTACCTGCTCCCCAGCTCTAACAAAGGCGATTGTTTTCTTGGAGGGACGAAACTGCTTTGCCCACACCAGTCCCGTGCTGATAACTTCAGCGATGGTCTTCAGAACTTGATCATGTCTCCACTGGTATCGCCCTTCTCCAAGTGCCTTGCTGCAGCAGCTGAGGATGTGCTCTAGTGTGCCTCTCTTGGAACACAATGGGCATGCTGGTGTTTCTGCTATGCCCCATGTGTATAGATTAGATGGGCTTGGAAGCACATCATACACTGCCTGAATAAGAAATATAATGCGAAATAACTTATTTGGGAAGTTAGAAAGGATCCTAAACCAGCTCTGCCATTTGAGACCACTCCCACTAGGCTCTTATGCCGTAGCCTTGCCTCAGCCTCCTGGACTGCCTCCTCTGCCCTCCACTTCCTGCCTGTCCTCACTTGGATCCCAGCTTTAGCCACCTTCGGATCACTAGAGTCCCTGTACTGCAACACTTCTCTAGCCTTTGTTACGTTGAATTCCTCTTCCAAGGATTTGAAGGGAAGCTTCAGTATGTTGTTATGCCCATAAAATGCGATGCTGCTCAGGCTCTTTGGTAACCCAAGCCATCTCCGCAGGTGGTTGCTGACTTTCCTCTCTAGGATCTCAACAGTAGAGACTGGGACAGCATAGATGAGGAGGGGCCACAGGATTCTGGGAAGGATGCCATGCTGGTATAGACCAGGCTTTGAACTTGCCAGCCATCCAACTCAGCACAAGTTGACTGGATAAATGATGAGTCTTTCAGAGAGCTGTCAATAACCTTACGCAAGCTCTTGACTGGCTTCTCTGAAATTGTTGGTATGGCTGTCCCTGTGATGTAAAACCGGAACTTGTCGTCCACCTTGCCTTTCTTCAGCACCATTGATCTTGATTTGGAAGGTTTGAAATGCATCCGGGGCCATTCCATTAGCTTCTCGAGTCCCTTCAGAATCCATCGGCAGCCTGGCACTGATTCTGTCGTGACTGTTAGGTCATCCTTGAATGCCCTGATGGATGGCTGCCGTTGAACAGAATTCATTCGGGGCCCTCTGCACTCTGACTCAGCGGACTTGGTCAGCATATTCATGGCCAGGGAGAAAAGCATCACAGAGATAGTACAACCTGTGATGATACCTATCTCCATCTTTTGCCAAACTGATCTAGTTGTTCCAGAAGAGACCCTCATCCTGAAATTGTTGTAGTAATCAGCTATGAGGTCTCTGCACCTGTTTGGAACATGGTGCTTTATCAGAGTGAGCTGGACTAACTTGTGTGGAATGGAGCCGAACGCATTTGCTAGGTCAAGCCATAACACTGACAGGTTGCCTTTGTTCTCTCTGGCCTCCCGAATTAGCTGTGACACCACACCAGTATGCTCCACACAGCCAGGCATACCTGAAATGCCGCCTTTCTGCACTGATGTATCAATGTATTTGTTCTTTGTAAGGTAGGTTCTCAGCCTCTTGGAAATGGTACTGAAGAAGATCTTCGCCTCCACACACAGCAAGGAGATTATGCGGAACTGGTCTAAATGGGTGGAGTTTTCCTCCTTGGGAATCCACACTCCTTCTGCCACTCGCCATTGATCTGGGATCTTTCCCTTCCTCCAGAAGACTCGCAGAATTTTCCACAGACGCTAGGACGTAGAGTTTGGGACAGTACTTGTACACTTTGTATGAAGTGCCACTAGGTCCCGGGGCAGAACTCGCCCTTGCTTTGTGAACAACCTCTCTGACTTCCTTTAGCTGCAAATCTGATATGTCGAACTGCACCTCTGGTTCTGGTGGATCTATGAGAGTGTTGCACTCTCCCAGCTCATGCTCTCTACAGGAGTCACTGTACATATGTGTGAGGTGATGGTTAATTTCTTCCTGAGAAGAAGCAAGTTTTCCACTGCGCTTCTGCCCCATCAGCTCTTTAGTGAACTTGAAAGGGTTGGCAATAAAGCTTGCTCGTTTGCGTGCCCTCTCACGTCCTCCGCCACTCTGCCCGGCGGAGAACCCTAATCTTCTTCCGCAGGATGCACATCAACTGGGCAAGTCCAATGCGTTCCTCCTCTCCTGCCCCCTTATACTGGGACTTCAGAGCTTTCATCTCCTTCCTGATGTCATGTATCTTCGCTGCTCTCTGATTTTTGTGTAAGAAGTCCCGGAGCTTTGCTTCTCCTCCTCACCAAACCGTTCAGCTGCAATGCTGACAATGATTGTAGTCATAACTTGAAGTTTCCGGTCAGCCTCTCCCTTTGTTGTTATCTCCAGCATTTGGTCAACATCATTGTCAAACTGCTCCCACAGTGACATCATGGTGGCTGCAGGCCATTTAATCTGCCTCCGATTTGACTTGATGTTTAAGGGATTAGTAGGCAGCACTTGGAGGTTCCGGGTATCAGGGTTTGACATTAACTTTTTTGCTCACTGGCCTATGTGGCTAGTGGATTTCCGGAGTCACTAGCCATTCAAGCTTTTTGCTAGCCACAATTTTGTTACCAGAAAATCTCAGTTTTTTCTTCACCATGATACGTTAATGTTTGTTATATCTAGATTTGCTTATAATATTATTATTATCCGTATTATCACCATATTATCAGATGATTATCAGCATACACTAAATCACTATAGTAGTAGTCAAGTATTCAGTACTGTTAAGATAGCTCCCAATATAAAAACATGCAAACATGAACAGTATATTCTGCTTATTGAACTTAAATTCAAGCCTCTTACCACACGAAATTTTAAAATAACAGATTCAGTACAACTGAACTCATTCTGATATTAAAAATACAGCAACTCAGAACATTTATCATTTTAGTGTGTTGTGTACTATTACCAGGTATTATTATTCATTATGTGTTATTGTATCAGAATTCTAAGTTAAGACAATGGACACTGGTCTATCTTGTAGTGTTGACTCTTTATAGTGTGAGTTAATTCAATCAATTGATGAATTTTCGATCATTCAACATGAAATCTAAATTGATTTTAATAGTGATTACTTTTTTTATATAATCAGTAAATAACCTATGCTAAAGGGGCAAACATTCTCATCCTGTTGAGAAGCAATAGCCCTTTAAGTAAATGATACACACACACCAAACAGGAAGTAAAAATGTGTGTGTTAGTGATGGGAAGTTCGAATAATTTTAGTGACTCGGTTCTTTGAATCTCGTTCATCAAAATTAAAGAATCTTTTTTGAGTCATTTCGTTCATTTGATCAGAAATAAATTAAAATGTTGCGTTTTCAATGAAAAATACCCCCAATACGTCTACATACACACATTTTGGCTATAGTTCCAGTTATGAAAATATTACAATGTAATTAAGGACATATTATAATAAACAGTGGTGTCAAAAGTATTCACATCCATTACTTGAGTACAAGTATAGATACTAGGGTTCAAAAATACCTCTTTAGAAGTTGAAGTATCAACCCAAGCTTTTTACTTAACCCTCTGAGGTCCGCGAACGCATATATGCGTTTTGAGGTGTTTTCCCCTGATGACGCCAATAAGAACTTAAATTACACTTTCAGTTTTGATCGTACAGACAAGATCTATATATTAATCGAATCTGTAAAGTGTCTACTTTTTTTTGTATGCACACATGTTAAAAAGAAAACTTTGTGCATTAATAAAATAAATAAAATAAACCGGGTGCGCTTTCAGCCGTCTCAGTCTCCGCCAAAATCTTTTTGAAACACGTCACTAAAATGAACTGAAACTCCGCGAATACTGCACACACAGACATGAGAAATATATCTATAGAAAGCTTAAAGGGTCTACTTTTAAATGATGCAGTGAAAACAAATAATCTGCTTTTATGTAATCCGTCTGAAAGTAAGGAGTGGTACAGATTCTCCTGTATCGGCTCATTACAGCTAATGTGCTCCCGCCTCCCTGCGCGCGCGCTGTTCATATGGAAATGACCTGAGGTGAGGCAGGTGATCACGTACACACCCCCAGGGCATAAAACAACAAGCTGCATCTTACTTACTGTTTCTGCGTTTGAATGATGTCACGCTACACGATTGAAGAAGCGCTTCAGATGGACAGCGATGAAGAATTTACTTTCTCATCAGAGGAAGAGCAAGACTCAGACGAGGAACGGCTTTATTTTGAACAGCGTCTGGACTCAACGGAGGATGTAATTCCTGACCAGTAAGTCTTTTATTCTCATTATCATTGCTCTATATTTTATATGTACATTTGGAAAATACTAAATGCCAGCAAGAGTAAAATTGGTTAAAATATTAAATATGCACGCTACTTACATGCCCGCAATAAAATCTGATTACGATCTGTCTAAAGTTTTATTATTTTATATATATATACGTGTTTTGTATTGTTTTGACCGTGTTTCAGATGGTCAAATTGTTCACCAGCTGTTGTTTGTGAATGATTGTATGCGCGTCCATTCTTCAAGTTTCAATTTTTGTTTTTGTTTAGGACTGTGGCTGCATCACCGGCGCGTGCACAAGAAAGTCACGTGAGTGTCGTTCAGTTTCGAGTTCACTGGAGAACCACGAGTAAGTGCACATTCAGTATATCCTAGATGTTAGTTACATATAACTATATTATATAAATATATAATACAATATATTCATCATAGTCAACTGTAGTGTATTGTAGAAAAACTGTAGTACAGTGTTGGTAAAGTCATTTGTTCTGGTAATTACAAAGAGCTGTTGTTGTTTTCTATATTATAATATACAGTATATAGGCCTATATATATATATATATATATATATATATATATATATATGTGTGTGTGTGTGTTTATATATCTATATATTATTGTTAGCTATATTTTCTGTTATAGTGATTGCAGTAATGCTGCTAAAAAGTCAACTTTGATTGTTCCTAATAAACTGTTTAACTGAACTCGCAAATGAATCTCAAGATTTTTTTGTGTGTCAAATATATTCTCAAATAACCTAAACACTGAAAATATATAAACTTATTTTATCCTCAGATTCTTTCTTGTAACTCTCCTCTCTCAGTCACATACCTGTCTGATGGCTCATTATGCAGATCAGTATGCAGGCCTTTGTCTTCTCAGGTGTGAATCACTGCATTAGTAATGATAGATCACGCCTTCTCGCATAGACCCTTTACACTCAAAAAGTGACTTAAAAAGTGTTAATCACTATATTGTTTTCTGTGAGCAAGTAAACAAGATCATTTTCACATCATTTTGAAGCAAAAACATTAGTCCACCAGCCCTTGTGAAACAATGTCTTGTGAACAAATTGTCTGTACGAGTTTCATGGCCTTATTTCAGCTACTTTTTTTTTCACAAAACTTACTAACCACGCATAATATTTTTTTCCTAAAAAATGCAAACACGTACATTCATTTTGGTCAGGTATTATTGTAGAACAGTTTGTACTGATTACAAGAAAAATACAGGTTGGTCAATAATATATTATAAGTAGCTGAAAAAAGCACAAATATCAGAGCATGTCCAAACATCTCAAGGGCCCCAAAATCACCCCGGACCTCAGAGGGTTAAGTAAAAGTTTAAAAGTACTGGTTTCAAAACTACTTAAAGTATAAAAGTAAAAGTACCGTGAGGGGCGACAAAAGCATTAAGGTCACGCTTTCTGATCATGCGGCGGGGGGCTTGGGGGGTTTTGCGTTGTGCGCGTTCTTATCATGCGACCGGGGGGGGCGGGGGCGTTGTGCGCGTTCTTATCATGTGACCGGGGGGGTTGCGCGTTCTGATCATAAGAATAGAGTAACGAGGCTATTTTTAAAATGTAAGGAGTAGAAAGTACAAATAATTGTAAGGAGTAGAAGTAAAAAGTCGGCTGAAAAATAATTACTCCAGTAAAGTATAGATACCCAAAATTTCTACTTAAGTAAGGTAAGAAGTATTTGTACTTCGTTACTCGACACCTCTGATAATAAACAGAATGAGCAGCTCACCTCTTATATCTTCTCTGAGTCGTTCGTTCTTTTGACTCTATTGCACTGCATAGCGTCTATGGGAGTTACGTGTTAAAAGAACGAACGACTCGAGACTTGAAAACATATTGCTTAGAATCGTCCCAATACTGTTTCCTGTATATAACATACGGAGGTTTTGCAATGCTTTTCGCATGCGCGCCCAATAGAAAATGAACGAATCACCGAGACGACTCGTTCATCTGAGTCATGTTAAAGATTTGTTCAAAAAGAATGAATCGTTCATGAACGACCCATCACTAGTGTGTGTGTGTGTGTGTGCGCGCGCGCGCACAATGCATGTGTGAGCATGTGTAGAGAGAGGTACTAAATGTCATCATTACTGCACATTCATGCGCGTTTTATGCGCGTAATATTACGTTGCAATGCGTTTATTATATCGGATAACTTTAGAGAAAACTACAACAAAAATATATTGTCATACCAAAGAATAATCTACCCGCCATAGTGGCTAGTGAGACTAAAGTTATTACCTGCCACAGCCGAATTTTACCCGCATTTGGCGGGTGGGCGGGTGCCAATGTCAAACCCTGATATATATATATATATACAGTGGCTTGCAAAAGAAAAATGATTCCAAACATTTTTTACAAATAAATAACTGCAAAGTGGGGTGTATTTAATTATTCAGCACCCTTTGGTCTGAGTGCAGGCAGTTGCCCATAGACATTGCCTGATGAGTGCTAACGACTAAATAGAGTGCACCTGTGTGTAATCTAATGTCTGTACTAATACAGCTGCTCTGTGATGGCCTCAGAGGTTGTCTAAGAAAATATTGGGAGCAACAACAACATGAAGTCCAAAGAACACACCAGACAGGTCAGGTGTTGGGAACTTTTTCAGAGACCAGGAGACATTGGGATATCATTCAAGCAGAAGTTACTCCTTTATTGAGAACTCGCCGAGCGTCGCTGTAGTCATCCAAACTAAAACTCAGCTCTGGAGAGTATATACTTTTCAAGAGGGAGGGATACAAAGAGGTGGAGACAATCTAAACAAAGCATAGTGTGGTACAGGAGTCAGCCTGGTAACGGAAGTTCTCCAGCCCTGATCTCATCAGCATAACATTGGCTTTCAAACACATACGTGCTAATCTAATCAGCCTGACAGTATCACCCAAACCTTTACATTATAATAGAGACAAAGGCATGGCCTGGCCTTGAGATTAGCATTCACATTGACTGTGGGACCCTACCCAGTGGTCAGAAAGTACATAAAGACAAAAGGTTAATGTCTCTGACACCTGGGCCACCAGACTTGGATCTTCTTAGAATGTCACCGTCTTTACTTTAAAATGTAAAACCCAATGTACATAACTTGTTCAGTTTATATACTATTACGTTGGAATCTAGATTTAACATTTTATAAATTTGTAATCCTACACAGGGACACAGTTATTGAGAAATTTAAAGCAGGCTTAGGCTACAAAAAGATTTCCAAAGTCTTGAACATACCACGGAGCACTGTTCAAGCGATCATTCAGAAATGGAAGAAGTATGGTATGGCACAACTGTAAACCGTTGTAGGCCATCCACCTAAACTCACAGACCGAACAAGGAGAGCACTGATCAGAAATGCAGCCAAGATGCCCATGGGGACGAGCTGCAGAGATCTACAGCTCAGGTGGGGGAATCTGTCCATAGGACAACTATTAGTTGTGCACTGCACAAAGTTGGCCTTTATGGAAGAGTGGCAAGAAAAAATACATTGTTAACAGAAAACCATAAGAAGTTCCGTTTGCAGTTTGCCACTGTCATGCACACTCGGTCCGTGGCCGGCACTAGGACCCGGAAGTAATGCGGTCATGAACCAGGAAGTATAAAAGGAGTTAACAAACGATAGTACAACGCTCAGTCATTGAGTTTTTCTGATGCCCTGTCGGAATCGTTCACCAAACCATGAGTACTCACCCTTTTTGGTCTGCTTCCTGATTGAATGTGTATTTCTAGGACGCGGGTTAGGTTGTGTCTTTCCCTTACTCCCCTATCGTGAGAGTCCTTAGATTAAAGAGCGTGATTATCCTGCCTATTCGTGTTTTCTCCGCGTTTGGGTTTACCATTCACGCAACAAAGGGCTAACCGCTAAAGCTACGTCTTCTGGTCTTCCGAGGTTAGTTCTGACAGAATGACTGAAGGGTTGCGTGCCTATGCGACGTGGTAGACCAGCATGCCGTGCTTATTGACCAGCTAACCGCGGAGCTCGCTACTCTGCGTCAGAGCGTCCAAGACGTCGCGGCCTTGCGCCATGAGGTGGCGGAGCTCAGGCGGGAGAACGCGGATCTGCGGGCGGCTGTTGATGGCGCGGCTAGCCGGCCCCCCGTCGCGGTGGCCGCGGCGCCGCACCAACCCCCCCCCCCCCCCCTCCTTCTGATGTTTTTCTTGTTCTTCCAGAGAAATGGGATGGCACGGACGGGAAGTGTAGTGTGTTTTTGACAGCGCTGAATCTTGTGTTTGAGTTCAACTCCACCAAATACTCCACTGATCGGCTACGCATCGCTCTCCTGGTCTCGTTGCTATCCGGGCAGGCAGCTGAGTGGGCCACGGCAGTCATTAGATCAGATTCTGACATCGCCCATTCTTACAACGAATTCACCCGCGAACTCAAGCTGACTTTCGAACACCCAGCGGGCGAGGTGGAGACCGACACCAAACTCTATCACCTGCGGCAGGGAGGATCGTCCGTGAGCCGGTACACTGCTGAATTCCGAACCCTCGCAGTACAGACCAACTGGGGAGAAGCCGCGCTCCGGACGTCTTTCTACGAGGGACTGGCTGCACGCATTAAAGATGAGCTCGCCGGGCGAGAACCAACTGGCCAGAAGGGCTGATCCAACTGGCCCTTCGTATTGATCAGCGCCTTCTTTCTCGTCCGAAGCCAGCCCCGAGGACCCTGCCGCCTGCACCAACCTTATCCTACACCAACCCACGACCACCTACAGCCTTCACCAACACTAGTACTGGACCAGTCGGATCTCCACCTCCTGCCGTGGTTGACACGGGAGCCGGGGAACCCATGCAATTAGGACGCGCCTCCCTGACCGTAGCGGAATGCGAACGCCGGTTCCGAGAAGGGCTGTGTGCCTATTGTGGGTCAGCAGCACACCATCGGGCGATCTGCCCACTGCGTCCGGGAAACGCACAACCCCGGTGAACAGGAGGAGAGACTCACCGGGCCCTATCCAGATCTCCTCTACCACCAACACCACCATCTCACGACTTACGGTTCAGGTAACCCTCCAGATTGGCCACAAACGGGTCCGAAGTACTGCGTTTATCGATTCCGGTGCCGCAGGTAACTTCATTGACTCCACTTATGCCAAAGAAATGGGGGTAAAGATCGAGGCGTTATCCCAGCCGGTTCGTATTATATCTGTCGACGGCCGCCCACTGTCATCCAGCCCCATCACTCATCAGACCCAGCCTATCACCCTCAAAATAGACCAACATCAAGAACAGCTCCAGTTGCACCTCACCCCCATCGCCTCACCTCCCATCATCCTCGGCTATCCATGGCTACTCAGGCACGATCCCCTTATCTCATGGACACAGAACCGGATCCTCCAGTGGGGCCCGACGTGCAACGAACTTTGCCTACGGGCACCGGCTGGGACGTGTTCCAAGGAGTCCGAGGCCCCCGACGTCGACACCAACGCCATCCCCGTCGACTAACGGGATCTGGCTGAAGTTTTTTGCAAGAGACGGGCCACTCACCTTCCACCTCATCGCCCATATGACCTGGCCATTGAACTTCAGCCAGGCTCAGTCCCTCCCTGCGGCCATCTCTACTCGTTATCCCCTTCGGAGACGCAGGAGATGGAAGAATATGTCACTAATGCCATCCGGCCTTCCACATCGCCTGCCGCCGCGGGGTTTGTCTTCGTTAAGAAGAAAGGGGGTGAACTTCGCCCATGTGTCGACTATCGGGGGCTAAATAACATCACCATTAAAAACTGACACCCATTACCGCTCACCAACTCAGCCCTGGACGCCCTCTCTGGTGCCACCGTGTTCACAAAGTTGGACCTCCGGAGCGCCTACAACTTGGTGCGCATCAGAGAGGGTGATGAGTGGAAGACGGCTTTTATCACACCCACGGGAAACTATGAGAACCTGGTCATTCCATTCAGACTCTGCAATGCACCCTCGGCCTTCCAGCAATTTATAAACGACGTCCTCAGGGACATGCTGGGCCGATGGGTGTTCGTCTACCTGGACGACATCTTAATCTACTCACACAACTTCGAAGAACACACCCAACATGTACGTGCTGTTTTAAAGAGATTGCTCGCTCACCAACTGTACTGCAAGCTGGAAAAATGTGCTTTTCACAAATGTGCTTTGCACAAATGTGCTTTTCCACTCCACCACGTTCCTGGCTTTTGTCATCTCGCCCCAGGGTGTGGCCATGGACCCGCAGAAGCTCGAGGTTGTATGTCACTGGCCCCTACCCAGGACACTCAAACAGCTTCAACGGTTTCTCGGGTTTGCGAATTTCTATCGTCGCTTTATCCGGGGCTACAGTACAGTTGCAGCTCCACTAACCACATTGACCAGGCCCTCATCTCACCAATTTCGACTCACTCCAGCTGCCATTTCTGCATTCGAAGAACTCTGCCACCGATTCACCACCACCCCCATCCTTCTACACCCTGATGCCAACAAACCCTTCGTTGTGGAGGTGGACGCGTCGGATGTGGGTGCCGGCGCCGTTCTCTCTCAGCGAGGTCCGGACCAGAAACTGCACCCCTGCAGTTTCTTCTCCAAAAAATTTGATCCCACTCAGCAGCGATACGGGGTAGGGGACCGCGAGCTGTTGAGCATAAAGTGGGCTTTGGAGGAATGGCGTCACTGGCTCCAGGGCGCCAGTGAGCCGTTCATCGTCTGGACCGATCACCAGAATCTGATCACCATCAAGAGTCTCAAACAACTTAACCCACGACAGGCACGGTGGGCACTCTTTTTTGAACAATATAACTTCCATCTGTCGTATCGCCCAGGGTCGAAGAACACCAAGGCCGACGCCCTATCACGACAACATGAGGACGACCTCCCCCGGGCGGACCCCGTGCCCGTCATTTCTCCATCCCGCATCATCGCACCCATCCACTGGGACTTGGAAACTAGGGTCCGCCAGGCACAGGCTACCGAGCCCGAACCGGCAGGCGTGCCGCCTGGATGACTATGTGCCTCAACGCCTAAGAACGGAGGTTCTCCAGTGGGGTCATTCATCCACCATCGCCGGACATCCCGGAGCCCGACAGACCCTCACGTTCATCGGACGGGCGTTCTGGTGGCCATGCAGAAAGACACCGTCGAGTTCGTCCAGGCGTGCCCGGTGTGCGCCAGGGCCAAGGACACCAACCAACTTACACCCGGAGAACCCCAGCCACTCCCAGTTCCCCGTCGGCCCTGGACGCACATCACCCTGGACTTCATCACGGGCCTGCCGGCATCAGAGGGGAAAAACAACATCTTAACCATGGTTGATCGGTTCTCCAAGGCCGTGCACCTGGTGGCCCTGACCGGACTCCCATCAGCAAAAAACACCGTGGAGCTGATATTGGAACACGTAGTCCGACTGCATGGGTTCCCAGAGGACATCGTCTCGGACAGAGGGCCCTAGTTCACCGCCCGGTTCTGGAAGGCCTTCTGCCGTCTGATCAATTCCACCTGTAGTCTCTCATCTGGGTACCATCCCCAGACTAATGGTCAGACGGAACGGACCAACCAACAGCTGGAGCGCTACCTGAGGTGCTTTGTTTCGGATCGTCAGCGCTCCTGGGCCCGCTACCTCAAATGGGCCGAACTCTCCCACAACCTCCACGTCTCCTCAGCCACCAACCTACAGTAAGCCCATTTGAGGTTTGTCATGGCTTCCAACCTCTGATGTTCAATCATCAAGAACCAGAGGTTGATGTGCCATCGGCCCAACAGTTGTTCCATAGGTGTCGACGGCTGTGGCACCAGGCCAACTTCGCCATCCAACGTGCCAACATCAGCTACGCCACCCAACATCGCCGTTGACACCCCCCGGGACGTTTGTACCACGTAGGTGACAAGGTATGGCTATCTACTAGAAACCTTCATCTGCACACCGAATCAAATAAGTTATCCCCAAGATTCATCGGACCATACCGCATCACTTTACGGATTAACCCTGTCACCTACCGGCTCCAGCTGCCTGCGGCGCTCCGGATCCACCCAGTTTTCCATACATCGCAGTTAAAACCCTTCATCACTTCACCTATGGTTCCACCCACCCCCCCCCCTGCTCCTCCTCCCCGAATCATTGACGACGGTCCCGCCTACACCGTGCGAAGGATCCTCGATTCACGTCCTCGGTCTTGGGTCCCAGCACGTTTCATCCTCGACCCCGAGCTCATTCGGGACTACCGTCACAGGGTATCCTCCGTCCCAGGACCGTCTGGAGCCGGTCCTGGACAGGGGGGTACTGTCATGCACACTCGGTCCGTGGCCGGCACTAGGACCCGGAAGTAATGCGGTCATGAACCAGGAAGTATAAAAGGAGTAAACAAACGATAGTACAACGCTCAGTCATTGAGTTTTTCTGATGCCCTGTCGGAATCGTTCACCAAACCGTGAGTACTCACCCTTTTTGGTCTGCTTCCTGATTGAGTGTGTATTTCTAGGACGCGGGTTAGATTGTGTCTTTCCCTTACTCCCCTATCGTGAGAGTCCTTAGATTAAAGAGCGTGATTATCCTGCCTATTCGTGTTTTCTCCGCGTTTGGGTTTACCATTCACGCAACAAAGGGCTAACCGCTAAGGCTACGTCTTCTGGTCTTCCGAGTTTAGTTCTGACAGCCACAAGCCATGTGGGGGACACATTCAATTCAATTCAATTTTATTTGTATAGCGCTTTAAAGAATTGACATTGTCTCAAAACAGCTTTACACAATCAAAAGGATTATTTAAGTTTGTATGGAATGTGAATGTGTATGAATCAAAATGGTCAGATAGTCCCTGGTGAGCAAGCCGAGGGCGACAGTGGCAAGGAAAAGCTCCCTGAGATGGTAATAGGAAGAAACCTTGAGAGGAACCAGATTCAACAGGGAACCCATCCTCATCTGGGTGAAAAAGATAGCAGGAAATGATCTGCATTTATACAGTGTTAGGTGGCAGGTAGTTCAGCTATAATAGTTGATGTTAATTGATGTTAAAATGGAGTCCAGTAGTTATTGGAGACTCAGATAGACTTGTAGAAAGTTCCAGTCCTGAACTATCGAATTGTCAAGTCCTCAGAGAAACAGCTGACAACACCAGTCGAGGCCAGAACCATCTTCTAAGTAGATAGAATCATCCCCAGACACCAGACGCATCCCAAAGAGACACACGGGGCATCCATGCGATGAGACCTCCAACCAGAAACGGGGCACCAGGATGGATCAGACAGGTCCGGAGGGCAGAGGGAGTCTGGATCACTGGCAGCTCAGGAATGACATGTGTAGCTCGACAGAGAGAGAGAGAAAGAGTGAAAGGGGGAGACAGGGGGAGAAAGAGAAGAGGAGGAGAGATGGCAATTAGGTATGGTCACAGTCACAATGTATAATGTGAATGTATATTTACTGAGTGCAAGCAGGGACTCCGGCAGGACTAACTATGACAGCATAACTAAAAGGGAGAGCCAGAAGGAAACACAAACATGAGGGCTCCCTGAGATGTAAAGCAAACAATCACCTCACCGTCAACAAACCCGAGTGATCAAATGAGAGTGAGGAAGACAGCATCTAAACATACCAGTTCACCATAATACTCTACGTCCATGAGTCCCCCAGATCTGCTCCTTTACCTAAGGAAAATCTATTTATAAAAATGCTTGGCTAAATAAATAGGTTTTTAGCCTAGACTTAAACACTGAGACTGTGTCTGAGTCCCGAACACTATTTGGAAGACTATTCCATAATTTTGGGGCTTTGTAAGAAAAAGCTCTGCCCCAGCTGTAGTTTTTATAATACGCGGTACTGACAAGCAGCCTGCATCCTTTGATCGAAGTAGGCATGGCGGATCGTAAGATACTAGCAGTTCGCTCAGATACTGCGGCGCGAGACAATTTAATGCTTTATATGTCAAGAGTAGTATTTTAAAATCAATGCGAAATTTCACAGGGAGCCAATGTAGTGAAGATACAGATGTCGCCTTTAAGACCGCGTGTGTTTTCCCGCGAGAGGCCGCAATTTAGCGCGCGGCGTGCCGCAACTTGCCGGAGGCAACATTCAGGAATTTAAAATAAATGTGTTGTGCTTCACTGAATATCCGCCAGATGGCGCATGGAAGGACTTTATCTAAAAGCCGGACCAAGTACAAATGAATTGTGTATAAGGTTAACCGTTAACCTAAAACAATATTGTTTCCAATGCTGTAGCAAACATGAATTTTATTTTGTTTTACAACAGATATTTCATAATGAACGTGTGTATATGTGCTTCATGTTATTTTCATAATGATGAAATGAGATGCCCAAATTCGTGCTTTAAAAGTTTCTTATATAGTTTTTGTAATGTCTTAACAGGTACAAAATAATGAAAGACATGGCCATGCCGCGGTTTAAATGGTCTTGAAATTAATTTAATTTGATGATAGTAGGCTATCTGATAGTGTTAACTATGCGAATGTCCTGATTCGTGAATATGCCAACATGTCTATTTGAAACGTAAAAATGTGTCGCCATCATCAGAAGACATGAGTTAACAATGTGTATGTGTTTGTATGTGCATATATTATATAAGTATGTGTTTGTGTGCGTGTCTCATATGTAACATTCATATAAAATGCAAATCATGATAAGTATATGTTGTTAAAGTATTTGTGGATATGTATGTAACGACGCGGCTCGCACGAGGGTCGGAGTTGCGCATAAACTGTTCAGAACGGGCCGGGTCGTGATACTGCGACACTCCGTCTGATCATTCGGTCGCACCAGTAAAAGGTGTCAGTGCCAAAGACAAAGCGCGCTGGAGAAGACACAAGCAACGCCCAAGCCTCTGTCTGTCTAAGACACCGGAGAGAAAGTGAGGGAGAAACGCATCAGTTTAGCGCTCGCTCTCGGGTTAAAGTGCACAAAGCACAAACTCTACTCTCTCTCTTCCTATAAATCCTCAGTAAAGCCATAAGTCCCGAGAGCATCTTTAGTTTTTTGTTTTAGTTTCCAGAATCCCGTCCGTTCTCGCATAGACGGCGCAGCTCTGGTTATTTTGTGTTTTCAGTTTTCTTTTGAAAAAAGATTCATTACAAAACAATGAAAGACATGACAATGCCTCGGTTTAAATGGTCTTGAAATTAATTAAATTTCCTGATAGTAGGCTATCTGATAGTGTTAAGTCTGCGAATGTCCTGATTCGTGAATATGCCAACATGTCTATTTAAAACGAAAAAATGTGTCGCCATCATCAGAAGACATGAATGAACAATATGTGTGTGTGTGTGTGTGTGTGTGTGCAGGGCCGTGCAGAGACGTTTAGAGGGGCGGGTGCTCAAAGTTAAAAAAGATTCAATTGGCATTCCTAAATTGCCCGTAGTGTGTGATTGGGTGTGTGAGTGTGTGTATGTGTGTGTGCCCTGCGATGGATTGGCACCCTGTCCAGGGTGTACCCCGCCTAGTGCCCGAAGTCTCCTGGGATAACCTCGAGGTCCCCCGCGACCCTGAACACAGGATTAAGCGGTATAGAAGATGAATGAATGAATGAATGAATGTATGACTGTCATCAGGTCGGGACAATGCAAAGGAAATGTAGCCTATGTTTTACCTGATGGCGTACAATGTTGCTGTTGATTATTATATTATTAGTAATAATTTTTAAGAATCTATACACATAAAACACACAAACATGCACATGCAGTGCTTATTAAATGTTTAAACTGTAGAGATGCAATAATTTTACTGCTGTAAAATCAGCATTTTATCTAATTTGAAATATAAACCTAATATTATCTGTTACTTAATATATTTTCTTTAAAAACAGTGTTTTTTATATCATAAATATAATAATCCATAATTATGTGGATATCCATATTAGATGGCTTTTAGTGAAATAAAACTGTAACTTACTTTAAAACTAAACATGTTCCCTAAAACGGTGGACACAGAGCTACAGACCCCCCTGTAACCCCCTTACCCAGTTAGCTAGCAGTTAATGACCACCACTACTTGTGCAGTTAATGGACAGGTAATGTTTGTCGTGCTGTTGCACAAACAGCACGCTCATTTATTTCAATTCATTTGTGGTTATAGACTATAGTGTGCACTGTATTCCCTATTTACTGTTTTGCTACAACCTTCCAGTTAATTTACCTGCTTCTCCTCCAGCTCCGTACCACCCAGTCTGCAGAAAATGCGTGTGCACTTTACGTGTTCGTACCCGGGTCGTAACGAGCGCGCTCTGCCCTCAAGGGCGAGCATTGGTTAATGGCAGGAATGTGACTGATGCAAGCCAGATCCTTTTATTTAACAAAATTGAGATTAATAGTTACATTTTATTGTTGAGGGGCAAAGACAGGGCTCCATATGCACATACACAGAAAAAAGGGCACTTGAGGCATCCTGGAGGAAAGGGGCGGGTGCCCTCCCCCCTCTTGCAAGTGCCTGTATATGTGTGTGTGTTTGTGTGTGTGTGTGTGTGCAGTATATACAACGTGAAAGCGCGCTCAGTTACAGCTCAGTCCCTCTTCTCACCTTTGATAGGTGTGAAGTTATCAAACCGGTTTCGGATGGGGGAATTGGCACAATTGAGGGGTTTAAAACTATTTAACAAGACCGAGACGTCCCTGCCTAAAATGTATTTCTCCAGCAAAATATAGAATAAATAGAAATAAAATGTTTAATAATATTGATCTTAGCTGGATTGTCTAATTCTCAAAACCGTTTAAGAAAGACTTAACACACTATAACTAGAATGTTTACAAAACTGAAAGGCTGTCTTATTAATAATAAAAAAACAACAACTCATAACTCAAAAAGATCATATGTTTTTATATATATTTTTAGATCATAAATAGACATGAATTAACTATATATATACATATACTGCACACAAACAGCAAAAAACATGATGAAAAGCAATAAAGTGCTTAGGTCTTTTCATGTTTTTTGCTGTTTGTGTCCAGCATTGAATAATTATTTCATCCATTATTTGACCACGGCTGGGAATAAGAGCTGGAATGTGATTGTGAATTTATATATATATATATATATATATATATATATATATATATATATATATATATATAGGGTGTTTCATAAAGTACGCAGTTTTTATAAATGCAATAAATCAGCCAAAATCGGAGCAAAATTCAAAATTTTTATTTAATTTCATTCAACATATACTTCGATTTAATAATGAAAAATGATATCGAGCATATGTCCACCTCCACTTTCTCTGCAGGCAGTCATCCGATCGTTGAAATTAACGATAACTCTTTCGCAGACGTCCCTGTCGATTACCCGTTGAATTTCCATCTTCAGTTCGGTAATCGTTTGAGGTTTGTTCACGTAAACCTGTGACTTCACATATCCCCATAAAAAGAAGTTGTTGCGGTCGGGGCATTGTCACGTCCAAAGATCGCGCGAAGTTTACGGACAGTCTCTGCGTAGCACTCCCCGTTTTTGTAATGAGTTTTCACAATAAGAATGCGTTGCTCGATACTGAACCGCTCCATGGCTACAAAATGGAGAAACGACAAATGGTCTTCTAATCGGAGTGATAATAGATAACGAAAATGATAGGAACAGTGCTGACCATCTTCAAACAAAAAAATCCCGCGCAATTAAAAAACTGCGTACTTTATGAAACACCCTATATATATATATATATATATATATATATATATATATATATATATATATATATATATATATATATATAGAGAGAGAGAGAGAGAGAGAGAGAGAGAGACAGAGGTGTTTTACTGGCGAAAAACATTTTAGGCAGAGACGTCTACTCGGCCTTGTTAATTGTTTTTAAAACCCCCAATTCTACGAATTCCCCCATCAGCGAAACCTAATGAAAGGTGAGAAGAGGCATTACAGTGGGGGATCTGTGGGTCTCCAAACTCAGATGGCTACGTGTCAGCCGATAACTGCTCCTTTGATCTGCTGGTTACAGCGCCGACTGCTGATGAGTAGCCTGTACAAGCCAAACTCTTCCCCAAAAAATAATGTGAATGTCTGCAACAATCACTAACCGTTAAAATGTTTTTTTTTGTAATTAAACACAAATATATAAATTATATTTTCTTTACACATAATATTTTCATTATATATACACGGGCATCGCTAGGCCATTTTTAGGGGGGCTTTAGCCCATCGTCCCCTTTATATTTATAAATATTTATAAGTATTTTTCATATTTTTTATGTCTGCCAGTTTCCAACAAAAAGCAGCAGTATTGTCAAAGAATTAACAGATAAATATTTAATATTATTGGCACCCACACAGTTTATTCCATTGTCCAGCCTCATAGGTGTGTTGTTTATATTGCTAATCAATGTAAGTTTAAAGTTATAAGCTGTTTTCTGGTTATATTTTTCAGATTGTACCTGTACAAGAAAAAAAGTTTATACGGTAAACACACATATATTCATATGTGCTTAATTAAATTCTTAAATCATCGTGTTCACCCATGCACTGAAAAAAAGAACTTGTAAGATTTACTTGATAAAATCCTCTTAACAATTTGCACACATAGATTTTAAGTAAATTTTTTTGCTCCAATATTAAGTAAAACTCACCCGTAATTGTCAGGTAAAATCTACTTAATAATTAAATTAACAATCAAAGAAATCAAGTAAAAGTTCCATAATTATATTTAATGCACAAATTTGATTTATTTAAAATAATCAAGTAAAGTTAATTCATTCCCAGATAGCACACACACGTCGCAGAGATAATGCTCCCTAATGCATGTTACAATGACCAAATATGATAATAAATAAATAAACCACACTCTCAGCTAATAATAAAACAGATTCGTTTATTTTTTATAAAAAAATACATTTAATAACAAGCAAACATTTGATTAATTTATACAAAAACGAGAAAATGAGATAACAGTAACTTACAAATGAGGTCTCAATTTGAAAAGATGTACAAAACATAAAACACCACAAATAAGTATTAATCATAGAAACAAAATTAAACACCAACAGAAACGTTTTGTACTTTATAACTGTACGTTATGATTTTTAAATATGACCGTTAGATACGTTGGTCAGGAAACTCCTGAAGTCAGACACAGTTTTAGTCACAAATTGCTGTGAACAAATACAGAGATAGATATTCAATTAAACTTCATGATACTTAATTTAGCAAATGAACAATATTTATACTTTGTTCCTCTTGCTTCAAAACTCATGAGAACAGACCGAAACCAGAACCGAACCAGAGATTAAGGAAAAAGTGAGAAGCAAGAATCATGTGTGGAAAGATTAAGCATGCGAAGTCACAGGATGACTCTACTTATTTTTCTTGTCTGCAATGCGATGTAGACAAATTAGGGCTGCTGTCAATACTGTATGAACATATGTACAGGTTCTTTACAGTTGAAATTTAACTTGTAACTTATTAATAAAATTCGGATTCAGAAAAAAACGTTTATTGCTAGTGCTCTTTTACCATTTAATGCTTTAACACACACGACTCAGTTTGTTCAGAAATGGCATCTCACTGGCGAGCCTTTGTCTGAACACGCCGTTTTCACGATGGGTGGGGGTAAGAAACACACATCTCGGTTTATTAATCCGCGCACTCGGTTCGTTATTATTTTATTTATTTATTTATTTACCACATGACCTCTGGGGGCCTCCGTAGGTTCAGGTTTTTACATGAAAACGGTGTTCTGTGAATATCCACACTATTAAAAACTGAAATATTGCTAATTGTACGTCCTGAGATTAAGATGAACATTAATTGGGAGTCATGAAAGCGAGAATCACATCCAAAACAGAAAGGTAAACTTACCTCGAACACGACAAACTCCAGCTCCAGCCACGCCGTGTAGTACCTCTGTGCTGATTCCCACCCGACTGATCCACAGCGCAGGCACAGCGTCTCCAAACACGCATGCGCGGTTTAATTTGGACACATTTTTGGCTTCAGTAGACACATAATACTTCAGACTGAAACACGACTGCCCCCTACAGGTAATGAAGGGCATGTTCACAGCTTCCCGCACGAAGCCGCGCAAAGCCGCGGCAAGTCACGGGATCCCTTTTCTCGAAACGTGCGTTTTTAATGGCGACATCTGTAGGATAGGGGTGATGTGATCATATCTTCTGGTTCTAGTGAGGACTCTTGCTGCTGCATTCTGGACTAGCTGAAGCTTGTTTATGCACCTAACAGAACAACCAGACAGTAAGGCATTACAATAGTCCAACCTAGAAGTGATAAAAGCATGAACTAGTGTAAGAGCCATATCGTACTTGCTATGAATTTGTTGTTGTGTTTATTTTATTTTATTTGTTGTTATTTCATTTATTCTACCTTGTTCTATTCATTAGTAAAGCATTAAGCATTAAGTTTGTTACATAAGCCATAAGCTTTAAATTTCTTAGTTATGCATCCATTTTGACAATCATAAGTTGGTCTGTGATGTCATTCCACTATGACATGCATTTGTATGACTATCGCATGATAGAAAGGTCAGTTTAGATGCGGAAGGCTACGGAAACACAAGCTTTTGAACGTAAGCTCCCGGTAAGCTAAGAATGTAAGATACAGCAACTAGGTTGTTGTAACCATAAGCTCCCGTAAGTAGGTGTATACAACAAGAGTGTTGTTATATATACGTGAGCTAAGACTGTAATTTATGAGATACAGCAAATAGGTTGTTGTAAAAGTCAGAGATTTGCAAGATGCAGCAACTGGTGTCTGTAACCACAGTGGATTTACTCAAGACGACCGTATCAAGTGTTGATTCTTTGATGCTGACAAAATAAACTACAAGAGACAAAGAGATGGGACTTCTGTTGTGTGAGTGAAACTTTAAACCAAAGCTACGCGTCAAAACTCATGAAATAATATGACCGCATCTACAACTAGTTTTTCTGCATCGTTTAGCGACAATATATTTCTTATCTTGGCAATATTTCTGAGGTGAAAGAATGCTATCCTGGTGATATTATCTACATGAGCTTCAAATGAAAGGCTGGAATCCATAATCACGCCGAGGTCTTTTACTGTTGCACTTGATGGAACAGAAAGGCCATCTAAAGTTACGGTGTGATCTAAGATTTTACTTCTAGCTGTATGCGGTCCTATGACTAGAACTTCTGTCTTATCTGGATTAAGCAGAAGGAAGTTAATTAGCATCCAATTTCTTATGTCCTGCACACATTGCTCAACTTTAGTAAGATGGTTTTTCTCATCAGGTTTTGTTGAGACGTATAGCTGTGTGTCGTCAGCATAACAATGAAAACTAATACCATGCTTACGGATTATGTTGGGAAAGCATGTAAAGGGAAAAAAGCAGTGGGCCTAAAACTGAACCCTGCGGAACGCCAAACTCCACTAGAGAACATGCAGAATAATCACCATTTAAATCTACATACTGATAACGATCGGTCAAATAGGATCTGAGCCAGGAGAGGGCTGTACCCTTAATTCCTACTACATTTTCTAATCTGTGAAGAAGAATAGCATGATCAATGGTGTCAAAAGCTGCACTGAGGTCGAGTAATACAAGCATAGTTACACAACCCTGATCAGAGGCCAATAGGAGGTCATTTACTACTTTAACGAGTGCTGTTTCTGTGCTGTGATGAGGCCTAAATCCTGACTGATACAATTCATGTATGCCATTTCTATGTAGATATGAGCATAGCTGCTCCGCTACTATCTTTTCCAGAATCTTAGAGATAAAGGGGAGGTTTGATATTGGCCTGTAATTGGACAGCTGACAGGGGTCGAGGTCAGGTTTCTTAATTATTGGTTTGATAACTGCTAATTTAAAAGATTTTGGAACATAACCAATGCTGAGTGAGGAATTAATTATTCTCAACAGCGGTTCTGTTATTACTGGTACTATCTGTTTAAGAAAATGTGTCGGTATAGGATCTAATATACAGGTTGATGAATTTGCAGAAGAGATGAGTGAAATTAGTTCATTCTCTTCAAGGGGAGTAAAGTATTCTAGGTTTGAATCTGACATGGCTAGGTTAACATCTGTATCAATTACATTGTTCGGTTTCAAAGCCTCAATTTTATGCCTGATATTTACAATTTTATTATTAAAAAAGTTCATGAAGTCCTCACTATTGCATGATGTTGTTGTGGAGATTTCTGTAGTGGTCTTATTTCTGGTTAATTTGGCTACGGTATTAAATAAAAATCTAGGATTATTTTTATTTTCTTCTCTAAGAGTGGAGAGATACGTTGATCTAGCTACACTAAGAGCTTTCCTATAGTTCAGGATGCTCTCTTTCCATGCTATTTGAAATACTAACAATTTAGTTTGACGCCATTTACGCTCTAATTTCCGAGCGGTCTGTTTTAAAGTGCGCGTGTGATCGTTATACCAGGGAGCGAGTTTCTTATCTCTAATAATTTTCCTTTAACTGGAGCTACATTATCTAAGGTACAACAAAATGTCGATTCTAAATATTCAGTCGCCTGATCGAGTTCTGTGGGGTCAGACGGTGACCTAATCGAAGTTGGTAACTCTAGGAGATTACTGATAAAACTCTGTGTGGTAGTTGATGTGAATGTACGTTTAATACGGTAGCGCGGTGCTGTGCGTACATTATCACTGTGACACACTTGAATGGAGACAAGATAGTGATCTGTGATAATTTCAGACAGTGGAATTGTGAATACATTTCTTATACTTAATCCGAAAAATATTATTAAGTCTAAAGTGTGACCTGCTTTATGAGTGGGTCCTACTACACACTGATTTACGCCTACGGAGTCCAGTATGGACATAAATGCTGTTCTCAGAGGGTCTTCTGTATTCTCAAAATGAATGTTAAAATCTCCGGCAATTAACGCTTTGTCTACAGAAACGACTAGTTTTGAGATGAAATCTGCAAATTCACTAAGAAATTCAGAATACGGCCCTGGAGGTCTGTAAATTATAATTAGTGGAATCGACTGAGCTGACTTAATATACTTAAATACACTTATGTTACTATAAAGAATTTCAAATGAGTTAAATTTGTGTCTGTGTTTTTGTACGATAGACAGATTATCATTATGAATAACTGCGATGCCTTCTCCTCTACCAGTTAACCGAGGCTGGTGTATGTAGCTGTACCCAGGAGGGCTAGCTTCATTTAGAGCTACATACTCGTCCTGTTTAACCCATGTTTCAGTTAAACAGAGTATATCAAACGCCTGATCTGTGATAATTTCATTAACAATAACCGCTTTTGATGCGAGAGATCTAATATTTAACAATCCTAGCTTCAGATCAGAGGTGCCTGGGCTCTAGATTGTCACCGATTCACTAGACCTCTACTGAGACTATGTGCTATACTACAGGAAATGAGAGCAGCACCTTCCCGAGTGGGATGGACACCGTCCCGCCCTAACAGGCCAGCTTTGCCCTCAAAGGTCTTCCAATTGTCTATGAAGCCCACATTATTTTCGGAGCACCACCTGGACATCCAGCGGTTCAGCGACCATAACCTGCTGTAAGCTATGTCACCACGTCTCATTGGGATGGGACCAGAGCATATTACTTCATCGGACATCGCCTTCGCTAATTTAAACACCTCTGTAAAGTTACTCTTACTAACCTCTGACTGACGAAGGCGTATATCGTTAGCTCCAGCATGTACCACTATCTTAGAGAACATGTGCTGTCCTGGAGCCCTAAGATTACCTGCTATGTCCGGTGCTCTGGCTCCCGGGATACACCTAACCACTGCCGCTGGCGCCCCTAAAGGTCTAGCTAATTTCACGTGCCTCAGTATAGAGTCTCCTATAACCAGAGCTCTTTCATGTTTCTCAGTGGGTGCATCACTGAAGAGAGCAAACCTGTTGGACACGTGAAGCGCAGAGGAGGTGTGCTCCGGTGGGCTAGCCTTAGCGTTAGCTTTGGCTGAACGAGTATGCTGCCGAGTCGTCACCCACTCGCCCCGCTGTGAGGGCTCTAATGCCGGAGTCGGGGGCTGTTTATCTCTGCCAGTCGCACCCAGACTGTGTGCTACGGGAATAAGGTTGCTCTCACACTCTCTAACACTCTCTAAAGTCTGGATGCGCTCCTCTAACGCTGATATCTTCTCCGTCAGAGTGCTCACTAACACACACCTATCACAAATAAAATTATCACTAATGACGGAAGAAAAATGTCTAAACATCCTGCACTAAACACACTGAACAAGCTGAATGGTAGACATTATAACGTACCTCTGTGTCGGAGTTTTAGTTGTTTGGAGCTGAATTCCGTTTGTTGTTCTTAGACGAGGAAACTCGCGCGTTCTCCAAAAATTGCAGAAAAAAGGCGAAGCCGAATAGTATGGAGATGTAAAAGCTAGTTGCTATTAATATTGCTATTGTATAAAGCGATGTAATTTAAACGCTGATACAAACGCGAAACTTTCGCGGCAACGATACGAAAACAGGAAGCTACGTCACCAACAGGAAGTCAAACTAGATCCTCTCTCATAAACTCATCCCGACTGTCATCTCAGACACCGAGCTTTAGTGACACATGATCAAGATCTGAAAACTGCTGTTCACAAACGCTGTCCATCTAATCTGACTGAGCTGGTTTTGCAAAGAAAAGTGGGCAAGGATTTCAGTCTCTAGATGGGCAAAGCTGGTAGAGACATACCCTAAAAGACTGGCAGCTGTAATTGCAGCAAAAGGTGGTTCTACAAAGTATTGACTCAGGGGGCTGAAAAATTATGCACACCCCACTTTTCAGTTATTTATTTGTAAAAAAAAAAAAAAAAGTTTGGAATCTTGTATGATTTTCGTTCCACTTCTCACGTGTACACCACTTTGTATTGGTCTTTCATGTGGAATTCCAATAAAATTGATTCATGTTTGTGGCTGTAATGTGACAAAATGTGGAAAAGTTCAAGGGGGCCAAATACTTTTGCAAGCCACTGTGTATATATATATATATATATATATATATATATATATATATATATATATATATATATAAACATAATATGATCTGTTCTATAGCCCATCTGCTTTAACTTAGTTTTTTTTAAAATTACTCATAAGACAACCTTTCAGTTTTGTAAATATTCTAGTTATAGTGTGTTAAGTCTTACTTTAGGTTAAACGTTTTTGAGAATTAGACCACCCAGCTAAGACAAATGTTATGTCGTTGGTTGATAAAATCTGGATTAAGGATATTTTACTTTTATTTTGTTTTATTTATTTAATTTTTATTTTTCAGTTTCCCCCCTGAGGGATTGCCACCTTATTGTGGTCAGAGGGTTTGCGTGCCTCAGTGACCTTAACAGCTATACCAGCAGGAGCTTAGTCTTCAAGTGGGACACCCAGTTGGACAGGTCTGAAGGTAGAGGCCTGACAACGTGCAATCCACTTCTCCAGGCTTTGGACGCAGCTAACAACACAATTCAGCAAAGACAATACTGTTACCATAAGCACAGGGGAAAAAACAGTGCTCGAATGATGTGTACACATGATGCCCCCTTCACATTTCTCACTGCCCCCCCCCCCCCATATTTGCCTGTCTAGAACCGGCCCTGATGCTTGCTCTGAAGGACTATACTCGACAATAATATAGAGGATAAGAATCATATTTATAATAAGATAATTAATTAAATAATAAAATTATATCAAATAAGGACTTTATTTAAAAGCCAGACCGACCAAATTTCTCATTCACTGCTGAAGTAGTTAAATATGCTTATACTGTAGATACGTAGGTTACATTTACATAAAGGTACAATTGTAAGTAAATTTCAAACTGCATGTAATGTAAAATATGAATAAAACAGTATTAGACACAATTATATGATATGGTAGTATATACAATAAAAAAGCTATTTACACATGAGGGCTCAAATGTAAAGCAAATGCAATTATTTGTCAGCGAACTAACCCGGAGTAGACCAGAAGACTTAGCTTTAGCGGTTAGCCCTTGTAGCGTGGATGGTAAACCCAAACGCGGAAGCAAGCGAGAAGGCAGGATAACCACGCTATTTAATCTAAGGACTCTCACAACAACGGAGCAAGGGAAAAACACAAATTTAACCTGCGTCCTATAAACACACACTCTAGACAGAAAGATAACCCAAGATAGTGAGTACTCACGAATTGGAAGCGATACGAGCTGATCTGACATGGGCGAAACTCAATGACTGAGTGAGGTGAAATGCCATCCTGTTTCCTTTTATGCTTCCTGCTTTTGCGACCTGACTCCCGACGGTGCTGGGGTGGAGGATACCTGATGACGGTAATCCCTGATAAGTTCTGGGTCAAGGACAAAGCGGGCCAGAACCCACGACGCTCCTCGGGGCCGTAGACTTCCCAATCGACCAAGTATTGGGTGCCTCGACCCCTAGGTCGCGAGTCGAGGATCCGACGAACGGTGTAGGCAGGGGCACCGTCTATGATTTGGGGGGGAGGAGCAGGGGTGGAATCATCGGAGAGGTGGTGAAGGGTTTGAGCTGTGAGGTGTGGAATACCGGGTGAATTCGGTGCGCCGCAGGCAGCTGGAGCCGTTAGGTGACAGGGTTGATCTGGAGGTGAATACGATAGGGACCGATGAACCTGGGTGACAACTTTTTGGATTCTGTGTGGAGGTGGAGGTTTTTTGTCGAAAGCCACACCTTGTCACCTGCATTATACAACCGTCCCGGAGGGTGCCAACGGCGATGCTGGGTGGTGTAACGGGTGTTGGCTCGGTGAATGGCTTGGTTGGCTTGGTCCCAGAGCCGTCAGCACCTGCGGACCAACTGTTGGGCGGACGGTACGTCAACCTCCGGTTCTTGATGTTCAAACATCGGAGGTTGGAAACCGTGGCACACCTCGAATGGACTGAGATTGGTGACTGAGGTGACGTGGAGGTTGTGCGATAAATCAGCCCATAAGAGGTAGCGAGTCCAGGAGCACTGGCGATCGGCGACGAAAAATCTCAGGTAGTGCTCCAGTTGTTGGTTGGCCCGCTCCGTCTGACCATTTGTCTGAGGGTGGTATCCAGATGAGAGACTACAGGTGGAATGGATCAGATGGCAGAAGGCCTTCCAGAACCGGGCAGTGAACTGGGGCCCTCTGTCCGAGACGATGTCTTTAGGGAACCCATGCAGACGGACTATGTGTTCTAATATCAGTTCCGCGATGTTTTTGTCTGATGGGAGTCCGGCACGGGCCACCAAGTGCACGGCTTTGGAGATGATGGTCATGATGGTGGTCTTTCCTTCCGAATCCGGCAGGCCCGTGATGAAGTCGACGGCAATGTGCGACCAGGGCCGGCGAGGGACAGGAAGTGGGTGGAGTTCTCCCGAAGCTGGTTGGTTGATGGTCTTTGCCCTGGCACACACTGGGCACGCCTGGATGAACTCATTGATGTCCCGGGCCATCGAGGGCCACCAGAAGGCACGCCTGATGAATTGTGTGGACCGTTGGCTGCCTGGGTGTCCGGCGATGGGCGAGGCGTGGCCCCACTGCATGACCTCGCTCCTCATGGTGGGTGGTACATAGAGATGTCCAGGCGGCACACCTGCCGGTTCATTTTCCATAGCCCTCGATGGCTGTGCCTGGCGGACCCTTGTTTCCAAATCCCAACAGAGAGGTGCGATGATCTTCGTGGGTGGGAGAACAGGTGCGGGTTCCGCCCGGGTGACGTCTTCCTCATGCTGGCGGGAGAGGGCATCGGCCTTGGTGTTTTTGGACACCGGGCGGTAGGACAGATGGAAGTTATAGTGTTCGAAGAACAGGGCCAACCGCGCCTGTCTCGGATTGAGCTGGTTAATGTTGCGGATGGTGATAAGATTTTGGTGATCGGTCCAGATGATGAATGGCTCCCTGGCGCCCTGGAGCCAGTGACGCCATTCCTCCAAAGCCTACTTTATGGCCAGCAGCTCGCGGTCCCCTAGCCCGTATCGCTGCTGAGTGGTGTCAAACTTTTTGGAGAAGAAACTACAGGGGTGTAGTTTCTGATCTGGACCTCGTTGGGAAAGAACAGCCCCAGTGCCCACATCTGAGGCGTCCACCTCCACAACGAATGGTTTACTTGCGTCTGGATGGAGAAGAATGGGGGCGGTGGTGAAGCGGTGACACAGTTTATGGAAGGCGCTGACGGCTGCTGGGTTGAGGCTGAATGGATGAGCTGATGGGCGGGTCAGAGCGGTTAGCTACAACCGTACTGTTGTCCCGGATAAATTGACGATAAAAATTCCCAAACACGAGAAACCGTTGAAGCTCTTTCAGAGTCTTGGGTAGGAGCCAACTTCCAGCTTCTGCGGGTCCATGGCCACACCCTGGGACGAGATGACAAAACCCAGGAACGTGGTGGAGCGCTCGTGAAAAGCGCACTTTTCCAACTTACAGTACAGTTGGTGGGCGTGCAGTCTCTTTAATACCGCCCTGACGTGTTGGACATGTTCTTCCTTAATTCGGGAGTAGATGAGGATGTCATCTAGGTATGCAAATGCCCACCGCCCTAGCATGTCCCGGAGAACGTCGTTGATAAAGTGCTGGAAGGCGGCGGGGGCATTGCAGAGACCAAAGAGGATGACCAGACTTTCGTAGTGCCCCGTGGGTGTGATGAATGCCGTCTTCCACTCATCACCCTCTCTGATGCGCACCAAGTTGTAGGCACTCCGAAGGTCCAACTTTGTGAAAATGGTGGCGCCAGAGAGAGCATCCAGGGCAGAGTTGGTAAGAGGCAATGGGCGACGATTCTTGATGGTGATATTATTGAGCCCCCGATAATCGACACACGGGCGAAGTTCGCCTCCTTTCTTTTTCACAAAGAAAAACCCCGCGGCGACAGGTTTTGGAGATAAAGTTAGAGAGGCCAGATTGAGGTGGTTTGGACATGTGCAGAGGAGAGAGTGTGAACATATCGGTAGAAGGATGCTGAGGTTGGAACTGCCAGGCAGGAGGTCTAAATGAAGACCAAAGAGGAGATTTATGAATGCATTGAGAGAGGACATGAAGTTAGTTGGTGTGAGAGAAGAGGATGCAGAGGATATGGTTAGATGGAGGCAGATGATTCGCTGTGGCGAACCCTGAAAGGGAACAGCCAAAAGACGAAGAAGAAGATTTAACTTCATTCAGCCGTTTAAGTTACAGTATATGAAAAACAACATGCCTACCAGCCTACTATTATTTTCTGTTCCCATAATAATTTTTTCTCAGTATAAATAAATGTTTTGGGTTTTAAGAACTCCATCAAAAGAGCAAAGACAAACTTAGAAGGAGTGGAAGGTGAGAAACCTCAATGGAGAATACTGAGTATGACATGGTGTTAATTGCTCTGTGTGTGTGTGTGTTTTCGGCGGGGGGAGGGGTGTGTGTTAAAGCAGAAATACAGGAGCACACACACACCTCTCCATCCACAAATGCTTTAACTGCTGTCTTGTAAATCGTTGATTAAACCTATAAACACAGCCGTTCAGCATCAGTCCTAAACACAAGCACAGGGTCTGTTTTTGTCCTTAACTACAATACTTCAATACGTTAATAATTAATTTATTTTGCAGAATAAGGTAATAATCGATATTTAAAATAAACCAAACCAGTAAGTTAAGTAAGTGTTCCAATGATGTTGAAATGTTCAAATGAACGGTTCAGAGTATATACAAACCAGATTCCAAAAAAACAAATTGACACTAAACAAATTGTGAATAAAAACTGAATGCAATGATGTGGAGATGGCAAATGTCAATATTTTATTCAGAATAGAACATAGATGACAGATCAAAAGTTTAATCCGAGAAAATGTATCATTTTAAAGGAAAAATATGTTGATTCCAAATTTCACGGTGTCAACAAATCCCAAAAAAGTTGGGACAAGGCCATTTTCACCACTGTGTGGCATCTCCCCTTCTTCTTACAACACTCAACAGACATCTGGGGACCGAGGAGACCAGTTTCTCAAGTTTAGAAATAGGAATGCTCTCCCATTCTTGTCTAATACAGGCCTCTAACTGTTCAATCGTCTTGGACCTTCTATGTCGCACCTTCCTCTTTATGATGCGCCAAACACATTCCCGAATGTTGCTTACGGCAAGTCGCGGGAAGCCGCGCGCTAAATTGCGGGATCTCGCGGGAAAACACGCGCATTCTTAACGGCCACATCTGTATATATACGTGTTTTGTATTGTTTATACCGTGTTTCACATGGTCAAATTGTTTACCAGCTGTTGTTTGTGAATGATTGTATGCGCGTCCATTCTTCAAGTTTCAATTTTCGTTTTTGTTTAGGACTGTGGCTCCGTCACCGGCGCCGTGCACAAGAAAGACACGCAAATGTCGTTCAGTTTTGAGTTTGCTGGAGAACCATGAGTAAGTGCCAATTTAGTATATCATAGATGTTAGTTAAATATAACTATATTATATAAATATATAATACAGTAATATTATAATATAATAATATTATTGTATTATATATATTCATCATAGTAAACTGTAGTGTATTGTAGAAAAAATGTAGTACAGTATTGGTAAAGTAATTTGTTCTAAACAACTGCAGTAATTACTATAAGGTACTATAAAACATCTTCATGAAAGTTTGTGTCTGTCTGTTCCACCATCCAGGCTGCCTATACAGGACACACTGTGCAGAGAAGGGTGAAAACACAAACTGGATGGAGGACAATGATGGCTCATTATGCAGATCAGTATGCAGGCCTTTGTCTTCTCAGGTGTGAATCACTGCATTAGTAATGATAGATCACGCCTTCTCGCATAGACCCATATAACACAGCTGGATCTGGGGAAAGAATTTAAATTTATTATTTTCTTCTTTATTGATTCAGTCTTCCACCATGAAGGGATGGAGAGTACAGAAGCTGCAGCACAAACCACATGCAAATGTTTCTGTATGAAAGCAGACGAGCTGCTGGAGAGAGATGCCATGTGGATCATAAACACAGAGACATTTACATCATGGACATCAGATATGAAGCAGCAACACAAACACACATTCATTACAGTTCATTATTCAAACTCGCAGATCCAGTAAAGGTCCAATTCTGGCATATTTCCATCACTCCAGTCTTGAATAAATCGCGTGTTCAGGACTGTGTTTATAATCTCGCTGCTATTGCTCAGTTTTATCACCCTCTTATTTGTTTAATGTTTCCTGCCTGCAATATATAAGTTCTGGAAAAACTTTAGTAGCTTAATTTAATATAAGCGCTAAATGCTACTACGTTCGATTCAGTTTAATTTTATTTGTATAGTGTTTTAACAATAGTCATTGTCGAAAATGCACCTTTATAGAATAAAATAAAATCAGGGAAATTAGTACGAAATGTGTGAGAAAATGTGTATAAATCAGAATGATCAGATTGTCCCTGCTGAACAAGTTGAGGGCGACAGTGTTGAGGGAAAAACTCCCTGAGATGGTAATAGGAATAAACCGTGAGAGGAACCATACTCAACTGGGAACCCTGAGGATCATCTGGGTGATAACAGATAACTTGTGTTCATGTTAAAGTTATTGGTCTTTGTATTTGTCCCACAGGCTTCCTCTGTCTCCTCAGTCATCTCACATCAATGTAAAATTCCCTCTCGTACAGTTTTTACACCTCTAACCTCAACCAGGGCAGCCTCTTTACAAAAACTGCTACAACTTCGTAAAATAACGTGAACAGTGACGTCTTGTTCATATCTGTAATTGTGTTGTATTAGAACACCAACAGTGATTGTATTTATAATAAATAAACCTAAACACTGGATAGTTTACAGAACCGTGTGTGGCGTGTGTGTGGCGCTGCATCAATTCAATTCAATTAAATTAAATTTTATTTATATAACGCTTTTAACAATGGTCATTGTCTCAAAGCAGCTTCACAAAAATGAAAGAAAATTTACAAAAATGAAAAAAAAATTAGAAAAGAAAATAATTGGAAGTGTGTATGTGTGAGAAAAATGTGTCTAGATAATAGTGAGATGAATGAATGATGAATGAAATGTCTCTGATGAGCAAGCCAAGGGTGATGGCGACAGTGGCAAGGAAAAACTCCCTGAGATTGCATTAGGAAGAAACCTTGAGAGGAACCAGACTCAACAGGGACATAACAGATAGAAATGATATAACATCTCGTGTGTTGTGCAGGTGAAAGTTCAATATGACAGAAATTATTTAAATTGACATGAAGACCAGTTCAGCACAGGGACGAGTCAGTAGGTGCAGAGGGCAGATGAGGTCTGGATCACTGGAAGCACAGGAGCAGCATGTGTAGCTCCAACCATCATAAAGCTGAATCCAGCTGGAGCTGGTCCTTCTCTGGATGCCTCAGGAACATCGCAGGGTTGGCCTTTGTCTACTGAAGCTGGCAAAATCTCCCGATGCCTCGGGATGGGTAGAAAAATACAGAACAAATGGGGAGAATTAGCGTAGTTGCCATTCGAGATAGGTGTACTAGAGTATGAGGTTATGGTATCAGGACCAGGCCGCTGGGGTTTATGATGTGATGTGAGTTTAATCATTAATAACGCCTCTCACCCTGACGCAGGAGCACCTCAGCTCATTTACCTGAGCAAACTTACAACTGTTCCCCTTTTATTCTGTAAATGATTATCACATATTATCTCCTCAGCTCCTCGTCACCCTGAACATGTGATCATGTGTGTGTTAAAGGGGTTTGATTTGAACATTCAGACTCCATTCAGCAGCGAGCACCTCATCAGGTAAGACTGCAGCACTTTACCTGGATCTGTTCATCTCATTACTTTCTCATAGCACTGATTAGTTATTGGCAAATTCACACACTGCTTTTATCATTTACACTTCACACCACACAGCCAGCTGCTCTCACACACAAAGCCCTTCTTCTTTGTTCACACAAAGATCATCATCATCATCATCATCATCATCATCATCACTATTATTATTATTATTATTATTATTGTTGTTGTTGTTGTTGTTGTTGTTGTTGAATGTTGAACACACAGGACATCACCATGGTAACCGTGCCAGTCCTGCTCATTTTGCTCTCAGGTAAATATTGACTTCTAATTAATAAGCCTGAAATGTCTCATTTATAATAATTGATGAAATTTTAAAAGCTAAATGTTTGGTCACTTTAAACAGTGTGTGCTTGTGTGTGTGTGTGTGTGTGTGTGTGTGAGAGAGAGAGAGAGAGAGAGAGAGAGAGAGCAGGAGGTGTTCATTGTGTGAAAGATCCTGACAAGCATTAATAAATTAACTTATTCTTAATACCTGTCAGAGATCAGTGGTTATTGTTGTTGTATTCATCCATGAAACTCTGAGAAAACGTCAGTGGCATGATGATGCCATCAAGATAATTTCTATAAGTTTTTTATAATGATTTAAACACCACACGCTATTGGGAAAGTATTTAAAAACAGTTTATGTCCAATTAGAGAGTGTGTGTGTGTGTGTGTGAGAGAGAGAGAGAGAGAGAGAGGGGGGGGGGGGATTCTAAATGTTCAAAAAATTATCATTTATGCTTATCTGTTTATTCTTGATTAATGAGGTGAAAAGTTGTTGTTTGCTGCACATTAAATGTCCCATATTTGAGTATTTCTTTAATCCCCCAATATGTCTGTGTGTGTGTGTGTGTGTGTGTGTGTGGGTGTGTGTGTGTTTGTGTGTTTGTGTGTGTGTGTGTGTGTGTGTGTGTGTGCGCATTTTTGCAGCTGTCAGGTGTTCGGTATTCTGATGATGGGTACATGATATCTTATTCTGTGAAATTTCTTCCACAGCCTTTTCTCCTCCAGTCCTCAGCAGACTCACTACCTTCCATGTGATTCTTAATAAGGTGAATCAGACTGATGCTCAGGCAGCTTGCAGAGAAAATTACACCGACCTCGTCACTGTGTACTCTGATGAAGACAACATTGAACTGACTAACATGACGATGAAGGCTGGTGTTGGATGGATCGGTCTCTATCGCAGTCAGTTCAGTGAGAAATGGTCTAATGGTGATCCTGTAACATTCAGTAATCTGGCAGGGAATTGTGGGACATCGAGCTGCTGTGCTGCTATGAAGCCTGAAGGTTCATGGGAAAGTCTTCAGTGCACAGAGACAAGATACTTTATGTGCTATGAACAAGGTAGCTTGTTTAAATTCTACAAAATGCATTTTCACTGCTAAGAGTTGTTTTAATTAATTAGAACTGTTTCACGTCTACAGGTGACAATAAAGATTATCCTAATTATCATCTAGTCCTTGAGAATAAGACCTGGTATGAAGCTCAGCGTTACTGCAGGGGGCGCTACACTGACCTGGTCAGCATCAGAGATCAGCAGCAAAATGAAGAGGTGAAGATTAAAGGGTTAAACAGCAGCACATCTTTCTGGATCGGCCTGCTGCGTGATGACTGGCAGTGGACTGATGGAGGAAACTTTGCTTACAGGAAGTGGGAGAGTGGAGAACCTTGGGGTTCACCAAGTGACTGTGTAAATCTGTTGGGAGGGAAATGGAACTCAGTACCATGCAGTACTAAACATTATCCTCTGTGTTACAACAGTAAGTAAATCTGTCTCATCGCTCTTCTGTATGATGACCAGTGGCAGACTGGCCATCTAGAGCACAGGGTGTTTTCCCGTAAGGGGAAATTGCAGTTCCATAGGCTCTGACATCTCTAACATTACGGGCAGGGACAGCGAGTCTAGATCCAGCAGCAGGTCAGTGATGATGTTGTTCACCACCTCTCCCCTTCTATCCCCGAGCCAAGTGAGGCAGCATTAGCTCAGACTAGTAAACTAGTTACTCATTTTAATTATTATTGTAGCCAATATTAATTCAAAATAAGGCTATTTTGAATTAATATTTACTACAATAATAATTACTAGCATGAGCTATGCTGCTCCTGAATCTATTTCAGATTACTAGTTCAGTTTGATTGGCATCATTTTCACACGAGTAGAGAAGAGGAGAGGTGTTGCTCATCATCAGCAGGCACTGGTTCATCATCACTGACCTGCTGCGCTAGCAGCTTACACCGATGAGTGGTATATCTTACACTAACTGCATCAAGATGATCCCCCCTGACCAGCTAAAATATTGTCTTTATAGTTTTATATGTTGTTTGTCTTAATGCACCCGGCTGAGCGATTACCGTACAGGGGCCCACACAGTGGGACATAAGTTTGGGTGAGAGTCCCCTCTTCCTTCCGGGGGAATACACTCCTACCTGCTCTCCAGTAGCAAAGTCTCGCCCCCGGCTGTGATTGTCATAATCACAGCGCTGCTTAACATCGGCGTCCGCCAAGTGTTTACGCGCCAAATCGTGAACACGGAACAGTTTGTCTTTCAAAGAACAAAAATAGTCCAACCCCAGGTCCACGGGAGTGCGCAGCTCGCAGCCAAACATGAGAGCAGCTGGCGTTAGCTGCGATGACTCCTGCACTGCTGTGCGGTATGCCCAGAGCATGAGGGGCAAATGTTCGTCCCAGTCCCGTTGCCGATCGCTGGTAAGCATGGCGAGTTGTGTGGTGAGCGTTCGATTAAACCGCTTCACGAGGCCGTCACTTTGCAGATGAAGGGGCGTGGTGCGGGTCTTTTCCACCCCACCCCGCTCGCACACCACCGCAAACACCTCTGCCTCGAAGTTGCGCCCCTGATCGCTGTGTATTTGCTCCGGGGTGCCAAATCGGCTGAACACCTCATCCACCAGCACTCGAGCCGTGATGGAAGTGCTCTGGTCAGGCACAGCAATAGCCTCCGGCCACTTCGTGAAATAAACCATGACCACCAGCACATAACGGTTACCGCGATCGGAAATGGGAAACGTGCCAAGAATGTCCACACCCATACGCTCCATAGGTGCCCCCACCCGAAAGTCCTGCAGCGGTGCTTACGAGCGCTGGGTAGGGCCCTTCTTTGCCGTGCAGGAGTCGCATTTGTGAACAAAGAGTTTGCTATCAGTATGACAGCCTGGCCAGGAGAAGCGAGCGCGCAACCGCCGCAAAGTTTTGGTTACACCGAAGTGTCCTAAACCCGCATGCCCATGAACCAAACCCAGCACACATGCCCGCAAAGTCCTCGGTACCAGCAGCTGAAAACACTCGCCAGCGCCACACGGCTGTTCCCAGCGGCGGTAGAGTAAACCTTCCCGCAACACTAGGCGGGTAAACTGCGAGTGGAGAGCCTTTACCTCTAGCCCCAGATGAGCGATCGCGGTATAATCCGGTCTCAGGCCCACTTTAACCCAACCTAGTACCTGATGCAGAACCGGGTCACTCTCCTGCTCGGCAATGAGCTGATCACTGTCCAGCCGTGGCACAGGGGAAGCGACTCGGCTGAATGCCGGCTCGGTCGGATGATCACCCCCGGGGGCTCTGGAGGATTTAACGGGAGGAATGTTGCGGCTCGGTGGTTTCGGAGGTTGGTCTACGTCGCCCCCACACATCCGGAGCGCGCCGCCCTCCAGTGTGAGTGCTACTCTGACCGCGGTTTTCGCCGGGGCCAGCCCGCGAGGTCGGCGGCTAGCTCTACCTGCGCTAAAAATGAGTAGGGTTCAACGGGATGGAGCTGTAGTGTGCTCCGGCGCTTGCGCAGCATCAACGTTGGGCTCCGCCCCAAGATCCAGTGCCGGGTGCTTCATCTCACCGCTCCACTTTGGTCGCGCTGCTTTGCTCGTGCTAGTTCCGCCCGGAAGATTCTCCTTCTTCAGAATCTGCTCCGCCACTCGGCAGCCCACCTGGATCCTCCGTAGGTCCTCTGCAGTTCGCTCCAACTCGAAATCCTCCATCCCACTTCTGACAATGTAGCGTTTTTCACAGCTAAAAGGAACTTGGAGGACGAGTTAGCTTTCTTGCTGCCCAATGCAATGGCTGGGAGAAATTTATTTCACCAGCAGTCAATGTATAGCATGAGCAGCACATTCACTGTTATAGAATGAACTCAGGAACGGTTAGCAGTAAGCAGCACATACATACATAGAGATAGCACACACACACATAACACCCTAACATGGCCGAAGCCACTTAATCTAAAACACTTTCCCAAACAGGGTGATCACATATAAGACATCCCGCAAGACATGATGATCGCCAGCCGCCACCCCGCCTACGCCACAATATGTTCAGTGATACTTCAAATAATATGTTTAAAAAGCATTTATTTCCGCCTGGCGTTATATTTTTATACTAATAAGTTATTACTAAAAAGTTATTTTAAAAATAAATCTCCACATTAATGAGCCCATTTATTATGATGTAGGATATGGTGGGCTGCTGTGGGTCAGTCCGCCCCAATGATGACTAAAACACAGCTGGTGTGAGTCTCTGTCTCTGATCTCACTCTAAACCATCCTCCTCCTTTTGGGTTTTTCTGTCTCTCTCAGGCTATATCCATGTGAGTGCTGAGGCTCTGAGCTGGCAGGCAGCGCTGGGTTACTGTAAAGAAGGGAACAGGGCTGGAATTCTGAACATCGATTCTGAAGCTGAACAGGAAGAGGTGGAGTCTGAGCTCAGGAGGAGGCGTGTCCCCGCAGGTTCTCCTCTGTGGGTGGGGCTCGGACCGAACCGTCTCTCCAAGAGACAGACTGGCCCATCTCACTGCCCTGCTGACACACACACTACAGAAGCAGCACCTGATTATGCGATGGACTCTGATAAACTTAGAGTCGTGTGTAAACTGAAATAAAAGACGCTTTTCTTGATGCTAGAAGAACAGAGCACTGCACAGTTTAGTGTTTTCCAGCACTAACTCACCTGAACTCTTCATTATGCACTTCTTCACTAGGTGATGGCACTTCTTCATGAGGCAGGAAAAAGCCTAAAGTGTGCAGGAACTGTTCACACACTCGGATCTTCACACATCAATTCACATGCACATCAACATCCACAACATCTGATTAACACTTTCAACTTCACTGTTTAAAGAACTTTAATATATCAGTTTAGATAAATGAGTAAAATACACAAACACACATTCTCTGCGTTTATTCACTTTTAATTAGTTTCCTTTATTTCTCTACATTTGTTATGGTAAATTTTGTTGAAAGGTAAGTCAGCTCTGCAAAATATCATTATACTGTTATGTGTTTATATATTTTTTATTTGCTTTGTTCATAATTAAATTTCTGCTAATCTTGATTTTTTAAAAATAATAAAATAATAATAATTCACTGTATAATCTCAGCCTGTTTATTGTTTCATATCTGTCTCTGCATGTCATTGCTGCCTCGTTCACTGCAGTCTTATGGCATTTATTATGAAAATGAGGAGACTCCAGAGCTGCATTCGGAATCTGTCATACCGCCTGATTTACTGGTGGGCCGACGTCCCTTGGGGCTCATGCAGTTTTTTGATTGATTGATTGGTTGATTGATTGATTGATTGCCAATGACCGTCTCATTGACAGTTAAAGCTCTCATGTTATAAAATAAACAGACAAGTGTAAATGTGGTGCAAAAAAGCTTACGAAAGCAAAAGATAAAAATTCTGGAGGCAGATCTCACCACATGTGCAGATTTCAGACGCGCACCAAACATCAGAATACTGTGGAATTTTTCTTTCCCATGTTTTAATCAAAAGTGAAACTTTATAACTATATTTTAGATTTTTTTACACAGAAAGTGAAATATCTTAAACCTTTTATTTTGTTTTAATTTTAAAGATTTAGAGAGCTTATAGCGTATGAAAATAAAAACATGATGTAACTCAAAATATTAGAATATTAAAAATCTGTCTTTCATCAGTCTGTTCATTTATTCACCCTATGCTTTCTTTACTGTACATAATTTTTTTGATTGATCTTATCAAATATTTGAATATTTTGAGATTCTTAAAAATTTTTTCCTCATGACCTCACTCAGCTCCTCAACCCTGAAGTCCAGGAACTCCTCAGAGACATTCAGCACCTTCTCAAGTAGTGCAGGAAGAACTGCAGGCCTGCTGCTCTAGATCCTTACCTTTTACTTCTCCTGGCTCCACCCTCCATTTACACTGGACCACGCCCCCTGCTTCCACAACAATAATTTATTAATAAAATAAGCACATTTAATTTGAACACAGTTGTGGAGGGAAGAGATATTTCTCGATGTTCTGTAAGAAGTTGTGTCCTGAAATTATTAATTGTTATGGATTTAGATTTAGAATCTTTCCAGGGTAGAGCGCTCTGCCAGGTTACACCAGAGTTTAGATATTTTTGCGGGGGGGCTGGGGGACCTCCAGCAGCCTCATGGGGAAGAGCCCAGTGCCAGCAGATCCGACCACCTCGATTCCTTCACCCCAGCCAGAGAGTTCAGATGAGTGACCTTCATGCTGACTGTGTACAAGACCTTGAAAGGGTAGTGTTCACTTCCGGTTGTTCTGCGGTTGCGAGAATGGAGAGAGGAGGGAAGGGTTGCCAGTCACTTTCAGAACCCCGTTCTAATGCCTACTTAAACTCTGGAGGCAGCGCTAGAATCACCCCTCTCAACATTCCCTGCAGCAGTCGATGGGGATGGACTTTTGTCTCTTCCCAAAGTGTAGTAAAAGATTTCCATGTTTTGTCTGTCCAGCTCTTTGAAGGTGCTGATGAATATTTCTTGACATCAGGATTTTTGCTGCAATCAGTGATTTTCTGAATAAGGGTTCTTGATTTACAAAGTAGCATGATTGCGTTCCTGTTCTGTTTATTCTTAAAGGAAAAAACACGCTTTTAAAACTGACTGATAAAACATTGTTGTCCTTGATGCAGTATGTTAATCTCATTTAAGTTCATTATGAATAAGTGTTTGTCATATTTCAAGTCTTCTATATTTTGCAAGAGTAGAGTTTTTGTGCTGTCTACGAAAGGTTTTTTGGAAGCAGTGAGAAACTTGTTTTTAACTGGTCTATAAACAACAGAAATTACCCACCTCATGCACAGTGGCGGTTCTACACTGAATTGCTCCCCGGGCGAGACTCCCTCCCGGCGTCCTCCAAAACTTTTTTTGCACACACCACACGTTTTATTGTAGTAATACTACATGTCGTTCCGTAACAGACCAATTTATGCAAATAATAAATAAACGAATGTGGCGGTGTGGTGAGGTGTCTTTCGCTGGGTAATAAAATTCCCCTGAACCATCTTTAATAACTAAGTTACCGATTACGCCACCCAGGGTTGGTTACCCGGAAAAATGTAGAACACACAGGTTCGAATCCCTCAATAAGACCACTGGGACATGGATGCAAAATTAACAAGTCTTTATTTATACAAAGAATTTCCAAGACAGTCAGTTAATGTAATTTTAAAATCACAATAAAATATCCCAGACAGAGAGAAACAAACAAAAAGAAATTGGAGCTGGGAAATTAACCGTAGTGGGGCAGGTTAGGGATGGGGCTACACTCCTGCCCGATAATAAATGAATCACACGTGCACCAAACCACTCACACTAGTGAAAATGTAATACCACTCCACACTGTGTAAACATGAGCACACCACTCTATAAGCAGCTAGCCTGCCTTCTCCCTATTCCCAGCTCCTAAGAAAAGAAAGAATACAAATAAATAAACAAACAATTGTTAATTACAAAAAAACAAAAATGTTAAAGAAAAAAAGAAAGAAAAGTTATAGCTGCAACACACCCTCCAAACTCGGAGGACAAATAACTAAATCAGCCAGAAAAGTTATCAGAACACTGGCCACCAACACCTAGCACAGCAGCATACACAAAACAAAATATACTGTATAAAGAAGCCAGCCCCAAAGCAGCAGCACAAGCAAGGCAACGAACTGCGGGAAGAAGGTAAAGCAACAAGCACAAAGAAAGAAATCAAAAGTAACAAAAACGAAAGTAAGACAAAAACAGTAAAACTCTAGGCTGGAACAGAGCAATCTATTAAAAAGAAAGCAATCCACCGGAGCAAAACAGCAGTGCTGAAGCTGCCCATCAAGCTGTAAGAACTGCACAGTGATGAAAAGCACCCTCACCAGCCGATCAATTTACCACGCGATGCAGACCACATCCATCTGGCAGCAAATCCAATTATACGATAGCATTCGTCTCCCGTAGTACACGCGCACCAAGCGCACAGCTCTTTTAGAAAGGGTAGTTGTATATGGACAGCAATAAGCTGCTTCTCCACGGCTTCGGATTCAATAACCCAGATAGCACAGGTACGTCGCGGAGACGTCTGCTAAAGATCGTATCATCTGGTGAACATCGCGTTCGTTTTTTTATAGTCGTACGTTGATCGTCTGTTTGAGCTGTTAAATGATACATCGTCTTTACGTCTATACGACGTATCTTTATTATCTGAAATTTGCTGGTATGTGGCCGGGAAGCTGCAGCATCAGCTATGACTTGAATGATTTAAGGGGAAATACGTGATTTTTTATTTTTTTTGTGGTGGAAACGGGCCTCCATAAGTTTACTCAGAAGAACTACATGGAAAAAATTTCTGACGTTAATTAAGTGTTGGGAAAAGACTGGTTTATATTTATTAAATTACTGTAATTTCTTTTAAATTATTTTTTGAAATAATTTTTCTTTCTTTCAACTTACAGGTTCAGCTATCAGGAATCCAATCCTTCAGATTGCTGAAAAATTCATCAAAGATGTAACTTTTTGTTATTTGTTATGCATGCAAAAGTAAAATAATATTGTTTTTTTTGCTGTTTATTGCCACCATTTAATAATTATTTAATTATCAATAATTAAAGTGGGGCGGCACGGTGGTGTAGTGGTTAGCACTGTCGCCTTGCACTTCCAGGGTCCGGGTTCGATTCCCCGGCCAGGCTCGATTCCCATCTCTGTGTGCATGGAGTTTGCATGTTCTCCCCGTGCTTGGTGGGTTTCCTCCGGGTACTCCGGTTTCATCCCACAGTCCAAAGACATGCAGATTAGGCTAATTGGCGGTCCCAAATTTACCATAGTGTGTATGTGTGTGTGCTCTGCGATGGATTGGCACGCTGTCCAGGGTGTACCCTGCCTTGTGCCCAGAGTCTCCTGGGATAGGTTCCAGGTCCCCGCGACCCTAATACAGGATAAAGCGGTATAGAAGATGAATGAATGAATAATTAAAGCTGCTCACATCGCGCGCGCTTTCACTTTTTTAAAAAAAATGCAGTGTTTAATCAGCAAGTATATGTCGCCTCTCTTTATGATAGAGGAATATTATGAGTGAAATAAAGCTGCTCATATCGAGAGCCTTTTTATCAAAGGGAAGATTAGAAGGGGAAAAGTAAAAGTGTGTACAAACAACGAAGCACAATGCATGTGTGTGAATGGCCGAAATGTGGTTGTGAATAAGCCTTTTATTGAATGTAAAATGTTTGCGTGAACCTGCGGCGCACGTGTGCGCTCTTTCACTTTGCGGCTGCCACTCAGCTTCGTGTCTCTTGAGCTCCCACACCGCTGATGACGGTTCATCCTCCTCGGACATTTAAGGGAAAATGACGTTAAATACAAGGTCTGTATAAACATGTTCACTCACCTAAGTAAAATATGACTGAAAACGTATTACTATATGTAACATTTATTACTGTTACCATGTTAAGGTTACACACAAACTTTCCGGCTGGTCTGAGGTACTGGATGATAATTTAGCTGAGAATAGCTGCTAGTTAGCCAAAGAACCCCACCTGTGTATGAAAGAAGCGGCTAAGATGTCTGAGCTTTTTAGCTTTCTCTGTAGAATGTTTGCAGGGTTACGAAGATGGTGAAGTGATGAATGAACGCTAATACTGTAGCGCTAGCATGACGCAGGCACATATCTTTCTAAATAGAAACGAAATACTGAACATAAATGTCACCTGTTGTTTAGCGATGTTTTATTTTAGTTTAAGCTATTTCTTGTATTTTTAATTACACTTAAAATACCGACGGTTATATGCGCGTGCTTAATCTGCGGTTCGGTTCTGGTTTCGGTCTGTTCTCATGAGTTGTGAAGCGAGAGGAACAAAGTATAAATATTGTTCATTTGCTAAATTAAGTATCATGAATTGTAATTGAATATCTGTCTCTGTATTTTTTCACAGCAGTTTGTGACTGAAAGTGTGTCTGCATCTGACTTCACGAGTTTCCTGACCAACGTATCTAACGGTTATATTTAAAAGTCATAACGTACAGTTAAGTACAAACCGTTTCTGTTGGTGTTTAATTTTTTTTCTATGATTAATACTTATTTGTGGTGTTTTATGTTTTGTACATCTTTTCAAATTGAGACCTCATTTGTAAGTTGCTGTTATTTAGTTTTCTCGTTTTTGTATAAATTAATCAAATGTTTGCTTGTTAATCAAACATCAAATGTTGTTATTAAATGTATTTTTTATGAAAAATAAACGAATCTGTGTTTTATTACTAGTTGAGAGTGTGGTTTATTTATTTATTATCATATTTGGTCATTGTAACATGCATTAGGGAGCATTATAGACGTGCCGAGGGTATTTACATTTACATTTACATTTAGGCATTTGGCAGACGCTCTTATCCAGAGCGACTTACATTTTTATCTCATTATACATCTGAGCAGTTGAGGGTTAAGGGCCTTGCTCAAGGGCCCAACAGTGGCAACTTGGTGGTTTGAACCTGGGATCTTCCGAACCATAGTCCAATGCCTTAACCACTGAGCTACCCCTGGCCCCTTTATTTAATAAAAATAATGAGCGGGAGGGTGTTTTAATAAAACGACGTCTATCCGACGCCTATCCGACATCTGGCAGATGTATAAACATCTGATTAACATCGTCTAAAGAGCGGATCAGGGTCGTTTTAATTCATTCACGTCTTAAATACATAGGCTAAGCGTCGTTCTAACATCGGCACGGACGTCTCGGCGACGTCTTCCAGATGAGCAAACGCCCTCTGCCAGACATCTGCAAGACACCTGCCAGATGAAAAAGACGACGTCGCATAGACGTCTCCGCGACGTGTGCGTGCTATCTGGGTAAGGATCCGAAAAATCGCCCGCTTCCCAAAGGAAATCACTAGTAGCTAGATAATAACATTTACAAATAACCAAAAGTACAGCATGCCAAACATGAGCGGAGAGGAGAGCGGATGACGGGGGGCGGGAGCGGAGAGGGGAGGGGAGGGGATGACGGAGGGGGGGCGCAGAGTACAGTTCACCTCTCCCAAATGAAGCGGACAAGAAGGGGGCTAAAGTATGTCTACCTAACTTTCTTACAAATAACGCACATTTCATTCTAAATATTATAAACACACACCAGTAATTTGCACTTTTTTTCATTTATTGTATGAATAAATACAATAATTTATTTCTTGTATATATACAAGAAATATATACATTTTTTATTTATACATCTATATATACATTTATATTTCATTTTCTAATCTAAGGGAGGAACAATTAGCTCCTTGGTTACAGTATACTGTAAATATATTGTAAATATATTGGCTATAGCCAACATTAAAATAATAAACAATGGAAATAAATAACTGTACTTGCAACAGTCTTGCTGCAAAGCATAATTTTGTGGTTACATTTTGTGGTATTTAATAGAAACCATTAGAATTTTTGTGATGGTTTGTAAATTAGGCTTTTATTTTGTGTGTGTGTGTGTGTGTGTGTGTGTGTGTGTGTGTGTGTGTGTGTGTGTGTGTGTGTGATAGCAAGCATCCAAAGCAAGAAGGCTAACAAACCTGAGTTAACGTTATACCACTAATGAACATGATGACATGAATAATTTAATCATACAGAGAGAACATTGTTATATACCTTTATCTTTTATCCGTTTCTCCTCAACTTCTTTTCTTTTTGATTGGGCCCCTGACAGCTTTGGTCTTTTTCTCTCCATCACTGTGTTACTATCGACGATTCGACAATCAACAGATTTCCCCCAACGCTGTCACTCACGACCAGAAGTCAAGACTAAACCAATTCACCTCCACAGCATCATCGTTTTTATTATCTATTTTTATTAGCCATTTCTACGGAAGCGCATTGCATTCACACAAAAAAAAAAATCACGGGACTTATGTCATAATTATGACTTAATATCTCATAATTATGACTTACTATCTCATAATTATGACTTAATATCTCATAATTATGACATCCTTATCTCATAATTATGACTTAATATCTCATAATTATGACATCCTTATCTCATAATTATGACTTAATATCTCATAATTATGACATCCTGATCTCATAATTATGACTTACTAACTCATAATTATGACTTAATATCTCATAATTATGACTTACTATCTCATAATTATGACATCCTTATCTCATAATTATGACTTACTATCTCATAATTATGACATCCTTATCTCATAATTATGACTTACTATCTCATAATTATGACTTACTATCTCATAATTATGACTTAATATCTCATAATTATGACATCCTTATCTCATAATTATGACTTACTATCTCATAATTATGACTTAATATCTCATAATTATGACTTACTAACTCATAATTATGAGATAATATCTCATAATTATGACATCCTGATCTCATAATTATGACTTAATATCTCATAATTATGACTTATCACATATAATTATTAGGGTTCTGAGAAGACAATTTATTGCCAAATTTAATTAGCTTTTATTTCTTGGATTGAGAAACTGGGAGATATTAATGTCATTGTGTAATTTGGATGCTATTATCATTAGTATGTCAACACTGCGCAGGTATCTAAAGTGCTTAGGACTGTTCAGGATGAAAGCACATTCTATCCTTCTCGAAGTGGCTCTTCCTTCAGGAGCAGCTAAACCTGTAACAATGCGGCTCTTACGAGGGGCAGAACCACGCATAAATACTCTGCAATAGTCTGAATGGGCAGATCTGTAGAAAAGAAAGGCAGACAGACAAAGTGTGCTGTTCAGAGACAGAGGCAAAGCCCCAGCCTGTGACGCCGGTGAGAGCGAGAGAGAAAGAGGGAGCGCGCGGCCCGCATCAGTCCAGCGTGCGCACTCACGTTAAATACAGGATGAAAGTACAAAAAGACACAAACCCGCCCCCCTCTCTCTCTCTCTTATAAATCCTCGGTAAGGGCGAACACTCCGAGAGGATTTATTTTTAGTTTTCCGAGCACCGTCCGTTCTCGCGTAGACGGCGGAGCTCCGGTCTTTTTGCGTTTTCAGTTTTAATTTTGTTTCCTTTTAAGTTCCTAATTAATAATCCCCCCCCCCCCCCCGCTATCTCCAGAACGGAAAGGTCTTCCCGTGCGTATCATAAGCATTCTCACAACAACTCCTATTTCACTGACCCCCTCTAAAGCCCTGAGTTAGGACTCTTATACACATCATAACACATCGTGGTGCAGCTCTCCATAACCGCCCCACGTAACAAAACCAATATGGAGCGCTTCATAAATACAAAATCATGCATATGAAATGCATCCAAGCTGGCTTTGTGGTATCTCAGATAACTATCTGGCACCTGCTTAAAATTCTGGTTCCTCGCTTCCGAGCAAAACGATGCAGTAACTTCCGTTTCCGGTGTCATGCGCTAAAATGCCCCCTGCCACAAACTGCCTCCCCTTATCTCATAATTATGAGATAGTAAGTCATAATTATGAGATAAGGGGATGTCATAATTATGAGATAGTAAGTCATAATTATGAGATAAGGATGTCATAATTATGAGATATTAAGTCATAATTATGAGATAAGGATGTCATAATTATGAGATATTAAGTCATAATTATGAGATATTAAGTCATAATTATGAGATAGTAAGTCATAATTATGAGATATTAAGTCATAATTATGAGATCAGGATGTCATAATTATGAAATATTAAGTCATAATTATGACATAAGTCCCGTGATTTATTTTTTTTTTGTGTGAATGCAATGCGCTTCCGTACATTTCACACAATTAAATAAATGAAAAAAAGTGCAAATTACTGGTGTGTGTTTATAATATTTTGAATGAAATGTGCGTTATTTGTAAGAAAGTCAGGTAGACATAATTTAGCCCCCTTCTTGTCCGCTTCATTTGGGAGAGGTGAACTGTACTCTGTGCCCCCCCGCTGCCCCTCCGTCATCCCCTCCCCTCTCCGCTCCCGCCGGCTCAGTCAGGGGCGGCGCGGGCGCAGATATCACAGATAATTTTTTTTTTACTCCAGGCTCGTGTGCCGCCCCCCCACGTGACATAAAAAAATGCAGCCCTGGGCGGCTGCCCACTTCGCCCTACCCTAAAACCGCCACTGGGTACCACTAACATAATGACATGAATACCTTAATCAAACAAAGAGAACATTGTTATATACCTTTATCTTTTGCCAGTTTCTACTCATCTTCTTTTTCCTAAATTGGGCCCCTGACAGTTTTGGCCTTTTTCTCTCCATCGCTGTGTTTATACTTTGTAATCGACGATTCGACAATCAGCAGATTTCCCCCAACGCTGTCACTCACGACCAGAGGTGGAAAGTAACGAATTACATTTACTCGCGTTACTGTAATTGAGTAGCCTTTTTGTGTATTTCTACTTTTTAAAGTAGTTTTAAAAATCTGTAATTTTACTTTTACTTAAGTACGTTTTGTTGGAAGTATTGTAATTCGCTACATTTTAAATCATATTCGCTACTGAGTAAAAAAATAAATGAATGAAAATGATAAAACAATAAAAAAAAATATGATGCTTTGTATAAATGCTCCGTTGCGCCGTGTGTGTGTATCATGTCCTGGTCGCGCGCCGCTCCAGACTCCACTCCAGGTTTTCTGACATCGGCAGCTACCTGACCTTCCACACGGTCGCTTCCGCCCTGAGTGACGTCATCGACTAACGCGACTGGAGAGAGACGCGCGAAAGATGAAAGAGGTTGTGATTTTGGCGTTTTGACATTTGGTTGTGTATTCTGGTTTGACTTTTTGCCTCCAATTGACTTTGATTATTGCTTTGTCCCTATGGTTTGGTTGGTCTTTGTATATATTTATAGATAATTTCACTGTATGTCTGTGCACTCACTAGTAGCAGGGGAGTGGCTGCCATTTATTTTTGGAAGAGGGAGTTTATTTGGGAATTTATTTGCTCAGGAATAAAATAAAGATAGCTGACTACCTTATTGTACGGAATGATGGAGGGGGGGGGTGATAAAATTATATATACATAATATATATAAGGTTATCAAAGCAGTCCCACAGCTTAATCATAGCTAAAACAATCCAGTGAAATATTAGACTGTGAGACTTTTTTGAGCCAGGTATTTTATATAGTTTAGCTTAGGTTTATATTTTATATAGTTTAGCTTAGGTTTATATTTTATATAGTTTATATTGGTTTAGGGAGTCCGGGAAGGTACCTGTATTTTTGTTTGTGTTTTTTTTTTTTTGCAGGTAATCTAGCTACTAAATATAAATACCATTTTGTTTATTATTTTGGCCTGGGTCCATCCTGAATCTGATCCTCCTCCTGTTGTGTGTGTGTGTTTGTGTCTGTGTGTGTATAAAAACCTCATTTTTTCATCAGTTAATGATTGGATCTAGTTCTTTCTGCCATATACCACCATTTCCATACAGTTTAAAATAGAACCCTGAACCATTCTTTTGCTGTATGACCCTAGACTGGGACGTAACACCATATTTAAGTGACCACTTTGATTTTCAAGCACAAGAAAGACAACAGCTTTATTATGCAAAGGTGTTCCTTCAGTTAAAAAACCACTAGTTTGAGATTTTATATCTGCTCATCTTTTTTGAACTACGCTAGAATGCCTCATCCCACCCCCGCTGTTAAAAAAATAAAAAAGTAACTCGGTAACTTTTACTCTGAGTACATTTTTTAATGAGCTACTTTTTACTTTTAGTTGAGTAGATTTTTATAATGGTAACTTTACTTGTACTTAAGTAAAATTTCACTGAAGTAACAGTACTTGTACTTGAGTACAAAATTTTATTACTCTTTCCACCTCTGCTCACGACCAGAAGTCAAGACTAAACCAATTCACCTCCACATCATAATCGCTTTTATTACCTATTTTTATTTGCCATTTCACACAAATAAATGAATGAAAAAAGTGCAAATTATTGGTCTGTGTTTATAATATTTTGAGTGAAATGTGCGTTATTTGTAAGAAACTCAGGTGTCACTGACATAATTTAGCCCCGTCCTTGTCCGCTTCATTTGGGAGAGGTGAACTATACTCTGACCCCCCCCCCCCCCCCCATACCCTCTCCTCTCTGCTCGCTCAGCTTCTGTGTGGCTCCTTCAGCAGCAGGGGTGGCACAAATATCATAGATAATAGAAAACCGCTTGGCGGCACAGATTAGATTATTATTTTTTACTCCAAGTTCGTGTGCCGCTCCACATGTGTCATGAAAAAATGCCTCTCCGGGCAGCTGCTCCGTTCGCCCATGCCTAAACCCGCCACTGCTTATGCAAGTGTGCCCCCAATATTTCCCAGAAGTGTTTGTAAATTTCAGCTCTGATTCCATCAATGCTGGTGCTGGGGTCTGTTCTTCGTACGTCGCTAACTCAGTTAGCTGGATTTGATTGTTGTGGATTTGTCCTGATCTTGGATTGTTTCGTTCTTCGATGCTCATCTCGCATTTGCTGTCATAGCAACATGTCCGTAAGCTTGAACCTGCTCGGTAGCAGGTTTATTTCATGTAAACAGGATTAAGGCTGCGCTCCTGCCGCGTTATGATTGGTTGAAATGGTGAGGTCACATCTGATTGGTTAAAGAGCGCTGACGTGGACTGACTCACGTGGGGAAAGAAAAGAATCTTGCATATATATATGGTCTTGAGGGCTGTCTCGTGCCTAGAGTTTATTATAATAATAAAAAACCTATGAATTTATGTTCTAATATATTATTTGATAGCAATATATATATATATATACAGGTACGGCTTGCCATAATATATATATATATATATATATATATATATATATATATATGTATATATATATACAGAGGTGGAAAGTAACGAATTGCATTTACTCGCGTTACTGTAATTGAGTAGCTTTTTTGTGTATTTCTACTTTTTTAAGTAGTTTTAAAAATCTGTAATTTTACTTTTACTTAAGTACGTTATGTTTGAAGTATTGTAATTCGCTACATTTTAAATCATATGTACTGAGTAAAAAATAAATGAATGAAAATGCTAAAATAATGAAAATATTATGCTTTGTATAAATGCCCCGTTGCGCTCGCGTGTGTATATCATGTCCTGGTCGCGCGCCGCTCCAGACTCCACTCCAGGTTTTCTGACATCGGCATCTTCCTGACCTTCCACACGGTCGCTTCCGCCCTGAGTGACGTCATCGACTAGCGCGACCATGTATAAACCGGAGAGACGCGGGAAAGATGAAAGAGGTTGTGATTTTGGCGTTTTGACATTTGGTTGTGTATTCTGGTTTGACTTTTTGCCTCCCATTGACTTTGATTATTGCTTTGTCGCTTTGGTTTGGTTGGTCTTTGTATATATTTGTAGATAATTTCACTGTTTTTGGTTTAGGGAGTCCGGGAAGGTACCTGTATTTTTTATTATTTTTTTTTGGCAGGTAATCTAGCTACTAAATATAAATACCATTTTGTTTATTATTTTGGCCTGGGTCCAACCTGAATCTGATCCTCCTCCTCCTTGTGTGTGTGTGTGTGTGTGTGTGTGTGTGTATATATATATATATGATTGGATCTAGTTCTTTCTGCCATATACCACAATTTCCATACAGTTTAAAGTAGAACCCTGAACCATTGTTTTGCTGTTTGGCCCTAGACTGGGACGTAACACTATATTTAAGTGACCACTTTGATTTTTAAGCACAAGAAAGACAACAGCTTTATTATGCAAAGGTGTTCCTTCAGTTAAAAACAACTAGTTTGAGATTTATATCTGCTCATCTTTTTTTGAACTACGCTAGAATGCCTCATCCCACCCCCGCTGTTAAAAAAATTTAAATAAAAAAGTAACTCGGTAACTTTTACTCTGAGTAAATTTTTTAATGAGCTACTTTTTACTTTTATTTGAGTAGATTTTTATAATGGTAACTTTACTTGTACTTAAGTAAAATTTCACTGAAGTAACAGTACTTGAACTTGAGTACAAAATTGTATTACTCTTTCCACCTCTGCTCACGACCAGGGGGGTGTTCTTCGTACGTCGCTAACTCAGTTAGCCGGATTTGATTGTTGTGGATTTGTCCTGATCTTGGATTGTTTCGTTCTTCGATGCTCATCTCGCACTTGTTGTCATAGCAACATGTCCGTAAGCTTGAACCTGCTCGGTAGCAGGTTTATTTCATGTAAACAGGATTAAGGCTGCGCTCCTGCCGGGTTATGATTGGTTGAAATGGTGAGGTCACATCTGATTGGTTAAAGAGCGCTGACGTGGACTGACTCACGTGGGGAAAGAAAAGTATCTTGCATGCATATATACGTATTGCCATAATATGATATCAAATATTATATTAGAACATAAATTCATAGGTTTTCTATTATTATAATAAACTCTAGGCACGAGACAGCCCTCAAGACCATTAATTCAAATTCTTGTATAATGTTAATTTTGTAACACATTTATTTTTCAGGGGTTCGTTATAAATATGCATATATATATGCATATATATATAGAGAGAGAGAGAGAGAGAGAGAGAGAGAGAGAGAGATCTGTATAATAAAAATAATTTTTTTATAATGAAAAATTGGACATAACTAATTTTATTATAAATTAAACAATATAAAAGTATACATGTTTTTTTTTTTAAATATTCATATTTAAATTTTTCCATATACAACATATTTTTTTCATATTTCTTATTTTATTGTCTCATGTAATTTGTAAAACATATGTGCATATTATGTTCTAATATAATATTTGATAGTGATTATGTGTGTGTGGTGGGAGGGGGGGATCCATGGCAGGGAAGCATTTCAGCGCATAACACGTGGGGTGGGGGAGCATTTCAGCGTAGGTGTTACAAAAAAAAATTAGCTTGTTCTTTTTGTCATTTCGTCAACCAATCAAAGGGCTTGTGATCAGTGTTTCTACTGTCGATGCATATCGCCTTTTAAACCAACGCACGAACGCGCAATAATCCTAGACAACTCAATCCGGCCATACTAATCATCAACAACAGGTGTGCTCGAAGAACCGACTTAGCCAGGTCTTAATTAGCACGATGATCTCATCTTAGATGTGTCAATTCATCCCGGATGTTTCAAGCGACGTACGAAGAATACCCCCCAGAAGTCAAGACTAAACCAATTCACCTCCACATCATAATCGCTTTTATTACCTATTTTTATTTGCCATTTCACACAAATAAATGAATGAAAAAAGTGCAAATTATTGGTCTGTGTTTATAATATTTTGAGTGAAATGTGCGTTATTTGTAAGAAACTCAGGTGTCACTGACATAATTTAGCCCCGTCCTTGTCCGCTTCATTTGGGAGAGGTGAACTATACTCTGACCCCCCCCCCCCTCATACCCTCTCCTCTCTGCTCGCTCAGCTTCTGTGTGGCTCCTTCAGCAGCAGGGGTGGCACAAATATGTATTTGAGTACAAAATTGTATTACTCTTTCCACCTCTGTATATATATATACATATATATATATATATATATATATATATATATATATATATATATATATATATATATATATATATAATTGATATCAAATATTATATTAGAACATAAATTCATAGGTTTTTTATTATTATAATAAATTCTAGGCACGATACAGCCTCAAGACCATTGTTTATTTTGTAACACATTTATTTCAGGGGTTCGTTATGAATATATATATATATATATATATATATATATATATATATATATATATATATATATATATATTTGCATATATATAATAAAAAAATTCTAATGAAAGATTGGACAAAACTAATTTTATTATAAAGTATACATATAAAAGTATACATGTTTTTGAAAAAATATTAATATTTCTATTTTTCCATATACAACATATTTATTTTCATATTTCTTATTTTATTGTCTCATGTAATTTGTAAGACATATGTGCATATTATGTTCTATATTATGTTATATAATGTTTGATAGCGATTATGTGTGTGGTGGTGGTGGGGTGATCCATGGCAGGGGAGCATTTCAGCGCATAACACGTGGAGGGGGGGCATTTCAACGCATAACAGGTGTTACAAAACAATTGAGCTTGTTCTTTTGTCATTTCGTCAACCAATCAAAGGGCTTGTGATCAGTGTTCCTACTGTCGATGCATATCGCCTTTTAAACCAACGCACGAACGCGCAATAATCCTAGACAACTCAATCCGGCCATACTAATCATCAACAACAGGTGTGCTCAAAGAACTGATTTAGCCAGAGCGTAATTAGCACGATGATCTCATCTTAGATGTGTCAATTCATCCCGGATGTTTCAAGCGACGTGCGAAGAATACCCCCCTGGTCCAGTAAATAGCTTCTGTACTGCAGTAGCTAGTTCCTGAGGTTCAATGTCCATGTCTAATGCTCTAACATCGCTTGTGCTTTTGTCAATTTCCCTCCATTGTTGTCCCCACCTGCTCCTGCACCTTGATTAAACTGTGTACTTAAACCTGCTCTGTTGTGTTGTTGTATTGTTGTGGTGTTGTGTTACTGTGTTGTTATTGTGTTGTTTAGCCCTGCCTGAGGTCATAGTTGTCTCTAGTGAGTGGAGTTTTTATGGACCTTGTCTGTTACCTCGACTATTCTTTGGGTTACCCTTGGAATTGTTCGTCTAGCTTCTTCTCTCATGTTTTACTGATTTTTAATTTTAATTTCCTGGTGGATTAATTTGAGAACTTATTTTGGTTTTTGTGGTGAATTACTTACTGAGAAATCTTTTTGTCATTTTCCAGTGGATTCATTTAATAAGCAGAGAAGAACTGAGTCACTAAAATGATTCGAACTTCCCATCACTATTCTCCACCAGCATCCTCAAAAGAAAATACTGCATCTGATGTACTCTTTCTAGGGGTCCGTTCTTTGTACATCGCTTGACACATCCGAGATGAACTGACACATCTAAGATGAGATCATTGTGCTAATTAAGATCTGGCTAAGTTGGTTCTTCGAGCCACCTGTTGTTGATGATTAGTATGGCCGGATTGAGTTGTCTAGGATTATTGCGCGTTTGTGCGTTGGTTTAACCCTCTCCAGGTTCTCCAACCCATGGGGTCATATTTGACCCAGACTTTTATTTCATTGTCATATTCAACCCACACACCAAAGTAAAGATTTCTTTTTGCATTACAACCCAGTGTGCCCTATGTGAACCCATAACACTGACATTTAGTGGTAACTGACTGAACTAACCTGATTTTTTTCACATCAAACATGGCTGCTACTGTGCTTTTTATTTGGTGATATAAAAGCTGATGCCAGTGTTTTTAGTTCCTGCCTTAGAACAAAATTTTATGTGCATAGTCATTGATGAAAAGTTAAAATCAATAAATATATTTTGAAATGAGAATCTGGTCTTTCCTTACTAAGAAAGAACTCCTGCCTTTATGTCATGAGTGAAAGTTACCAGTTGGTAAAACATACTGGATATCCCAAGGGGTCATATATGACCCATGTCATTACATGTAGTAGAAAAGGGTTAATTTTTAAAAAAAACACCTGTTTTAGGGTTCACTGGGTCTGTATCATCATTTCAGCCAAAGGAGATAGATTTCCTATTAGGATAAGGTGGTCTGGGTTTTCCAGGGTTAAAAGGCGATATGCATCGCCAGTAGAAACACTGATCACAAGCCCTTTGGTTGACAAAATGACAAAAGAGCGAGCTCAATAAAAGAAAATAAGCAATATGAAAATAAATATGTTGTATATGAAAAAATAGAAATATATATATATTTTCCAATACAACATGTATACTTTTATATTGTTTATTTTATAATAAAAATAGTTTCGTCCAATTTTTCATTATCAAAAATATTTATTTTTATTATATATAAATATTTATTTGCATAGTGCCTAGGCTTCATTATAACAGTAATATCATATTTGATAATAATAAACCTGTGAATTTATGTTCTAATATAATATTTGATAGCGATTATGTGGGGGGGGGGCAACCCATGGCAGGGGAGCATTTATATACAGGTCCTTCTCAAAAAAATTAGCATATTGTGATAAAGTTCATTATTTTCTGTAATGTACTGATAAACATTAGACTTTTATATATTTTAGATTCATTACACACAACTGAAGTAGTTCAAGCCTTTTATTGTTTTAATATTGATGATTGTGGCATACAGCTCATGAAAACCCAAAATCCCTATCTGAAAAAATTTGCATTCTGACTGCCCTCCAAGGTGCTCAGGAACTTTTACTCCTGCACCATAGAGAGCATCCTGACAGGAAACATCTCAACCTGGTTCGGGAACAGCACCATGCAAGACAGATGAGCTCTACAGAGGGTGGTGCGATCAGCTGAGCGCATCATCCGCACCGAGCTCTCTGACCTGCACTCGATCTACACCAAGCGGTGCTGGACCAAGGCCAGGAAGATCGTGAAGGACCTCAGCCATCCCAACAATGGCCTGCTCTCTCTGTTGAGGTCAGGAAAGCGATTCCGCTCCCTGAAGGCCAACACACAGAGACTGAGGAGGAGCTTCTTCCCACCACCACACAGTACTGACCCACACATATGTTTTTTACACACACTCTGGACTTTCTGGACATTCGTTTCCTCTAGTGACCACTGCACAATTACACTTCGTGGTCATCAAATCACTCAAATCACTATCACAAGTCACTTTAAACAAATCACTTTAAGCATATTCGCACTGCACAAGACACTTTAAATATGTGGATTGCACAACCCTGGACATTACCATTCTTTTCCTACTCGTACAGCTGCTCTTATTGTTCACATATTCTTCATATATTTTCTATATTGTGTATTGTTATTTTATTTTAACTCAAATTTTTATATTTTATTTTATTCTTTCCTAGTTAAATTTACCCCCTATTTTATTTTTCATATTTATTTCCTATTCATAGTCTTTTATTTTAAGGTCATGAGCAGTTGTCTAAGCATTTCACTGCATATCGTACTGTGCATATCGTACGTAAATTTTTATTTGAATTAGTTTAAACATACTTGCAAAAGAGCAAATCATCACTCAGTGACTCTGAATTTACAAAGCGTACATATGAAATGAACAGTTGTTATTGCTGTAAGTAGCCTCGTCCACTTTGAACTTTTCTATGAATTGATCTTCAAGGTCACATGAAATGTCGCATATACAGCATGTATATCATCATGTAACTGTATTGTTTGATGGAAGATAGCTTTCAATTTTGTGGCACTGGTCTCATCCAGCATAATCAACACCATGTCTACAGCAGGAGGGAGAATTAGCTGCTTAGCAATCGTGTGTGTTTTTTTGCACTGGAAAATTTTGTATGTAACTTTGAAGGAAGCTGTTTGTGCTTTGCTGTTCACTGATGCAGATGGTATTCTGACAGCTTTCTTTCAAAGAAGTCAAGAGGCTTATTAATGTGACTGGGGTGTGCTATCTCTATGTGTCTTCGTAATCACATGGGTCTCACATGGGTCTTTCCTCTGCCCTCACCAAACCCACTGTGAAACCAAGAACAAGATTCATCCTTTTTTTCTTTTCGGGTGGCTTATTGGTTGAAAAACACTGGCTGTCATTTTTTCGGCTGCTTGACCTGAATTGCTGCTTTTTTTTTGTGGTCCATGTAACAAATTTATCCATTGCTCATTACATACGCTACTGACCCACATTGTGAATGTTTCCTTATATTGTTCCTCTGGAATTAAAATGCCGGCGTTTAGGCCTTCGAGTGGCGCACACTGCATGAAAAGAGCTGTATCCGGACAAATATGGTATGGGAAATCCCCGCTAAACTTTAAGTTTGCCAGAAGTATGAGGCAGAGTGCTTGGAAAGGTAGAATGCAAAGGATATTTTGTGAAACGACCAGATACCTCATGTATGTGGATATATACAGGAATCGGTGAAACTTTCTAGAATTCCTCACAGCTAGCAGTGAGAGGTGATGGCTGTGAGGTGTAAAGGCCTTTTGTATGTTAATGACTAGCAGGAAGAAGTGCTGTCCTTCTTATCATAGCGGGGTAGGGGCATTAGCCATGGTGTGTCTGTGTCTCTTCAGCTTGTGTGTTTGAAGGAGAAGCAAGCTGCACACATTGCTCTTCTCAAAGAGGTTGTCCAGCGTCTTGATGCATTTGGGCGCTAGTTTGATGAGAGAAGACCGCAGGAAGAGTCAAGCCATGTGCATAAAAGAGCTAAGAGGTAAGTTGCGGTAAGTTGACCTTTATATTACCTGACAATACAGTAGTAAATTATACCTTGCTAAGTTAGCCTAAGCATTTGGCTACACATCTACTTTTTGTTACTTGTATTGTTGTAGAGCAGCACGGTGGTGTAGTGGTTAGCACTGTCGCCTTGCACCTCCAGGGTCCGGGTTCGATTCCCGGCCAGGCTCGATTCCCGGCCAGGCTCGATTCCCGTCTCTGTGTGCATGGAGTTTGTATGTTGTCCCCGTGCTTGGTGGGTTTCCTCCGGGTACTCCGGTTTCCTCCCACAGTCCAAAGACATGCAGATTAGGCTAATTGGCGTTCCCAAATTGACCATAGTGTGTGTGTGTGTGTGTGTGCGCGCTCTGCAATGGATTGGCATGCTGTCCAGGGTGTACCCTGCCTCGTGCCCTGATTCTCCTGGGATAGGCTCCAGGTCCCCACAACCCTAAATACAGGATAAAGCGGTATAGAAGATGAATGAATGAATGTATTGTTGTAGGTGTCCAGCATATTTAAAAGTTTGTCACGTCCGAATTATACAATGTTGTTTACAAATGTATGTATTAATTAATTCATTCATTTTCTATACCGCTTAATCCTGTGTTCAGGGTTGCGGGGGACCTGGAGCCTATCCCAGGAGACTTCGGGCAACAATTAGAAAACAATTAGAATAGGCCTATTATTTTCCACTAATTTTCTCCCGTTCATTGCACCCCACCTGTGATGTCTTTATTCCGCATTGGACTACGGTTCGGAAAATCCCAGGTTCAAACCCCACAACCACCAAGTTGCCACTGTTGGGTCCTTGAGCAAGGACCTTAACCCTCAACTGCTCAGTTGTGTAATGAGATACAAATGTAAGTCACTCTGGATAAGTCTGGAGCGTCTGCCAAATGCCTAAAAATGTAAAAAAAAAAAAAAACATTCTGAACTGAATTCTGAACATCAATTCTGAAGATGAAACGGAAGAGGTGGAGTTTGAGCTCAGGATGAGGCATGTCCCCCCAGGGTCTCTGTGAGTGGTCAGCTGATCTACAGTACAAACAACCTGGACTACTGCAGGCAGAATTAAAATCAGATAAATTATAGGAAAAACAAAGATTGGTAAGGACTGCTATAAAAGGACAGAGCACATACTGTACATTTCACAATGGATGAGAGTGCAGAGAGGTGGGCTACCATCACAACTGCTCTGACCTCTTTTTCTTAGTTTTTGTTTTTTTAACTAACTTTCAGTAACTTAAAATCATTAAATAATTCACCACCAAGTACATTATGTATGATAGGGATAATCTTATTTCTATTGGTTTACAATGTACTTACAATTCAACATTTTTACTCCTGAATCCGAGTGAGATCCTGAGGGAGAACAAAGGATGTGACCCGAAGAGGTGGCCCCAAGGGGAAACAAGCTGGGTTCAGGAACAGGCTGAGAGCTCGTGCACACCGCATTCCTATGCCTAGCATCCTGCTCGCCAACATGCAGTCACTATAAAACAAGCTCGATGACCTCAGGGCCAAGGTAAAGTTCCAGAGAGACATGCGATATCCTTTGCTTCACCAAGACATGGCTAAACCCAGTGGTGTCAGGTTCTTCTCGGTTCACTGCATGGATAGAACAAAGGAATTGATGAAGTCAAGGTGAGGCAGCATGTGTTTAATGTTGTTCTGCTAACTTATACATGCTGCCTTGGAGATATTAGTGACATCTCTGTTTCAGTTCGAACAACATATTCCATAATATTTATGAATAAATTAATCCCATATGTTCAGCAGTTAAAACAGAGGTTCTTTGCATTTCCAAAAATTCATTTTTATGTTATTCAAAAAGTAAAACTTTTTGGTTTCATTTAAATGATTACTGCTTACACCTCCATGAAAATCAAAAATCCAGTATGTCAAAATATTAGAATATTTCACTGCGATCATGGGGAAGACTGCTGACCAAACAAGTTGTCCAGAAGATGATCATCTACACCTTCCGGAAGGAGTGTAAGCCCCCTAATGTCAAACACTACCACCAACTATTTTGCTGACCATTTAGTTGCTTGATTGGCCAGCCATCTCACCTGACCTGACGTTTCATGGGAAAGATGAGCTGAAATCTGGGATAAATTTACAAGCTGAATGCTTCAAGTGTTATCTGCGAAGCGACCGCTCATGGTTTAGGGTCTCACCGCTCCCAAGCATCGAAATCAGGCCTGTTACATAAAATGGAGGCACTGCTGGGATTGAGTTTGGGTGCTTAAAGGTCTTTCTTTGCTCTTGTGTTTTTGGGGGATATTGGTTTTATAGAGTGCTGTTTAGTGACATTGCTTCTGTTATTGAAACGGATTACCACACTGAGCTAGTGCAGTGTCGTACATGTCGTACGGTGTTGGGGACGTATCCTCACGGAGTGAGGGGAAGGAGATTTAGCAGCGAGGCTGATGGTCAGCGAGGCGGATGAAAAGTGAAACGCCAGCTACTACTACCTGAGAAGTTAAGAGTGCGAGTGTGTGGTACTTTGAATGATAATATGCCCGCATTCATTCGGATCAGGGCTGTGATTTTGAAAGCCGCTTGATAAAAGAGCTTCTGAGGGTTTTAGGTATCCGTAAGTCACGAACAACTCCTTACCATCCCCAGGGAGATCCGCAACCTGAACGTTTTAATAGAACTCAGCTTTCTATGTTGGGCACCCTGGGGGACACTCATAAGCGTCAGTGGAGTCGCCATGTGAGCCAGCTTGTGCATGCATACAATAGCACCAAGAGTGATGCCACGGGTTTCCGCCCTATTACATCATGTTTGGGAGAGAGGCTAGATTGCCTATTGATGTGTGTTTTGGAACTGAGGAACGAGAAGCAATCAGTCATTCACGTTATGTGGAGGAACTGAAAAAGGATTTACAGAGTGCATATGAACTTGCGGAAAAGTCTGCAACACAGGTTCACTTGAGAAACAAAAAGAACTATGAAAGTAACCAAGTACTAGCCATGGGTGATCGAGTGCTCTTGAAGAACTTGGGGCTTAAAGGGAAACATAAGTTGCAGAGTAGGTGGAACTCTTCACCTTATGTAGTGATGGAAAAGCTCCCCGGTTTGCCTGTCTATAGGGTGAAGCCAGTGAGTGGTATGGGACAGCTGAGAACCATTCACAGAGACAACATTTTGCCAATTGGTAGTTTAGTTAGGGTATCTGAGGAGTCAGATGTTCGACAGCCTACCAGGAGACCTGTAACTAGGACTCAGAAGAAGTCTGTGTCACAGGAGCCAGGTAGTTTGGGACTTAGAGAAAACACAAGTCATCGAGTGGATGATGAGGCTAGTGAATCTGAGTCTGAAGTACGACCCATGTTCAGATGGAGGTCGGAGCTTGCTGATTTTAGGGATCATGTCTCTGAAAGGCTCCAGAATGATGTGTTACCAGCAGTGGATACTGCTGAAGGGCATGAGTGTGTCTGAACATATGGAAAGTGATGATGAGCCTGATGTGATTTCAGATGCTGAAAATGTCCTTGCCGACACGATTGGTGATGCAGTGAAGAATGCTCCTGATGCAGAGGCACCAGTTGGACAAATGGATGGTACTGTATCCAAGAGGAATTCTCCAGTATTAACTGTTGAGGAAGTTCCTTTAGAAGAGAGAAGAGGCCTGTAAAACCTGTTATACGGCTGACTTATGATGAGGTCGGAAGACCTAGATACCAGCCGTTGACTATAGTTCACAGGGGTGTAGTTATAAAGATTGGTTAAATGTTCATTGTTCCTGTCTCATGCTCATGAGTTTGGTTTTATGGGGCCATGGAAATCTGTTAAGAGGGGGAGAGTGTAGCCCTGTGCTATATATATATATATATATATATATATATATATATATATATATATATATATAGTGGTGTGAAAAACTATTTGCCCCCCCTCCTGATTTCTTATTCTTTGCATGTTTGTCACACAAAATGTTTCTGATCATCAAACACATTTAACTATTAGTCAAAGATAACACAAGTAAACACAAAATGCAGTTTTTAAATGAGGGGTTTTATTATTTAGGGAGAAAAAAAATCCAAACCTACATGGCCCTGTGTGAAAAAGTAATTGCCCACTGAACCTAATAACTGGTTGGGCCACCCTTAGCAGCAATAACTGCAATCAAGCGTTTGCGATGTCTTGCAACGAGTCTTTTACAGCGCTCTGGAGGAATTTTGGCCCACTCATCTTTGCAGAATTGCTGTAATTCAGCTTTATTTGAGGATTTTCTAGCATGAACCGCCTTTTTAAGGTCATGCCACAACATCTCAATAGAATTCAGGTCAGGACTTTGACTAGGCCACTCCAAAGTCTTCATTTTGTTTTTCTTCAGCCATTCAGAGGTGGATTTGCTGGTGTGTTTTGGGTCATTGTCCTGCTGCAGCACCCAAGATCGCTTCAGCTTGAGTTTGACGAACAGATGGCCGGACATTCTCCTTCAGGATTTTTTGGTAGACAGTAGAATTTATGGTTCCATCCATCACAGCAAGCCTTCCAGGTTCTGAAGCAGCAAAACAACCCCAGATCATCACACTACCACCACCATATTTTACTGTTGGTATGATGTTCTTTTTCTGAAATGCTGTGTTACTTTTACGCCAGATGTAACGGGACACGCACCTTCCAAAAAGTTCAACTTTTGTCTCGTCGGTCCACAAGGTATTTTCCCAAAAGTCTTGGCAATCATTGAGATGTTTTTTAGCAAAATTGAGACGAGCCTTAATGTTCTTTTTGCTTAAAAGTGGTTTGCGCCTTGGAAATCTGCCATGCAGGCCGTTTTTGCCCAGTCTCTTTCTTATGGTGGAGTCGTGAACACTGACCTTAATTGAGGCAAGTGAGGCCTGCAGTTCTTTAGATGTTGTCCTGGGGTCTTTTGTGGCCTCTCGGATGAGTTGTCTCTGCGCTCTTGGGGTAATTTTGGTCGGCCGGCCACTCCTGGGTAGGTTCACTATTCCATGTTCTTGCCATTTGTGGATAATGGCTCTCAATGTGGTTCGCTGGAGTCCCAAAGCTTTAGAAATGGCTTTATAACCTTTACCAGCCTGATAGATCTCAATTACTTTTGTTCTCATTTGTTCCTGAATTTCTTTGGATGTTGGCATGATGTCTAGCTTTTGAGGTGCTTTTGGTCTACTTCTCTGTGTCAGGTAGCTCCTATTTAAGTGATTTCTTGATTGAAACAGGTGTGGCAGTAATCAAGCCTGGGGGTGACTACAGAAATTGAACTCAGGTGTGATAAACCACAGTTAAGTTATTTTTTAATAAGGGGGGCAATCACTTTTTCACCAAGGGCCATGTAGATTTGGAGTTTTTTTTCTCCCTTAATAACGTAAACCTTCATTCAACCTTCAAACTGCATTTTGTGTTCAATTATGTTATCTTTGACTAATAGTTAACGGTTTTTGATGAGCAGAAACATTTACGTGTGACAAACATGCAAGAGAATAAGAAATCAGGAAGGGGGCAAATAGTTTTTCACACCACTGTATATATATATATATATATATATATATATATATATATATATATGTGTGTGTGTGTGTGTGTGTTTTATTTTCAATTATAGAATGTTGAGAGAGAGAAATTCTGATCATGTATTTATTTTCTGGAGGCTCGTATTTTATTTGAATGTTTAAATGTTCTTTATTTCATTGGTTAAAAGTGTATGGTGACCTTTGCACCCTAATCGGTTAGAGGGGAAGCAGGAAATTATGGGGAGAAGAAAGGAGGAATCAGTGAAGAGCAGACAGCTAGTCTAAGCTCATTAACAAGAGAATAATAATTACACAGTTATTTCCTGCATCTAGGCTTTAGAAGTGGACTGATGCTGATATAAGTTTACCAGACTGATAAACAGTATTATTGGCGACTGTGTGCGTGGAATATTCGCCGAGTTTAAAGCGCCGAGAGAGCCTCCCAGATAGCACAGGTACATCGCGGAGATCGGGCAGCGCCCCCTCAAATAAATGTCTTTCCCCTCCTTCAAAATTTTAAAATGTTGAGAAAGCACATGTTAATATACTCACAAAATGAATATATTACAAGTTGATAAAATGATCTGCGGTAGCAAAAAAATCCGCCGAAAAAAGGGACACTACACAATACGGTATTAGATTTCAAGTCTCTGTCCCTCCGCACACAGGCTGCAGCGCGCACACACACACTCTTCCCCTGAGCCCTCGGTAAACATCCAATCACCGTCGGTAATGCAAATGAGTCAAGACGTAGCAAGAGTGGATTGGAGAGAAGAGAGCTGGGGGGTGTTCTTCGTACGTCGCTAACTCAGTTAGCTGGATTTGATTGTTGTGGATTTGTCCTTATCTTGGATTGTTTCGTTCTTCGATGCTCATCTCGCATTTGCTGTCATAGCAACATGTCCGTAAGCTTGAACCTGCTCGGTAGCAGGTTTATTTCATGTAAACAGGATTAAGGCTGCGCTCCTGCCGGGTTATGATTGGTTGAAATGGTGAGGTCACATCTGATTGGTTAAAGAGCGCTGACGTGGACTGACTCACGTGGGGAAAAGTATCTTGCATATATATATTGTCACGTTTTCCTCTCTGTCTGCGTCTGGAGTGGGTGCGAGGCATGATCGCGGAGGCAAGCTGACGGTTAACAATGTTCTTTATTTTCAAAAATCAAACATAAAACAAAAGTACTCCAACACAAACTGAACCTTCGGTAACGGTTGCTAGACGCCTGACTGGAGTCCAGCCAGGCTATTTAAAGAACTAAACATAACAATCAAATTAACTTCCCTCGGTTCAGGTGAGCTTCTACGTCACCTGACCGAGGTGCACACTGGGAAATGAAGTATAACTGAACGAAAAACAAACTGCAACTCAAAAAACAACACAACTATAAATGGCGCTCTGGCGCCATCTAGGGGTTAACCGTTACATTACCCCCTCCCAAAAATGCTCCTCCGGAGCATTACCGGAGGCCCCGGACACCCAACCCAATGTTCTACCTTTAGCCTCCTATCCAGGAGGCTGGGTGACGGGGCTGGAGGCATGCTCTGCGGCTGCTGGGCTGGAAGCGTGCTCGGCGGCTGCAGTGCTGGAGAAGTGCTCGGCGGCTGCAGTGCTGGAGAAGTGCTCGGCGGCTGCAGTGCTGGAGAAGTGCTCGGCTGCTGCTGAGCTGGAAGCGTGCTCGGCGGCTGCTGAGCTGGAGAAGCGCTCGACGCAGGCGTTGGAGCGGTCACTGCGCTCGACGCAGGCGTTGGAGCGGTCACTGCGCTCGACGCAGGCGTTGGAGCGGTCACTGCGCTCGACGCAGGCGTGGGAGCGGTCACTGCGCTCGACGCAGGCGTGGGAGCAGTCACTGCGCTCGACGCAGGCGTGGGAGCGGTCACTGCGCTCGACGCAGGCGTGGGAGCGGTCACTGCGCTCGTAGACGGCGTGGGAGCGGTCACTGCGCTCGTAGACGGCGTGGGAGCGGTCACTGCGCTCGTAGACGGCGTGGGAGCGGTCACTGCGCTCGTAGACGGCGTGGGAGCGGTCACTGCGCTCGTAGACGGCGTGGGAGCGGTCACTGCGCTCGTAGACGGCGTGGGAGCGTGCAGTGCGCTCGACGCAGGCGTTGGAGCGTGCAGTGCGCTCGACGACGGCCCTGGAGCGTGCAGTGCGCTCGACGACGGCCCTGGAGCGTGCAGTGCGCTCGACGACGGCCCTGGAGCGTGCAGTGCGCTCGACGACGGCCCTGGAGCGTGCAGTGCGCTCGACGACGGCCCTGGAGCGTGCAGTGCGCTCGACGACGGCCCTGGAGCGTCCTCAAAGCCGGGAGGCGGCTGCAGAACATGTGCGTGGGACAGCGGCTGCTGACATGCTAGCTCGCTGTCCTCGAAGCCGGGAGGTGGCGCTGGAGCGTGCACGGCGCTCGCCTGCAGCGTGGGAGCGTGCACGGAGCTCGCCTGCAGGGTTGGAGCGTGCACGGCGCTCGCCTGCAGCGTTGGAGCGTGCACGGCGCTCTCCTGCAGCGTTGGAGCGTGCACGGCGCTCTCCTGCAGCGTTGGAGCGTGCACGGCGCTCTCCTGCAGCGTTGGAGCGTGCACGGCGCTCTCCTGCAGCGTTGGAGCGTGCACGGCGCTCTCCTGCAGCGTTGGAGCGTGCACGGCGCTCTCCTGCAGCGTTGGAGCGTGCACGGCGCTCTCCTGCAGCGTTGGAGTGTGCACGGCGCTCTCCTGCAGCGTTGGAGCGTGCACGGCGCTCTCCTGCAGCGTTGGAGTGTGCACGGCGATCAACGACGGCTCAACGTCGTCCTCAAAGCCGGGAGGCGGTGGTAAAACGGGTGCGTCGGACAGCAGCTGTTTACACGCTGGCTCGCTGTCCTCGAAGCTGGAAGGCGGCGGTGAAACGGGTGCGTCGGACAGCAGCTGCTGACACGCTGGTTCGCTGTCCTCAAAGCCGAAAGGCGGCAGTAAGACGGGTGCGTCGGACAGCAGCTGTAGACACGCTGGCTCGCTGTCCTCGAAGCTGGAAGGTGGCGGTGCGTCGGGCAGCGGCTGCTGACACGCTAGCTCGCTGCTGAGTGTTTGCACGAGAGGAGAAAGCTCCGAGCCCGCTTCGCGGTCATCCCGGAAGTGGAGGATCATCTGCTGGAGCTCCTTAACATGCTCCAGCATTTCACTCACCCGTTCCGGCTCCGGAATCCACCACATGAGCTCCTCCTCTCTTTGCTGCTGCTCTGCCTGGGGTTTTATTTCCCCCTCGTCACCGCCGTACTTGGGCTTCCTCGCCCTTCTCTTCCGGCCAGTGCGGGGAACCACGTGACCCCGTGCCGCGTCGCCCCTGAATGGCGTCCGCCGAATGGCGAGCCTGCAGCCCTCCCAGCTTTGTGGTGTCTCTCTCTCTCTCTCCTCGCTGCTCTCTCGCAGGTGCTCCTGCTCCTCCAGCAATCTGTACTCGCAGCTGCGGTACATCTCCTCCTCGTCCTCTACCAGCCCGATGTTATAGTCCCAGCCGTAGTACTCCTCTTCGCTGTCCTGCCAGTTCGTCAGCTCGGGCAAGATGGCCACTGCGCCCCCCCCAAAAAACTTCAGGAGGGGATCCTCCGCCATGCCTCTTGGTTGGTCTAGCAATTTGTCACGTTTTCCTCTCTGTCTGCGTCTGGAGTGGGTGCGAGGCATGATCGCGGAGGCAAGCTGACGGTTAACAATGTTCTTTATTTTCAAAAATCAAACATAAAACAAAAGTACTCCAACACAAACTGAACCTTCGGTAACGGTTGCTAGACGCCTGACTGGAGTCCAGCCAGGCTATTTAAAGAACTAAACATAACAATCAAATTAACTTCCCTCGGTTCAGGTGAGCTTCTACGTCACCTGACCGAGGTGCACACTGGGAAATGAAGTATAACTGAACGAAAAACAAACTGCAACTCAAAAAACAACACAACTATAAATGGCGCTCTGGCGCCATCTAGGGGTTAACCGTTACATATATATATATATATATGGTCTTGAGGGCTGTCTCGTGCCTAGAGTTTATTATAATAATAAAAAACCTATGAATTTATGTTCTAATATAAAATTTGATAGCAATTATATATATATATATATATATTATGGCAAGCCGTACCTGTATATTTATATATATATAATTGCTATCAATCATCATCCCGGATGTTTCAAGCGACGTACGAAGAACACCCCCCAGGGGGGTATTCTTCGTACGTCGCTTGAAACATCTGAGATGAACTGACACATCTAAGATGAGATCATCGTGCTAATTACACTCTGGCTAAGTCAGTTCTTCGAGCACACCTGTTGTTGATGATTAGTATGGCTGGATTGAGTTGTCTAGGATTATTGCGCGTTCGTGCGTTTGTTTAAAAGGCGATATGCATCGACAGTAGAAACACTGATCACAAGCCCTTTGATTGGTTGACGAAATGACAAAAGAACAAGCTCAATTTTTTTTGTAACACCTGTTATGCGCTGAAATGCTCCCCTGCCATGGATCCCCCCCTCCCCACACACACACACACATAATCGCTATCAAATATTATATTAGAACATAATATGCACATATGTTTTACGAAGTACATGAGAAAATAAAATAAAATAAGAAATATGAAAATAAATTATGTTGTATATGGAAAAATAGAAATATGAATATTTTTTTCAAAAACATCAAATCAAATCAAATTCAAATTCAAATTTTATTGGTCACATACACAATCATACACAGTATAATATGCAGTGAAATGCTTTATACGACCGCCAGTGACCTTAAAAAAAAGAAAATAAAAGCTTGTACGTAAAATAAATAATCAATAAAAAGGAAATACTAAAGAAATAAATTTAACTAGTAAAATTAACTGTGCATAAGGGCATAATAAAATATTGCAAAAATATAGGATTAAAGTGACAGTGGTTGTGCAAGTATGCATGGAGGTGACATGTGCAATTGTCCAGATGTATGAGTATTTAGTGCAAGTGTGTATGAATGTGTCCATGATTGTCCAGTCAGTGTTGTGAGCTTAAAAGATGTTATTAGTCCTGTGTTTGTGGTGTGATTGTGTGATTGAGAGACCTTATCGCCTGCGGGAAGAAGCTCCTCCTCAGTCTCTCTGTGTTGGCCTTTAGGGAGCGGAATCTCTTCCCAGACCGCAACAAAGAGAACAGTCCATTACTGGGGTGACTGAGGTCCTTCATGATCTTCCTGGCCTTAGTCCAGCACCGCTTGCTGTAGATGGAGTGTAGGTCAGGGAGCTCAGTGCGGATGATGCGCTCGGCTGATCGCACCACCCTCTGTAGAGCTCGTCTGTCCTGCATGGTGCTGTTCCCAAACCAGGTCGTGATGTTTCCCGTCAGGATGCTCTCTATGGTGCAGGAGTAGAAGTTCCTGAGCACCTTGGAGGGCAGTCTAAAGTCTCTCAAGCGTCTGAGGTGGTAGAGACGCTGCCGGGCTTTTTTCACCACGGTGCTGATGTGACAGGACCATGATAGGTCCTGCGTGATGTGAACACCGAGGTATCTGAAGCTGTCCACTCTCTCCACTGGGCTCCTGTTGATGACGGGGGTCTGGTAGTTCCTCTCCTGCTTTGTGCTAAAGTCCACTATCAGCTCCTTTGTCTTACTGACGTTCAGGAGGAGATTGTTCCTCTGGCACCAGTTCTCCAGATTTCCAATCTCCTCTAGGTAGTCCGACTCATCATTGTTGGTGATCAGTCCGACCACGACGGTGTCGTCAGCAAACTTGATGATGGAGGTGGAGTTGGTAGTGGCAACGCAGTCGTGGGTGTACAAAGAGTACAGCAGGGGGCTCAGAACACAACCCTGGGGGGCTCCAGTGCTGAGGGTGAGTGTGGCTGAGACATGTCCGCCCATCCTTACTGCCTGTGGTCTGCCAGTCAGAAAATTGGAGATCCACTGACATATAGATGAGCTCAGTCCCGGGTGCTCCAGCTTGGTGGTGAGTGTGGAGGGAATTATTGTGTTAAAAGCAGAGCTGTAGTCGATGAAGAGCATTTTAACATAATTCCCTTTCCTAGTGTCCAGGTGAGTGAGTGATGTGTGGAGGAGATGAGAGATTGCATCGTCTGTGGAGCGGTTCTGACGGTATGCAAACTGTAGTGGGTCCAGTGTGTCGGGTAGTGAAGAAATGATGAAGTCTCTGATAAGGCGTTCAAAGCACTTCATCACTACTGAGGTGAGGGCTACAGGGCGATAGTCATTGAGGGAAGCAGGATGTGGTTTCTTCGGGACAGGAACAATTATAGACTCTTTGAAGCATGTGGGGATCACCGACTGAGATAAAGAGATGTTGAATATCTCAGTGAACACAGGTGCTAGCTGGTCTGCGCAGGCTCTGAGGATACGACCTGAGATGCCGTCTGGTCCTGCTGCTTTCCTGGTGTTCACTCTCTTGAAGGCTCTCCTCACGTCGTGCTCGGAGATGATGAGCGCGTTCCCGGTGCTGGCTGCGTCTTCCTGTCTGCAGCCGTTAGCGCCGCTAGCATTAGCGCCGTTAGCATTAGCGCCGTTAGCATTAGCATTGCTAGCATCTTTAGCTGCAGCCTCGAAGCGAGCGTAAAATGTGTTGAGCTCGTCTGCCAGAGTCGCGTCCGCGTTCGTCATACCGGATGCTGGTGCTTTATAATCCGTTATTGTTCTTAGTCCCTGCCACAGGCTCCTAGAGTCACTCTGTTGAAGCTGTGACTCTAGTTTTCTCCCGTAGCGCTGCTTCGCCTCTTTCACCGCCTTCCGGACGTTATATGACGCAGCCTTGTACGGTTCCATGTCCCCCGACGCAAGTCCCGTGTTGTAGGCAGCTGTGCGAGATCTCAGAGCGTCGCGGATGGTTTTATCCACCCACGGCTTCTGGTTGGGAAACGTTCTGATAGTCTTTTTCTCCACCGTATCGTCTGCCAGCTTTTCAATAAATCCCACAACCGCTTCCGTAAACACGCTGACGTCATCATCGGAGCTGTTTCTGAACATGTCCCAGTCTGCGTCATCGAGTGCGTCCTGTAACGCGGCCACCGATTGGTCCGTCCAGCGCGCGACCTCCCTCAGGACCGGAACTTCCTGTTTCAGCCTTTGTTTATATTTTGGCATGAGGAATATGGCGGCGTGGTCGGATTTACCAAACGCTGGACGAGATTGTGCCTTGTAACCGTCTTTGACCGTGGTATAACAATGGTCCAGTGTCCTTTCGCCCCTGGTGGGGCAGGTGATGTGCTGATAAAAGTTCGGCGCTGCGCGTTTGAGGTTGGCACTATTAAAATCCCCCGCCACAATGAGCGCAGCGTCCCGGTGTTGTGTCTGGTGCTGTGTGAGCGCCTCATGCAGCTCGCATAAGGCAGTGTTAATGTCTGCTTGTGGAGGAATGTAAACGGCACTGATTATGACCGATGTGAACTCCCGTGGAAGATAAAATGGACGACACATGATGGACAGTAGTTCCAGGTTTGGTGTGCAGGAGCGTGTAAGAGGAACAACGCTTGCGCTGTTGCACCAGCTGTTGTTCACCATTAAGCACACGCCGCCTCCCCTTGACTTCCCCGAGTCCCGCGTCCTGTCCATGCGGTGAACCGAAAAGAACTCGGCCGGCTGTATGGCGTGGTCTGGCACCGCTGGGTTCAGCCATGTCTCGGTGAAGCAGAGGAGATTGCAGTCCCGAATGTCTCTCTGGAACTTTATCCTGGCCCTGAGGTCATCGAGCTTGTTCTCCAGTGACTGGACATTGGCGAGCAGGATGCTAGGCAGAGGTGTGCGGTGTGCACGGGTCCTGAGCCGGTTCCTCACACCAGCTCGTCTCCCTCGGGTTCGTCGCTTCGCATCGCGTCCATTGTTCTCCCTCAGGATCTCACTCGGCCAGCTCGGATCCGGAGTTAAAAACGTCGAATTGTGAGTACATTGTATACCAATAGAAACAAGAGTGTCTCTATCATACCTAATGTACTCAATGGTGGTGATTTTGCCGATTTTAAAACACTGAAAACTAGCTTAAAGAACAAAAACAAAGAAAAGGTGGTCGGAGCAGTCGTGACGGTAGCCGACCTCACCGGCGCCATCTTGGAATATCATGTATACTTTTATATTGTTTACTTTATACTAAAATTAGTTTTGTCCAATTTTTCATTATAAAAAAAAAAAAATCAATTTTATATATACAGTGGTGTGAAAAACTATTTGCCCCTTCCTGATTTCTTATTCTCTTGCATGTTTGTCACACGTAAATGTTTCTGCTCATCAAAAACCATTAATTAATAGTCAAAGATAACATAATTGAACACAAAATGCAGTTTTTAAATGAAGGTTTACGTTATTAAGGGAGAAAAAAACCTCCAAATCTACATGGCCCTTTGTGAAAAAGTGATTGCCCCCCTTATTAAAAAATAACTTAACTGTGGTTTATCACACCTGAGTTCAATTTCTGTAGTCACCCCCAGGCTTGATTACTGCCACACCTGTTTCAATCAAGAAATCACTTAAATAGGAGCTACCTGACACAGAGAAGTAGACCAAAAGCACCTCAAAAGCTAGACATCATGCCAACATCCAAAGAAATTCAGGAACAAATGAGAACAAAAGTAATTGAGATCTATCAGGCTGGTAAAGGTTATAAAGCCATTTCTAAAGCTTTGGGACTCCAGCGAACCACATTGAGAGCCATTATCCACAAATGGCAAAAACACGGAATAGTGAACCTACCCAGGAGTGGCCGGCCGACCAAAATTACCCCAAGAGCGCAGAGACAACTCATCCGAGAGGCCACAAAAGACCCCAGGACAACATCTAAAGAACTGCAGGCCTCACTTGCCTCAATTATGGTCAGTGTTAACGACTCCACCATAAGAAAGAGACTGGGCAAAAACGTCCTGCATGGCAGATTTCCAAGGCGCAAACCACTTTTAAGCAAAAAGAACATTAAGGCTCGTCTCAATTTTGCTAAAAAACATCTCGATGATTGCCAAGACTTTTGGGAAAATACCTTGTGGACCGACGAGACAAAAGTTGAACTTTTTGGAAGGTGCGTGTCCCGTTACATCTGGCGTAAAAGTAACACAGCATTTCAGAAAAAGAACATCATACCAACAGTAAAATATGGTGGTGGTAGTGTGACGGTCTGGGGTTGTTTTGCTGCTTCAGGACCTGGAAGGCTTGCTGTGATGGATGGAACCATAAATTCTACTGTCTACCAAAAAATCCTGAAGGAGAATGTCCGGCCATCTGTTCGTCAAACTCAAGCTGAAGCGATCTTGGGTGCTGCAGCAGGACAATGACCCAAAACACACCAGCAAATCCACCTCTGAATGGCTGAAGAAAAACAAAATGAAGACTTTGGAGTGGCCTAGTCAAAGTCCTGACCTGAATCCTATTGAGATGTTGTGGCATGACCTTAAAAAGGCGGTTCATGCTAGAAAACCCTCAAATAAAGCTGAATTACAACAATTCTGCAAAGATGAGTGGGCCAAAATTCCTCCAGAGCGCTGTAAAAGACTCGTTGCAAGACATCGCAAACGCTTGATTGCAGTTATTGCTGCTAAGGGTGGCCCAACCAGTTATTAGGTTCAGGGGGCAATTACTTTTTCACACAGGGCCATGTAGGTTTGGATTTTTTTTCTCCCTAAATAATAAAACCCCTCGTTTAAAAACTGCATTTTGTGTTTACTTGTGTTATCTTTGACTAATAGTTAAATGTGTTTGATTATCAGAAACATTTTGTGTGACAAACATGCAAAAGAATAAGAAATCAGGAGGGGGGCAAATAGTTTTTCACACCACTGTATATATATGGCAAGCCGTATATATATGCAAGATACTTTTCTTTCCCCACGTGAGTCAGTCCACGTCAGCGCTCTTTAACCAATCAGATGTGACCTCACCATTTCAACCAATCATAACGCGGCAGGAGCGCAGCCTTAATCCTGTTTACATGAAATAAACCTGGGGGGTGTTCTTCGTACGTCGCTTGAAACATCCGGGATGAACTGACACATCTAAGATGAGATCATCGTGATAATTACTCTCCGTCTAAGTTGGTTCTTCCAGCACAACTGTTGTTGATGATTAGTCTGGCCGGATTGAGTTGTCTAGGATTATTGCGCGTTCGTGCGTTGGTTTAAAAGGCGATATGCATCGACAGTAGAAACACTGATCACAAGCCCTTTGATTGGTTGACGAAATGACAAAAGAACAAGCTCAATTGTTTTGTAACACCTGTTATGCCATGAAATGCCCCCCCCCCCCCACGTGTTATGCGCTGAAATGCTTCCCTGCCATGGATCCCCCCACCACCACCACACACACATAATCGCTATCAAACATTATATTAGAACATAATATGCACATATGTCTTACAAATTACATGAGACAATAAAATAAAATAAGAAATATGAAAATAAATATGTTGTATATGGAAAAATAGAAATATGAATATTTTTTTCAAAAACATGTATACTTTTATATGTGTAATTTATAATAAAATTAGTTTTGTCCAATTTTTCATTAGAATTTTTTAATTATATATATGCAAATATATATATATATATATATATATATATATATATATATATATATATATATATATATATATATATATGCATATTCATAACGATCCCCTGAAATAAATGTGTTACAAAATAAACAATGGTCTTGAGGCTGTATCGTGCCTAGAATTTATTATAATAATAAAAAACCTATGAATTTATGTTCTAATATAATATTTGATATCAATTATATATATTGCATTATATATATATAATTATATATAATTATATACATATATAATATAATTATATATATTATGGCAAGCCGTATATATATATATATATATATATATATATATATATATATATATATATATATATTATGGCAAGCCGTACCTGTGTGTGTATATATATATATATATATATATATATATATATATATATATATATATATATAAAATTAATTGCTATCAAATATTATATTAGAACATAAATTCATAGGTTTTTTATTATTATAATAAACCCTAGGCACGAGACAGCCCTCAAGACCATATATACAGTATATATGCAAGATACTTTTCTTTCCCCACGTGAGTCAGTCCACGTCAGCGCTCTTTAACCAATCAGATGTGACCTCACCATTTCAACCAGTCATAACCCGGCAGGAGCGCAGCCTTAATCCTGTTTACATGAAATAAACCTGCTACCGAGCAGGTTCAAGCTTATGGACATGTTGCTATGACAGCAAATGCGAGATGAGCATCGAAGAACGAAACAATCCAAGATCAGGACAAATCCACAACAATCAAATCCAGCTAACTGAGTTAGCGACATACGAAGAACACCCCCCTGCTACCGAGCAGGTTCAAGCTTACGGACATGTTGCTATGACAGCAAATACGAGATGAGCATCGAAGAACGAAACAATCCAAGACCAGGACAAATCCACAACAATCAAATCCAGCTAACTGAGTTAGCGACGTACGAAGAACACCCCCCTGTAGCCCATCTGCTTTAATTTAGTTTTTTTATTGTATTTTTTTATTATTCACAAGACAACCTTTCGTACACAATAAAATGACGCAAATGACATGATCCAAAATGTGTTGTAAAATGTCATGTTTATGTTCAAATACTAAACATGGGTATTCTAAAGTTGCACATATGCAGAGGTGGAAAGTAACGGATTACATTTACTCGCGTTACTGTAATTGAGTAGCTTTTTTGTGTATTTCTACTTTTTAAAGTAGTTTTAAAAATCTGTAATTTTACTTTTACTTAAGTACGTTTTGTTTGAAGTATTGTAATTCGCTACATTTTAAATCATATTCGCTACTGAGTAAAAAATAAATGAATGAAAATTATAAAATAGCACCCTGTCCAGGGTGTACCCCGCCTAGTGCCCGAAGTCTCCTGGGATAGGCTCCAGGTCCCCCGCGACCCTGAACACAGGATTAAGCGGTATAGAAGATGAATGAATGAAATGAATTATAAAATAATACAAATATTATGCTTTGTATAAATGCCCCGTTGCGCTCGCGTGTGTGTATCATGTCCTGGTCGCGCGCCGCTCCAGACTCCACTCCAGGTTTTCTGACATCGGCAGCTACCTGATCTTCCACACGGTCGCTTCCGCCCTGAGTGACGTCATCGACTAGCGCGACCATGTATAAACCGGAGAGAGACGCGGGAAAGATGAAAGAGGTTGTGATTTTGGCGTTTGATATTTGGTTGTGTATTCCGGTTTTGACTTTTTGCCTCCAATTGACTTTGATTATTGCTTTGTCCCTTTGGTTTGGTTGGTCTTTGTATATATTTGTAGATAATTTCATTGTTTTTGGTTTAGGGAGTCCGGGAAGGTAACTGTATTTTTGTTTGTGTTTTTTTTTTTTGCAGGTAATCTAGCTACTAAATATAAATACCATTTTGTTTAAATTATTTTGGCCTGGGTCCAACCTGAATCTGATCCTCCTCCTGGTGTGTGTGTGTGTGTACAAACCTCATTATTTCATCAGTTAATGATTGGATCTAGTTCTTTCTGCCATATACCACCATTTCCATACAGTTATATATATTATAAATAGAACCCTGAACCATTCTTTTGCTGTATGGCCCTAGACTGGGACGTAACACCATATTTAAGTGACCACTTTGATTTTCAAGCACAACAAAGACAACAGCTTTATTATGCAAAGGTGTTCCTTCAGTTAAAAACAACTAGTTTGAGATTTATATCTGCTCATCTTTTTTGAACTACGAATGCCTCATCCCAGCCCCGCTGTTAAAAAAAATAAAAAAGTAACTCGGTAACTTTTACTCTGAGTACATTTTTTAATGAGCTACTTTTTACTTTTACTTGAGTAGATTTTTATAATTGTAACTTTACTTGTACTTAAGTAAAATTTCACTGAAGTAACAGTACTTTTACTTGAGTACAAAATTTTATTACTCTTTCCACCTCTGCACATATGTATTTAAATCTAGAACACATAAGTTCAAACACAGAACACAGATGTCAGATATTGTGCACTTCATGTTATAATTACACTTAAAAACACAAAAATTACATAAAAACAAACATTACACAAAAACTCAAAAATCCGGATTAGAACTAAGGTACTCCACTGTAAAATAATATTTCTATTCAGTTTAAATAATACATCGGACGCGAAAGCTTTGCTTTTGACAGTTTTAGATTGAATTTGTATATATATTGTGCTAAAACAATATACCATTCTAGCATTATTATAAAATTATACACATACACTTTTTCAAAATCGGTCACATCAAGGGAACAGAACACAGTTTTCCTTGACGAGAATCGAGGACTTCTTCTAGAAACTACAACCTACCAACTAGGAAGATACCTTGAGCTTGGCCTCTGTACGACCGCCAACGCTGAGGAACATGAGGAACGGAATGGCATCTGTGGAACGTTTGTATTTGAACATGTCTATCTAAGAGCAACGAAAGTCGTTACTAAGGTATGTTTGGGAGAGGATGTCTTGTGGACTGATACTCCCATCACTACACAACGAGCAGTGGATGCCCTGCACGCACCAGGACACTGGTTAGATGATCTTTGTCAGAACGCGGACAAACCTTTTGTCAGGCCGTTATCATTCATCCTGACTTGTAAAGACTTACACATCCTTGACTACACTGAGGAGGACCGCAAACTAATGGTGGATGGAAGAAGTGATCATCTGGATTGTTTGTCTTTATTCTACAGGGACCCTAACTCACTGTTTGACGAGTCTTCAAGGTTACCATCGATTTATGTATAAGCGTGACTATATATGTACAGGGCGAGTTCAGGTGATACTTACACTGTCGAGCATAATGCTGGCAAGGTGTGGAATTTTCCCTCTGGATTGGCTAAGTTTGAGGGTTTTTCGCCCACCTCTGAACTCATATCTATGCCCATTATTTACTCGATATTTAGCAGCTATTTACTCATGTTAGTAACCAACATTTCATGGCTTATTTACTCATTGATTACTCGCCCAATGTGTTCTCCTCAGCCACTGGACTTGTTGTGTGGGGTGGTCCCTTGGCTGAGGGGGTAATATGTAAGTGGGACTCTAAAAATATAATACCTATACTACCTAATATCTAGTGGAACTCCTATCTAATAACTATGATAATCCTATAATAAGAACTATAACCACCTAATCCTATAATAAGAACTATAACCACCTAAAGTTTATTTTTCTTTGATGTATTTTCCTTTACTTATGTATTGTCCATTATGCGACTTAAAAGTCGCAGAGGGGGAAATATGTAAGCAAATTTTGATCAACATATATGTATGCAAGTAGAAATATAGAAAGAACTATAAGAGTACCATTATAGTATAAAAAAGAAGACAAGAGTTGGGGGGGGACTGGAAAAGTCCCTAGAATCCAATGAGCATGACAGGTCGTAAAACATAGACCAGATAAGGCGCCAGGTGCCGGATTAGCCGAAACTGAGCACACACACTTAAGGTGCCGGACGTAGCGAAGAAACTGAGCACACACACACTTAGTGAAGAGTGGGGGGGGAGATCGGAAGTACATAAAAGGATAACTAGATGAGGTAATGAAAATATGGAAGGACCAGGAACCGGACGTAGCCGGAACCAACAGATGACCAGATAAGATAAGGGAGACATAAGACCAGAAATCAAAAATAATTGGATAAACCTGACAAGGAGGTACGAGAAAAACAAAGCAATAAATCAGCTATCAAAACCGTACATGACAGGATCGCGAGAAAAACAAAGTAATAATTTAAGTTGACCGAAACCTACATGACAAGGGGAATTTCCAGGCAGGACAGTGTGCATGTGTGAGTGCAGACTGGTACGAGCTGATAACAAGAGACACAGAAAAAAAGACACAGAAAAAAAGACGCAGAAACAGGCTTATGAATAACATAGTTTAATAAGAGTAGACACAGAATAAAATATGTATCTACATGGTAATAACATAAAATACTTACAAACAGTATAAAGGCCCAATGGAAAAAAACATACAAGATAGGGGGCCATGGGTAAGCATCTAGAGAAAGTAAATTACATATCAAGCCTTCTCTGGCCTAGGACGACTCCTAGTGGAAGGTCAGTAAGGGGAATGAACACAGAGACCCCACGGTTTAACATAGACACAGAGGCCTGAGGAAAATCTGTTTGAACACCAATGGAATTAGTTCCATTGGTCTGTGTACCAACAGACACGTTTGAATCAGTCTGAGTACTCACACTTACTTTAAATCTAGGCCATCTGTTGGATGTGGCCCTCACTGGCTGAAAAGAACAGTGAGGGCTCTCAAAGTCCAAGCGTCGTCTCTTAGAAGGAGCAGGCTTAGACTCATCCTTTCTAAAATAAGTAAGTCCTTTATTTCGTAGATACTGCATCAAAGATCCAGACAACTCGGAATCAGATCGGACAGGACTCACGGAGGTCGGATCCAACACAGGCTCAGTCGGGTTGTAGTCCTCAGAAGGAACACGATCTGAACTGTCCTGGCTGTCCGAATCATCCAAAGGGATGAAGTCCTCAATGGAGAAGTCGCAGTTGGCTATAAAATAGAATACAGGGTTTAAAAACATTGAAATGGGTAAAATATTTAAAGTAAATAAATATAACTAAAGGGAGATGCTTACCCATGGCTGGTCTTTTGAGAAATGAGGAATAAACCAAAAACATACAAAGAAAAGTCTTGAAAACAAACGCCACCCCTATATTTTTTATAAAAAAGGTACGAAAAGTGTAAAGATAATGGAAAATAATTATTAATGAAAATTAAGTTTAATGGGAAAGATTAATAAGCATAGGAGGAGTCAGATGAGTGCAAGGAGGAGTCAGATATGCGCAGGAAAGGGTTAAATGACAAAAGTGTAATTATAATGGAAAATTAATTGATAGAAACTGGAATAAAACAATTGATAGAAATGGATTATAATGGGATAAAAATTTGATGTGGTCAGCAAAAAAGTGTATAGAGGAGGGGTCGGGAAATTCCCCGGGGACTTCCCCCTCCTCGGGAGATTCCTCGGGAGATTCCCCGGGACCCCCCTCCTCATTGAAGTGTATAAAAGGTGTGTGTCTTTTGCTGTGAAGTCAGTCTGCTCTTGACAGTGCTTGTATTTACGATCTAAGCATTGCAAGTGCGGCTCATTGGGTTTTATTGCTGCAATAAATCCTCTTACTTCTTCCAGTTCTGTGTGGCGTCTGAAATCTTCTTTAATTTTGATTGTAAGTAATTTGTTAACTGTTTGATATTTTAAATTGTAGGCAACTTTCAACAGGTGGAAGAATTTTCTCCCACACATACACCGGATTTGCAAACTAAAAACTAGTTTAGAACACCGATGTGCTATCAGTGGCGACACATAGGCGGCGCTGCGCAGAGTGACGTCGCAGTCTAGCGAGTGGTACTGAGCATGCGCAGTGATCAGCCTTTCCTGGATCCCGTTTTTTAAAGTGGAAGCGCGAAACATTTATAGCTAATAAAAAGAAATTAGAAAGTTAGAAATGTGTTTATATTTGCAGTCTGCTGAAGTTACAGACTGGAAGTATCCGTGGCAATTGTGTTTCATACAGAGAACATTTGTGTGTGATGTTACAAGGTGAGCACAGAGGTAAATAATAGACAGTAATATTCTAGAATGTTCTGTGGCAGTTAGATTCTAACGGACGCGGGTAGCTTGATTGTGAATCTATGCATGTCGCTAACGTAGGTTTCGAAGCATAACAGGCAATTGCAAACGTTAATTTGTCAAAAATCATAAAAACAGGCTATAGTGTTTTATGTACTGATATAATTTGTCATAAATGCAACACCATCAGCATGTATAATATATATGCACTGAGGAGTTCTGACAGTGAACACTAACATTCACTTGTTATTGTATGTCATTATATGTTCCATTGAATTTGAAAGAATGGAAGAAGGAACTTTTCAGTGTAACTTATGTGGTTACTCTACCCATTTATTTGAATAATTTCAGAAACATTATGTTAGAAGTCACAAAAATGACCCCCACGTTTCCATTGCCTGTTGCATTGATGCCTGTGCATACACAACAACAAAAAATGGTCTAATTACAAGGTTCGTGTATATTGTTAGTATTATATTGGAGAAACCATTACCATTGTATTATAGATTGATATCATGTGTGATATAACTTTCATAAGCTTTGCTCAACATCTAATATTACTACACAAAATATATCAGACTATAGACCATGCCAATCTGTAAAGTTTGGAATACCACACATACTTTAAAGAAAGCCGTTGCGGCATCATCATTAAGTGATTTGAAGGAGAAAGGTGAGTCCAATATTATTTATTATTTATGCATTTCAATTAATTTTTTACTTTTACAATTTTACAATTTTGATATATTAATATTAATTGTAATTAATGTTATTGCTGTACTTGATTTTAGGTGCTCAAAAGCTTGTCCTCCTACCATGCACCCACACCATCGACCTGACAGTAGTGTTGGAAGAAGATGGGACTGTGATTGACGAAGATGAAATTCTTCTCTCACCTGAGCTGAGTGGTTCCACCCTGCTTCTCCTACTAGACTTGGACAGCAGCACCAAAGATGCCATCCACGCCTACCCAGAGTCCACTACAGACACTGCCAGAGTCACTGCCTACCACTAGCACAGCCACAGCTAGACAAGAATGCCCCAATACACCAAGAACACCAAAGACACCAAGTGATGCAGGCTCTCCAAGTGATTTACATTATGATTACCAGTAAGAAAAAAAATCTAAGGATAGCATTAAATAAGCATTTGCTTACTTAATCATTAAGTAATTATCTGCCCACTTATAAAATTCTCCTGATTTCAGTTTGCCTCCAACAAGAGCCTATCTAAAAAAAACAAGGCACATTCGCTGTGCGCTCAAAAAAAAAAGTCTCAGCCTAGCAGCTCCAACGAAATCCACCTACCAAGAATGACGTTTCAGGCCGCTTGACTTTGTGAATCAACAGCCAGAGGTCGTTTCCGCAGAGGATGTGGCGAGACATGTTGAACTGGGGAAAGAGTGTGAGTGGACAGAGCCCCTTCCATGTAAAGGCCCTGCTGAAAAGCACTAGGCAGGATAGAGTGGAGATGCTGGTCAAAAGTCCAGAGGGGGGCATCTCGGCCATCACAAAAAAGTACACTTGTCTGACAGATGGTCAATATGTGAGGATTTATGTAAATTGATATGCAGTATTGTAGCTTAAATGATTAGTAATTAAGAATTGTGTATTATTTATGCTTAAAAACATACATATGTAATTGTAACATTAGTTAATATAAAACATATTTTGGTGGTGTAATCATTCATCTGTTTTACATATAGGTGTTGTTTGAGTTTACATTGATGATGGGCAACGAAAGAGTTAGAAAAGTTGCTACAAAAGTGCTGCTGGCAGTGGAGGCCTTTGGAGGAATGACTCCCACATCACAAAATGTAAGTATTTGGTAGCTCGCATTTGGGGATTTCAGTGTCAAAGTTGCATTAATGATTATATACAGTGGCTTGCAAAAGTATTCGGCCCACTTGAACTTTTCCACATTTTGTTACATTACAGCCACAAACAAGAATAAATTTTATTGGAATTCCACATGAAAGACCAATACAAAGTGGTGTACACGTGAGAAGTGGAACGAAAATCATTCAAGTTCAAGTTTATGCATGATTCCAAACATTAATAATAAATAACTGAAAAGTTGGGTGTGCGTAATTATTCAGCCCCCTGAGTCAATACTTTTCAACCACCTTTTGCTACAGTTACAGCTGCCAGTCTTTTAGGGTATGTCTCTACCAGCTTTGCACATCTAGAGACTGAAATCCTTGCCCATTCTTCTTTGCAAAACTGCTCCAGCTCAGTCAGATTCTATGGACAAACGTTTGTGAACAGCAGTTTTCAGATCTTGCCACAGATTCTGGATTGGATTTAGATCTGGTCTTTGACTTGGCCATTCTAACACATGTTTTGTTTTAAACCATTCCATTGTTGCCCTGGCTTTATGTTTAGGGTCGTTGTCCTGCTGGAAGGTGAACCTCCGCCCCAGTCTCAAGTCTTTTGCAGACTCCAAGAGGTTTTCTTCCAAGATTGCCCTGTATTTGGCTCCATCCATCTTTCCATCAGCTCTGACCAGCTTCCCTGTCCCTGCTGAAGAGAAGCACCCCCAGAGCATGATGCTGCCACCACCATATTTGACAGTGGGGATGGTGTATTCAGAGTGATGTGCAGTGTTAGTTTTCCGCCACACATAGCGTTTTGCATTTTGGCCAAAATGTTCCATTTTGGTCTCATCTGACCAGACACCTTCTTCCACATGTTTGCTGTCCCCCCCACATGGCTTGTGGCAAACTGCAAACTTCTTATGGTTTTCTGTTAACAATGGCTTTCTTCTTGCCACTCTTCTTGCTTTCTTCTTGCCACTCTTCCATAAAGGCCAACTTTGTGCAGTGCACGACTAATAGTTGTCCTATGGACAGATTCCCCCACCTGAGCTGTAGATCTCTGCAGCTCGTCCAGAGTCACCATGGGCCACTTGGCTGCATTTCTGATCTGCGCTCTCCTTGTTCGGCCTGTGAGTTTAGGTGGACGGCCTTGTCTTGGTAGGTTTACAGTTGTGCCATACTCCTTCCATTTCTGAATGATTGCTTGAACAGTGCTCCATGGGATGTTCAAGGCTTTGGAAATCTTTTTGTAGCCTAAGCCTGCTTTTAAATTTCCCAATAACTTTATCCCTGTCCTGTTTGGTGTGTTCTTTGAACTTCATGGTGTTGTTGCTCCCAATATTCTCTTGGACAACCTCTGAGGCCGTCACAGAGCAGCTGTATTTGTACTGACATTAGATTACACACAGGTGAAAAAATATATCCTAACCACCTTTTGTCAAACTCGATTTTGACAGTTCTATTGCCCCTTAAGTGCTTTTTTAGGACCTTTGGGACCTGAAGGTTCGATAAAAAAGGGAGGGGTTAGGATGTTTATGCGTTAGACATCGTTTCATTAATTCATTTATTTATATACGTATTTGTTCATTTATATACGTATTTATTTATATACGTATTTATTCCTTTATATATGTATTTACAGTGGTGTGAAAAACTATTTGCCCCCCTTCCTGATTTCTTATTCTTTTGCATGTTTGTCACACAAAATGTTTCTGATCATCAAACACATTTAACTATTAGTCAAAGATAACACAAGTAAACATAAAATGCAGTTTTTAAATGAGGGGTTTCATTATTTAGGGAGAAAAAAAATCCAAACCTACATGGCCCTGTGTGAAAAAGTAATTGCCCCCTGAACCTAATAACTGGTTGGGCCACCCTTAGCAGCAATAACTGCAATCAAGCGTTTGCGATAACTTGCAACAAGTCTTTTACAGCGCTCTGGAGGAATTTTGGCCCACTCATCTTTGTAGAATTGTTGTAATTCAGCTTTATTTGAGGGTTTTCTAGCATGAACCGCCTTTTTAAGGTCATGCCACAACATCTCAATAGGACTCAGGTCAGGACTTTGACTAGGCTACTCCAAAGTCTTCATTTTGTTTTTCTTCAGCCATTCAGAGGTGGATTTGCTGGTGTGTTTTGGGTCATTTTCCTGCTGCAGCACCCAAGATCGCTTCAGCTTGAGTTGACGAACAGATGGCCGGAAATTCTCCTTCAGGATTTTTTGGTAGACAGTAGAATTCATGGTTCCATCTATCAGAGCAAGCCTTCCAGGCCTTGAAGCAGCAAAACAACCCCAGACCATCACACTACCACCACCATATTTTACTGTTGGTATGATGTTCTTTTTCTGAAATGCTGTGTTACTTTTATGCCAGATGTAACGGGACACGCACCTTCCAAAAAGTTCAACTTTTGTCTCGTCGGTCCACAAGGTATTTTCCCAAAAGTCTTGGCAGTCATTGAGATGTTTTTTAGTAAAATTGAAACGAGCCTTAATGTTCTTTTTGCTTAAAAGTGGTTTGCGCCTTGCAAATCTGCCATGAAGGCCATTTTTGCCCAGTCTCTTTCTTATGGTGGAGTCATGAACACTGACCTTAATTGAGGCAAGTGAGGCCTGCAGTTCTTTAGATGTTGTCCTGGGGTCTTTTGTGGCCTCTCGGATGAGTTGTCTCTGCGCTCTTGGGGTAATTTTGGTCAGCCAGCCACTCCCGGGAAGGTTCACCACTGTTCCATGTTTTTGCCATTTGTGGATAATGGCTCTCACTGTGGTTCGCTGGAGTCCCAAAGCTTTCGAAATGGCTTTATAACCTTTACCAGACTGATAGATTTCAATTACTTTTGTTCTCATTTGTTCCTGAATTTCTTTGGATCTTGGCATGATGTCTAGCTTTTGAGGTGCTTTTCGTCTACTTCTCTGTGTCAGGTAGCTCCTATTTAAGTGATTTCTTGATTGAAACAGATGTGGCAGTAATCAGGCCTGGGGGTGACTACAGAAATTGAACTCAGGTGTGATAAACCACAGTTAAGTTATTTTTTAACAAGGGGGGGCAATCACTTTTTCACACAGGGCCATGTAGATTTGGAGTTTTTTTTCTCCCTTAATAACGTAAACCTTCATTTAAAAACTGCATTTTGTGTTCAATTATGTTATCTTTGACTAATAGTTAACGGTTTTTGATGAGCAGAAACATTTAAGTGTGACAAACATGCAAAAGAATAAAAAATCAGGAAGGGGCAAATAGTTTTTCACACCACTGTATTTCATTTATTTATTGTAAGAATTTGTTCAGTGTGTTTTATTTGAAAAATATGCTTGGTGAAGGTGTTTGTGCTTAACTATTAATTCAATTAAATTCAATTTTATTCATATAGCGCTTTTAACAATGGTCATTGTCTCAAAGCAGCTTCACAAAAATGAAAGAAAATTTACAAAAAAAGAAAATAATAATAATTTTAGAAAAGAAAATAATTGGAAGTGTGTATGTGTGAGAAAAATGTGTAGATAATAATGAGACGAATGAATGAAATCTCTCTGATGAGCAAGCCAAGGGTGACGGCGACGGTGGCAAGGAAAAACTCCCTGAGATGGCATTAGGAAGAAACCTTGAGAGGAACCAGACTCAACAGGGAACCCATCCTCATTTGGGCGATAACAGATTGAAATGATATAACATCTTGTGTGTTGTGCAGGTGAAAATTCAATATGACAGAAATTATTTAAATTGACATGAAGACCAGTTCAGCATAGGGACGAGTCAGTAGGTGCAGAGGGCAGATGAGGTCTGGATCACTGGAAGCACAGGAGCAGCATGTGTAGCTCCAACCATCATAAAGCTGAATCCAGCTGGAGCTGGTCCTTCTCTGGACGCCTCAGGAACCTCGCAGGGTCGGCCTTTGTCTACTGAAGCTGGCACAATTAAGACAGGGAGAATGTATTTATTACCCAGGGGCGAACAGTGAAATATTTAGTCACTTTGGTAAAAACTTGGAGCACTTTGAATGACTGAGGACTACCGAACTTGTTAGTTTTAAGTTACTTAAAGAGAGAAGAAGAATAAATGTTACCAGAGGGCGAGAGCCCTGAGTCGTTGAAGAAGAAGACGTAAAATGGCCTCGATGATACGACTAAAAACGGTGTTGTTGCGCGCATACCCTCGAGAAAAAATACAAGAGACAAAAGCGAGGTCCGCGCGTAAAAGGTTTCGCCGCGTGAGCCTGTCCGATGTTAGGAGCGCGTAGCGCATGAACAGAGTTCTCGTCTGGTGCGGGATGCGTGCTGAGTTTGAGTTTGTGAAAAGGGAATCAAACAGGGTTCCTCCCGGGCCTTGTGATTGGCCGGATCTGCGCATGACGAAACCCCGCCTCCGCCTCTTCAGCTTAGTCGTAAAAGTTGTTTATTTTTTAGTGTTCATCTAAATCTGTTGTTTTATCCACATTTTTTTTAGGTAGGACTGTGCCTATTTTGTCTTTTAAAAAGTTCCCTAAGCTGGGGTGACCGTGTGTGTAGTGATTAGTAATAATGTACTGGGGCCAGGGGTAGCTCAGTGGTTAAGGCATTGGACTACGGTTCGGAAGATCCCAGGTTCAAACCCCACAGCCACCAAGTTGCCACTGTTGGGCCCTTGAGCAAGGCCCTTAACCCTCAACTGCTCAGATGTATAATGAGATAAAAAAATGTAAGTCGCTCTGGATAAGAGCGTCTGCCAAATGCCTAAATGTAAATGTAAATGTAAATGTACTGGAAGAAAACAAAAAGCTGCTCCATGAATCATCAGTTCACTGTGTGCCATGATCATTTTGTTAGGAATTACATGCTGAACTGATCAAACAGATCAGTTAAAAGTCTAGTTGGTTTTACATGATCATGGCACACAGTGAACTGATGATTCATGGAGCAGCTTTTTGTTTTCTTCCATTATATATACGAGGACCATGTGTTAAAAACCTGGTCCTATCCTTTTCTTGAAAAGAATAAATCTGTTTTCTGGTTGTCATAGCAGGCGTTGTAATGGCACAGGGGTGATTAGTTAACATCCATTATCAGATTAGGATGTATTAAAAGTTTGACCAGATATTTTTCATGGGGAGATGGGGCTAATGTTTAATAGCATTGTTTAGAAAATTTTTACGCCAAGGGCACGTGTGTGTGTGTGTGTGCTGTGCATATGTGTTTACGTCCATGCATGTGTAGCAGATATTATATTTACTTTTAATTTCACTCAAAATCTGTCTTTTTGGTTATTTCTTTCGTATTTTTGATATTTTACACTCTGAAAATTATTTTATTGCTAATTTAGTTTAATCTTATTGTTTTGCACTAGTGTTAAAATATTCGGTTATGCTTGTGACTGCTAAAAAAAAAAATGGGACACGGCCCCTTTTAAGAGTTACCGCTTCTTCTTCCGGTTTCGGCTGCGATCCTTCAGAGAGTAACGCGGTAAGCGTAGCTGGAGAGAGGTGAGTTCTGACGGAGCTCTAGCTTAAAAAATAATTTAAAAAAGGTCTAGTTAAAGTTGGTTTATTGCGAGTAAGATGTATTTTTGTGATAAAATTGCAGTTTAATTGTAAGGAAGCACAAATAGAGGTTGTTTAATGCATGTTTTCTTTGGAAGTGACACAATGTATAGGTTTGAATTATCTATCTATCTATCTAAAATTATCTATTTAGACTCACAGGTAATTTATAAGCAAACATGAAGTTTCTTATTCATTTGGTTTTTAATTCATTCATGATAATAATAATAAAAAGTGGCTTGTGGAATATTTGTTGTTGTCCGGTCTCGTTCAATTCACAACACAGCGCAGAGTTTTGGACAAACCGGTCACACATGGGGTTGTATTGATCTCTGTAGGGAAACATTCATACAGGGCAGGGTTAGGAATACAAAAAAAATCTGAGGTAAAAGTTGTTTTTCTTCTTTTTCTTCTAGGTTTTGTCTTCCATTACAATATTTCTTTACCTAAGTTAAAAGTAATTAGACTGGAAATTTAGTTACACAAATAATCTTTTTGTAAAAAATCTAACAACATACTGTATCCGAGTTAGAAGTTGATACTGTTGAATGATTAAACTTGTTTCATCGGTCATTAAACTTACACATATGAAATTTCTTTTAGGTTCTATTAGTGAATGTTGTGAGCAAAATTTTTTTTTTAGAAACTCAAAAAAAAAAATCTAACAAAATGTAAAAGTAGAAGTTCTTGATGGTTTAGACATGGTTCCTCTGTCACTAAACCTTCACGCTTTAAAGATCTGTTAAGCATCAAAGTGTTCTTTATAATGTCGTTTAACAAACCTTTTCAGAAAAACTAACACATCCTGGGCAATAGTTTTTGTTCTCAAAGGTTTTGTCTTTACAATATTTCTTCACCTATGAAAGTTAGTTACACAAATTATTATTTTTTTAAAACAATGTATTTGAGTTAAGAAGTTGATAACTGTTGAATGATTAGACTTGATTCCTCTGTCATTAAACTTACATGTATGAAGTTTCTTTTAGAAATTGTTGTGAGTAATAATTTTATTTCAGAAACTTAAAAAAAAAAACATTAACAATGTAAAAATTTAAGTTCTTGATTGTTTAGACTTGGTTCCTCGGTCACTAAACCTTCACACTTGAAAGATCTGTTAAGCATCAAGGCTTAATGTGTAAGTATAATATCATTTTAGAACTTCAGAAAACTCTTAACACATCATGGGCATTCGTTGTTGTTCTTGACGGTTTCGTCTTTGATTACAATATTACTTCACCTATGAAAGTTAAGTTATTGCACCAGAATTTTAGCTATGCAAATAAATTCATTCATAAAAATCAAACAACGTATCAGAAAAAAAGACGATGTCTTTTACGTTTTTGTCTTTTTTTTTTTACTTGTATATGTGTGTGCGGGTGTTTGTAAGGATGTAACAAGAGGATGGATTTAAAAAACAAAAAACAATGCACAATGAGTTGTTAAACTTCTGTTACAAACCTAATTTAAAGTCAACGTTCTTTATGGTTTTGCCCTGTGCCACTATGCCTTTACTTTTGAAAGTTCGGGTAATTAATTGTGAATATTAAATCTTTATATGCATTGCAATTTTGACTACACAGTCTTTTTTTTCATAAACATTTAGCAACATGCTTTATTTGAGGGAATTGTTGTTGTTGTTGTTTTTTTTTTTTTTTCATGTTTTCACGGTCGCTATTGCATTTAAGTTCTGTCAGGGGTCATAGGGGTGATAGCTAATAGAAGATAAGGGTTTAGGAGCATTTACGACGGGTGAGTGTCCTTGTACCAGATGTACTAAAAGCTTGGACAGGCAACTATCAGTTCAAAGGAGATGCTAAACTTTATCAAAAATCTAAGGTAAAAGTCAACATTCTTTAGGGTTTTGTCTTGTTTTCCCTGCATCACTATGCCTTCACTTGTGAAAGTTCTGTTACATAGCTAAATTTTAATATTAAAGTTTATAGGCATTGCAATTTTGATTACACAGTTTTTTTTCATAAACTTTTAGCATCATATGGTATTTAAGGGAATTGTTTACGATGTCTGTCGCTAAACCTTCATGTATGAAAGATCTGTTAACACTAGGGGTAAGTACGACGTCAGTTTAGAAACTTTTTTCAGAAAAAACTCTAACACATCAGAGGCAACATTTATCTTCCATTAAAATATTTCACCTATGAAAAAATGTCTTTATTTTAAGGTATATTATGTTTTTCCTGTCGGATGGAGTGAATGGGCCCTGCAGGTCAAAAAACATAATACAGGTTCTTCTCAAAAAATTAGCATATTGTGATAAAGTTCCATATTTTCTGTAATGTACTGATAAACATTAGACTTTCATATATTTTAGATTCATTACACACAACTGAAGTAGTTCAAGCCTTTTATTGTTTTAATATTGATTGTGGCATACAGCTCATGAAAACCCAAAATCCCTATCTCAAAAAATTAGCAAATTTCATCCAACCAATAAAAGAAAAGTGTGTTTAATACAAAAAAAAAGTCAACCTTCAAATAATTATGTTCAGTTCTGCACTCAATACTTGGTCAGGAATCCTTTTGCAGATTCTTGTGTCTTGTGACTCTCAACTTTCTCTTCACAATATCCCACAGATTCTCTATGGGGTTCAGGTCAGGAGAGTTGGCAGGCTAATTGAGCACAGTAATACCATGGTCAGTAAACCATTTACCAGTGGTTTTGGCACTGTGAGCAGGTACCAGGTCAGCTGCTGGTGTTGGTCCATCGGATCGTTTTAATTCATAATCGTCTTAAATACGTAGGCTAAGCATCGTTCTAACATCGGCACGGACGTCTCGGCGACGTCTTCCAGATGTGCAAACGCCCTTTGCCAGACATGTGCAAGACATCTGCCAGATGTAAAAGACGACGTCGCATAGACGTCTCTGCGACGTGTGTGTGCTATCTGGGCTGCCTCCAGAAGACACCTTGCCGCCATTTTGACTACGTGATTCCAACGCGGTTTTATCCTCGGTGCACAAGGACTTCTGACTGCATTGCTGAGACAGCGACCTCAGTGTTTCATCTAGATAAGATGGATTCGACCAGGGTTTGGTGTCAGCGCGAGTCCGCGTGATAAACGACCGTTTCCTTCTTCTGAAACTTCAGGTACCTGCTCCATTTTGTTTGCTCCCAGAGTGAAGCGACCGCTCATGGTTTAGGGTCTCACCTCTCGAGGTTTTGAGAGTTTAATTTAATTACTGCCGGCATAAGGGTTATTGTGACTGATTTAAATTGAGTGCAGACAATTGTTAATTTGACTGTTTTGATGCTCAGCGTTTAATGGTTATAGTTTTGTGTGAAAGCGCACGTGTTGTATTTTTATCGCTAATTTCTCCTATGTAAAAGGGAAACAGGAAACAGGAGTTTTGAGGTTCAGGGAACCAGATTTTCATTTATAAGAGAAAAGGGTATATAGCTTTTGAGAGAAAGTATTATTTCATGTATTTTATTTTTGTGTAATTTTATAATTTTATTTAAAGACATGAGAACAAGTAAAGACATTTATTTTATTTAACCCATTGTTGTTGAGATTATTCATTTTCGATTGTTTACTCATACGAGAGCGCACAAACTGATATGTTATTTATTAACATAAATCTAAAATCTCATAAATGCAGAATTTAAAGCAGCCAAACTCCATGACTCTCTCACAAGTCAGTGCTTTATTGTCATGAGAAAAAGATCCACAATATAAAGTGGGCTTGTGTGTGTCTGTGTGTTGTTGGGGTTGGGAAGGCCGTTAAATTTGGAGATGATTTTGTTGACTTTGGTGAAGAGGTCAGTGTGCATGTGGTGATGTTTCAGGTATTCAGTGAGCTCTGTCTTATTGAGCGGGCACCGCTGGCACAGTCTCTCCTCTCAGGGCAGCCAGGACTGTCTGTCTCGCCCCGTCTCTACGGCCAGACGGGGCTCATTGAGTCTGTACTTGTTTCTCAGTTTTTCAGCTGATGTACAGACATTCTCACATTATTGTGAAGAATTTTTTGATACACTTGGGAATTCCTCTGTCCCTCTATAACTGCAAGCTGGCCACGCCCTGATGCAGCAAAGCAGGTCCAGATCATGATGTTTTCTCCACCATACTTTACAGTTGGGATGATGTTTTTATGATGATACGCAGTGCCAGTTATACATCACATGTATAACTCATTAGTGTTCTATCCAAATAGTTAAATCTTAGTTTAATCAGTGCACAAAACATTTTTCCAGTACTGCTATGGAGTATCACTGTGCTCTTTCACAAACTTCAGACTTGCAGCAATCTTGTTTTTGGTAAACAGTGACTTCCTTTGTGATGTGCTGCCATGGACACTCTACTTGTTCAATGTTTTACGTACACAAATCCTTTTTTTTTATCGTAGATGATACATCATACATTGTCTTTAAATGTAGACTGGTGAATTCCTGAAATCATTGTAACCCTTTCCAGCTTTATGTAAATTAACCCGCATCCTAACACACACTCGAATCAGAAAGTAAACAATCTGAACCGACATGCGCAAACTCAGTGGTTTGATTACTCCTCTTATACAGTACTTCCTGGTTCTCGCCCACATTACTTCCGGGTCCTAGTGCCGGCCGCGGAGTGAGTGAGTGAGTGAGTGTGTGTGTGTGTGTGTGTGTGTGTGTGTGTGTGTGTGTGTGACAAATAGTGACAAATAGTATTTTTTAATTAAATTTTTGTTTAATAATATTGATTTTTATTTAAAAAAAACAGGCAAGCCAAAGAGAATATTTTGTTTAAAAGATGCTCTTGTTTTAAGACACTATTGATGAGTGTATGGTTACATGTAAATAAAAAGTAATGTTTAAAAGTAATTCATATTGTGTTGGCAGGTTTATAGTAACAGCAAACCAGAAGTCAGAATATCTGCTGAGGGTTTTAAGTCATTCATAGTGTTTTGAAGTCTAAATATTTGCAATTTCCTTGACATACTGTATAGTTTCTTTTTAGCATGAATTCGAATTAATTACATCAGATGAATATCTATTACCTGATTATTTTAGTATGATCATTACATATAAATAAATAATAAAAAAAATAGGCAATAATAATAATAAAAATGCATTTCTCTAGGGAAATGTTATATCGCAAGAAATATCGTTATCGCAATATTCAACAACAATATCGCATATTTTCCTAATATTGTGCAGCCCTACACCTGACTCCTATTAGCTTTTTTGGGGTCATTAACTCAAGGATTTGGAATTTTTTTTTCCACTAGCACTGTTTTTTGTTTTGGTTTTGTTGATGTTTTCATGGTTGTTCTCAATAAAGAAATGAAAGATCAGATTTGATCAGATTAATATTTTAGCCACATTTTATTTGTCAATACTCTTGACTTGGATGAGGATCAGATCACATTTTATGACAAATTAATGCAGAAAACCATGAAATTGCAAAAGGTGCACATACTTTTTCTTGCCAAGTCAAACTGGGTGAAACAGTGTAAAAACTTCTTGTTACTGAAAATGTAAAACCAACTGTATCTCATTCCAGAAAAAAAGACACTCCCACCACACACTACCCCCGTCCCTGTCCATTATTTCCGTATCCCCAGATAGCAGAACAACATTGAATCATCGTTGAATCAACATTAAAGCATCAACCAACTTGTCATTGAATCAATGTTGAAATTTCAATGTTAAATGTTGATTTTTCATCAGGTTTGCACCTTGAAATAATGTTATTTCAATGATGAAAAATAGATCAAGATGGGCATAAAATCAATGTTTGTTCAACGTAAATTCAATCACTTATTTTACATTGAATCAACATTGAAGCAATTATAGTTCAGTCTTGCTTTATGAACAGCAAGTTTCTATGACAGTAAATCATGTCCGTTTTGATTTATTTCTTTAAATCAGAGACCATGTAGGGCTTAAAAGCTTTTTTTTTTTAAAACAAAAAGTCAGTAACATCCTTCAGTTTACATGTAAACATTTATTTATTTATGCTCCATACCCATTTAAACAGGAAGTAACATCAAAATTACAATAAAACAACTATATAATAAAACACACTACAACTTACATACAAATTATTATAAACTGGATGACAATATGACTTTTTAGAAGAGAACTATTAGAAGAGATTGTTAATTCTGAATTCATAAAACAGAATCTAACTGCCAAGAGAAGAGACTGGAAAACCATAATGTAAAAATGGCAGCGTGCCTCAGCAAAATTCAGTCAAATGCAAATAGAAACAACCAAGTCAGAAACACAACAGATGACTGAAACATTATTCGTACAGTAAGTTGAAATGTATTTACTCAGAAAAAAACAGATAATAAGACATGAGTCTGAACTTATGGTTTTCCACCACGAGCAATTCCCCCCAGCCGTTCTGGGGCATAACGAAGCCATTTCTGAACTGTTGAAGCAAAGAAACTCTGTGGCCTCCTTTTCTTCAGCTTTCAGCTGTTGTTGTAGTAGTGCATCTAAAGAATGAAAAACAAACAAAAGGTTAGAACTATACAATGCTCTAAAAACTTGGAGTGGTAGTTGTTTATGAATGACAGAAGGTGGGTCCTAAATTTTTGGAAATGTGACTTTTACAAATGTACAGATATGCAACATATGATTTGAAATGTCCTACAATCTTCCATAGATACAATGCACACATTAGATTTTTTTTTTTATATACAGGTCCTTCTCAAAAAATTAGCATATTGTGATGAAGTTCATTATTTTCTGTAATGTACTGATAAACATTAGACTTTCATACTGTATATTTTAGATTCATTACACACAACTGAAGTAGTTCAAGCCTTTTATTGTTTTAATATTGATGATTGTGGCATACAGCTCATGAAAACCCAAAATCCCTATCTCAAAAAATTAGCATATTTCATTCGACCAATAAAAGAAGTGTTTTTAATACAAAAAAAAAAAAAGTCAACCTTCAAATAATTATGTTCAGTTCTGCACTCAATACTTGGTTGGGAATCCTTTTGCAGATTCTTGTGTCTTGTGTCTCAACTTTCTCTTCACAATATCCCACAAATTCTCTATGGGGTTCAGGTCAGGAGAGTTGGCAGGCCAATTGAGCACAGTAATACCATGGTCAGTAAACCATTTACCAGTGGTTTTGGCACTGTGAGCAGGTGCCAGGTCGTGCTGAAAAATGAAATCTTCATCTCCATAAAGCTTTTCAGCAGATGGAAGCATGAAGTGCTCCAAAATCTCCTGATAGCTAGCTGCATTGACCCTGCCCTTGATAAAACACAGTGGACCAACACCAGCAGCTGACATGGCATCCCAGACCATCACTGACTGTGGGTACTTGACACTGGACTTCAGGCATTTTGGCATTTCCCTCTCCCCAGTCTTCCTCCAGACTCTGCCACCTTGATTTCCGAATGACATGCAAAATTTGTAACCTGTAAATTCCTGTAATTTCCTGCACACGCCTGTACACGGTGGCTCTAGATGTTTCTACTCCAGACTCAGTCCACTGCTTCCGCAGGTCCCCCAAGGTCTGGAATCGGTCCTTCTCCACAATCTTCCTCAGGACCCGGTCACCTCTTCTCGTTGTGCAGCGTTTTCTGCCACACTTTTTCCTTCCCACAGACTTCCCACTGAGGTGCCTTGATACAGCACTCTGGGAACAGCCTATTCGTTCAGAAATGTCTGTGTCTTACCCTCTTGCTTGAGGGTGTCAATGATGGCCTTCTGGACAGCAGTCAGGTCGGCAGTCTTACCCATGATTGCCGTTTTGAGTAATGAACCAGGCTGTGAGTTTTTAAAAGCCTCAGGAATCTTTTGCAGGTGTTTAGAGTTAATTAGTTGATTCAGATGATTAGGTTAATAGCTCGTTTAGAGAACCTTTTCATGATATGCAAATTTTTTGAGATAGGGATTTTGGGTTTTCATGAGCTGTATGCCACAATCATCAATATTAAAACAATAAAAGGCTTGAACTACTTCAGTTGTGTGTAATGAATCTAAAATATATGAAAGTCTAATGTTTATCAGTACATTACAGAAAATAATGAACTTCATCACAATATGCTAATTTTTTTAGAAGGACGACCTGTATGTGTTATTTCACAATCTGCAAATGTTGTCCTACAATGTACATATTCAATGGTATGAAAACAAATATACTTAATGTAACAATGTAGTCTTATATGTGCAAAAAAAAAAAAACCTGTAGGACCAAAAAAATAAATAAATAAAAAAAATCAATCCGTGGCGACGGTTTTGCAATTTGTCCCCCGCACTCACAAATACTTAAACTGTTCCCTCAGTTTAACAAATCGTGGCCACGGATTAACAAACTGTATGCACAAATTTCCAATCCGTACGCTCAGATACCGTACTGTTTGCATATTTTTTCTTAACATGAAGACTTATTTTGGTGATTTTATTATAAGCTTTTTACCCAGAGTTAGATGCATGCTGCACTGTTAATGTTATTATTAAATAACGCCTATTATTACATTGCATTTAGTTTGAGAGCAAAGTAATGACAACATAAACTGTACATTATTTGTTTTGCATTGCTTTTTACCTTCTCCTCAAACTCACACTGCATGATTTTCAAAGTCATCGGATCACCATTGTTTTCACACTGTACTATCTGTGGTAGCATTTAGTTGCTGCTGTGTTCACACTGCACAATGAATTGGCGACAGGAGATTACACACTGCATGACTTTACAATAGGATGAATCGCCAACAACTCTGTCTGGTGTGCAGGCTACAGTCAAACGCACACAAGAAGTGATAAGGAAACAATGCAAGATCATGCTGACATTGTGGTCTATAATTCCTCCCCGAACAAACAATAATTAAAAAAAGATGACGTCCTTGTTTAAGATCCCATATGGTCAAAACTGAAATTTCATGGCTTTTTTAATGGTAACTGAGGTCTAGGGGCTATGTAACTACCATATAAGTTTCAAAACAGTCAATCCACAGTAGAATGCACACAGCCTGCATAAAGTAGCTCTGCCTTTTCACGAGCTGCTGTGACGTCCAATCTACTCAGTCACCACTTTCAGTCACCATCAACCACCATCCCACCCTTCTTTTGCCAAAACATCACGTCCATGCCATTGCTGAACAACAATAACATGAAAACAAGTCGAAAAAACGCTGTTCAGTCGATAGATGTCGAAACTACATCATTACACAGGCTTCCGAACAACATTAATATAAAAGACCAGTGGCACGTCAGCTTCAGCATCTTTCACACAGCCATTCCATTAAACTTTTTAAAATTTACATTTAAAATTTTATTTAGTTAATAGAAGTTAATTGATAAAGAAAATCTATTTATGACAATATTTTTGACAGCATTATGATTATTTATTAAAACTTCAGACAACAACAATTAGTGCCATGAGGTTATTTGCAACACTATATGTTCTACAAAATAGAGGACTACACACCTTACAGCGCAATATAATGTGGCTTTAGAAGAGGAAAGGTAGGATTAAGAAGTGAGCAAGTGATGAATTAGTATTATAGGTCCCAAGCAGATACAGTAACAATAATGGGTGCCCTACCTTATGCAGTCTCCATTGATGGCTAATAAACATTGATACAAGTAGGCTATGGTTAAAGTGGTGAACTTATAAAGTCTTAAATGTTTTGTTTTCCCTTCTCAACGCATTATGCATTTACTCACCAATAATGGCTACCTTTTTAATTTGGTCAAGTCTCCAAGTCGAAGGAGCCCAGCAGCAGATTCCGTACCATGGCAGTAGCAGAGGTGGCAAGGCGGGCTGCTCTCCACACTTCTGCCTGGCAAAACACCCCAGAGCCCTTTATAACTTCAATCTGAAAAATTATTTCACATCACAATATTAATTTATTGGCAACTTTTAGAAACTTTTCATGTTTCATACTGATTCTTATGTTTATCTTCCCAATAGTTAATAGGATTTTATGTATAAATGCAGATTAATGATAAAGATACATGCAGGGTAAAACTGCAACAGGAACAGTACAAAATAAAAACTGAAAAAAGACGGACATTCAGAGTAAAACAGTGCAAGATAAAAAAATTAAAAAACTGTACAAAACATACATGCAGGGTAAGCATTGGTGGGAGCAATGTCCAAGCAGTGTAGAGAAATATTTCTGTACGACTTCATTGTTTTGTTCTGTGTAGTATAGTATTGTAATAGCTGATCAGAGTGATCAACTCCCCATGTGCTGGTTGTACGCAGTCACAGGACATGGAAATGTCTTTGTAGTCCATGTACCTTATAATTTCACCCTCATCTTCACCGCGTCTACTGTAAAGCAGAATGGATGGTAGGACAGGTAGATACTTCTCATGTGTCCATCCACTTCACAAATACAAGAGGTCCATCTGAACGGAGCTTGCGTGTCCTGATGTGAGGGGCTGGTGAAGGCAAGGGTGATGCAGACACATTCCTAAAAACAAATAAATAAAAAAATGTTAACCTATACTGTTCAGAGTAAATGGATATGCAATTAATATGGATGCACAATATATACAGTACAGAGATGACCAAAAATGTATCCACACTTCAACATGAAAAATATACACCTCTCTTCTGTAGGTCACATGACAGCATCAATGATGGTGATAGATAATACTACACACTGCAGCCATAATTCAATTTGAGTTTTAAAAAACACCATCCATTGGACATTACGCACATATTGAACACATTCTAAACAATTACATCTTATCAGGTATTTGTAAATACACGCTAAACAAAAGGGATTATATACATTTACACCAAAGAAATATTCATAAGCATCACTTAGCTACATAAGGCAGTATTTTAGCCACCTGGAACTAGCTTGTTTGTGCTAAATAATATTACCGATAGCAGTGTTATAAGCTAACCAAAATGGAGCCAAATACACATTAGCAACCATAATCTAAAGCTATCCAAACCAAGGTGAATATACACATCTGTAAACTCCATAAGGCTTAGCCACCGGGAAATATCATGTTTGTGCTACATGAGGCAGCATGTTAGCATGATTTACCTAAACTATATAAATGGCATTGAAAGCCAATGTGTCACACAAGCTGACAAGAGCTAGCTGTAGTAAGGAAAATATTTACTAATATTAGTTTAATATTATCAGAATAAGAGTTATATAAGACTTAATAACTTACCCAGTGTAGCATGGGTCTATTCTCTGTTCAAAATGCTCCCGTTCGTCGTCGGAGTCACACAGTCTTCTTCTGAGGTAAATGTAAACTCCTCCAACTTTCCAGAACATTCTGAAGAGTTTCCTCGGCATGTAAGCGCGTGCCATCTTCCAAAACGTGCAGAAAACTCACTGAATCGGAGTATTTTTAAACCTGTCTCTCTGTGTTAGTTTTTCATGCTGGTGTCCGGGGGCGTGGTCTAGTATGTAAATTACCCGGACTGATTTCCGTGTGATTGGCGTGTGGGCGTGTCCTGCCTCGGGTCATTAGCATATAAGTGTGACAGAAATTCTGTGCCTCTCCTTGGTTTCATACGGATTACATAAACTGAGAATATTTGTTTTCAATGTGACTTGCATCATTTAAAATTAGACACTTTAAGCTTTATATAGATATATTTCTCATTTCAGTTAATTTTAGTGACGTGTTTCAAAAAGATTTTCACGGAGGGAGACTGAGGTTTCATATATGTGCATATATCCTCATATACTGTATGTGGGCAATTAGGATTAGTTTTTTGCATTTTTTTTGTTAGTTCTTAGTTATTGCCTTGATAATAGAAAATATGAGCTAGGCATCATGTATGACAGTTGCCAAAGTGAGATATGAGCTAAAATGACCAGATCCTGCCATAGGAGACATATCTTGTATGTACATATAGGGCTTATATGTGGATATAAAGAAGCAATACAGGAGACCTATATGGCCTATATATGCACATATACTGTATGCACCTCAATGTTGCCTACATGTGGCATATATACGCATATATATTATCATATATATGCATATATACTGTATATAGGTTTCATATATGCGCATATATCCTCATATTTACATTTAGGCATTTGGCAGACGCTCTTATCCAGAGCGACTTACATTTTTATCTCATTATACATCTGAGCAGTTGAGGGTTAAGGGCCTTGCTCAAGGGCCCAACAGTGGCAACTTGGTGGTTGTGGGGTTTGAACCTGGGATCTTCCGAACCTTAGTCCAATGCCTTAACCACTGAGCTACCCCTGGCCCCATATAGGTGCGGTTATATGCGCATATATACTGCATATAGGTTTTATATACAGTATGCGCATATATCCTCATATAGGTTCTTTCCATGTGGGGCACGCACACTGCTCTGGGTCAGACACAGACAACGGGAAACAGGAACTAAGCTCTCAAACAAATGCTTCCCAACAGAATACCGTAGGTCGCATTGCCAAAATTCTTTCACCGAGAGTGGCAGGAACTTCCAGACTACAACATATTGAATTCTCATGCCTGTAGAGTGTATTATAATGACGTGGCGACAGTGTAAAAACACCCTCCAATGTTAAATGCGAGCCGAAAATTGAGTACTTTTGAACGGCAAACAGGAATTAAGCTCTCAAGTGAGTAAACTAGACAGCAAGGTAAATACACAAAACTGACCGTCAAATAATTTTTTTTCCTCAATAACTATATATATATATATATATATATATATATATATATATATATATATATATATATATATATATAAATAAATATATTTACTTATTTATTTATTTTTTTTAAGCACCATGGCAAATCTCTCATAGTCAATTTTTTTAACCTGTTTTAAACACATACACACATGCATACACATTTTTATAGAAATGCACTTAGTTAATTAAATTTGCCTTACATTGTTGAATGAGGATGGGTTCCAAAACCAAAAATCAACATTGATTCAATGTTTGTCTTTTCAACACAGAAAAGCATTGAATTATCAACATTGATTCAACATTATTTAGCATTGAAAAATCAACCTCAACCAAAATGATGATTCTGATGAAATTTCAACATTGAATCAATGTCACCTTGCTATCTGGGTCATGGCGTTGGCAACCGTAGTTCAAACATGATCTCAACTGATACTGTGTCTACTTTGAGTCTAGTGTTTTTAAATCATCACTCTGCTGCTATAAAGAAACAAATAAACAAAAAACAGCTATTCTAATGTACATTTGTTAAATAAATGACAGAAAAAATAAATATGAATAATATTTTGATGGGTATGTCGTCCACTTTTCAGTTTAGCATCTCTAGTGGAAACTACTGTACATCCAACATGGCCGCTGATGGAATCTGTACAGTTTGTGATGTGTATCAGAAATTTGCACACATTATGTAACGTCATATATTTCATTTAGACTGAACACAGGTGTGTAATTTCCACTGAAATCAGTTCTAGTATCTTAATGAATGTATATAACTGTTTCCTCTTCAGTCTACTGATGACCTCCATCACCTGCATCAGCACCTCTTTGTACTGTACACTGACAATACACCATGAACAGATACCATATGCTGATTCAACACTCACAATCAGCTCCAGGGCCCGTATTCATAAAGCTTCTTAAGCCTAAAAGTTGCTCCTATTGACAAAATTCTAAGAAAATTCTTTAATTATGACATTTTCTTAGAATTTCCCCTTAAATTTAGGACAAAATCTTAGTAAAGATAAAAATGATTCACAAAACATCTTATCCCTAAAAACAGCTCCTAAGGTAAAATTTGTAAAGAGTAGAGAGGAGGACTTTTAAGAGGCTTAAGAGTTTCTATAGCAGAGGACAAAATGGTGGAAAGAAGAAATATTCTCCAAACACTAAATGTAAAGCTAAAAGTAAACATTGCTTTTCTGTCCAATTAGTTTTCTTGTTCTTTTACTTATTTCCATCTCTCTTGGATTGGTGGCAACATACCATCCAAAAGTGCAACTTTAATAGACTGGCCTGCAATCATGTAAACTGTAAAATCATGTTATTTTGCTTCCATCAATCTGAAATGGATTAAAGGTAATAAAATTGTGTTCTAAATAAATGTAAGAAAATAAATATAGTAAAAACTGTGTAGAAATCAGTTGCTTAAAAAGTAGACAGATTTTCAATATTTGGCTGCTTAATTATCTTTATGATATTTATATTAACATATACAGTTTCTTCATATGCAAACATTATGATTTCACTGTTCTATTATCATATATTCTATTTTCACAAAGAGCACATTTCAAGACCTTTACAGAGGTCAGAGGTTATTTTTTTATCAACCAATCACAGTCCTTGAATTGCTGCATCATCCCTAGCAATGGGGTCAACCACACCTCCTTACTAAGATAAAGGTTTTTGTACTTTCCTTCCTCAGAGTTGCTCTAAGACGTTTTGTAAATCACTTTTAGTTTAAGACTCCCAGCTAGGACTTTTTAATCTAAGATAGGAGCTCTATGAGAGAATTCTAAGAAGCTTTGTGAATACGGGCCCTGATCTTTATTTCCTTCATCTGCCTTAAACTTACTAAAAATCAGCCACGATTCAATAAACGTTTCACTAGAGGTTCTAGTTATGAAAAAAACACCACATATCTATTTAAACACTTTTTTTTATTTTATTAAATGTGAAACCTGGCGGCACTGTCACTTTGCACCTCCAGGGACAGGGTCCCAGCCACATCTCTGTGTGTGTGGAGTTTGCATGTTCTCCCCATGCTTTGTGGGTTTCCTCCGTGTACTCCGGTTTCTTCCCACAGTCCATGCAGATTAGGCTAATTGGCTTCCCAAATTGCCCATAGTGTGTGTGCCCTGTGATGGATTGGCACAATATCCAGGGTGTACCCTGCCTCATGCCCTAAGTCTCTTGGGATAGGCTTCACCCCCCATAACCCCCCTGTATACAGGATAAAGCGGTATTGACGATGAGTGAGTGAGTGAAACCTATGTATCAGATATAAACTTATACAGACTTGAAGATTCACCTGTTAACAGTTTTATACACACAAAATGACTGCATCGCATTTCCCCCCTTTATCTCTGTCCTGCTACATTAACAGGAGAAATTTCTTCCACAGCCTTTCTCTCCTCCAGTCCACAACAGACATGTGATTCCTGATGAGATGAATCAGACTGATGCTCGGGCAGTTTGCAGAGAAAATTACACGACCTCGTCACTGTGCACGCTGATAAACTGCGTTACCTGATTGCATATGGCTGGTGATGCAGTAGTTGGATCGGTCTCTATCGCAGTCAGTTCAGTAATCTGACATGGAATTGTGGGACATCGAGCTGCTGTGCTGTTATAAAGCCTGATGGTTCATGGGAAAGTCTTCAGTGTACAGAGACACAATATTTCATGTGCTATTAACAAGGTAACTATGATCGGTTTAAATAAAAAAACCTACACTGCGCTACACTGACCTGGTCAGCATCAGAGATCAGCAGCAAAATGAAGAGGTGAAGGTTAAAGGGTTAAACGGTAGTACGTCCTTCTGGATCGGCTTGCTGTGTGATGACTGGTAGTGGACTGATGGAGGAAACTCTGCTTACAGGAACTGGGTGTGGAGGAGTGGAGAACCTCAGTCATCACCAAGTGACTGTGTAGTAGTAATGTGGCGATGGGTATGGAATTGGTACTCAATGCCATACAGTAATAATCATTTCCTGTCTTTATGGAATGTTACAACAGTAAGGGATGTCTCTATAAACAGTAAATCTGTCTCATCGCTCTTCTGTATGATGACTAGAACACAGCTCGTGTGAGTCTCTGATCTCACTCTAAACCATCCTCCTCCTTTTGGGTTTTTCTGTCTCTCTCAGGCTCCATCCATGTGAGTGATGAGGCTCTGAGCTGGCAGGAAGCGCTGGATTACTGTAATGAAGGAAACAGGGCTGGAATTCTGAACATCGATTCTGAAGCTGAACAGGAAGAGGTGGAGTCTGAGCTCAGGAGGAGGCGTGTCCCCACAGGTTCTCCTCTGTGGGTGGGGCTCGGACCGAACCGTCTCTCCGAGAGACAGACAGGACCTGGCCCATCTCACTGCCCTGCTGACACACACTACAGAAGCAGCACCTGATTATGTGATGGACTCTGATAAACTTTGAGTAGTGTGTAAACTGAAATAAATGTCACTTCTCTCGATGCTGGAAGAACAGAGCACTGCACAGTTTAGTGTTTTCCAGCACTAACTCACCTGAACCAATCAGGGGATATAGAGCAGGAAAAAGCCTAAAGTGTGCAGGAACTGTTCACACACTCAGAGCTTCACACTAGAGACCTGCAGTTCCGCGGGACCCAGCGCACTGAGTGTGGCGCGGGACAAGATTTGATGGGTGATGGGTGCGGGTTGCGGGAGAATAAAATTAATCGCGGGACTCCCACAAAATGGAATTATCTTAAAATTAATTTATTGAAAACAAATACTATATTATTTATCTACTGCACAAAAGCAACAAGAACAACTAAATTAAAATAAAAACAATTTACAGGCGCAAGGTCAGAACTTATTTTTATTTATTGAGAAATAAGGATAACTTATGTTCAATGTTTGGACATTGCTGGAGGGGCATAAAAGCCTAACGTTCTGAAGCAGTATTAGGCCAAATGTTTTTCTGTTTGACCACTTGAGAAATCAACGTTTATTATTATTTTGTTTCATTGCAAAATTATTAGCCTATTTCTAACAGTTCTGATTCTATTTCTATGTTCTGAAAAGCTCCTCATTCGTGTCCATGTTCATCATTCCATTTAATCAAATTCAAATAAAATTTTATTTTTTATATACAGTATACTCAAAAGGGAAGCAGTTGAAACAAATAACAGAGTAGCGGGAAGAAGCAGTAAAAATAAAACTACTTATATGTTTACCTGTGGGATTTTGCGGCCAGAAGAGGGGCAAAACTTGAATATTGTGCGCGGAAAAATTAAATATTAAATATATTTTATATTAAATCTAAAATGGAAAATAATATATATTTTTGCAGGAGCGGGACTGTAAAATCCGTAAAGTTCAGGTTAATTAGTTTTATTTTTAATTTTTGTTTTATTTTCTATTAATAATTTTTATATGCATGTGGAACAAATCATCTGAGTTTCCATTATTTCTTATTGGGAAATTCGACAAAAAATGTTGTCCTGGATTCCCTAGTTATTAATTCAATTAAATTTTATTTGTATAGCGCTTTTAACAATTGTCATTGTCACAAAGCAGCTTTACACAATCAAAAGAATTATTTAAGTTTGTATGGAATGTGAATGTGTATGAATCAAAATGGTCAGATTGTCCCTGGTGAGCAAGCCGAGGGCGACACTGGCAAGGAAAAACTCTCTGAGATGGTAATAGGAAGAAACCTTGAGAGGAACCAGATTGAACAGGGAACCCATCCTCATCTGGGTGCAATGTAATGGTCACAAAATGTCTATGCATATATGGATATATATGAATAATTTCAATTTCATGAGACCAATGTGTGAATGTAAATGTGAAAGGAAAAGTACACAGGTGAAACAAAGGGAATGTGCTAAAAATATATTTTGTATATGTATGTACATGTGTATGTATACTAATAGAGGCAGTGTTAAAAAAAACTTGCTTCTTTTTCGCTTTGTTCTGCCTGAACTAAGAAGTCAACTATAGGTAGTTGATTACTCTTCCCTGGGAGCATTCACCTGTGGGGGGCAGGGGCGCGCTGCTCAGAAATACATAGACTCTCGTTGTGAAGCAGCAGCTCCGTGTGTTGTGTGTTGTTTCTGACAATAATATCTCCCCTCATCAGGTATGGACTAAAAATATCACATAAACCCATTTCTAAGATGTTGGAGAATGAGGTAGAAAAGAGTTATTAAGAGTCATGGTGATTAATTTATTGTGGTTCAGCATCTGAAAGTTTACTCTGTTTGACCTGTATATTTTCGATGCTCAACATGTGCTCTAGGCTAATGAATGATGTCACACGGTCTCAGAAGTAACATGTCTATATAAATGAATGTTGTGGTGTTTAACTGTTTAAGTTACAGATCTCACTAGTCACAGTATGTTCAAGCTAGGTTCATAGTCATGTGACAAGTTCGACTATATGAGTCAAATGTGCTCCTACAGTATGTGTACCTGTCTGTGCTACATTCAGTGGTTATTCTTGGTTAACATCCTGTTAAGCATGATGAAAACACGTATGTTTACATGTTTCCTGGTAATGTAAGTGATTATCATTGAATGTAATTATGTAAGTTTAACTTTTTCTTTCTTTCTTTGCAATATAAGGTGACCGATGACACTAAAGCAATGTTTTGTCACTCCAATCGAGTTCGGTTAATCTGTGTGACATATGTGACATTATTTGAATTGTTTACATTGATGTCCGTCTTATTGATTCAAACCAGAAATACACAGACTCTCGTTGTGAAGCAGCAGCTCCGTGTGTTGTGTGTTGTTTCTGACAATAATATCTCCCCTCATCAGGTGGTGAGGGTGCTACAGAAACAGATAGCAGGAATTGATCTGCTTTCATACTGTGTTAGGTGGCAGACAATTCAGCTATAAGAGCTGATGTTAATATGAAGTCCATGTAGTTATTGTAGGCTCAGGTAGACTTGTAGGAAATTCCAGTCCTGAACTATCGAGCAACTGCAGCCAAGTCAAGTCCTCAGCTGTCAACACCAGCCGAGCCCAGAACCGTCTTCATGGTAGAGTGAAACCGTCCCCAGACACTGGACGCATCCCAAAGAGACACACGGGGCATCCATGTGACGAGTTCTCCGACCAGAAGCAGGGCACCAGGACGAGTCAGACAGGTCATAATACACGGTACTGACAAGCATCCTTTGATCGAAGTAGGCATGGCGGATCGGAAGACACTAGCAGTTCGCTCTGATTAATTTCCTTAGGTGAGGTTAGTGAGGTGATGGTTTTTGGCCACATGATGGCAGTGTGGGGAAAGGGGCCAAAGATTTAGTCAAGTGGGTTGGTGTGTTATATTGTGTATTTGTGTCAAAGGCATATAAGACTCATATTGTCTGACCTACGAAAAATCCGACTTTCTCTGGATCTTGGCCACACCCCCTGTTTCCACAACATTAATTTATTAATAAAATAAACACATATAATCCTAAAAAGGAAAATTTCTTCATGTTCTTTAAGAAGCATGACCAGGTATTCTGAATTCATTTATTTTTACAGATTTCAATTCAATTCAGTTTTATTTGTATAACAATTGTCATTGTCGAAAAGCAGCTTTACACAATCATAATTATGGAAATTTGTGTGAAATGTGAATGTGTGTGAATCAGAATGATCAGGTTGTCTAACAGTAGATGTCTAATTTAACATGGAGTCCAATTCAGCATAGTGATGAGTCAGGAGCACTGGAAGCACAGGAGCAGCATGTGTAGCTCCGACCATCATGAAGCAGAATCCAGCTGGACCAGGTCCTTCTTTGGATGCCTCAGGATCCTTACAGGGTCGGCCTTTGTCTACTGAAGCTGGCACAATCTCCAGATGTCTCGGGTGGGTAGAAAAATACAGAACAGATGGAGAAAATTTGCGTAGTTGCCATTCAGGATAGATGTACTGGAGTCCAAGGTTATGGGATGACGTGTACGCCAGATTAAAGAGATGCATCTTAAATCTACTTTTAAACCTGGAAACTGTGTCTGAGCCCCGAACACTGTCTGGAAGGCTATTCCAAAGCTTTGGAGCTGAATATGAAAATGTCCTACCCCCTTTTGTAGATTTTGAAATTCTTTGAAATTGAATTACCAGAAGGTCGGAGTTTTGTGGTGGATTGTAGCGTATCAGAAGACTGGTTAGGTACAGTATGTGGGAGCTAAACCATTTAGGGCCTTGTACGTAAGTAACACTAGTTTATCAACGCAAAACTGAACAGGTAGCCAGTGCAGGGATGATAATATTGGGTTTATATGATCATATTTTCTTGATCTAGTGAGAACCCTGGCAGCTGCAGTTTGGACTATAAGTAAAATTGCAAGGAAGAATGGGAGAAAATTCCAAGTACAAGAACTGAAAGACTTTTATCTGGCTATAAAAAGCGTTTGCAAGCTGTGATATCTGCCAGAGGAGGTGTTACTAAGTACTGATTATACAAGGTGCCCAAACTTTTGCACAGAGCCACAATAATGTTTTTATTTTATTTTTTCAATTTATGGCATAAGAAGTAACTATGCATCAATGGTTGCTGAAAACATTGTGCATTTTTTCCATTTCCAAGAGAGACTTACAATGAACTCACAAATCGACATTTTTAAACTCCGGATCCAAGCTGGCCAAGTGAGATTCTGAGGGAGCACCATGCAGGACAGACGTGCTCTACAGAGGGTGGTGCGATCAGCTGAGCGCACCACCCGCACGACCTCCCTGACTTGCACTCGATCTACAGCAAGAAGTCCTGGACCAAGGCCAGGAAGATCGTGAAGGACCTCAGCCACCCCAGCAATGCACTAGTTCTCTCTGGTGTGGTCTGAAAGTGATTCCGCTCCATGAAGACCAACACAGAGAGACTGAGGAAGAGCTTCTTCCCGCAGGCGATACTGTCTCTTAATCAGTACACCACACAGTACTGATCCATTTTGCACATCCACACATATGGTTTTTGCACTCACTCTGGTCATTCTGGACATTCATTTACGATAGTGGCCACTGCACAACTGCACTTTCATGGTCATTAGTTAAATCACTCTATCACAAGTCACTTTAAATAAATCAATTTCGAGCATATTTGCACACCCCCTGGACGTTCTGTTACCCTGATGCACAACAATTTAAATACTGTATGTGTATTGGACATTCCCATTTTTATTTCCATTTAAATCAATACACACAAAAATTCCATAAAATCTATATTTCTACTTTGGACAGCTGTTTTTCTTATTGTTCTATATTTTTTCATATATTTTCTTATATTGTATATTTTGTACTGTACAGTTATTTTATTAGAATTTTATATTTTATTCTTTCTTAGGGTGCTTTCACACCTACAGTTCGATTGCTTTAGTCCGCACCAGTCAGAAAAATGTTACAATGTAGTAAACAGACGTTGGTACGGTTTGCTTTCACATATGCAGAGTTCTAAACGAACCAAAATAGACCGCGAAGCCCATCGGCACCGGAAACAGACTATTTTCAGAAAATCGCGCCACTTTCAATAATCATGGAGGAACAGCTTTGCTTTGCGCTCATGGTGCTGATCCTCGCGCACTGCATTGTACGTGCAAATCATTATTTTCAGATAATTAATTTCGAACACGATTCGCGGCTGCGACTCCAAACCAGCTTCCTGGTTTATTCATCTCGCCGACGGCGCATTTGCACGCCACTTCAGGGAGAGACGTGCCCTCCTCCTGAATGATCACTTTGTTATTAGCCGGCGATCTTCCTGCAGATCCATCAGGTAATCCGTTGGCCGATCGAAACAGCCCAGCCACACATTTTTCATCTTTAATGTGAATACAGAGAGGCACTTAATTTCTTCGGCACTCCACGTTTCTCCGCGGTTTGATTTCATCGCGAGTCGAGCTTGAAAAATTTAATCGAGTCATCAGGAAGGGAAAATAATTTCACCCGCAACCCCGTATCTAACCCAAAGTGCATTAAACTATACCATTTCATCAGATTTGGTTTGGTTGCTTTCACACCAGACGAACTGTACCAAAGTAGAGCGGATAAAGCAGCCCGAGACCACCCCTTCAGGCAGGTCTCGGATCGATTGATTTGGTGCGCACCAAAGTACCGAGATTGCATTCACATCAACACAAACGAACCGAACCAAGGGACCAAACACGTTTGGTGCGCACCAAATGCTGTAGGTGTGAAAGCACCCTTTTGTCAAATTTACCTTCTATTTTCTTCATATTTATTTCCTATTCAGTTTTTTATTTTAAAGGTCACGAGCAGTTGTCTAAGCATTTCACTATAGTATGTATGACTGTGCATGTGACAAAATTTTAATTTGACAGTTCTCCATTTAGATCTACAAAATAGTATCGATCAGACAGATATGATCTAAACCATTTTAATGCCTGCCCATAATTATCAATGTGATTTTGTAAGCGATCTATGAGAATATTATGATCTACAGTGTCGAATGCTAATATCAAGTAAGACTAGTATTGAGAAGCAGCCTTGGTCCGAAGCTAAAAACAAGTGGTTTGCAATCTTAACTAGTGCAGTTTCTGTACTATGATTGGGCCTGAAACCTGACTGAAATTCTTCGAGGATGTTGTTTTTCTGTAAAAAAGGCGCGTATTTGAGCTGATACTACCGTTTCTTATATTTTTGATATAAAACGGAAGGTTTGAAATCGGTCTGTAATTTATTTCATTCGGGTCTAAATTAGGATTTTTAAGAAGTGGCTTAATAACTGCCAACTTGAAAGGTTTAGGCCTTGTTCACACGGGCGTTAAAATCGAGCGTTTTTCTGCCGTTCGTAGTGTCCAGTGAGCGCGGATGAAGCGCAGAGGGTTTTCTACACATAGGAGTCAAAGATAGAGTTCACACGGGCTTTGGTGACGTGCGTTTGTCCGGCTGCGCATTTAAACGCGGTAAAAAAACGTAGCATGCAGCTTTTTCTTGGCGATCAAATCCCAACGAACGAAGGAAACCGCGTCTAGTTCGTTTTCTCTGCGTCCATTTTACGCTTCGGAGGACCTGATATATCCCATGATCCTACATGGTATACAGAGGGAAATGTGGGAAAAAAATGCTTAAAAAATAAAACTTGCGCGGAAATGTTCGCATTTCTTCATAAACCACAAAAAACTCCCTTTAATCCGACGTTGTGCAGTCAGAGGGTGAACCCTGCAGCAGCGGTGATTTGTTCTCTCCCTACGTCGCGTATTCATTCATTCATTTTCTATACCGCTTAATCCTGTTATTCAGGGTCGCGGAGAACCTGGAGCCTATCCCAGGGAACTTCGGGCACTAGGCGGGGTACACCTTGGACAGGATGCCAATCCATCGCAGGGCACACACACATACACACACTTACACACCCAATCACACACTACGCCGTATTATTTTTTCAATACTTTTTATATATTATATAAAAATATTATAATTTAATTTGATTTTTTAAAACAAGAAGATTAATGTCTAATATAGCAAAATGGTCCATATTAAAAGGAGGCACCTCAAATAAAACGACAAGGGCTTTCATATCCAGTTCCCGACACACTGCCCCCACAGGTTAAACACACAAACTACAATTTGGGCTGCAGGTTGTCGTTAGACAGAGACAAACAAAGTCTAGGACGTTCAGAGCGCATGCGTTTATACAAAAATTTAACGCCCGTGTGAACAAGGCCTTAGGCACGTGACCTAGTTTTAATGAGGAAATCTAAATGCAGAGGTGTCAAGTAACAAAGTACAAATACTTCGTTACCTTACTTAAGTAGAAATTTTGGGTATCTATACTTTACTGGAGTAATTATTGTTCAGCCGACTTTTTACTTCTACTCCTTACATTTTTAAGCAATTATCTGTACTTTCTACTCCTTACATTTTAAAAATAGCCTCGTTACTCTATTTTATTTCAGCAAGCCATTAAAAAAATAAAAGTCGTGCCATCCGGATGGAGCGAATTTGATTGTGGTTGGATGAGAAGTATAAACATACCATTCCGACACCCTATTGGTCGGTACGCGATCCACCGCACCTGCACATGACGTTACGTCACACACTCCAGCAAGGACGTTTGAATAAAATTGCATTTTCAGTTGATAAGGTTGTGATAAGTTGACGAAGATGTCCGTGATAGAGACTCAAGATTCGAGCGAAATGTCACAACCGAGCACCGGCGAGGAAGGTAACAGCACTAGGAAGGTAACAGGAATTATATATATATATATGTATGTATGTATGCAGGGGTGGACTGGCCATCGGGAGCACCGGGACATTTCCCGGTGGCCTGACGGTCGTTCTGGCCTGCCGGCTGCCGCTGTGCAGACGATCAGCCTGGCATGTGATAGGCTGGTGTGCAACTACTAATTAATTGACGGATCTCTCAATCTACGAATCAGGCAATGGAACGGGAAAATTAGAAGATCAGGAGGGAAAATTACACTCCCACATGACCCCCCACATGACCTCCCACATGACCCAACGTCAGCGACGCACTGCCTAATATCTGGCTATGTCCAGAGACAGGGTATATCTGATTAAATCGTTCAAAAAATGGAGTGTAAACGCAAAGGAGGAGCAGAGAGAGAGCGTATAAAAAGGAAAAAAGCCCCGGCCGCAGACGCAGCAAGCTGCTGCAAAATCCCAGCCATGTTCGCCAGTAAGGGAACAGGTCGGTCAAGATTACATTTACATTATATTTATAATAATTTGGCAGACGAACACTTTCATCCAAGTCACTTAGATAATCACAATAGATAAAATTAAACCAACAAACGAGCAACAATATGTAAATGCTGCTGTGCTGTGTCAAGTCTCGTTTCGTCTACATGTAGCATATTTTTAATATAATAAATAAAAATGAATAAAAAGTAGACAGAATAGTGTTAGTGGGTCAAATTGTTTTAAATAATAAATAAATCAAGTAGATGGTATGGAAAAGAATACAGTATTAGTTATTTAGATTTTTCATTTCTAGTCTACAATATGCAGCCTACAATGTTTGTTTGTTTATTTATTTAGAAAATGTGAGGAAGGAAGCAGCAGTAGCACTAGTGCTGCAAATTCTCCTGCTGTTGAGCTACAGTAGAGGTGGTGGACAGTCCAGCGTTAGAGTCAGAGCAGGAACCTTCAGGTAAAGTTTAAGATAAGCAAAACTAAACATGCAGGCAGCAGCCTATACTTTTTAAACATGTGCTTTTTATGATTTATAAGATCAGTAGTAGGACTGTGATTTTGGGGACATACAACTGATGGCTGCACAATTATAAATACAGATTATTGCTGAGACACGTGACATTAGCTAGACCTTTAGGGGCGCCAGCGGCAGTGGTTAGGTGTATCCCGGGAGCCAGAGCACCGGACATAGCAGGTAATCTCAGGGCTCTAGGACAGCACAGGTTCTCTAAGATAGTGGTACATGCTGGAGCTAACGATATACGCCTTCGTCAGTCAGAGGTTAGTAAGAGTAACTTTACAGAGGTGTTTAAATTAGCGAAGGCGATGTCCGATGAAGTAGTATGCTCTGGTCCCATCCCAATGAGACGTGGTGACATAGCTTACAGCAGGTTATGGTCGCTGAACCGCTGGATGTCCAGGTGGTGCTCCAAAAATAATGTGGGCTACATAGATCATTGGAAGACCTTTGAGGGCAAAGCTGGCCTGTTCGGGCGGGACGGTGTCCATCCCACTCGGGAAGGTGCTGCTCTCATTTCCTGTAGTATAGCTCATAGTCTCAGTAGAGGTCTAGTTAATCGGTGACAATCCAGAGCCCAGGCCAGGGAGCAGACAGACAGACTAAACCAACCGTCTGCTAGCTGCATAGAGTCGTCACTCAGGGTTCACCTTATTGAGACTGTCTGTTCCCCGATCTAAGCAAAAATGTAGAAAGACTCAGAAAGTCTGTTTCAATAATTTAATTAACATAAAGACCACAAACTCAGATCATACTGAATGCGCAGCCGGCACCACTGATCTGAAGATAGGATTGTTAAATATTAGATCTCTCGCATCAAAAGCAGTTATTATTAATGAAATTATCACAGATCAGGCGTTTGATATACTCTGTTTAACTGAAACATGGGTTAAACAGGATGAGTATGTAGCTCTAAATGAAGCTAGTCCTCCTGGATACAGCTACATACACCAGCCTCGGTTAACTGGTAGAGGAGGAGGCGTCGCAGTTATTCATGATGATAATCTGTCTATCGTACAAAAACACGGACACAAATTTAACTCATTTGAAATTCTCTATAGTAACATAAGTCTATTTAAGTATATTAAATCAGCTCAGTCGATTCCACTAATTATAATTTACAGACCTCCAGGGCCGTATTCTGAATTTCTTAGTGAATTTGCGGATTTCATCTCAGACCTGGTCGTTTCTGTAGACAAAGTGTTAATTGCTGGAGATTTTAACATTCATTTTGAGAATCCAGAAGACCCTCTGAGAACAGCATTTATATCCATACTGGACTCCGTAGGCGTAAATCAGTGTGTAGTAGGACCCACTCATAAAGCAGGTCACACTTTAGATTTAGTAATATTCTTCGGATTAATTATAAGAAATGTATTCACAATTCCACTGTCTGAAATTATCTCAGATCACTATCTTGTCTCCATTCAAGTGTGTCACAGTGATAATGTACGCACAGCACCGCGCTACCGTATTAAACGTACATTCACATCAACTACCACACAGAGTTTTATCAGTAATCTCCCAGAGTTACCAACTTCGATTAGGCCACCGTCTGACCCCACAGAACTTGATCAGGCGACTGAATATTTAGAGTCGACACTTCGTTGTACCTTAGATAATGTAGCTCCAGCTAAAAGAAAAATTACTGGAGATAAGAAACTCGCTCCCTGGTATAACGATCACACGCGCACTTTAAAACAGACTGCTCGGAAATTAGAGCGTAAATGGCGTCAAACTAAATTATTGGTATTTCAAATAGCATGGAAAGAGAGCATCCTGAACTATAGGAAAGCTCTTAGTGTAGCTAGATCAACGTATCTCTCCACTCTTATAGAAGAAAATTAAAATAATCCTAGATTTTTATTTAATACCGTAGCCAAATTAACCAGAAATAAGACCACTACAGAAATCTCCACAACAACATCATGCAATAGTGAGGACTTCATGAACTTTTTTAATAATAAAATTGTAAATATCTGGCATAAAATTGAGGCTTTGAAACCAAACAATGTAATTGATACAGATGTTAACCTAGCCATGTCAGATTCAAACCTAGAATACTTTACTCCTCTTGAAGAGAATGAACTAATTTCACTCATCTCTTCTGCAAATTCATCAACCTGTATATTAGATCCTATACCGACACATTTTCTTAAACAGATAGTACCAGTAATAACAGAACCGCTGTTGAGAATAATTAATTCCTCACTCAGCATTGGTTATGTTCCAAAATCTTTTAAAGTAGCAGTTATTAAACCAATAAATAAGAAACCTGACCTCGACCCCTGTCAGCTGTCCAATTACAGGCCCATATCAAACCTCCCCTTTATCTCTAAGATTCTGGAAAAGATAGTAGCGGAGCAGCTATGCTCATATCTACATAGAAATGGCATACATGAACTGTATCAGTCAGGATTTAGGCCTCATCACAGCACAGAAACAGCACTCGTTAAAGTAGTAAATGGCCTCCTATTGGCCTCTGATCAGGGTTGTGTAACTATGCTTGTATTACTCGACCTCAGTGCAGCTTTTGACACTATTGATCATGCTATTCTTCTTCACAGATTAGAAAAAGTAGTAGGAATTAAGGGTACAGCCCTCTCCTGGCTCAGATCCTATTTGACCGATCGTTATCAGTATGTAGACTTAAATGGTGATTATTCTGCATGTTCTCTAGTGAAGTTTGGCGTTCCGCAGGGTTCAGTTTTAGGCCCACTGCTTTTTTCCCTTTACATGCTTCCTCTGGGCAACATAATCCGTAAGCATGGTATTAGTTTTCATTGTTATGCTGACGACACACAGCTATACGTCTCAACAAAACCTGATGAGAAAAACCATCTTACTAAAGTTGAGCAATGTGTGCAGGACATAAGAAATTGGATGCTAATTAACTTCCTTCTGCTTAATCCGGATAAGACAGAAGTTCTAGTCATAGGACCGCATACAGCTAGGAGTAAAATTTTAGATCACACCGTAATTTTAGATGGCCTTTCTGTTCCATCAAGTGCAACAGTAAAGGACCTCGGCGTGATTATAGATTCCAGCCTTTAATTTGAAGCTCATGTAGATAATATTACCAGCATAGCATTCTTTCACCTCAGAAATATTGCCAAGATAAGAAATATATTGTCGCTGAACGATGTAGAAAAACTAGTTCATGCTTTTATCACTTCTAGGTTGGACTATTGTAATGCCTTACTGTCTGGTTGTTCAGTTAGGTGCATAAACAAGCTTCAGCTAGTCCAGAATGCAGCAGCGAGAGTCCTCACTAGAACCAGAAGATATGAGCACATCACCCCTATCCTATCTTCACTGCATTGGCTCCCTGTGAAATTTCGCATTGATTTTAAAATACTACTCTTGACATATAAGGCATTAAATGGTCTCACCCCGCAGTATCTGAGCGAACTGCTAGTGTCTTACGATCTGCCACGCCTACTTCGGTCAAAGGATGCAGGCTGCTTATCAGTACCGCGTATTATGAAAACTACAGCTGGGGGCAGAGCTTTTTCTTACAAAGCCCCAAAATTATGGAATAGTCTTCCAAATAGTGTTCGGGACTCAGACACAGTCTCAGTGTTTAAGTCTAGGCTAAAAACCTATTTATTTAGCCAAGCATTTTTATAAATAGATTTGCCATAAGGTAAAGGAGCAGATCTGGGGGACTCATGGACGTAGAGTATTATGGTGAACTGGTATGTTTTAGATGCTGTCTTCCTCAGTCTCATTTGATCACTCAGGTTTGTTGACGGTGAGGTGATTGTTTGCTTTACATCTCAGGGAGCCCTCATGTTTGTGTTTCCTTCTGGCTCTCCCTTTTAGTTATGCTGTCATAGTTAGTCCTGCCGGAGTCCCTGCTTGCACTCTACAGTAAATATACATTCACATTAGACATTGTGACTGTGACCATACCTAATTGCAATCTCTCCTCCTCTTCTCTTCCTCCCCCTCTTTCTCTTTCCTCTCTCCCCCTGTCTCCCCCTTTCACTCTTTCTCTCTCTCTGTCGAGCTACACATGTGGTTCCTGAGCTGCCAGTGATCCAGACTCCCTCTGCCCTCCGGACCTGTCTGGTCCATCCTGGTGCCCGGTTTCTGGTTGGAGGTCTCATCGCATGGATGCCCCGTGTGTCTCTTTAGGATGTGCCTGGTGTCTGGGGATGATTCTATCTACTTAGAAGATGATTCTGGCCTCGACTGGTGTTGTCAGCTGTTTCTCTGAGGACTTGACAATTCGATAGTTCAGGACTGGAACTTTCTACAAGTCTATCTGAGTCTCGAATAACTACTGGACTCCATTTTACATCAACTATTATAACATCAATTAACATCAACTATTATAGTTGATAAGTAACACTTAACACTGTATAAATGCAGATCATTTCCTGCTATCTGTTTCACCCAGATGAGGATGGGTTCCCTGTCGAGTCTGGTTCCTCTCAAGGTTTCTTCCTATTACCATCTCAGGGAGTTTTTCCTTGCCACTGTCACCCTCGGGCTTGCTCACCAGGGACTATCTGAACATTTTGATTCATACACATTCACATTCCATACAAACTTAAATAATTCTTTTGATTGTGTAAAGCTGTTTTGAGACAATGTCAATTGTTAAAAGCGCTATACAAATAAAACTGAATTGAATTGAATTTAATTATTGAACACGCTTATTTCATACTGCAGAGCAACTAGATGTGCAGAGTGAGAGAGAGAAGGATTCAGGGAAAGATGAAGGAGACAGTGAAAGCCGGTGCACTAGTAGTGCTAATTACTTACTGTTTACTCTTACTGGTCTGTTCCACATAATGCCATAATTGAGTAAACATTGTTATCTGTTACTTACGCTGTCATAGGTTTTGTTAAGTTTATTTGTGTTTGTGTTTCTGATACATTTGGTATACTAGAGTTGAGCACTGAAAATACATAAAATGTAAAATTTCAACATGTGAATGTGTCTCTTATTATCTCTTTTAAAAAGCCAATTTTCTATTTGTCATTGGTTTGGTAGTATAAATGGTGTATTCCTAGTGAGTTGTTACGGGTTTTTTTTTTTTATTCATTTATATTGCATCTGGTAGTCTACCTGTTACAATAATAGGGTTCGCCTACAAGTTTATCAGTCCAGTAGATTACATGAATAGGGTGGTGGTGACTGCAGCAGCAGAGGTGGCCTGGGAGTGGAGTCAAATTCCCGGCCTGAATTATTGTCCCAGTCCGCCACTGTATGTATGTATGTATATATATATATATATATATATATATATATATATATATATATATATATATATATATATATATATATATATGACAGCACTAATGTTTATTGTAGACAACCATACAAGGGTAATTGTTACTAAGCCTGCCCTGGGTTCACAAATTTTCTTGTATGTCGCCCTCACAGATTCCTGCAGCTGAGCTTGGATGTACATTTACATTCCAATAAAGGTTACTGATGACATGCCTCTGAAGTTTTTGCACTATTAAAATACTTATAGGCAACTAGTTATCATATCTTCTTCTCCATAAAACATGTTAATGCTCAGTAGTACACATATATGGTTCTTTAATGTATTTGCATTGAACTAAAATGCATTCTTTTTCCCAAATCACTATGGCCGTTAAAAAATACAACAAAAAAACAACACATTTTTAATGAGGTGTTAGTGCAGTATATAGGCCCATGGCACAGCCTAAGCTTTTATCCTTAATGCTTTTTTTCCCCTCACGTTACTTTTACTTTTATACTTTTAGTAGTTTTGAAACCAGTACTTTTACACTTTTACTTGAGTAAAAAGCTTGAGTTGATACTTCAACTTCTAAAGAAGTCTTTTTAAACACTAGTATCTATACTTGTTTGTTTCTACTCAAGTAATGAATGTGAATACTTTTGACACCACTATGTAAATGTGAAGTTTTAGACTGGACTGGGTCATGAGATGCTATTAGAGGTTGAACCTCTGTTATTGTCTTCCTGATACTATCGATTTTTTTCATTGAAGAAGTCTTCACTTCTAAACTGTGATGGGATACTCTCTGCAGGCATCTTAGGTTTTGTTAGGCGAGCCATTGTGCTAAATAAGAACCTGGGATTGTTTTGGTTTCTCGCTATCAGTCGGCTCAGATGCTCGGCCCTAGCAGATTTTAGAGCCTGTCTATAGCTGCACATACTGTCTTTATACACGATCCTAAAAACTTCTAATTTAGTTTTTCTCCACTTTCACTTGAGGTTATGTGTTGCTCTCTTGAGGGAGTGAGTATGACTATTGTACCATGGTGCAGGTGTTTTAATCAAATAGGGGAAACAGTGTTTAGTCTAAAAAATAGTGCCCATGCTGTTAGTCACTTCATCTAGATCATCTGCACTTAGGGGTCTAATAAGAAATTGAAAAAGATCCAGCAGATGGACTTGTGAATCTGTCTTTGGTGGTTGGATTAATATTTCTACCAAATCGATAATGTGGGGATACACGGCTAATCTGTAATGTGCAAAACCAAGACAATAACAGTATCAAATGTAATTTTTATAAAAATCCTTATTGTGTAAAGTTGTGTTGTATGTTGTACACCGAGTTCCAAATTATTATGCAAATTGGATGCAAGTGTCAAACATTAAATGTTTTTTTTTTTTTATATTAAACTCATGGATGGTGTTGTATCTCAGGGCCCTTTGGATTACTGAAATGAATCTCAGACACGTGTGACAATTAGTTTGCCAGATGAGCCCAATTAAAGAAAAAGTACTGAAGAAGGTTGTTCCACAATTATTAAGCAGGCCACAGGTTTCAAGCAATATGGGAAAGAAAAAGGATCTCTCTGCTGCCGAAAAGTGTCAAATTGGACAAGGTATGAAAACATTAGATATTTCACGAAAACTCATCGTACTGTGAAGACATTTGTGGCTGATTCAGCGCACAGACAGGTTTGTGCAGATGAAGGCAGAATGAAGGTTTCTGCAAGACAAATTCATCGGATTAAGAGAGCAGCTGCTGAAATGCCATTACAAAGCAGCAAACAGGTATTTGAAGCTGCTGGTGCCTCTGGAGTCCCACGAACCTCAAGGTGTAGGATCCTTTAAAGGCTTGCAGTTGTGCATAAACCTACTATTCGGCCCCTAATCAATGCTCACAAGCAGAAACGGTTGCAGTGGGCCCAGGCATACATGAAGACATGTTTTCAAACAGTCTTGTTTACTGATGAGTGTAGTGCAACCCTGGATGGTCCAGATGAATGGATGGTTGGTAGTGGATGGTTGGTGGATGGCCACCATGTCCCAACAAGGCTGCGACGTCAACAAGGAGGTGCCGGAGTCATGGGGAGAGACTGGTAGGCCCCTGTAGGGGTGACAATGACCTCTGCAAAATATATTGACTGACCACTTTCTTCCATGGTACAAAAAGAAGAACGGTGGCTTCCGTAGCAAAATCATCTTCATGCACGACAATGCACCATCTCATGCTGCAAAGAATACCTCTGTGTCATTGGCTGCTATCGGCATAAAAGATGAGAAACTCGTGGTGTGGCCACCATCTTCCCCTGACCTCAACCCCATTGAGAACGTATGAGGGTGGGAGGCAGTTTGATTCAAAACAGCAGCTCTGGGAGGCTAATCTGACATCCCGGGAAAGAAATTCAAGCATAAACTGCCCTTATGGATGCAAGAATTGTGCAAGTGAAGGTGATATCAAAGAAGGGGTCCTATGTTAAGATGTAACATGCCTTGTTGGGATGTTTTTGATTGAAATAGTTTTTGATTTCTTTAAATATGACCTCCTAATGCTGCAAATTCAACAAAAGCCTATTTTCAGTTCTTTACAACCTATAAAATGTTTTAACTCTGTTGTACATAATAATTTGGAACAGTGCATTTTCAGTTTTTTTATTTTTAAAATAAACATTAGGAGGTTTATTCAATAAAATTCAAATTATACCCTAATAGTTGATGACTAGAAAATTATACTGACTGTCATTTGCATTTACTAATTATGAAAATCAGAGAAAGATATCATTTGCGTAATAAATTGGAATGCAGTGTATAGTCTTTAAGGATTCGAGGACCATTGATCATGCAGGGTGGGGTCTTTGTTTTTCGCTCTCCAGAGCTGAGATACAAGTATCCCCCCCCAAGTTAGTACTCACCTCCCTGACACATGATGTGAATTTCATTAAGAACTGAGAACATAGAATTTTTGACCTAAAAGCACAAACACTAAACACGATTTTTAGAAGAAAAAATTGATGTTCTCAGGTTTGATCCAAATTCACAGCACATGCGAGGGAGGTGAAGACTAACACGGGGGAGGGGGGGCACTTAGTTTTGCTCCACCACGCTGCAGAGATGAGAGCACTTCAGTGTGTCTGATCAGTACATGCGACACTGGAGACTCGTTCCTTTGGTGGGAGGTGAGGGTGTGAAACACGGCACACGGGGAGACGGAGGGAGTAAAAGCAACAGATTCGGAAAGTCTTTATTATCAAAGTTACACCTGAACATCATGGGCTCATGTTTCACACGTCATTACAGCGATAATACACGTGTATCAACAAACGCCTCGCCTCCAGCAGTGTCGCCCTCCACTACTCCACCGTAGAAAAACAAAACGAACAGAAACAAACAGGAAGTGATCCGTGCGAGGAATCAGAGAGGCATGCGGTTCCCTTCTACGCTGATCTTGACGGCATGACCTGTCTTTGTGAGGCGGCGGATATCGGCGAAGCGTCGCATCTGTTTGTCTACACGTGATAAACTCTTTCGTACAGGACCCTGGAGGAAGAATAGGAAAAGTGAGGAAAGAGAATAGGTGGAGGACAAGTAGGGGAAAAGAGAAAGAAAACAGGGGACAAACAGTAAAAAAGGATGAGAAAGACAGGGAGAGGATGGAAAAAAGAGGAGGAAGATGATAGATAGGATGAAGAAAATGAGAACAAAGAGGAGAAAGAGAGGAAAATAATGGAGAGAGGAGGAATAAAAGGAGGATGAGAAAGAGGGAGAAGAAAAACAAGAGAACATGAGAAACAATCATTTAATGAAACAGCATTACTGCATGACACAAAACACACTAGTCTACACTCTACACCCCCCTCACACACAGTTTGTTAATGGCGTGACAGTCCTGACTCCGCTGCTGTTGAGGCTCAGAGGCGATGGCGTGCCGCCCCTCAGAGTTAGAGCATTAGTGAGCGAGATGCACCGAGCTGCTCCTCCAACACACTGCACACGCAGCACTTACTGCCCCCTGCAGGCCCGTGGCTGAGCTACAGAGGCATGTGGTTTCCCTCCACGCTGATCTTCACCGCTCCCTGAAGACGCCGCTGCTTCCTCTCCTCCAGGAAACGCCGCTTGTGTTTCTCCAGGAGACTCATGGCTTTCTTACAGCCTCTCTACCAATCACAGCACAGCATCTGATCATCACGTCTGATCCCTCACACACACCCCTCCTCAGCAGCTTCATCTACATCATTGTTTACTTTGTCCCGAGTTCCTCTTCTCACTTACGTCAGATAAACTCACACACACACACACACCTGAACAAACTGTTACCATAGAAACAATAATAACATGACAGATTCACTAAACACAAAAATGGACATTACTATACTGACCTGCTTATAATGCACTTAAAAGCCCCTTCCACTTCAAAAAAAGGCAGTTAAAAAGTCCCTCCCACTTACAAAACCCTTATAAAACTGAAAAGATGATGAGGGAGATCTCGCCCAGAAGGTAGCGGTAATGCAGCACAATCCATGTCAACTGCTGATCAACACCAAAAAGACCAGATAAACCCCTATTAACAGCCCCTCCCACTGCTAAACAAGACCATAAAAAGCTCCTCCCTAATGCAAAATGAGACCCGCCCATCCCACTTACAAAAAAAAGTCTCATATGGCGCTTTTCCACTGCATAGTACGGCACGACACGGTTCAGTTCAACTCACTTTTGGGGGGTTTTCCACTGGGATCAGTACATGGTACCTGGTCCTTTTTTTTAGTACCACCTCAGCCGAGGTTCAAGCGCACCGAACCGTGACGTGTAAACTCTGCTGGTTACTGATTGGTCGGAGAAAATCGTCATTACTGTGTCACCGAACTTGCGACACGAGACACAACAGAACTGCTATATTTAGAACAGCCAGAGAAGGATCGGACGCACCTTTTTGTATTAACCAAAATTTTTCTTTGGCTGCCATGAACCTCTTTTGAAACAAACTCCTTAGTCTCGCTGTTAAAAACATCCACATGCCGAGAATGAACACCACCATGCCGTCGATATGCTCCATTGTTGTGTGTTTGTTTGTGGCGAGTTTACGATGACGTCACGGCAGTAGCAGCGCCGCAACTAAAACGACACGTGAATAATCCCGCCCACTCTAAAGCGTTACTAAACTGCAGTGGAAGCGCAAACCGAGCCGAACTGCGCCGAACCGAAGTGAGTTGAACTGAACCATGTCGTGCCGTACTATGCAGTGGAAAAGAGGCATTAGAAGCTCCTCCCACTTATAAACGGTCTCTTAAATCCCCCTAAGCAACATATGGAGCTTTTCCACTGTATAGTACGGGACAGCACGGTTCAGTACAGCTCACTTTGGTTCGGCTCGGTTTGCGCTTCCACTGCAGTTTAGTAACGCTTTAGAGTGGGCGGGATTATTCTGTAACGATTATTATATCGTTAGAGTTGCGCCGCCTCTACTGCCGTGACAATACGTGCCACAACAATGGAGCATATCGGCGGAATGGTGTTCTTCATTCTCGGCATGTGGATGTTTTTAACAGTGAGATGAAGGAGTTTGTTTCAAAAGAGGCTGATGGCAGCCAAAGAAAATTTTTGGTTAATACAAAAAGGTGCGTGCGATCCTTCTCTGGCTGTTCTAAATATAGCGGTTCTGTTGTGTCTCGTGTCGCAAGTTCAGTGACGCAGTAATGACGATTTTCTCCGGCCACTCAGTGACCAGCAGAGTTTACACGTCACGTTTTGGTAACGGTTCGGCGCGCTTGGAACTTCGGCTGAGGTGGTACTAAAAAAAAGGACCAGGTACCAGGTACTGTTCCCAGTGGAAAACCCCCCAAAAGTGAGCTGTTCTGAACCGTGCCGTGCTATGCAGTGGAAAAGCACCGTTGGTGGATGTAAACCACTGTAAGCACCAACACCACAAGTAACAGTCACTTAGGCTGAATCCCAATTCTATTTTCTACCCCTTCCCCTACCCCTCGCCCCTTCCCCTTGTCCCTTGAAACGAAGTGGAAAGGGGAAGGGTTTAAATATTTCCCCTAAGAAATGGGACACCACTACAACGCTGTTATACGTCATCATACGTAGTCGCTAGTTCCTAATGTTACGTCAGAAGACATGCGCCGATGTTTATCACACATTCCAATAAAAGAGATATTAATACAGAATATAAATTACAAAACTGTGGTCACGTTGCAATAAGTAAGAATAGTGTAAGCACCGTTCATTTACATGTACACATATGGCTGTAAGCAAAACAAACAATGCGTTATCAAATGCTCGGCAAACTGCCGTGCTACTGAACTTTCATATTGGTTTGTAGCATGCAGTAAAGTGTATATATTTATATATAGTGACATATAGTTTTGTAATATCGTGCAATCGGTGCTATCCGCTAGCAAACTTTAGCGATTTCTTTGCAAACGTTTCTTTACAGAACATCACCATAAACACAGACACAAGACTAAAGGTAATATACATATAATGAAAACTTGTCATAAAAATCCTCATGAATGGCAAAAATTAACATTTATGGGTCTGATTGTTCGAGTGAGCAGCCATGTTGAAAAATTCGCTTAGACCTTCGTTTGAAGTGAGGTCCCGAAAAATCTTCGTTTGGAGGGATATCTGGCCCTTCCCCTTCCCCCTACCCCTCCAACCAAAAGAGAAATGAGACACCCCTACCCCTTCACGTGAACGCGCCAAACGGAGTGGTAGGGCTAAGTGTAGGGGGTAAGGGGTAGAATTGGGACTCAGCCTTAAAAGCACCTCCCATTGCCAAATAAGGCTCATAAAGCCCCTCACACTTTCAAACAAGTGTATTAAAAACCCCTCCCCTTCTAAACGAGTCTTAAAAAGCCCCACACACATAAAAAACCTAATCCCCTCCCATTTTCAGGCGTCTTAGAAACTCCTCCTGAGACTCAATGATTCTCAAAAGCCACTCCCATTTCTAACAAATCTATTATGAATCTCAATTAATAATACACACACCTTATAATGCCCCTCACACTTCTAAAATCAATTTCAATATAATTATTTGTATAGCGCTTTTAACAACTCATACGTCATTGTCGCAAAGCAATGAAATGTGAATGTGTGTGAATCAGAATGATCAGCCCCTAAACAAGACTATCAGAAGCCCCTCCAAAAAAAACCCTCTATTAATTGATTCCAACCCACATGTTTATAGTCCCTCCCATTTCACCCATCTGACTCCACCTTAATCATTCATTCCCTCCCACTTTCCCTACATAACTCTACTCCAGGGCCCGTATTCACAAAGCTTCTTAATCCTAAAAGTTGCTGCTAGTGAATTGACATTTTCTTAGAATTTACCCTTAAATTTAGGACTAAATCTTAGTAAAGATAAAAATAATTCACTAAACATCTCAGCCCTAAAAACAGCTCCTAAGGTAAAAATGAAGAGTAGAGAGGAGGACTTTTAAGAGGCTTAAGAGTTTCTCTTGCAGAGGACAAAATGGTGAAAAAAAGAAATATTCTCCAAACACTGAACGTAAAGCTAAAAGTAAACACTGCTCTTCTGTCCAATTAGTTTTCTTGTTCTTTTACTTCCTTCCATCTCTCTTGGATTGTTGCTACAAACCAACAAAATATGCATAAACAGACTGTCCTGTAATCATGTTTAAAAAAAAAAAAAAAAGTTAAAACTGAGCCATTTTGCTCCCATCAATCTGAAACAGATTGGGCAAATAAATGTAGGAACTTAAATATAGAAATAATAAACTACTGTGCGGAAATCGGTTGCTTCAAAACTAGACACATTTTCAACATTTGGCTGTTTAATTAACTTTACGATATTTAGCCTATAACAGAAACTTTATTTTCATAAAGAGCGCATTTTAAGACCTTTACAGATTTATTATCGACAGTCCTTGAACTGCTGCATCATCCCCAGCAACGGGGTCAACCACACCGCCTCACTAAGATAAAGGGTTTTGTACTTTCCTTCCACATAGTTGCTCTGAAGTTTCCTAAATCACTTTTAGTCTAGGACTCCCACCTGGGACGTTTTAAGCCAAGATAGGAGCTTTGTGAATACGGGCCCAGATGATTGGCCTTGTTTAGAATGTTTAGCCCCACCCACTTTACCCTCCAACGGTGGTAAGCCCCTCCCCCACTGACCCGGTTTGAATCCGTCTCCACATTCCATTTGGGTCGCACTACGTAGTCCTTGTTGGAGGGCATCGGCACACGTGCCCTCGCACAGAACCCGGGGTCGCCTGGACGCAGTGCCCTGGGTGGGGTGGGGGGGATGAAGGGGGGAGGTGATTAAAGCGAATCAATAAAACATGATAAAGATAATAAAATGAAAAATATACAGCTGCACTGGAAAAAATATTCATCTGTATGTGCGGGTTTGTAATACTCACTTCTCCTCTCCTGTTAACACTTTCTCCAGATCTCTGCGAGGCGTTTGACCTCCTGAGCTGTAATCACACACACACACCATCAATATCATACACAGCCATGCCCTCCATGATGCATTAAACACACACACACTTTTTTCAAAGACAGAAAGGTGAGAGAGGTCACAATTCACCTGATGCAAATACTTCGTTAGAGGTCAAAGGTTCTACTCAAGAATTTGCTCACGTCTCATTCACTCATGCCGATGTGTGAGCAAGGAGTCTTTCATACACACACACACACACACACACACCAGGACATGTTATATTCATGTGACCGAATGATCCAGCGTGGCCACGCCCACTCCAACAAGTACATACAATAAAGATAAAAGCCGTCAGTTAGTGTGTAACGGAACATGTATGAAAGACACCTGTAGGTGGTGCTAATGTAACATTCTGACTGATGATCATCAAAACAAGGAACAAGAAACAAGTATTCAGTACGATTCACACTCAAGTTGTTGTTCATCTTCACTCACGCCGCATTAAACCTGCACGTGCAGATGTGTTTAAAAATAAATTAATAAATAAACATTCAATAAACTTGTCAGGCAGCAGTAGCAGCAACCAAGCAACACACACACTTCGAAGAAAACTCAATTGCACTTTAGAATATTTAGTTCACACATGCAAATTTTCTCTCACACACACAATCGAAACCTGAGTTGGGGCCCAAAGACATCAGGCTCCTCCTCCCTCGCAACCATCTGAGGCTCTCTTACACATACATGTGTGTGTGTGTGTGTGTGTGAGTGAGAGAGAGAGAGTATGGGGAAGGAGAAACAAAACAGGAAACGTTGAAATGAACTCAGGAACAAAAAGAGAAACAGAGACTGAAATGAATATGAAAAGAAAATAATGAAGGTGTGTGTGTGTGTGTGTGTGTGTGTGTGTGTGTGTGTGTGTACCTGAGTCTCCTGCGGGGGGCGATCTGCTGATCGAGATCTCTCTGCTGCCTCTCCTCCCTCGTCATGCATTTATAATTAGAGGACAAGCCGAAGATGGGCCGCGACCATTCATCTACACACACACACAAAACCAATCTAAGTACAGTATGGGTATAGTGTAAACAAGCTCTGTATAAACCTGTGTGTGTGTGTGTGTGTGTGTGTGTGTGTGTGTGTGCGTGCGTGTGTGTGTGTGTGTGCGTGCGTGCATACTGATGAGTTTGAGGGCGAGGTCTTTGTTGGGTCGCGACTCTTTGGGGTGTTTGTAGAGGAACATGACGGCTCGACCGATTCCACTCATCTTCAGAGTCTCCTGACTCACACTGGGCAACTACACACACACACACCAACAGTTATACAGAAATCACACACAAACTCGAGTGAAAGGGAAAGTAATGCATTTTATAAATCACTGGCTGTAGAAGAAAAGTATTGACACCCCACCAAGCCCTGTTTGTCAAGCAAATAAAAGATGTGGTAATCATAAATTCCGGTTAAATCCGAGAAGTGTGTGTGGGTGTCCTGCTTGCGCTCCTGAGTATGTATAAATTCACAAATAAGAGGATGACCTGATGTGACCCTGGAGCTGATGGAGCTCAGACCTTCTAACCTGCTCAGTTCCGTGCGGAACATTCTGTGAAGCTCAAAGTGTTGATGAGCTTCAGAGCATTTAGCAGACGCCCCCTTATCCAGACAGACATCTAGGCAAGCTCTGGTTTCTCAATCAGATACACATCCTCAGAGACTCAGAGTTCAGCCCAAAATATTTAGTCATAACCAGACACTTTATTTTACTGGCTTTAATTAAAGAAGATAAAAATGAAGATTAATAAAACTACAATGGAACTTTGGACTGCCAGAATAATTGGTTCCGGGGGTGCTTGTGTATCCAAACACTCGTATATCAAAGCAAATTTCCCACCAAGAAATAATGGAAACTGATAATTCACTCCTCCTAAAAATATTCATATAAAAATAATTCATACAAAATATAAAGTAAAAAATCAAAATAAAACAAACCTGCTTAACTTTAAACATTTAAAAAGAAGAAAACACACACACACACATCTCAGCTGATGAAGGATTTACTAGGTCATAGGTCCACATACAGCTAGATGTAAGATTTTAGTAACTTTAGATGGCCTTTCTGTTCCATCTAGTGCAACAGTAAAAGACCTCGGCGTGATTATAGATTCCAGTCTTTCATTTGAAGCTCATGTAAATAATATCACCAGGATAGCATTCTTTCACCTCAGAAATTTTGCCAAGATAAGAAATATATTGTCACTAAAAAAACAAAACAAAAAAAAAAAACAGAAAAACTAGTTCATGCTGTTATCACTTCTAGGTTGGACTATTGTAATGCCTTACTGTCTGGTTGTTCAGTTAGGTGCATAAACAAGCTTCAGCTAGTCCAGAATGCAGCAGCGAGAGTCCTCACTAGAACCAGAAGATATGAGCACATCACCCCTATCCTATCTTCACTGCATTGGCTCCCTGTGAAATTTCGCATTGATTTTAAAATACTACTCTTGACATATAAAGCATTAAATGGTCTCGTGCCGCAGTATCTGAGCGAACTGCTAGTGTCTTACGATCCGCCACTCCTACTTCGATCAAAGGATGCAGGCTGCTTGTCAGTACCGCGTATTATGAAAACTACAGCTGGGGGCAGAGCTTTTTCTTACAAAGCCCCAAAATTATGGAATAGTCTTCCAAATAGTGTTCGGGACTCAGACACAGTCTCAGTGTTTAAGTCTAGGCTAAAAACCTATTTATTTAGCCAAGCATTTTTATAAATAGATTTGCCTTAGGTAAAGGAGCAGATCTGGGGGACTCATGGACGTAGAGTATTATGGTGAACTGGTATGTTTAGATGCTGTCTTCCTCAGTCTCATTTGATCACTCAGGTTTGTTGACGGTGAGGTGATTGTTTGCTTTACATCTCAGGGAGCCCTCGTGTTTGTGTTTCCTTCTGGCTCTCCCTTTTAGTTATGCTGTCATAGTTAGTCCTGCCGGAGTCCCTGCTTGCACTCTACAGTAAATATACATTCACATTAGACATTGTGACTGTGACCATACCTAATTGCAATCTCTCCTCCTCTTCTCTTCCTCCCCCTCTTTCTCTTTCCTCTCTCCCCCTGTCTCCCCCTTTCACTCTTTCTCTCTCTCTGTCGAGCTACACATGTGGTTCCTGAGCTGCCAGTGATCCAGACTCCCTCTGCCCTCCGGACCTGTCTGGTCCATCCTGGTGCCCGGTTTCTGGTTGGAGGTCTCATCGCATGGATGCCCCGTGTGTCTCTTTAGGATGTGCCTGGTGTCTGGGGATGATTCTATCTACTTAGAAGATGATTCTGGCCTCGACTGGTGTTGTCAGCTGTTTCTCTGAGGACTTGACAATTCGATAGTTCAGGACTGGAACTTTCTACAAGTCTATCTGAGTCTCGAATAACTACTGGACTCCATTTTACATCAACTATTATAACATCAATTAACATCAACTATTATAGTTGATAAGTAACACTTAACACTGTATAAATGCAGATCATTTCCTGCTATCTGTTTCACCCAGATGAGGATGGGTTCCCTGTCGAGTCTGGTTCCTCTCAAGGTTTCTTCCTATTACCATCTCAGGGAGTTTTTCCTTGCCACTGTCACCCTCGGGCTTGCTCACCAGGGACTATCTGAACATTTTGATTCATACACATTCACATTCCATACAAACTTAAATAATTCTTTTGATTGTGTAAAGCTGTTTTGAGACAATGTCAATTGTTAAAAGCGCTATACAAATAAAACTGAATTGAATTGAATTTAATTATTGAACACGCTTATTTCATACTGCAGAGCAACTAGATGTGCAGAGTGAGAGAGAGAAGGATTCAGGGAAAGATGAAGGAGACAGTGAAAGCCGGTGCACTAGTAGTGCTAATTACTTACTGTTTACTCTTACTGGTCTGTTCCACATAATGCCATAATTGAGTAAACATTGTTATCTGTTACTTACGCTGTCATAGGTTTTGTTAAGTTTATTTGTGTTTGTGTTTCTGATACATTTGGTATACTAGAGTTGAGCACTGAAAATACATAAAATGTAAAATTTCAACATGTGAATGTGTCTCTTATTATCTCTTTTAAAAAGCCAATTTTCTATTTGTCATTGGTTTGGTAGTATAAATGGTGTATTCCTAGTGAGTTGTTACGGGTTTTTTTTTTTTATTCATTTATATTGCATCTGGTAGTCTACCTGTTACAATAATAGGGTTCGCCTACAAGTTTATCAGTCCAGTAGATTACATGAATAGGGTGGTGGTGACTGCAGCAGCAGAGGTGGCCTGGGAGTGGAGTCAAATTCCCGGCCTGAATTATTGTCCCAGTCCGCCACTGTATGTATGTATGTGTATATATATATATATATATGACAGCACTAATGTTTATTGTAGACAACCATACAAGGGTAATTGTTACTAAGCCTGCCCTGGGTTCACAAATTTTCTTGTATGTCGCCCTCACAGATTCCTGCAGCTGAGCTTGGATGTACATTTACATTCCAATAAAGGTTACTGATGACATGCCTCTGAAGTTTTTGCACTATTAAAATACTTATAGGCAACTAGTTATCATATCTTCTTCTCCATAAAACATGTTAATGCTCAGTAGTACACATATATGGTTCTTTAATGTATTTGCATTGAACTAAAATGCATTCTTTTTCCCAAATCACTATGGCCGTTAAAAAATACAACAAAAAAACAACACATTTTTAATGAGGTGTTAGTGCAGTATATAGGCCCATGGCACAGCCTAAGCTTTTATCCTTAATGCTTTTTTTCCCCTCACGTTACTTTTACTTTTATACTTTTAGTAGTTTTGAAACCAGTACTTTTACTTGAGTAAAAAGCTTGAGTTGATACTTCAACTTCTAAAGAAGTCTTTTTAAACACTAGTATCTATACTTGTTTGTTTCTACTCAAGTAATGAATGTGAATACTTTTGACACCACTATGTAAATGTGAAGTTTTAGACTGGACTGGGTCATGAGATGCTATTAGAGGTTGAACCTCTGTTATTGTCTTCCTGATACTATCGATTTTTTTCATTGAAGAAGTCTTCACTTCTAAACTGTGATGGGATACTCTCTGCAGGCATCTTAGGTTTTGTTAGGCGAGCCATTGTGCTAAATAAGAACCTGGGATTGTTTTGGTTTCTCGCTATCAGTCGGCTCAGATGCTCGGCCCTAGCAGATTTTAGAGCCTGTCTATAGCTGCACATACTGTCTTTATACACGATCCTAAAAACTTCTAATTTAGTTTTTCTCCACTTTCACTTGAGGTTATGTGTTGCTCTCTTGAGGGAGTGAGTATGACTATTGTACCATGGTGCAGGTGTTTTAATCAAATAGGGGAAACAGTGTTTAGTCTAAAAAATAGTGCCCATGCTGTTAGTCACTTCATCTAGATCATCTGCACTTAGGGGTCTAATAAGAAATTGAAAAAGATCCAGCAGATGGACTTGTGAATCTGTCTTTGGTGGTTGGATTAATATTTCTACCAAATCGATAATGTGGGGATACACGGCTAATCTGTAATGTGCAAAACCAAGACAATAACAGTATCAAATGTAATTTTTATAAAAATCCTTATTGTGTAAAGTTGTGTTGTATGTTGTACACCGAGTTCCAAATTATTATGCAAATTGGATGCAAGTGTCAAACATTAAATGTTTTTTTTTTTTTATATTAAACTCATGGATGGTGTTGTATCTCAGGGCCCTTTGGATTACTGAAATGAATCTCAGACACGTGTGACAATTAGTTTGCCAGATGAGCCCAATTAAAGAAAAAGTACTGAAGAAGGTTGTTCCACAATTATTAAGCAGGCCACAGGTTTCAAGCAATATGGGAAAGAAAAAGGATCTCTCTGCTGCCGAAAAGTGTCAAATTGGACAAGGTATGAAAACATTAGATATTTCACGAAAACTCATCGTACTGTGAAGACATTTGTGGCTGATTCAGCGCACAGACAGGTTTGTGCAGATGAAGGCAGAATGAAGGTTTCTGCAAGACAAATTCATCGGATTAAGAGAGCAGCTGCTGAAATGCCATTACAAAGCAGCAAACAGGTATTTGAAGCTGCTGGTGCCTCTGGAGTCCCACGAACCTCAAGGTGTAGGATCCTTTAAAGGCTTGCAGTTGTGCATAAACCTACTATTCGGCCCCTAATCAATGCTCACAAGCAGAAACGGTTGCAGTGGGCCCAGGCATACATGAAGACATGTTTTCAAACAGTCTTGTTTACTGATGAGTGTAGTGCAACCCTGGATGGTCCAGATGAATGGATGGTTGGTAGTGGATGGTTGGTGGATGGCCACCATGTCCCAACAAGGCTGCGACGTCAACAAGGAGGTGCCGGAGTCATGGGGAGAGACTGGTAGGCCCCTGTAGGGGTGACAATGACCTCTGCAAAATATATTGACTGACCACTTTCTTCCATGGTACAAAAAGAAGAACGGTGGCTTCCGTAGCAAAATCATCTTCATGCACGACAATGCACCATCTCATGCTGCAAAGAATACCTCTGTGTCATTGGCTGCTATCGGCATAAAAGATGAGAAACTCGTGGTGTGGCCACCATCTTCCCCTGACCTCAACCCCATTGAGAACGTATGAGGGTGGGAGGCAGTTTGATTCAAAACAGCAGCTCTGGGAGGCTAATCTGACATCCCGGGAAAGAAATTCAAGCATAAACTGCCCTTATGGATGCAAGAATTGTGCAAGTGAAGGTGATATCAAAGAAGGGGTCCTATGTTAAGATGTAACATGCCTTGTTGGGATGTTTTTGATTGAAATAGTTTTTGATTTCTTTAAATATGACCTCCTAATGCTGCAAATTCAACAAAAGCCTATTTTCAGTTCTTTACAACCTATAAAATGTTTTAACTCTGTTGTACATAATAATTTGGAACAGTGCATTTTCAGTTTTTTTATTTTTAAAATAAACATTAGGAGGTTTATTCAATAAAATTCAAATTATACCCTAATAGTTGATGACTAGAAAATTATACTGACTGTCATTTGCATTTACTAATTATGAAAATCAGAGAAAGATATCATTTGCGTAATAAATTGGAATGCAGTGTATAGTCTTTAAGGATTCGAGGACCATTGATCATGCAGGGTGGGGTCTTTGTTTTTCGCTCTCCAGAGCTGAGATACAAGTATCCCCCCCCAAGTTAGTACTCACCTCCCTGACACATGATGTGAATTTCATTAAGAACTGAGAACATAGAATTTTTGACCTAAAAGCACAAACACTAAACACGATTTTTAGAAGAAAAAATTGATGTTCTCAGGTTTGATCCAAATTCACAGCACATGCGAGGGAGGTGAAGACTAACACGGGGGAGGGGGGGCACTTAGTTTTGCTCCACCACGCTGCAGAGATGAGAGCACTTCAGTGTGTCTGATCAGTACATGCGACACTGGAGACTCGTTCCTTTGGTGGGAGGTGAGGGTGTGAAACACGGCACACGGGGAGACGGAGGGAGTAAAAGCAACAGATTCGGAAAGTCTTTATTATCAAAGTTACACCTGAACATCATGGGCTCATGTTTCACACGTCATTACAGCGATAATACACGTGTATCAACAAACGCCTCGCCTCCAGCAGTGTCGCCCTCCACTACTCCACCGTAGAAAAACAAAACGAACAGAAACAAACAGGAAGTGATCCGTGCGAGGAATCAGAGAGGCATGCGGTTCCCTTCTACGCTGATCTTGACGGCATGACCTGTCTTTGTGAGGCGGCGGATATCGGCGAAGCGTCGCATCTGTTTGTCTACACGTGATAAACTCTTTCGTACAGGACCCTGGAGGAAGAATAGGAAAAGTGAGGAAAGAGAATAGGTGGAGGACAAGTAGGGGAAAAGAGAAAGAAAACAGGGGACAAACAGTAAAAAAGGATGAGAAAGACAGGGAGAGGATGGAAAAAAGAGGAGGAAGATGATAGATAGGATGAAGAAAATGAGAACAAAGAGGAGAAAGAGAGGAAAATAATGGAGAGAGGAGGAATAAAAGGAGGATGAGAAAGAGGGAGAAGAAAAACAAGAGAACATGAGAAACAATCATTTAATGAAACAGCATTACTGCATGACACAAAACACACTAGTCTACACTCTACACCCCCCTCACACACAGTTTGTTAATGGCGTGACAGTCCTGACTCCGCTGCTGTTGAGGCTCAGAGGCGATGGCGTGCCGCCCCTCAGAGTTAGAGCATTAGTGAGCGAGATGCACCGAGCTGCTCCTCCAACACACTGCACACGCAGCACTTACTGCCCCCTGCAGGACCGTGGCTGAGCTACAGAGGCATGTGGTTTCCCTCCACGCTGATCTTCACCGCTCCCTGAAGACGCCGCTGCTTCCTCTCCTCCAGGAAACGCCGCTTGTGTTTCTCCAGGAGACTCATGGCTTTCTTACAGCCTCTCTACCAATCACAGCACAGCATCTGATCATCACGTCTGATCCCTCACACACACCCCTCCTCAGCAGCTTCATCTACATCATTGTTTACTTTGTCCCGAGTTCCTCTTCTCACTTACGTCAGATAAACTCACACACACACACACACCTGAACAAACTGTTACCATAGAAACAATAATAACATGACAGATTCACTAAACACAAAAATGGACATTACTATACTGACCTGCTTATAATGCACTTAAAAGCCCCTTCCACTTCAAAAAAAGGCAGTTAAAAAGTCCCTCCCACTTACAAAACCCTTATAAAACTGAAAAGATGATGAGGGAGATCTCGCCCAGAAGGTAGCGGTAATGCAGCACAATCCATGTCAACTGCTGATCAACACCAAAAAGACCAGATAAACCCCTATTAACAGCCCCTCCCACTGCTAAACAAGACCATAAAAAGCTCCTCCCTAATGCAAAATGAGACCCGCCCATCCCACTTACAAAAAAAAGTCTCATATGGCGCTTTTCCACTGCATAGTACGGCACGACACGGTTCAGTTCAACTCACTTTTGGGGGGTTTTCCACTGGGATCAGTACATGGTACCTGGTCCTTTTTTTTAGTACCACCTCAGCCGAGGTTCAAGCGCACCGAACCGTGACGTGTAAACTCTGCTGGTTACTGATTGGTCGGAGAAAATCGTCATTACTGTGTCACCGAACTTGCGACACGAGACACAACAGAACTGCTATATTTAGAACAGCCAGAGAAGGATCGGACGCACCTTTTTGTATTAACCAAAATTTTTCTTTGGCTGCCATGAACCTCTTTTGAAACAAACTCCTTAGTCTCGCTGTTAAAAACATCCACATGCCGAGAATGAACACCACCATGCCGTCGATATGCTCCATTGTTGTGTGTTTGTTTGTGGCGAGTTTACGATGACGTCACGGCAGTAGCAGCGCCGCAACTAAAACGACACGTGAATAATCCCGCCCACTCTAAAGCGTTACTAAACTGCAGTGGAAGCGCAAACCGAGCCGAACTGCGCCGAACCGAAGTGAGTTGAACTGAACCATGTCGTGCCGTACTATGCAGTGGAAAAGAGGCATTAGAAGCTCCTCCCACTTATAAACGGTCTCTTAAATCCCCCTAAGCAACATATGGAGCTTTTCCACTGTATAGTACGGGACAGCATGGTTCAGTACAGCTCACTTTGGTTCGGCTCGGTTTGCGCTTCCACTGCAGTTTAGTAACGCTTTAGAGTGGGCGGGATTATTCTGTAACGATTATTATATCGTTAGAGTTGCGCCGCCTCTACTGCCGTGACAATACGTGCCACAACAATGGAGCATATCGGCGGAATGGTGTTCTTCATTCTCGGCATGTGGATGTTTTTAACAGTGAGATGAAGGAGTTTGTTTCAAAAGAGGCTGATGGCAGCCAAAGAAAATTTTTGGTTAATACAAAAAGGTGCGTGCGATCCTTCTCTGGCTGTTCTAAATATAGCGGTTCTGTTGTGTCTCGTGTCGCAAGTTCAGTGACGCAGTAATGACGATTTTCTCCGGCCACTCAGTGACCAGCAGAGTTTACACGTCACGTTTTGGTAACGGTTCGGCGCGCTTGGAACTTCGGCTGAGGTGGTACTAAAAAAAAGGACCAGGTACCAGGTACTGTTCCCAGTGGAAAACCCCCCAAAAGTGAGCTGTTCTGAACCGTGCCGTGCTATGCAGTGGAAAAGCACCGTTGGTGGATGTAAACCACTGTAAGCACCAACACCACAAGTAACAGTCACTTAGGCTGAATCCCAATTCTATTTTCTACCCCTTCCCCTACCCCTCGCCCCTTCCCCTTGTCCCTTGAAACGAAGTGGAAAGGGGAAGGGTTTAAATATTTCCCCTAAGAAATGGGACACCACTACAACGCTGTTATACGTCATCATACGTAGTCGCTAGTTCCTAATGTTACGTCAGAAGACATGCGCCGATGTTTATCACACATTCCAATAAAAGAGATATTAATACAGAATATAAATTACAAAACTGTGGTCACGTTGCAATAAGTAAGAATAGTGTAAGCACCGTTCATTTACATGTACACATATGGCTGTAAGCAAAACAAACAATGCGTTATCAAATGCTCGGCAAACTGCCGTGCTACTGAACTTTCATATTGGTTTGTAGCATGCAGTAAAGTGTATATATTTATATATAGTGACATATAGTTTTGTAATATCGTGCAATCGGTGCTATCCGCTAGCAAACTTTAGCGATTTCTTTGCAAACGTTTCTTTACAGAACATCACCATAAACACAGACACAAGACTAAAGGTAATATACATATAATGAAAACTTGTCATAAAAATCCTCATGAATGGCAAAAATTAACATTTATGGGTCTGATTGTTCGAGTGAGCAGCCATGTTGAAAAATTCGCTTAGACCTTCGTTTGAAGTGAGGTCCCGAAAAATCTTCGTTTGGAGGGATATCTGGCCCTTCCCCTTCCCCCTACCCCTCCAACCAAAAGAGAAATGAGACACCCCTACCCCTTCACGTGAACGCGCCAAACGGAGTGGTAGGGCTAAGTGTAGGGGGTAAGGGGTAGAATTGGGACTCAGCCTTAAAAGCACCTCCCATTGCCAAATAAGGCTCATAAAGCCCCTCACACTTTCAAACAAGTGTATTAAAAACCCCTCCCCTTCTAAACGAGTCTTAAAAAGCCCCACACACATAAAAAACCTAATCCCCTCCCATTTTCAGGCGTCTTAGAAACTCCTCCTGAGACTCAATGATTCTCAAAAGCCACTCCCATTTCTAACAAATCTATTATGAATCTCAATTAATAATACACACACCTTATAATGCCCCTCACACTTCTAAAATCAATTTCAATATAATTATTTGTATAGCGCTTTTAACAACTCATACGTCATTGTCGCAAAGCAATGAAATGTGAATGTGTGTGAATCAGAATGATCAGCCCCTAAACAAGACTATCAGAAGCCCCTCCAAAAAAAACCCTCTATTAATTGATTCCAACCCACATGTTTATAGTCCCTCCCATTTCACCCATCTGACTCCACCTTAATCATTCATTCCCTCCCACTTTCCCTACATAACTCTACTCCAGGGCCCGTATTCACAAAGCTTCTTAATCCTAAAAGTTGCTGCTAGTGAATTGACATTTTCTTAGAATTTACCCTTAAATTTAGGACTAAATCTTAGTAAAGATAAAAATAATTCACTAAACATCTCAGCCCTAAAAACAGCTCCTAAGGTAAAAATGAAGAGTAGAGAGGAGGACTTTTAAGAGGCTTAAGAGTTTCTCTTGCAGAGGACAAAATGGTGAAAAAAAGAAATATTCTCCAAACACTGAACGTAAAGCTAAAAGTAAACACTGCTCTTCTGTCCAATTAGTTTTCTTGTTCTTTTACTTCCTTCCATCTCTCTTGGATTGTTGCTACAAACCAACAAAATATGCATAAACAGACTGTCCTGTAATCATGTTTAAAAAAAAAAAAAAAAAGTTAAAACTGAGCCATTTTGCTCCCATCAATCTGAAACAGATTGGGCAAATAAATGTAGGAACTTAAATATAGAAATAATAAACTACTGTGCGGAAATCGGTTGCTTCAAAACTAGACACATTTTCAACATTTGGCTGTTTAATTAACTTTACGATATTTAGCCTATAACAGAAACTTTATTTTCATAAAGAGCGCATTTTAAGACCTTTACAGATTTATTATCGACAGTCCTTGAACTGCTGCATCATCCCCAGCAACGGGGTCAACCACACCGCCTCACTAAGATAAAGGGTTTTGTACTTTCCTTCCACATAGTTGCTCTGAAGTTTCCTAAATCACTTTTAGTCTAGGACTCCCACCTGGGACGTTTTAAGCCAAGATAGGAGCTTTGTGAATACGGGCCCAGATGATTGGCCTTGTTTAGAATGTTTAGCCCCACCCACTTTACCCTCCAACGGTGGTAAGCCCCTCCCCCACTGACCCGGTTTGAATCCGTCTCCACGTTCCATTTGGGTCGCACTACGTAGTCCTTGTTGGAGGGCATCGGCACACGTGCCCTCGCACAGAACCCGGGGTCGCCTGGACGCAGTGCCCTGGGTGGGGTGGGGGGGATGAAGGGGGGAGGTGATTAAAGCGAATCAATAAAACATGATAAAGATAATAAAATGAAAAATATACAGCTGCACTGGAAAAAATATTCATCTGTATGTGCGGGTTTGTAATACTCACTTCTCCTCTCCTGTTAACACTTTCTCCAGATCTCTGCGAGGCGTTTGACCTCCTGAGCTGTAATCACACACACACACCATCAATATCATACACAGCCATGCCCTCCATGATGCATTAAACACACACACACTTTTTTCAAAGACAGAAAGGTGAGAGAGGTCACAATTCACCTGATGCAAATACTTCGTTAGAGGTCAAAGGTTCTACTCAAGAATTCGCTCACGTCTCATTCACTCATGCCGATGTGTGAGCAAGGAGTCTTTCATACACACACACACACACACACACACCAGGACATGTTATATTCATGTGACCGAATGATCCAGCGTGGCCACGCCCACTCCAACAAGTACATACAATAAAGATAAAAGCCGTCAGTTAGTGTGTAACGGAACATGTATGAAAGACACCTGTAGGTGGTGCTAATGTAACATTCTGACTGATGATCATCAAAACAAGGAACAAGAAACAAGTATTCAGTACGATTCACACTCAAGTTGTTGTTCATCTTCACTCACGCCGCATTAAACCTGCACGTGCAGATGTGTTTAAAAATAAATTAATAAATAAACATTCAATAAACTTGTCAGGCAGCAGTAGCAGCAACCAAGCAACACACACACTTCGAAGAAAACTCCATTGCACTTTAGAATATTTAGTTCACACATGCAAATTTTCTCTCACACACACAATCGAAACCTGAGTTGGGGCCCAAAGACATCAGGCTCCTCCTCCCTCGCAACCATCTGAGGCTCTCTTACACATACATGTGTGTGTGTGTGTGTGTGAGTGAGAGAGAGAGAGAGTATGGGGAAGGAGAAACAAAACAGGAAACGTTGAAATGAACTCAGGAACAAAAAGAGAAACAGAGACTGAAATGAATATGAAAAGAAAATAATGAAGGTGTGTGTGTGTGTGTGTGTGTGTGTGTACCTGAGTCTCCTGCGGGGGGCGATCTGCTGATCGAGATCTCTCTGCTGCCTCTCCTCCCTCGTCATGCATTTATAATTAGAGGACAAGCCGAAGATGGGCCGCGACCATTCATCTACACACACACACAAAACCAATCTAAGTACAGTATGGGTATAGTGTAAACAAGCTCTGTATAAACCTGTGTGTGTGTGTGTGTGTGTGTGTGTGTGTGTGTGTGTGTGTGTGTGTGTGTGTGTGTGTGTGCGTGCGTGTGTGTGCGTGCGTGCATACTGATGAGTTTGAGGGCGAGGTCTTTGTTGGGTCGCGACTCTTTGGGGTGTTTGTAGAGGAACATGACGGCTCGACCGATTCCACTCATCTTCAGAGTCTCCTGACTCACACTGGGCAACTACACACACACACACCAACAGTTATACAGAAATCACACACAAACTCGAGTGAAAGGGAAAGTAATGCATTTTATAAATCACTGGCTGTAGAAGAAAAGTATTGACACCCCACCAAGCCCTGTTTGTCAAGCAAATAAAAGATGTGGTAATCATAAATTCCGGTTAAATCCGAGAAGTGTGTGTGGGTGTCCTGCTTGCGCTCCTGAGTATGTATAAATTCACAAATAAGAGGATGACCTGATGTGACCCTGGAGCTGATGGAGCTCAGACCTTCTAACCTGCTCAGTTCCGTGCGGAACATTCTGTGAAGCTCAAAGTGTTGATGAGCTTCAGAGCATTTAGCAGACGCCCCCTTATCCAGACAGACATCTAGGCAAGCTCTGGTTTCTCAATCAGATACACATCCTCAGAGACTCAGAGTTCAGCCCAAAATATTTAGTCATAACCAGACACTTTATTTTACTGGCTTTAATTAAAGAAGATAAAAATGAAGATTAATAAAACTACAATGGAACTTTGGACTGCCAGAATAATTGGTTCCGGGGGTGCTTGTGTATCCAAACACTCGTATATCAAAGCAAATTTCCCACCAAGAAATAATGGAAACTGATAATTCACTCCTCCTAAAAATATTCATATAAAAATAATTCATACAAAATATAAAGTAAAAAATCAAAATAAAACAAACCTGCTTAACTTTAAACATTTAAAAAGAAGAAAACACACACACACACACATCTCAGCTGATGAAGGATTTACTAGGTCATAGGTCCACATACAGCTAGATGTAAGATTTTAGTAACTTTAGATGGCCTTTCTGTTCCATCTAGTGCAACAGTAAAAGACCTCGGCGTGATTATAGATTCCAGTCTTTCATTTGAAGCTCATGTAAATAATATCACCAGGATAGCATTCTTTCACCTCAGAAATTTTGCCAAGATAAGAAATATATTGTCACTAAAAAAACAAAACAAAAAAAAAAAACAGAAAAACTAGTTCATGCTGTTATCACTTCTAGGTTGGACTGTTGTAATGCCTTACTGTCTGGTTGTTCAGTTAGGTGCATAAACAAGCTTCAGCTAGTCCAGAATGCAGCAGCGAGAGTCCTCACTAGAACCAGAAGATATGAGCACATCACCCCTATCCTATCTTCACTGCATTGGCTCCCTGTGAAATTTCGCATTGATTTTAAAATACTACTCTTGACATATAAAGCATTAAATGGTCTCGCGCCGCAGTATCTGAGCGAACTGCTAGTGTCTTACGATCCGCCACTCCTACTTCGATCAAAGGATGCAGGCTGCTTGTCAGTACCGCGTATTATGAAAACTACAGCTGGGGGCAGAGCTTTTTCTTACAAAGCCCCAAAATTATGGAATAGTCTTCCAAATAGTGTTCGGGACTCAGACACAGTCTCAGTGTTTAAGTCTAGGCTAAAAACCTATTTATTTAGCCAAGCATTTTTATAAATAGATTTGCCTTAGGTAAAGGAGCAGATCTGGGGGACTCATGGACGTAGAGTATTATGGTGAACTGGTATGTTTAGATGCTGTCTTCCTCAGTCTCATTTGATCACTCAGGTTTGTTGACGGTGAGGTGATTGTTTGCTTTACATCTCAGGGAGCCCTCATGTTTGTGTTTCCTTCTGGCTCTCCCTTTTAGTTATGCTGTCATAGTTAGTCCTGCCGGAGTCCCTGCTTGCACTCTACAGTAAATATTATACATTATGTGACTGTGACCATACCTAACTTATCTCTCCCTTATCTCTCCTCTCCTGCTCTCTCTCTTTCCCTCTCTCCTCGTGCTACACGTCATCCCTAAGCTGCCAGTGATCCAGACTCCCTCTGCCCTCCGGACCTGTCTGACCCATCCTGGTGCCCCGCTTCTGGTTGGAGATTTCATCATATGGATGCCCCGTGTGTCTCTTTGGGATGCGTCCGGTGTCTGGGGACGGGTTCACTCTACCATGAAGACGGTTCTGGCCTTGACTGATGTTGACAGCTGTTTCTCTGAGGACTTGACTTGGCTGCAGTTACTCGATAGTTCAGGACTGGAATTTCCTACAAGTCTACCGGAGTCTCCAATAATTACCTGGACTTCATAGAGCAGAACGTTATTAAATATTTTGATGCTGTAAAACAGAGTCACAGCAACTCCCACTTCTGATCTGCAGACTTTACCCAGAGCGCTCAGGTTCTCCCCCCTCACGGTTCTCTGTGATCTTTTGGGGAAATTTGGGGGCGTTGCTGTATGCAAATGAGCTACCAGGAACAGACTTTACACCTGATCAACACACGCATATGACTACATACACACTATTATACTGATAAACAAGGCTCACTGATGTGGTGTGTGTGTATCAGACCTCCTGCAGGATCTTCAGAAGCTCCTCTCTGATCCTCAGCGCCGGTAGACTCTTATCAGGGAGAGGACTGATCCATTCTTTAATCGCCATCATCACACCGCTGTCTATAAACGTCTCCTTCAGATCCTGCCTGAAAAAACACACACAAATTTTCAGGATGGGATGGGGAAACAAACACCACCACAAACAGCAGGGGGAGGAGGAGGAGATCTGTTTACTTTTTTAAGTGCATGACGACGGTGGGGAGGAGCATAAGCTTCTTCAGAGCCGGCTTCTTCTGACTGTTCAGTGTCCGATCCTCCTGAACACGAACACACACACGTTATAGAATATCCTAATATGACGTTATAATTATTATATTATTTTGTTTAAATACACACACACACACCTCAGCAGCTTCATTCATCTTGGTGATCATGGCGCTGACGACATCATCGGCGTCGCTGATAAACGTCCCCCCATCTCTGTGCCGTCTCCGTTTGCCACTTTGTGCTTTCTTTTTCGCTAGCATGATGTCAAAATCTGACATGAACGACAGACTGGAAACACACAGTTTTGTAAGGTGATGGTGGTGATCATTAGCAGTAAAAGTGTTTAGCTGACAATTAACCCAGGTGTTGAGACGAGCGTGCGGCTGCTCAGGTGTACAGGAAGTGACTCACTCTTTCCCTCCTCTGTCCACATCATCATCTGAGTCCGAGTCGTCCACATCCTTCTTCTGTCCTGCACCATGAGCCTGCTGCTTCTCCCCCTCTAACTCCTCCTGGTTAAAGCCCTGCTCACACACACATATACACACACACTGTAAGACTCAGAACACTCAGACACACACACCTATTAGAAAGGTGCATTATGGGAGTGTCTCACCGTAAACTCCTCTTCATCCTCCTCACCCGACTCGCCGAAAATATCTGCTATCATTTTCCTGTTGGGGGCGGGAGGGTGGACAAACAGAAACATAAAAATGAGAGAAAGCAAGAAAAAAAAGAAGAATCCCAAGCTGACTCCTCCACGCTGACTGAGGCCACGCCTACTTTAAGGTAGGACAGACTGATAAATAGATGCTGAGACAAAAGAAATCCTCTCACTCTTCCACATCGTTGTCCGAGTCACTGTCGCTGCCGAACAGCGTCTTCTCATCTTTCTTTCCCGTGTCCATCTTCGTCCTGCTGTCCTCCTCATCCTCACTGTCCGAGCCCAGCTCCCTGAGTTTAGCAGCCACTGTCTTATCGGGTGCCTCAGAGCCTTCCTCACTACCGGAGTCTTCCTCATCATCTGACACCGCCCTGCTCTTCTTCACTGCAGAGAGAGAGAGAGAGAGAGAGAGAGAGAGAAAGAGAAGAATAAAAGAGAGAAAAAGAAAAACAAGAGAGGCAGAAGTGGGAGAGAGAGAAACAGAAAGGGGTATAGAAGCATGAAAAAAACAAAAGGAGAGAGATAAAAAGGGGGGAGAGAAATAAAAAGAAAGAGATGAAGAAAGAAAAAAGAAAAGTAAAAAAGAGAGAGAGGGAAATTAAAAAAAAAAAAAAAACAGAAGAAAATAGACAGAACAGGAAAGGGAGAAAATAAGAGAAAGAAAAAAAAAGTGACAAAAGTGAAGATCGGTATAAAGAGAGACAGCAGTTAGGGAAACCAAAGAGAGAGAGAAAGAGAGAAATAGGCAGAAAGGGGGGAGAAAGGATCTCAGAGAGAAAGATGAGCATAATGATAGTTAAAGATAGAAACAGAGGAGTATACACAAGAAACAGAATTTAGAGAGAGAGAGAGAGAGAGATAAAGCTCACCTTTGGGTTGGTCCTCATCTTCACTGTCAGAGAGAATGGCCTTCTTCCTCTTGACTAAAAGCAGAGAGAAAGCATGTGTGTGTGCATGTTTAATAAGAACAGGTGAACCTGTGATCACCAACTGCAGGATGTGTTTATCTGAGCTGTAGACATACAGAGACCAGTGTGTGTGTGTGTGTGTGTGTGTGTGTGTGTGTGTGTGTGTGTGTGTGTGTGTGTGTGAGAGAGAGAGCCTCAGGTGAGCGTACCTGGCTGCTCGCCATCATCGTCGCTGTCAGAGAGGACACGCCGAGCTCGCCCGTCCTCCTGCTCACTTCCTGCTTCATCCGTGGGCTTCCTGTCCTCCTCTTCCTCGCTGTCGGAGTGCATCACAGCTTTCCCCCTCCCTCCTCCTCCTTTCCTCCGCTCCTCTCCTTCCTCCTCACCATCTGAGTCTCTCTCTTTCACCTTCTCATCTGCCGATTCATCTGAATCCGAGTGATGGCCCCGCCCCTTCTGTGCCGCCTCGTGTTCTGATTCACTGTCCTGCTCTTTGTGCTGATCCTCCGTCTCTGATGTGCTTCCTCTTCGCTTATGAGGGGAGCCTTTATCATCACCACCATCATCATCAGCGCTGTTAGCTCCTCCTCCTGTTCTGTCCTCGTGTTCTGATTCGCTGTCATCTGCAGGAGCTATTGGACTGGAAGAGGGACCTTCTCTGTCACTGCCCTCGTCCTGTCAATCATATCATACAGATGGATCAAAAAAGAACAGAGTTTAAAAGGTCAAAGGTCACAGTTAGGAACAGGTATAACCTCAGAGTGGTGTGATTCTGCTCTGTCGTCCTCAGCGTCAGATGCCATCGCGTGTTCATCCTGCACTGGAGTGCCACTACCATCGTCTACAGAATCACACACGCACACAGAGATCAATGATTTCTCTATAAAAAGTATTTAGAATTTTTTATTCCCCTTACCCTTGTACTTCATACAATTCTCCCTCTCTGTTTTATATTATACTAGTATTAGTGCGTGTCCCTGATGGTTAAAGAGTGTGTATAAATAGTTTGAAGGTTAAATATAAAATCAGTGATATTATTTCAGGTTGAAGCCCATGTACATGTCTGTCTTTCTGTACAGCAGAACTCTAATTTATTAATACAAATCACATTCTGTAAGGTTGAGTATCTCACACCTTATTTACACTAACTTGTACTTATTGAATCACAGATGAGAAATGGAAAAAGTAGATCAGATAAAGTTTTAAAACTTCTCGAGGCAGATATCCAAGTACTGCAAAAGGTTTATTAAATGCTGTTTATAATTTGCCACATAACTGTTCATAACTTTTACTCAACATTTTGATTTCTTCAACTTCAGGCAGATATCTAAGGACTGCATAACAGTAACAGCTGCAAGACAGTTTTGTGTGATGATGTGACAAAATCTGGCTGGACAGACAGACCGAACATTTCTCTTAAACGTTGTCTCTGGTCCTCTAATGTATGAAATAGGGATGCTCATATTTTCATATCATAAGCGTTTAACCGTTCACCGAAAGAATGAATTTTGACCGATTATTACTATCAGTTAAACGGTTTAAAATGTTTATATATATATATATATATATATATATATATATATATATTTATTTTTTATAATTTTTTTATTAAGTGTGCCTAGGCGCACTTATTACTCTTCCCCAGAAATGCCCCCGAAATCGATTTATTATTCTTCCGCCTAAAACTTTGGACCGTTTCTCGCCCGGCAGCTTTGAGACGACCCTCATGTATGTTACACCATTTCGTGCGGCTCGATCGGGAATAGCGTGCCATCACTTGTGGTGGGGATTCATCGCACAGTTTTCCCACAGATCCCTGAAAACCGCCCCAATATGTCCCGTACACCAGGCACCGAGACCAGCATTAGCTATGACATCATAGTTTCGTCTATGACACATTAGAAGTAACCCAGCAGCGGCATAGGCACATGTAGCCAATGTATGAAAAAAAAATTGCATACCTGAGGCAAGCTTCAAAGGTATTTCAGCGTGTTTTCCTTTTGTAATCTTAATTTGTTATTTAAGTAAAAAATATTTAGTGCAGGCCTATTAATTTTATTCTTTTAATTTTTAGTACATGATGTGTGAATCCAGATTCTGTTCTTGATATGTTTTGTGTGCTATTGTTCACACATGTTAAAATAAAAACTGAATTTTTTTTGTATATTTAATCAGACACTCCTCAGTTCTATTTTCATTTAATTCTAATTTAATATTCTAATCGGATCAGTTAACGGTTAATGTTCGGATTACAAACAGCAGTTGTCGATTGGGACAATTAATTGAATTGAGCATCTCTAGTATGAAACATAATTATATAATTTAAAGAGCGAGTTCTGACCCAATGTACAGACAAAACCCTTCTATTATTTATGTAGATGAAACAATCAAGGATTTCGTTTCCACAGATGATCAGAATTATAAAGTAAACTCACTTTCCTTCAGTCAGATCAGATTTATCTAAAACAAGCTTAAAAACAAAAGGCGTGAAGCCTGAGATGATTAGCTTAGCATAGCTCACCTGAGTGATTCCCTGAAAACTCCTCCTCTCCGTCCATCTGCACTTTCTCAAGTCTTCCGCACCTTTAAGGAAATCGCACATAACATAATGCAAAAGATCACAATAATAATAGCTAAATTAAAAAAGGAGATATGAATAAATAAGGCATATAACACTAATTTCTCCTCACCAAAGTGAAACCGAGCCGATGTGGCCTCTTCCTGCTAATAATGCTAACACTAGCCGGTGCGGTTCAGGTCAACTTCCTCAGTTATAAAATCATTTTCTAAATCATTCTATGTTGTAAATACATACTCCGCGGCACCATTTACTACAGTAAATAACCTACATGAACCACGACTATGACGTTTTTCTCACCTTTAAGACTAGCTCTGTTCGCTAAAGCCTACTGTTAATCACAGAAAACAAAAAAAATGGAAGCGCGACCTTTGCGCATGCGTGGTCCTGTTGTGTCGCGTGGAGATGACGTCACGCATATCTATGGCTACGTTTACACTGCAGGGGAGTGTTCCAGAAAGCAGGTTATGTGACATACCCGGATAAGTTTGAGGGTAAGTTAGTGGATAACCTCAACTTCCGGTTCCAAAAACGGAGGTAACTTTCTGGGTATGTATGTAACCATAGCAACTTACTCTCTGAAGATAACCTGCTCGGTAGCAGGTTATGTTCCAAGGTAAGTTTTTTTCAGAAGGTTATTCAGCATGCTGCGCCCCTTTGATGAGGATCCCGTGGACGCGGAGGCACAAATTATACGAGGCTTTTTCGCCGGGAGAGAATTACAAGACCTCGTATTGATGTTTTTTCATTTCCTAATGATTATTAGAAAGAGTTTTATTGGTTTTCAATGGAATCGTTAATTTACTTAACACATCTCTTGAAACCGCATATTGCAAATGTCACAAACGGGGGTCTGCGCTTAGAAAACATTTCGTGCATAGCACTTGGGTTTTTTGTTTTGTTTTTTTGCGTCAGGGCATTTTTTGTACAACATGGGCGATGCAGAGCATGTGGGAAAGGCAACTGTATGTCTGGCACTTAAACACTTCTTACACCTTTCCACTTCGTTTCAAGGGACAAGGGGAAGGGGCGAGGGGTAGGGGAAGAGGTAGAAAATAGAATTGGGATTCAGCCTAAATATGCGTCATATATTTTACTACAAAGGACAAACCTGCCACTCTGTGGAATTCCTCTTTAATACCACACAGAGGTTTATGTCCAGGGACCTGTACACATGTGTGTAAGAAGTGTTTAAGCTAAAACTCCCTAGTTCTTTAGCTAAAACTCCCTAAACGGTTTCCCATTCATTTTCAATGGTAGTGCAAAACCACTACGGATGTAATATATTCTCGGCCTCTGGTGGCCGCTGTGGAGCCCGCCGGCGCCGTTCCGCGCGCTGATTGGCAAGACCAATCAGGCAAGCCATGAATAGCTGGCATTCAGTGACAGCCAATGAAATTGAAGCATTTTCCACGTGGTCTGACGCTGCTTAAATAATAGCATAAAATCGTCCCGACACCGGTTCGAATCCCGCTCTGGGTGAAAATGTAATAAATGTGAATCCTTTGTTTTACACTTTTTGCTTATGATTATCATTAAATTATAGCAACTGTGAGGTGAATGCTAATTTTAATGTGTTTCATAGCTTAAGAAAAAAAATCTCAATTGCAAACATGTGTTTAGTACTGAAGCATAACTGGATAATGTAATGGCATGGTTATATCCAAAAACTTGGTTTGTGGCTATTAAATAATAAGACTGACTTCAATTATTCAGCTGAAACACTTTTAATTGAAATTGCAATTAATTGTTACAATCTCTACACTCATTAACAATGTTCAAAATGAACATTTCCAATGGTAGTGCGTTTCCGCGCGCTGATTGGTCGATCTGCCGTAGAAAAAACCCTAAACCGTTTCCTATTCATTTTCAATGGTAGTGCTAAAACCACAACGGATGTAATATGCTTTCGGCCGCTGTGCGCCCGCCCCGCTGGCGTCGTTCTGCGCGCTGATTGGTTGAGCCTGAACCTGAGTGAGAGACGGACAGTGTGCGTTTGGACTACACAGAGACCCCCGCTGATCATCGGTAAGTTCTTTTTTATTATTAATTATTATTAATTTCAACTTAAACACGACACGAACAGATGAATAGATGTTATCTCAGCTCTTCCGCTGTAATCTGTTTGCTTTTGCAGAGTTTATCGTCTGCGTTAATCTTCATCATTCACTGACTGCTTGTGTTCACGTCTAAACACTCTGTAAACTTCATTCATTCATTTAGTTAAAGGTCATTTAGATGAAGTAGCAACGAGACAAAAACGATAAATTTCATTAAAAAAGAAAAAACGCTACATTTCATTCTGTTACATCTAACACTAATGTGTTTACTTCATAAGGAATGTAATTATTGTAAACTATAGTATATTTATCCACTTTGGGTGAATTTCCTGGTACTTATTGTGTACCACAAGAGGTTACTAAAGTTCAACAGGTCTCTAATATGGTATTTTTGTGTACTAACATACGGTAGATATGTTAGTACACAATACTGGTATGGTAAAGCACAGGCATTATCATATTAAATGAAGTTACTGTGTAAATATTACTATTGCTATCGTACATAAACATGTGGAACGTATTTTCTATGGTATCTCCATCCATGTTCCACACAAGGGTGTGTACTAAAGTACGTAACATGGCAGAATCATGTACCGTAGTGTAGTACATGTTCTATATCAGTGAATAAGTCCAAAAAATTATATGCTACATGCCATCGTAAATTTCCTTATGTGTTGTGTTTTCATTCAATGTTATGTTAACTGTATTCATTGGATTTTAAGATATTTCAATGTTCTGTTTGTGCACTGTAAGTAAAACCTTATTGTGCAAAATGTATAGTTTTTGTGATAGCTCCCATGTATCCGTGGGATTTCATGCCAGTGTCAGGCCTTTGCCAGCATTACAGATAATGTGTGTTTGTTTAATTTGGGGCACGGTGGTGTAGTGGTTAGCACTGTCGCCTTGCACCGCCAGGGTCCGGGTTCGATTCCCCGGCCAGGCTCGATTCCCGTCTCTGTGTGCATGGAGTTTGCATGTTCTCCCCGTGCTTGGTGGGTTTCCTCCGGGTACTCCGGTTTCCTCCCACAGTCCAAAGATATGCAGGTTAGGCTAATTGACATTCCAAATTGCCCGTAGTGTGTGAATGAGTGTTTGTATGTGAGTATGTGTGTGCCCTGCGATGGATTGGCACCCTGTCCAGGGTGTACCCCGCCTTGTGCCCTAAGTTTCCTGGGATAGGCTCCAGGCCCCCGCGACCCTGTATATAAGGATAAAGCGGTACAGAAAATGAATGAATGAATGTTTAATTTGGGCAGAAGGAAACATAGACAGTTAGAATTAGACAGTGCAGACAGTAAAAGTACCAGTGCTGATATTTAAGCTTCATAATCCTTGTTGCCCACTGAGCATTTATCAACATATTTTATAAAAAACTATGCTTGTCTGTGATGCTTAATTACACAAAATATTTGTTCTTTTTAACAGGTAAAATGCAGGTTTTTCAGGACCTGAAAGAGCTGTCTAACCAAAAGTCCTCCTGCGCCACAAAGTGTTTTCCCAAACTGAATCTTCACTTAAATCTTTCCTTCTCAACCCAAACAGCCAACTCGTACACACGGGGTACCATAGAATGGCAGGGAAGTAGATTACTGACCTGCAAAGGTATTTTTTTTTTGTACAAGGATATTTAGAAGCATGGAGAAGGAAGGATTTTACATTTAATGAGATGAAAAGACAAAGATGGGAAAAGATAATGTAAGAAAGAGGGAGACTGACAGTGGTTTCTCAAGTGTGTATTTTTTTTTGTTCTTCTTGTTCTTTATAGTTTTTTATAAAAAAAAATTCACTAATGCTGCCCTTTGTCAAAAAAGAACCATTAGAAATGTCCACTCATCTGATTATTATTACTATTATTTTTGTATCCATGTGTATATTTATCTCTTTTATCTTTCTGTTGAAATCTGTAAGACACTGGTGGCCCCATTCATTTTAAACATTCATTCTTCTGTAAAAGGAGAAGGCAAATTTTTCTTGTATATATGATTAGCATTCATTTTTAGCATTTGGCATTCAGTTTTTTGCTATGTTATTGTTGGCAAGAGTTTTTTCGATGTTTGTTTAAAATATAATAATTTCTGCATGCTTTATTAAGAAACATGAATAATGTATAGTGAGAAGTAAATTAAGTTAATGAGTGTAGAGTTTGTAACAATTAATTGCAATTTCAATTAAAAGTGTTTCAGCTGAATAATTGAAGTCAGTCTTATTATTTAATAGCCACAAACCAAGTTTTTGGATATAACCATGCCATTACATTATCCAGTTATGCTTCAGTACTAAACACATGTTTGCAATTGAGATTTTTTTTCTTAAGCTATGAAACACATTAAAATTAGCATTCACCTCACAGTTGCTATAATTTAATGATAATCATAAGCAAAAAGTGTAAAACAAAGGATTCACATTTATTACATTTTCACCCAGAGCGGGATTCGAACCGGTGTCGGGACGATTTTATGCTATTATTTAAGCAGCGTCAGACCACGTGGAAAATGCTTAAATTTCATTGGCTGTCACTGAATGCCAGCTATTCACGGCTTGCCGCCGTCCCTATACAGAATATAAATTACAAAACTGTGGTCACGTTGCAATAAGTAAGAATAGTGTAAGCACCGTTCATTTACATGTACACATATGGCTGTAAGCAAAACAAACAATGCGTTATCAAATGCTCGGCAAACTGCCGTGCTACTGAACTTTCATATTTGTTTGTAGCATGCAGTAAAGTGTATGTGACATAAAAATATATATTTGTAATATCGTGCAATCGGTGCTAGCAAACTTTAGCGATTTTTTTTGCAAACGTTTCTCTACAGAACATCACCATAAACACAAACACAAGACTAAAGGCAATATACATATAATGAAAACTTGTCATAAAAATCTTTATTAATGGCAAAAATTACTTAACATTTATGGGTCTGTTTGCTCGAGTGAGCAGCCATGTTGAAAATTTCGCTTAGCCCTTCGTTTGAAGTGAGGTCCTGAAAAATCTTCGTTTGGAGGGATATCTGGCCCTTCACCTTCCCCCTACCCCCCCAACCAAAAGAGAAATGAGACACCCCTACCCCTTCACGTGAACGCGCCAAACGGAGGGGTAGGGCTATGTGTAGGGGCAAGGGGTAGAATTGGGATTCAGCCTTAATATGTAGTCATACTATTTAGATCTACTGTATACGTGTATTCATCCTTCACACACACACACACACACACACACTTGATCCTTCCATATATGACTGTCTATTTCAGGGTTTCCAAATGTAATTGGGTGCATTGATGGCACCCACATTCCTATTAAAGCTCCTTCAATAAATAAGGGAGACTATGTTAATAGGAAATCTATTCATCGTATCAATGTACAGGTAACAACTTAATTTTGTGTGCTTAATTTTTTGCCTTGTTAAAATCATTAAACTCATTACTTTTTAATATGTGAGGCAACTCGCATCATTACTAATGGTGAAGCAAAAAAGCCAGGATCTGTGCATGATGACAGAATTTTCCACGAGTCATCATTATGCCAGACATTTCAGTTGGGTATGTTTTGCTCTATACAATGTTTTTTAAATATATATTGTACACTTGAATCATTACAGGACAGTACAATTGTTACTTGCTGGGGGTCAGAGGATACCCTTGTCTGCCCTATTTAATGACACCCTACCCTGAACCAGATCCTGGACCATAGACACGCTATAATCTGGCTCACAGCTGAACACGGGCCAAGGTGGAGATGACCATAGGGATCCTCACGTCTAGGTTTCAGTGTCTGCGTGGGCTCTGGGCCAGTCCAGAGAGGGCATGCAACACCATAGTGGCTTGTGTTGTGCTTCACAACATTGCCAATATAAGAGGAGAGAACCACCTTCCTTGTATTGAAGAAGATGGCCCAGAGGAACCTCTACAGATTTTTGCACACAACAGAGATGGAAGACTTTTGAGAGACAGGATTTGTCAAAATTACTTTTATTAAATAGTTTGCACTGGTCTGCTGCACAGTTCATTTCTTTATTTCCTGAAAAACAATGAAAGTAAAATGAAAAAATGTGTTATTTTAATGACATTGTTTTATATACACACACAACACTTTTAACATGCAACAGATTAATATACGCACAAGTTCTCACCTTAAGGTGACGCTCCAGTAATTCAATTTCTAGTGTTGCTTTTTTAATGGATAACCTTTTCTCTTCCATTTAAGGTCCATCTCCATGTCACTTTTTCATATTTGTTTTTGAAGATGGACCTTATACAGCTCCTTTGCTGGCAACTAGGAAGGAAACTAGGATTTATTATTAAAAATAATAAAATAAATAAGATTATGTCAGACAATAAAATAAAAATATGGACATCTGCACAAATATTCTTACATTGATTAGATTGTGCATTGAGGTTGAAGGACCTTCATTCGTGGAGAAATCCCCAGGTATGTACTGTGAAAGAACAATGACAGTTTGTTACTCTAATGTAAAAAGGGGGCATGCATTATAATAGTATGCATCCTACCTCAGTGGATCTACCAGCATTGTCCACTTCTGTCACAGCAGATGGAAGTATATGTTTTCTGGCAAAAAAATTAAATAAAAGTAACTAAAGTACAACAAAACACTTACAACTGTGACAGACTGTGTTCTTTCTGTAGCGTCCAATAATACAATCCCTCTATTAGTATCTATAAGAAAATACAACCCATAGAATTCTCAATATTCTATAAAAAAGAAAAAAAACAATAATGCAGGAAAAAACATGTCAAAGTAATACAACTAAGATCACAGTAGCCTGCAGTATACTGTACATCATATGCAGTTAAATAAAGTAAGCCTGCATAAAAGCATAAAGCATGTTCAAAAGCCTTTAAGTGACAGAGATAGAATTTTATTAAGTAGTATAATGAAAAAAAATCATAGTGGTAAACTTACATTTCACCATGTTAGTGTCACTGGTGGCCCTTTATTAAGGGACAGAGCCGCTCTTCAGATGGGGTGAGGGGAGGTGGTGCTGGGCCCCGCCAGTTAGACAGGCTTTAGCCTTCTTTCTATTAGCTACATGACAGAAAGAATATACTAAACCGTGTTTAAAAAATAGTTCAGTGATCATGTAATCAAATATTACCTTTTTGCAGAACGTTTTTGTGTTTCATTTTCACTTGGCTTCTGCCTCCAGAAGGGTTAAACCTTATTAAATAAGAAACCATACATTCCTAGTCAGTATACATTGGTATTTTAACCTAAAGAAATGAATGGCAGGAAAAGTAAATGCTTTCATTTAACAGCCAAAAGGATGCGGAAGGGGTGTTTAATTATTTTTGCATTATAATAAAAGGGGAGGAGATGTCAAATTTGCAATTTAATACACTCACACATTTACTCTGTCTTTTATTTTTTTGCCAAGTCAACTCTCTTTCTTTACCCGATGCAGCCGTATTGCTTTTATTTTTTTTCATTATTATTGACTTAAGTTTTTCATATGCGCGCATTAAAACCTCTGTGAAGTATGCTGCTCACTTTTTTTCAATTTGATGTTCCATTTTGACTCGTGAAATCGTCGATCCATTGAAAATGTCTTTATGAATGCACCGTGCACGCGCACTAACTCTGGGTAACCAGTAGAGGGTTGATTAAACTTACTCTTATCAGGTGTTTTGGAACCGACATACTCACGGTATGTGGGTTTGGGGTTAATCAACCCAGAGGTTAAGATTAACCAAATGGTAAGTTAACCAAGCTTTCTGGAACACCCCCCGGTTCCTTTTCAAGGCTACACTCGATGCTGCGTGAAAACGCTATGGGAACCATTTTGTCCAGTTGCCGGTAGTGAAGCATGTGAGCAAACACGCCAAAATTTGGCTATATATATATATATATATATATAAATAACCTCGGTCAGGTGACGTCATCTGATTAGATGCAGGTGGAGGTTATAAATACAAGTGAGCCGGCAACAAACCTCAGATCATTTGTCTTCACTTCCCAGATAGCAGAACAACATTGAATCATCGTTGAATCAACATTAAAGCATCAACCAACTTGTCATTGAATCAATGTTGAAATTTCAATGTTAAATGTTGATTTTTCATCAGGTTTGCACCTTGAAATAATGTTATTTCAATGATGAAAAATAGATCAAGATGGGCATAAAATCAATGTTTGTTCAACGTAAATTCAATCACTTATTTTACATTGAACCAACATTGAAGCAATTATAGTTTAGTCTTGCTTTATGAACAGCAAGATTCTATGACAGTAAATCATGTCCGTTTTGATTTATTTCTTTAAATCAGAGACCATGTAGGGTTGAAAAGCTTTTTTTTTTTTTAAACAAAAAGTCAGTAACTCAACATCCTTCAGTTTACATGTAAACATATTTATTTATTTATGCTCCATACCCATTTAAACAGGAAGTAACATCACAATTACAATAAAACAACTATATAATAAAACACACTACAACTTAAATACAAATTATTATAAACTGGATGACAAAATGACTTTTTAGAAGAGAACTATTAGAAGAGATTGTTAATTCTGAATTCATAAAACAGAATCTAACTGCCAAGAGAAGAGACTGGAAAACCATAATATAAAAATGGCAGCCTGCCTCAGCAAAATTCAGTCAAATGCAAATAGAAACAACCAAGTCAGAAACACAACAGATGACTGAAACATTATTCGTAAGTTGAAATGTATTTACTCAGCAAAACAGATAATAAGACATAAGTCTGAACTTATGGTTTTCCACCACGAGCAATTCCCCCCAGCCGTTCTGGGGCATAACGAAGCCATTTCTGAACTGTTGAAGCAAAGAAACTCTGTGGCCTCCTTTTCTTCAGCTTTCAGTTGTTGTTGTAGTGCATCTAAAGAATGAAAAACAAACAAAAGGTTAGAACTATACAATGCTCTAAAAACTTGGAGTGGTAGTTGTTTATGAATGACAGAAGGTGGGTCCTAAATTTTTGGAAATGTGACTTTTACAAATGTACAGATATGCAACATATGTTTTGAACTGTCCTACAATCTTCCATAGATACAATGCACACATTAGATTTTTTTTTAATATACAGGTCCTTCTCAAAAAATTAGCATATTGTGATAAAGTTCATTATTTTCTGTAATGTACTGATAAACATTAGATTTTCATATATTTTAGATTCATTACACACAACTGAAGTAGTTCAAGCCTTTTATTGTTTTAATATTGATGATTGTGGCATACAGCTCATGAAAACCCAAAATCTCAAAAAATTAGCATATTTCATCCGACCAATAAAAGAAGTGTTTTTAATACAAAAAAAGTCAACCTTCAAATAATTATGTTCAGTTCTGCACTCAATACTTGGTCGGGAATCCTTTTGCAGATTCTTGTGTCTTGTGTCTCTCAACTTTCTCTTCACAATATTCCACAGATTCTCTATGGGGTTCAGGTCAGGAGAGTTGGCAGGCCAATTGAGCACAGTAATACCATGGTCAGTAAACCATTTACCAGTGGTTTTGGCACTGTGAGCAGGTGCCAGGTCTTGCTGAAAAATGAAATCTTCATCTCCATAAAGCTTTTCAGCAGATGGAAGCATGAAGTGCTCCAAAATCTCCTGATAGCTAGCTGCATTGACCCTGCCCTTGATAAAACACAGTGGACCAACACCAGCAGCTGACATGGCACCCCAGACCATCACTGACTGTGGGTACTTGACACTGGATTCAGGCATTTTGGCATTTCCCTCTCCCCAGTCTTCCTCCAAACTCTGGCACCTTGATTTCCGAATGACATGCAAAATTTGCAACCTGTAGCCCATTTCCTGCACACGCCTGTACACGGTGGCTCTGGATGTTTCTACTCCAGACTCAGTCCACTGCTTCCGCAGGTCCCCCAAGGTCTGGAATCGGTCCTTCTCCACAATCTTCCTCAGGACCCGGTCACCTCTTCTCGTTGTGCAGCGTTTTCTGCCACACTTTTTCCTTCCCACAGACTTCCCACTGAGGTGCCTTGATACAGCACTCTGGGAACAGCCTATTCGTTCAGAAATTTCTTTCTGTGTCTTACCCTCTTGCTTGAGGGTGTCAATGATGGCCTTCTGGACAGCAGTCAGGTCGGCAGTCTTACCCATGATTGCGGTTTTGAGTAATGAACCAGGCTGGGAGTTTTTAAAAGCCTCAGGAATCTTTTGCAGGTGTTTAGAGTTAATTAGTTGATTCAGATGATTAGGTTAATAGCTCGTTTAGAGAACCTTTTCATGATATGCAAATTTTTTGAGATAGGGATTTTGGGTTTTCATGAGCTGTATGCCACAATCATCAATATTAAAACAATAAAAGGCTTGAACTACTTCAGTTGTGTGTAATGAATCTAAAATATATGAAAGTCTAATGTTTATCAGTACATTACAGAAAATAATGAACTTTATCACAATATGCTAATTTTTTTAGAAGGACTGTATGTGTTATTTCACAATCTGCAAATGTTGTCCTACAATGTACATATTCAATGCTATGAAAACAAATATACTTAATGTAACAATGTAGTCTTTTATGTGCAAAAAAAAAAAAAAAAAAAAAACCTGTAGGACCAAAAAAATAAATAAATTTAAAAAATCAATCCGTGGCGACGGTTTTGCAATTTCTCCCCCGCACTCACAAATACTTAAACTGTTCCCTCAGTTTAACAAATCGTGGCCACGGATTAACAAAATGTATGCACAAATTTCCAATCCGTACGCTCAGATACCGTACTGTTTGCATATTTATTCTTAACATGAAGACTTATTTTGGTGATTTTATTATAAGCTTTTTACCCAGAGTTAGATGCATGCTGCACTGTTAATGTTATTATTAAATAACGCCTATTATTACATTGCATTTAGTTTGAGAGCAAAGTAATGACAACATAAACTGTACATTATTTGTTTTGTATTGCTTTTTACCTTCTCCTCAAACTCGCACTGCATGATTTTCAAAGTCATCGGATCACCATTGTTTTCACACTGTACTATCTGTGGTAGCATTTAGTTGCTGCTGTGTTCACACTGCACAATGAATTGGCGACAGGAGATTACACACTGCATGACTTTACAATAGGAAGAATCGCCAACAACTCTGTCTGGTGTGCAAGCTACAGCCAAACGCACACAAGAATTGATAAGGAAACAACTCAAGATCATGTTGACATTGTGGCCTATAATTCCTTCCCGAACAAACAATAATTAAAAAAAGATGACGTCCTTGTTTAAGATCCCATATGGTCAAAACTGAAATTTCATGGTTTTTTTCATGGTAACTGAGGTCTAGGGGCTATGTAACTACCATATAAGTTTCAAAACAGTCAATCCACAGTAGAATGCACACAGCCTGCATAAAGTAGCTCTGCCTTTTCACGAGCTGCTGTGACGTCCAATCTACTCAGTCACCATCAACCACCATCCCACCCTTCTTTTGCCAAAACATCACGTCCATGCCATTGCTGAACAACAATAACATGAAAACAAGTCGAAAAGTTCTACAAAATAGAGGACTACACACCTTACAGCGCAATATAATGTGGCTTTAGAAGAGGAAAGGTAGGATTAAGAAGTGAGCAAGTGATGAATTAGTATTATAGGTCCCAAGCAGATACAGTAACAATAATGGGTGCCCTACCTTATGCAGTCTCCATTGATGGCTAATAAACATTGATACAAGTAGGCTATGGTTAAAGTGGTTAACTTATAAAGTCTTAAATGTTTTGTTTTCCCTTCTCAACGCATTATGCATTTACTCACCAATAATGGCAACCTTTTTAATTTGGTCAAGTCTCCAAGTCGAAGGTGCCCAGCAGCAGATTACGTACCATGGCAGTAGCAGAGGTGGCAAGGCGGGCTGCTCTCCACGCTTCTGCCTGGCAAAACACCCCAGAGCCCTTTATAACTTCAATCTGAAAAATTATTTCACATCACAATATTAATTTATTGGCAACTTTTAGAAACTTTTCATGTTTCATACTGATTCTTATTTTTAGCTTCCCAATAGTTAATAGGATTTTATGTATGAATGCAGATTAATGATAATCTGGACATTCTGTACATTTGTTTACATGCAGGGTAAAACTGCAACAGGAACAGTACAAAATAAAAACTGAAAAAAGACGGACATTCAGAGTAAAACAGTGCAAGATAAAAAAAAACTGTACAAAACATACATGCAGGTTAAGCATTGGTGGGAGCAATGTCCAAGCAGTGTAGAGAAATATTTCTGTACGACTTCATTGTTTTGTGCTGTGTAGTATAGTACTGTAATAACTGATCAGAGTGATCAACTCCCCATGTGCTGGTTGTACTGTATGCAGTCACAGGACATGGAAATGTCTTTGTAGTCCATGTACCTTGTAATTTCACCCTCATCTTCACCGCGTCTACTGTAAAGCAGAATGGATGGTAGAACAGGTAGATACTTCTCGTGTGTCCATCCACTTCACAAATACAAGAGGTCCACCTGAACGGAGCTTGCGTGTCCTGATGTCCTGAGGGGCTGGTGAAGGCAAGGGTGATGCAGACACATTCCTAAAAACAAATAAATAAAAATATGTTAACCTATACTGTTCAGAGTAAATGGATGTGCAATTAATATGGATGCACAATATATACAGTACAGAGATGACCAAAAATGTATCCACACTTCAACATGAAAAATATACACCTCGCTTCTGTAGGTCACATGACAGCATCAATGATGGTGATAGATAATACTACACACTGCTGCCATAATTCAATTTGAGTTTTAAAAAACACCATCCATTGGACATTACACACATATTGAACACATTCTAAACAATTACATCTTATCAGGTATTTGTAAATACACGCTAAACAAAAGGGATTATATACATTTACACCAAAGAAATATTCATAAGCATCACTTAGCTACATAAGGCAGTATTTTAGCCACCTGGAACTAGCTTGTTTGTGCTAAATAACATTACTGATAGCAGTGTTATAAGCTAACCAAAATGGAGCCAAATACACATTAGCAACCATAATCTAAAGCTATCCAAAACAAGGTGAATATAAACATCTGTAAACTCCATAAGGCATTAGCTTAGCCACCGGGAAATATCATGTTTGTGCTCCATGAGGCGGCATGTTAGCATGATTTACCTAAACTATATAAATGGCATTGAAAGCCAATGTGTCACACAAGCTGACAAGAGCTAGCTGTAGTGAGGAAAATATTTACTAATATTAGTTTAATATTATCAGAATAAGAGTTATATAAGACTTAATAACTTACCCAGTGTAGCATGGATCTATTCTCTGTTCAAAATGCTCCCGTTCGTCGTCGGAGTCACACAGTCTTCTTTTTAGGTAAATGTAAACTCCTCCCACTTTCCAGAACATTCTGAAGTGTTTCCTCGGATGTGTAAGCGCGTGCCATCTTCCAAAACGTGCTGAAAACTCACTGAATCTGAGTATTTTCAAACCTGTCTCTCTGTGTTCGTTTTTCATGCCGGTATCCGGGGGCGTGGTCTAGTATGTAAATTACCCGGACTGATTTCCGTGTGATTGGCGCATGGGCGTGTCCTGCCTCACGTCATTAGCATATAAGTGTGACAGAAATTCTGTGCCTCTCCTTGGTTTCATACGGATTACATAAACTAAGGATATTTGTTTTCAGTGTGACTTGCATCATTTAAAAGTAGACACTTTAAGCTTTATATAGATATATTTCTCATTTCAGTTAATTTTAGTGACGTGTTTCAAAAAGATTTTCACGGAGACTGAGGTTTCATATATGTGCATATATCCTCATATACTGCATGTGGCCAATTAGGATTAGTTTTTTGCATTTTTTTTTTGTTAGTTCTTAGTTATTGCCTTGATAATAGAAAATATGAGCTAGGCATCATGTATGACAGTTGCCAAAGTGAGATATGAGCTAAAATGACCAGATCCTGCCATAGGAGACATATCTTGTATGTACATATAGGGCTTATACAGTATGTGGATATAAAGAAGCAATACAGGAGACCTATATGGCCTGTATATGCACATATATGCACCTCAATGTTGCCTACATGTGGCATATATACGCATATATGCAGCATATATATTATCATACATATGCATATATACTGCATATAGGTTTCATATATGCGCATATATCCTCATATTTACATTTACATTTACGCATTTGGCAGACGCTCTTATCCAGAGCGACTTACATTTTTATCTCATTATACATCTGAGCAGTTGAGGGTTAAGGGCCTTGCTCAAGGGCCCAACAGTGGCAACTTGGTGGTTGTGGGGTTTGAACCTGGGATCATCCGAACCATAGTCCAATGCCTTAACCACTGAGCTACCCCTGGCCCCATATAGGTGCGGTTATATGCGCATATATACTGCATATACTGTAGGTTTCATATATGCGCATATATCCTCATATAGGTTCTTTCCATGTGGGGCACGCACACTGCTCTGGGTCAGACACAGACAACGGGAAACAGGAACTAAGCTCTCAAACAAATGCTTCCCAACAGAATACCGTTGGTCGCATCGCCAAAATTCTTTCACCGTGAGTGGCAGGAACTTCCAGACTACAACATATTGAATTCTCATGCCTGTAGAGTGTATTATAATGATGTGGCGACAGTGTAAAAACACCCTCCGATGTTAAATGCGAGCCGAAAATTGAGTACTTTTGAACGGCAAACAGGAATTAAGCTCTCAAGTGAGTAAACTAGACAGCAAGGTAAATACACAAAACTTACCGTCAAATTATTTTTTTTCCTCAATAACTATATATATATATATATATATATATATATATATATATATATATATATATATATATATATATTTTTTTTTTTTTTTTTTTTTTTAAGCACCATGGCAAATCTCTCGTAGTCAATTTTTTAACCTGTTTTAAACACATACACACATGCATACACATTTTTATAGAAATGCACTTAGTTAATTTAATTTGCCTTACATTGTTGAATGAGGATGGGTTCCAAAACCAAAAGTCAATATTGATTCAATGTTTGTCTTTTCAACACAGAAAAGCATTGAATTATCAACATTGATTCAACATTATTTAGCATTGAAAAATCAACCTCAACCAAAATGATGATTCTGATGAAATTTCAACATTGAATCAATGTCACCTTGCTATCTGGGTTTGACCTTGTTGTGAGCGTGTCTGTGTTTAAACCAGCAAAATAAGAAGTATTTAACTCACAGATATCAAAGTTTTAAACAAGATGTCCCTCCGTGTGTGATAATCCATATCGGAGGGCGATCTTTACTGCTTCGATTAAAAAGTGCAATTTTGGTGCTTAAAACTGACTTCCCAGTTGGATCGGGAAATCCCTCTGTCCGCTCTCAAGCGCGCCATGGGCTTCCTGTGAATGGGTAAGGATAATCATCCTATCTTGCTTAAACCGCAGAGATGGAATAATCTCCGAGCACTAGGAAAACAACAACAACAACAAAAAAAAAGAAACCAGCAGTTTCTGTCGGGTGGCCAGGGGGGGCAGAGCCTCAACGATGCGCTCCCCCCCCAGCCTTCTCCATATGAGTTAAACCTTTCATGGAGTAAGCTGTATTAATCCTGTGTTTTCCTGCCATTGACTATATTTACTAAATATAGTTAATGTGTAATCGCAGAGTTATATGATGTAGCTCAGATAGAAGAGACGCTTCAAAAGCTATCTCTCTCTTGGGACATCATCCTTCCTGAAAAGCTAATACTTCCTTTCAAGCTGTGTAGACTTTCATCTTCCTTGAAGGGAAAAGCTTTTCAGGCAGCAGGTCAGGTTGGTGCTCCTTTGCACACCATGGCGGTTTTGCAGGCCTACCACGCTACCTGCTGAGAGACTTGAGCACTGATGGGGCTCTTCAGATAGGGCGTATTGGAATTACGCCGGGCCACAGACTTGTCTCTGCGATTGCTCTCAAATCCTACCAAGCGATTGATTTGTGACAATCGATTGAAGGACGCTTACTTTAATATAGAATTATTCCCACAACACAAGGAAAGACCTGAGGTTCGCTTTTGGGGGCCAAGCTTACCAGTATCGGGTCCTTTCAGTTGGTCTAGCTTTCTCACCCGCACATATTAAAATGCATGGATGTAGCTCTGGCTCTTACGACTACCAGGGCATCCATATTTGAATTACATAGACGACTGGCTGGCCCAGTCTCATTAGCTAGCGCTTCGACATCAGCATGTCGCCCTAGCTCATCTTGTTTCTTTGAATTGAGACCCAACGCCACGAAAGCGTGCTCTTTCCTGTTCTGAGGATTGGGTGTCACATGAGATTCGATCGTAAGCGGGCACAGCTGTCTCCCACTCGTGTCGAATCCATTATCAACACCCACAAGGAAATCCAGCTAGACCAAGAAAGTGACCCCATCCCGAAGTAGTCAGTCAATCTCGGTGAGATTTCATGCAGCGGAGGTGGACCGCTTTGCCTCGCAAGATCAGCAAATGTCCCGTTTGCTACTCCCTGACTCTGGATCTAGTAAGCTCTCTTCAAGAGCTTATGCCCTCAAATGGAATGTTTTTAAAGGATGACACTGGGTGAGAGATGCTATTGCCCTCTCCTATGAGGCGCGTGGGCTCACTTCACCTCTAGGAAGCAGGGCCCACTCAACCAGGGGGATCGCCTCATTTATTGCACTAGCAAGAGGTATTCCCTGCAGCAAGTGTGTGCTAAGCAGGTAGACCCAGTTGACTGCCGAAATGTTTCAGTGCTGGAGTTTCGGCAGGAAAAGCTTGTCCTCAGGCTTGTGCCCTAGTACTCTCAAGATGTAGTTAACCGCGTCCTCACTGAACTATCTTCCGAAAGTTCCATTTGTAACAAGCACCCTACTGTTCCGAAGCCTTCTGCCCTCCGCCTTTTACAGCTTCGGAGCAGGAGAAACTTCACTTACTGTGTCCAGTACGTGCTCTTCAGATTTACGTTCACCGCATGAGCCAGTGGCGTAAGTCAGAGCGCTACTATACTGGGTGAGAGAGGCCATTGCCCTCTCCTATGAGGCGCGTGGGCTCACTTTGCATCTAGGAATCAGGGTTCATTCAACCTGGGGGATCGCCTCATCTATTGCACTAGCAAGAGGTATTCCCCTGCAGCAAGTGTGTGCGAAGCAGGTAGACCCAGTCCACTGCTGAATTGCTTCAGTGCTGGAGTCCCTGCAGGAAAGTTGTCCTCGGGCCTGTACCCAAGTACTCTCAGGATGCACGTAACTGCATCCTCACTGAGCTATCGGCCTAAGTCCATAAACAACATCACCCTATTGTTTTGAAGCATTCCGTCCTCCGCCTTTACAGCTTCGGAGCAGGAGAAACTTCACTTACTGTCCAGTACGTGCTCTTCAGATTTACAGAACGTCCACCGCATGAGCCAGTGGCGTAAGTCAGAGCGCCACTACACTGGGTGAGAGATGCATATTGCCCTCTCCTATGAGGCGCGTGGGTTCACTTCGCCTCTAGGAAGCAGGGCTCATTCAACCAGGGAGATCGCCTCCTTTTGCACCAGCAAGAGGTATTCCCCTGCAGCAATTGTGTGACATGGAGGGTTCTCCTCCCCGCACACATTTGTTACATTATAATCTGGATGTTCATGCTACTCTGGGCTCAGGGAAAGCCCCGAGTTAGCTGCCCAGGCATAGTTCTGAGACCTTCTCGGCCTTGTGCCACATGCTACACAACCTTGGGGTCCAGACACCTGTAGTGCGGCGGCGTTGGTATTCTCGTTCCCATAGCGTTTTCACGCAGCATCGAGTGTAGCCTTGAAAGGGAACAGGGTTACAGCAAAGTAACCCGAGACGATTTCCTGAGTCGTTGTGTGCTGTCCATCATTAAAACAGCTACTTCTTCGTGGTTTAATGACGTAATGTTATTCTCCGGTGGAAGCGCGTGTGGAATGATAACATCGCAGGTGACATTGAAGAGAAAAAGGCCCCCTCCACACACACACCGCCTTGTGTTAATGCTTATTTGGGCTAAATAATATTAAGAAATCAGTATTTGATGAATAAAGCATATGCGCAGGTTGCAATTATGGCGTTTTTTTCTCCTCCTCCGTTTTAAAACCATGGTGCACGAACTTTGCATATATAGCAGAGCTAGCGTTAAGCATATTTCACCTTCATCTTTCTTGGCTAGTGTTTAGCGCAAGAACCTCCCTTTAAGTATGCGCAATGTTTCAGATGGTATGGCGAGTTTAAACACGTGAATCGGATATGAGTCATAGTTAAAAGAACGTGTGAACAGACGGTTAAAAACATCAGATATAGGCAACAAATCGGAATTAAGCATCGAGACCTGCAGTGTAAACGTAGCCTTTGTCGCCTTGTAACAAGCGTACAGAAAAAAAAACTATAAAAAAAAAAAAAAAAAAGAAAGAAAATATTGTATAACCCGGTAGTTTATGTTCTCTATTTTTTCTTTTCTTTCTTTCTTTATATTTTCTTTGTTTGTTTACTCTGACTATTGCTATTATTTATTTACACATTTGCTGATACTTTAGATCTTATATTTATTATTTGTTGTTTAACTGTGAATTTTGTTATAATAAAAATTTAAGTACTGTACAATATATAGTGTATGGGTTTTGTGTAGGATAAATCGACCCCCACCAAAAGAAAATTTTAAAGATTACACACACACACGCGCGCCCGTATATGTGTGTGTTTTGGTGGGTTTCCTCTGATTACTCTAGTTTCATTCCACAGTCTGAACACCTGCAGTTTAGAAATACACTGTGGGCAGTTTGAAAGCACCAGTCAAATTATGTGTGTGTCTGAGTGTGTGAGGGTCAGAACCTGGTCCAGGATGAACTACGCTTTGTACTCTGGTATCCCGGCCTTACACTACACATGCAATACGGAAAAATAATAAATAAATAGATAATTCATTGATTAAGCCCCTTGTTCCTGGGTCTTTATTCGCCATTTTGAGTTATATTTCATGTTTATGTTAAATACATACTCATTTATCCACCGCAGTATTGTACATATAAAAATAATCATAAGACGAAATACATATAAAATGATTGAATGATGAAAAGTACATTCCTCTAAATATCTGAGCTTGATGAGACAGTGTATTTGGATTTAAATTTAGATTTTACAGAAACTGTACAACATGAGAGGCTATGCTTATATTAGGACCCATACAAACATGAGTTGACCTAGAACAAACACGTGAAGGACACCGAAGTTAACAATATGTTCTAAAAAACTTTTAGCCGCATAATCTGTATTAGAAACGATCAGAAGTTTATGAGGAGAGCCAGGAACAGCGCTTGCAGCCTGAACTACACCTTCATTTTTCTGACATGCAAGAAAATGACCCCTGTTCATTACAGTTCCTTCCAAATATGAGCGAGAGTCATTGCTCTTGGTCTTGTGCAGAGGCGAGGACAGGCAGTTCTCTTTTCTCGCAGGTTTAAGCAATTTTATTAGACAAGTAATGCAGTTTGTAGTGCCACTTGTACCAGATGATGTGAGAAGACTTGCCAAGGAACTTCCTGTTCTCTCATTCCCATTAGAGGAGGGAAATGGCGAGATGGGGATTGCCGGGAGTGTGGGGGGTCGGGGGGGGGGGGGGGGAATGTGCAACTCTGTACTTACTGAAAAATACTGATGAACAATTTGGCTGCATTGTTTAATAGGAATAATTGATAATTATTATTTAGGGATTTGCATATGCAGGCTGTGTGTGTATCATTCCAGTTCTCATATGTCAGGTTCTGTTAGTAAAGAATCTAGATCATGGATTGTACAGTACATGAAATGTTGTTGTTGGTCTTTCGGCTGCTCCAGACAAGGGGTCGCCACAGCGGAATATCCAGTCCGCACAACAACTTGGCACAGGTTTTACGCCGGATGTCCTTCCTGACACAACCCTCCCATTTTATCCGGACTTGGGACCGACACTGCATCCAGTGGCTGGGGGATTTGGGCTGGGATGTACATGAAATCTGCATCACAATTATCTTAAGTTATTTTCCTAGCCATGTTATAAAGTTTTTAACACATTGCCGTGTGGGTCAATGGCGCTGACCTTAACTAGACATCTTAACTATTCGCTTAGTTTCGTTCAGATAGTGACTTTTTTTAGGAGTTTTCACTCCTAAAGATCATAACTGAATCAAGAAATTTAAAAGCAAAAGCCTCAGTCTGTCACTTTGTGTCCTAAATATGGAGTTTTCACCCAGAAGCCCAGGACTTTTGTTTCACAATGTAACATTTGTCCCTTGACTATAAATAATGAAATATAATTACAGTAACCTTGTAATGGAACATACATGAATCATACAAAAGCTTCTCCTCGACATAAGTGCTTTTCACTTTGGTGTGTATTTTATGAAGGTCGGTACGCAGTTAGGACAGATGAATTTTTTTTAATGTGATTTTTTATTAGGGCTTCAGGGACACACTTTAGAGAGATTTACAGACTCACAATGCTGCTCGCTCTGAAGCAAAAATCAGGTGATGCTGAGACGTGTGTGTGTGTGTGTGTGTGTGTGTGCGTGCATACTTTATGTACAACACTTATTGTCTGTCATTGTGAAGCCTGTTGTCATAATACCTTTACTAAAGTGTGAAAGCTGATTTAAACTCGAGGACACCAAGTCCACGCCGTGTTCTCTATTTTAACTGAGTATACACTAACACGTTCTGAAACTCAGTGTACTGTACATGTTTCTGGTGCATGTAAAAACAAGAGAATGATTAAAGGACGTGGTAGATCAGAATCTTGGAACTGATTTGTTTTTGCTGTAAAAAGTTAATGTTTAATAAACCAAACTGTGTGAGATTAACATCTTCTATCTTAATGTAACCATTTATAAATCAGATCACACCATCAGGTACAGGGTTCCTGTTAGAGACCCACATGCTTTCCTTTGCACACTGCACATGGAGAAAAGCAATGAAAGCAACAAGATCTGCATGTAAAAATATCACCATGGCATCCCACAAGGTTGGATTTCAGGAGCCAATACTAATTCATATCCAATAACTTTACCAATAATGAAAGCATTTATCCTGCGATATGGTTCATTAACAAGCTGAGACCCTAACGCCATCATTACATCACCTAATTACATCTATAGCTCTGATCAAACGCTAATACTCCATAAGCGTAGCATGCTGATTAGCATCTAGCGTTTAGCATTTGTTATATGTTTATTTTATATGTGATATAGGTTTAATTCCATAGACTGTCTCATATAATGAATAAGACATATGCCTCAGTAGGGGGCAGTAGAAGCCTGGATGAGTATACCTTAGAGATAATTTTTTAATCAATATTTCTTTATACTGTACGTCAGAAACAGATTTGGACTGAATCACATCAACTGAACACACACAGAATAACAGAATTACAATTACAAATGAACAAACATACTGATCACACTGAGTGCGTGTGTGTGTGTCAGTACCTCGCCAATCGTTGATTGTGTTAAAGAATCATTAATCCGAATTAAGAGGTTTATGACAGTGTGCAGTTGCTATGTGTATTTAGTTAGATTATACGATAACAACTGAGTGCAGTGCAGTGCTGGACTGAGAATCATCCAGAACTATTCAGTAGGCCTGCTATAGATGAGGGGGGCCAATACTTTGTGTAGAGCAAAAGATACGGAACCACTATTGAAAATGTGTGTGTAATAGAATGCTCAGTCAGAGTATAATCAACATTATAAAGTATATTAATTAGAAATGCTAACGACGGTTTGAGTCCCACCCTCGTGTCTGTGTGTGGCGTTTGCATGTTCTACCCATTCTCCGGGCTTGGGTCTGACACTATATCCAGTGGCTGAGGTTTGGGCATAAGTGTATAGTACTAGTAATTTAGTATAGTATAGTACAGTATAGTAATTTAGTTTAGTATAGTGTAGTATGGTACTAGTAATTTATTATAGTATGGTACTAATAATATATTAATTATAATACTAATAATAGATGTAAGTTTTTTACTAATTTGCAGTCAGTGTATAGTGCTAGTAATTTATCATAGTATAGTATAATATATTGTAATACTAGTAGGTTATTATAGTATAGTGTAGTGTAGTATTGAACTAGTAATTTATTGTACAAACCGGATTCCAAAAAAGTTGGGACACTAAACAAATTGTGAATAAAAACTGAATGCAATCATGTGGAGAGGGCAAATGTCAATATTTTATTCAGAATAGAACATAGATGACAGATCAAAAGTTTAATCTGAGAAAATGTATCATTTTAAAGGAAAAATATGTTGATTTCAAATTTCACGGTATCAACAAATCCCAAAAAAGTTGGGACAAGTAGCAATAAGAGGCTGGAAAAAGTAAATTTGAGCATAACGAAGAGCTGGAAGACCAATTAACAGTAATTAGGTTAATTGGCAACATGATTGGGTATAAAAAGAGCTTCTCAGAGTGGCAGTGTCTCTCAGAAGCCAAGATGGGTAGAGGATCACCAATTCCCCCAATGTTGCGCAGAAAGATAGTGGAGCAATATCAGAAAGGTGTTACCCAGCGAAAAATTGCAAAGACTTTGCAGTTATCATCATCAACTGTGCATAATATCATCTGAAGATTCAGAGAATGTGGAACAATCTCTGTGCGTAAGGGTCAAGGACATAAAACCATACTGGATGCCCGTGATCTCCGGGCCCTTAAACGACACTGCACCACAAACAGGAATGCTCCTGTAAAGGAAATCACAGAATGGGCTCAGGAATACTTCCAGAAACCATTGTCAGTGAGGTTGCATGGGTGTGTGTGGCATGGGCAGCTTGCATGTCTGGAAAGGCACCATCAATGCAGAAAAATATATTCAGGTTCTAGAACAACATATGCTCCCATCCAGACGTCATCTCTTTCAGGGAAGACCCCGCATTTTTCAACAAGACAATGCCAGACCACATTCTGCATCGATCACAACATCATGGCTGCGTAGAAGAAGGATCCGGGTACTGAAATGGCCAGTCTGCAGTCCAGATCTTTCCCCTATAGAGAACATTTGGCGCATCATAAAGAGGAAGGTGCGACAAAGAAGGCCCAAGATGATTGAACAGTTAGAGGCCTGTATTAGACAAGAATGGGAGAGCATTCCTATTTCTAAACTTGAGAAACTGGTCTCCTCGGTCCCCAGACGTCTGTTGAGTGTTGTAAGAAGAAGGGGAGATGCCACACAGTGGTGAAAATGGCCTTGTCCCAACTTTTTTGGGATTTGTTGACACCGTGAAATTTGGAATCAACATATTTTTCCTTTAAAATGATACATTTTCTCGTATTAAACCTTTGATCTGTCATCTATGTTCTATTCTGAATAAAATATTGACATTTGCCATCTCCACATCATTGCATTCAGTTTTTATTCACAATTTGTTTAGTGTCCCAACTTTTCGGTTTGTAGTATAGTACTAGCAATTCATTATACTGTAGTATAGTATGGTACTATACTACAATTTATTATAGTAAAGTACTAATTTGCAGTAAGTGTATAGTACTAGGAATTAATTAGTATAATATAGTTTAATATTAATAATTTATTATTGTGTAGTGTAGTATTGTACTAGTAATTTACTATAGTATACTACTTGTAATTTACAGTGAGTGTGTAGCACTAGTAATTAATTATAGTATAGTATAGTGTAGTACTAGTAATTTATTATCATATAATATAGTACTAGTAATTTGCAGTTTGTTTATAGTACTAATAATTTATTGTAGTATAGGATAGCATAGTATACAGTAGTACATGTAATTTACAGAGAGTGTATAGTACTAATAATTTAAACTAGCGCTAGGGCTAAATAAATGAAGGTTCATGTCAACCTCTACTGACTACAAACCTAATCAAAGGCTTTACAAAGGAAGAATTCTGGTACAGTAATTAACCCCAAATGTCCTCATGTGAGGACCACACATGCATGTTTGGAGCGTGTAGTCTGGAGAAAACGTCACGTCCTGACGTGAGGCGACTCAGGTCTCAAAAGGTTAATGTAAAAAACCTCCCTCGCATTCACCACTTGTTGTTTTTATTGCTCTCAGTGTCAATACCCGGCTCGCGTCTCAATCCTGCAGAGATTTCTAACAAGCTCTCTGTGCAAAAATAACCCAAGTGATGTTGTTGCTATTCATTATATCAGTTCAGAGCACATTATTCGTCCATTCTGCGCTTCCCTTTATCTTCAGCTCCACATTTTATCCTCAGAGCATCAAGCGCTCGTACAACCTGTTCTAACACACAACACTTTTCAGATTTTTATAGGCACTGAGTCAAGGATACATTTTTTAAAAGTGGAATTTATCAAACACACACACACACACACACGGGCTGTGCGTGAGTGCTCACAGTGATGTGTATTTTACTTCTAAATTCTTTCTGTGTCGCACTAAAAGCCCGAGCTGGAGGATTAGTGTGATTGGTTGTGTTTGGTTGCATGTGTGTGTATGTGTGTGTGTGAGATCTGTCAGTGCTTTCTTTGTCAGGTTGTTTCAGTGTGTCAGCACACACACACACACTCCTACTCCTGCTTTTCACCACTTTGAGAAAATGCACGGCTGTGTGTCCTGTCATACAACCCCTGGCAAAAATTCTGGAATCACCCCTCTTAGAAGATGTTTATTCAAATGTTTAAATGTGTAGAAAAAAAACAAGCACATACATGCCACAAAACAATTTTCACTCAACAATCCAAACTTCTGGCTGTATAAAACACTTAAAAAAAACAAAAACAAAGAAAGATAACTATAGTCAACGACAACTGTTTTGACAACTCAAACAGAGGAAAAAAAATATGGAATCACACAAATCTGAGGAAAAAATATGGAATCACCATGCACTTTGCATTTCTAAAACAAATACCTACAGTATATCTGACTACAACTGCTAATTAGTCTACAGTTAAAAAAGAGTGCTTGCACACATTAGGGATGTGTTGAACCAAGATGATTGACATAACTCATAGCTCCAACACGAGAGATGTCAGGTGAAACAAAGGAGAGAATTATCAAACTTCTTGAAGAAGGTAAATCTTCATGGAATGTTGCAAAAGATGTTGGTTGTTCCCAGTCAGCTGTGTCTAAAATCTGGACCAAGTACAAATCAAATGGAAAGGTTGTAAAAGGGAAGCGTACTGGTAGACCAAGAAAGACATCAAAGCGCCAAGACAGAAAACTTTTAGCAATATGACTTGAAAACAGAAAATGCACAACAAAACAAATGAGGAACAAATGGGCAGAAAGTGGAGTCAATGTCTGTGACCGGACAGTAAGAAATCACCTAAAAGAAATGGGATTTACATACAGAAACGCCAAAAGAAAACCATCATTAACATCTAAACAGAAAAAAAAACAAGGTTTCAGTGGGCTAAAGAAAGACAATCGGTGAGGGTTGCCCACTAGAGGGCAGTGTTTTTTAGTTGTAGTTTTTGTTCCTAGACTCAGTTTCCCAGAAGCCTCCTCAGTCAGGTGACGTGGATGCTCACCTGAACTGAGGAGGGTCATTAGCACTGTTATAAATACCTGTTTGTTCTGGGAAACTGGGTCGAGCATTAATTTCTGTTATGTGGGTTTTGTTCTGTTTTAGTTTAACAGTATGGTTGGCCTTTTGGTTTCAGGAGCACTTTAAGTTGAGTTTGTTTATATTAAGATGTCCTTGTGTCTCCTAGCAGGATTAGCCTCTAGGAGAATTAGCCCTTTGTGTTTACCCTTTTGTGTAAGTAACCCCCATTGCCTGTTTAGTTATTAGTCTGTTTAAATACTAATGAGGGTGATACTAACATGTCTAGATCTTAGTCTGTCTAGTCTTCGTTCCTGTCTAGTCTCATTGTCTGATTAGCTCTTAGTCTGTTTAGGTACTAACATCTTTAGCCACTAACCTTTAGAGTTCTTAGTCTGTTTCATACCTAGTCTGCTGTGCACCTTGTCTGTTCATTCCCTTGGGTCTCAGGCTGCTAGCCTGTTTAGCCATTAGTCTGATTAGCTATGAGCTAGCTTAGCAGCTAATGTGCAGAACAGGTGGTAGACCTAGCCAAGCCTGTCTTGTTTGTTTATCCCTTGCATGCATAGTCCCTTGTGTTTAGTCCTCTAGGCTGTTTAGTATGTCTTGTCTTGTCCAGTTTGTATCCCATGTCTGTATTGTATCAATGTATGTAATCCCTAGTCTTATGTCTAAGTGTTTGAGTTCTGTTTCGTATGCTCCATGTTTTTAGCCAACTCTTAGTTCATGTTTTGTTCATGTTTGCTTTTTGTTTGTTTGATTCTTATTAAAGACTCTTTTCTGTTTCACTGCATCCCCTCTGCATCTATGCCTCAACACCAAGCCCACAGTCCAACATCATACTGTAGCAGAACGTGACACAATCTTGGACTGCAGATGACTGGATGAGAGTTAGATTCAGTGATGAATCACGAATCTGCATTGCGCAGGGTGATGATGCTGGAACTTTTGTTTGGTGCCGTTCCAATGAAATTTATAAAGACAACTGCCTGAAGAAAACATGCAAATTTCCACAATCATTATTGATATGGGGTTGTATGTCAGGTAAAGGTATGGGAGACATGACAGTCATTACATCTTCTATAAATGCACAAGTTTACAGTATGTTGAGATTTTGGACACTTTTCTTATTCCATCAATTGAAAGGATGTTTGGTGATGGTAGCATCATTTTTCAGGATGATAATGCATCGTGCCATAGGACAAAATCTGTGAAAACATTCCTACAGGAAATACATATAATGTCAATGGCATGGCCTGCAAATAGTCCGGACTTTAATCCAATTGAAAATCTGTGGTGGAAATTAAAGAAAATGGTCCAGGACAAGGCTCCAACCTGCAAAGCTGATCTGGCAACTGCAATAAGACAAAGCTGGAGACAGACTGATGAAGTATACAGTTTGACATTAGTTAAATCCAGGCCTCAGAGAATTCAAGCTGTTATAAAAGCCAGAGGTGCTGCAACAAAGTACAAGTAGTGTTTTTATTTGGTGATTCCATATTTTTTTTTCCTCAGATTTGTGATTCCACATTTTTTTTCCTCTGTTTGAGTTGTCAAAACAGTTGTCAGCTAGAAGTTTGGATTGTTGAGTGAAAATAGTTTTGTGGCATGTATGTGCTTGTTTTTTTTCTACACAATTAAACATTTGAATAAACAACATCTGAGAGGGGTGATTCCATAATTTTTGCCAGGGGTTGTAGAAAGGGACTTAAATTGACATATTGCAATGGTGTGTGTGTATGGTTATAGTCAAAATTGCATTTTTCATATTGCCATATTTACTGGACTATAAACCCCTGTAATAAAGTGAGAAGAACAAATGTAAAAATGGTGAGTCACAAATTATCCACAGTCTGGCTGTAGAATTTATTTTAATTAACTTTTAGAAAAGACTAATGCCTCCGTTTTTGACATAATCTCCTTGCTTTTCAAAAAAACCTTTCTATCTGTCTTCACGTCTTCATCAGAAGTGAGTCTTCGTCCTCGTAGGGCTGCTTTCATGGGACCGAACAGGTGAAAGACTGATGGGACGAGATCTGGACCCGTATTTACTAAGCCCGTATTTCCGTCTCAGAATCACTCGTAAGATCTGTGTTCAACGTTCAGTGCAGAGAACCCGCCAAGGAAAGTGTGACGCTTCACTGTGGTGTTAGAGCAATAAACCACTTGGAGTGGAGGGTTGTGCTGTTATAGGAAAATAATCACCGCCAGCCTTGATCCAGTATCTCTCCTTATTCCTTACAGCGCTCACCTTCTGAAGCTCATGGAGTGAAGGCAGGTGATTAAAGCTCCGTGTCTAAGGACTACATTGAAGCAAATTGCTGATGTTCCACTCAAAGGAGTGCATTTCATTTTAATCCCCCAGTTGAATGACTTGCTCCGGGACACTTCTGCTACAGTAACTTTACAGTATTAATATATCTGTCTCTATCTATCTGTTTTTGCCACATGGTTTAGAAACTAGAGTTCACATGGCTACTTTTCATGACCTCTGACCCGTGTAGGAGGGAATGTTTACTGATTCTCTCCAAACCGGTTAATTCCTTTAAACCTGAAAGAAGTGACTGACTCGTTAGAGAGTGATAAGAGCCTTCAGGACAAATAAACACCATTAGTTTGTTACCGTTGCCCACGCACGCAATTACTTCACAACAGCTTTGCTTTATCTGCTTCCTTTGTTGTGCGTTTGATTCAATTCAATTGTATTTGTGTAGAGCTTTAACAAAAGACATTCCCTCAAACAGACATATATTTCGATCAGCCGTAACATTATGAGCACTCGTGTAATATAGAGTACATCCGCAAACATGCAAACTCCATGCACACAGACCCGCAGGTGGGAATCAAACCTGGACCCTGGAGGTGCAAGGCCACAGTGCTAACCACTACACCACCATGCCACCTTACATCAATACACTTGACAATTTTTTCTGCTTCCAACATTTATATTTATATTCATGACATTTGGCAGAAGAACTTATCCAGAGTGACTTAGATTTTTATCTCACTATACAGCTGAGCAGTTGAAGTTTAAGGTCTTCCCTCAAGGACGGAACTCAGTGGAGCTAAGGTTTGAACCTGGGACCTTCTGATCAGTAGTGCAACATCTTCAGCAGTCCAACATTCAATTGCATTTCACTGGCTCTGAACATCTACTTCTCACAAAGACAGTAAAGTCGAATCTAATCTAATCTTAACCACTGAGCTATCCCTCATCAACTTCAACTTCAAGAAAAAACTTCACTTAATGCCTGATATATCCCACCCACATCCAGGCAGCACTGTAACGAGACATTGTACCTGAAGCGACTGTCAGAAGGGTCAACTTGACCCGTCTAGACGACTAGGCAACTCCAAAACTGCAGCGGTCAGGACATACAAAGGTGAACTGGTGACAAGGTCAAGACAGATTATATATAAACTCTATGAGTGATGTATTAATTAACAAAAAAAAATCACATTAATTAAGTTAATGATATTTTACTATGATATAGTTAGTAGTAATGAGTAGAAGCAGTATGTGCTGTACATGAACATTAGGAGATGAAAAGAACAAAAAACTCCCCTTCCTCTAGCAGAACAGCTTGGTTTCATTTGTGCCTCAATAAAGTCTATTCTTCAATACCAGGAAACCCAGACACCTGATTAGATTTTCACCACAACAGTGACTGAGAGCGCATCTACCATGTTTTCCCAGGGTCCTACCTTCCCTAGTTCATTAGCCCTCTTATTCTGTTTGAGACAAATGTCACCAATTTCCTAAAATCTAAAATACTAGCATTAGTACGTGTCTCTTACGGTTAAGGAGTTTGTAGAAATAGTTAAAATGTTTAAATCTAATAATAATCTGCTGATCTTTAATGTAATCAGTGATATTATTATTATTATTTCAGGTTGAAGCCCACGTACATGTCTGTCTGTCTTTCTGTACAGCAGAAATCACATTCTGTAAGGTTGAGTACCTTATGCCTTGTTTACACAGTTGTACTTCTTTCGTGGAACACTCCCTGTTCGGTAATCGGAGAGAGAATCAAAAGATGAGAAATGGAAGAAATGGAACAGATAAAGATGTAGTATTATAAGATAAAGTTTTGTCTTAAAACGACTCCAGCCTGTTAAAATTCACTTATACCACTTCAGCGCTGTTATTTCAGCCAAAGTGAAAATATGAACTAATCCCAGTAAAAATATTCAGTTTAGCTTTTCTAATTAATATCTATTGGTGCAGGTGTTTGTTGACATTGAGACAGTAGCGCATTAGTAGATTATTTTAAAGTAGTTTATTAAATCCGACACATAACTGTTCATACTGTAACATCACTTTTACTCAACATTTAGATTTCACTTATGGTGCAGATTAAACTTCAGGCAGAGATCTAAGTACTGCAGAAGATTCAGTAAATTCTGTCCAGCGGTCGATTTAAGATGCGCCCACAGTTTAACACTGTGTCACTGTCAGTTCATAATCTGGGACAAAGCGGTTCATAACTTCACTATTACTCAACATTTAGATTTCATTTATGGCTCAGGGATCAGTTTTTATAGTGTATGTTGCATTTTCTGTCCTTAATAATATCTAGTTTAATTAATTGGAACAAGGCTCAAATTTGTTTTAAAACATTACAAAACTAGCGTTTTTTATTTTATATGGTTTTGGAGGTCTCGAGAAAGAGACCGAACAGAGAGCCAGAGAAGATTGTTTTTATGTTGTCCATCATTTTTATTAGTTTTTAATGTCTAGATAACTTAGTCACATTGAAAATGCCAAGTTATTGTCAATCGGTGTTAGCTACGTTAGCATTGCGTCCAGGTTTAAGGCGAGATCTGTCTTTAAGATGAACGTGTTGTCTTACTTCGGCAGGTCAAACACTTAGTATTTCATATATATTTTACCGTTTCGCATGTAAACCGCTTTACACTCCAAACACACTAAACCACCTGAAACACAATAAAACAGTAAAGAATGAGAATAACGTTCCCATGACTGACGCCGCTCTACTCTCTCCTTTACGGTGGCCGAGAAGCTCAAAAGAAAATAACAAAACTGAAAACAAAATGGAAACACAACAACAATTCAGGCAAACCGGAAAAGGTAGTTATAGTTTGAGAATGAAATTCTAATACCTGATTGGACGAGACATCTGTCACTCATGACATACAGGAAGTACTCTCGAGTCAAGTCAAATAAAAAAAAAAAACTCATTTAACACAACTTAGTTGACCGAAGTGCTGTACAGTACCATCCTAAAAGACTGAAATTAATCCTTAAATAAAAATACATTTGAACGTCCGTGAGTCTGCGGGACTTCCTGTCTATTTTGAGTGAAAGATCTCATCTTGTCCAATCAGCGGTTTAGTTTTTGAATTTGTTATCTTGTTTTGGGTTTTGTCTCTTCAGTTTTGGTTTGAACTCAGCACCTGCATGAGGTTTAGACTCTTAAATACTAAGGAATATTGTGCAGGTGACCTCACGCTTAAAGTTTATAAAACATGTTTTGATTCTGTATTTGAAAAAAATGTACTTGTGTGTATTTGTACGTATAAAAAACCTTTGGATGGCGATGGTGAGTTCTAACTGCGCTCACACACACACATACACACATTTTTCTCAGGGTGTAATTTAACCCTCTGGCTCTTTATCTTCTCTCTCATGTTTACGTCTTTCACCATAATGCTTTTATTCGGATCAATTTTACCTCCTAACTGCAGCACTGACGATTCATGATGATGTTTCTGAGCACATAAGTGAGGTAGTGCATTAACGGCTCATAAACATGCAGGTCAGGACAACAGGAACGTTCCGAAGCAATCTGAAGTGAGCGCACGTATAAAAAACCTTTGGATGGCGATGGTGAGTTCTAACTGCGCTCACACACACACACACACACAGTTATTGATTACCAAAACATCAATAAATAAATAAATAAATAAATAAATAAAAAGAAATAATAAGCAGGTAAATATTGTGTGTGTGCTTGTGGTAAAGAGAAGCTCTATTGTGTTTCAAGCAGCAGATTTGAGTAAATAATCAAGTGCAGCTTGAAGTGATGATCTGACCACAAGGAGCTTCTACGTCACTGATAAACAGTGACTCGGATCAGAGATTGATTTAAAATAAAAGGAGAGAAAAGACACACACACAAACACACACACACGCTCAGCTCTGATGGAGATGCGTGTGATGGTTTTTCAATTAGACGTCGTTTCAGCTCGGTGTCGTGACGGTGATAAGATCCAGAGGAAAAGTTTAAACTGAACATCTTAGGATGTAACATTTAACATTGCCATCAATAGGAGGCTTTTAACAGCTTTGAACAGATCTCAGATCAGCTCCTCTCTCAGAAAAGTCTAATGGAGTTCTTCTGATCTTCAGAACAAACTGACGCTGTTAAAGTGATTTTCTTCTTTCTCCAATTTTGCCTGATGTTCACCTTCAAGTGGGACAAACATATCGGACTGAAAGTGGCCGAGTGTCATTAGCGGCGTCTCTGTAGTGTGGAAGTTTGGATAAAGAGATCATCACTTCGCAAAAGTGCACTCAGGGACATGAGTTACCCTCCTGAAGGGTATAAAAGGGAGGTGGGGGGAAGAGGATGATAATTAAGAGAAAATAAACTTCTTTTCAAACGTTTTCATTAAGTTTTCCCTGACCGCAGAGCCAAATGTCTAATCTTTCATTTTAAATATATTTATTTACTATTATTTATTATACTATTTTGTTCTTTTTTTCTGATCTTTCTATTCCTGATATTTTTCTTATTTTGAAGCTTCTGCAATAAGAATGTAATGTAAATATTCATTAAACCAATAAAGCACCTTTGAATCTTGAAAAACGGAGAGAGAGAGTTCTCTTCAAAGTGTTATATAAACTATATGGATGGTGGACGTGTGTGTATGTGTGTGTGTGTGTGTGTTGCTCTTGGGCCGTAGACGTTTCCACACAGTTACAGTTCATTATTCATTAAAGAGCGACCGACTTACTTTTATCTCTTCAGTTCTGGTTCATGAAACGCGACAGTAACGTCTTCCAGCGTAAACACACACACACACACCAGTGACGTGCGGTGAGGGTTGGGGTTGGTGAGGCACTGACTCAGAGTCAGATTTACAAGCATACATGGTTGTTATCCCATTCTTGATTAAATTTAATAACATATTAAACACACCACTGTACATTTAAACACACCACTGCAGTATTCTTACCTTTACTTGTAAATGAAGTTTTGAAAAATTTCTTATCTTCGAGATTATATCCTCCATTTTCAGGGAAAATAAAGCCAAATAGCAACGCGTTAGCACCGAATGTTGTTGGTTATTTTTCTTTTCTTTTTTTTCTTCTTAATTTACTCTCGCATTTACTCGTGTCGTGAACTATTAGCCGCAGGCTCACTATCGCCCCCATCTTTGAGGCAAAGGTACTGGCTGCCTCAAGGCCTGTATTTTCCCTCTGACTGCAAGCACGCGCCGTTTGCACGCGCTCAGTACAGTGTGTGAGTGGTGCACACTCTCACACGCACGCGCTGAGAGGCACTACCTGTCACTGCCTCAGCCTCCATGATTCTCGTCTCCCGTTGTTATTTGAACAAGAAATACAGCTATTTTGACTATGAAAATGATCCAAATGTATAGGAAACACACCAAAATTGAATTAAAAGCATAGACCACAGGAAAGATATTATATTATTAATTTTTTAACAACTTATGGTGACAGCTGAGGAAACCATGTTGAGCCCTTTACCGCCCCTGGTGGCAAGGTGAGGCACTGCCTCACCTGCCTCCTATGAGTGCACGTGCCTGACACACACACACCCCTCCTGAAGGGATCACGGCTTCACCCTGCCTGTAACACAGCGCTCGCACTGGAGACTCCTTCCATCAGCAAGAAATTAACAGATCGAGCGCCGCACACACCCATGTCATGAGCCGTTACTATGGAAACCGTACAGTATCAGAGTGAGCGCATTAATACAGCGCTGTGCTGCTGTCAGAGCCGCTGTGAGAGAGAATTAATCAACACCTTCTGACCAATCAGAGCGCAGGATTCAGCAGAAGTGTGTGTGAAAAAATAAAGTCATGAAGAAATATAAAAAAAAACATACTTTATAGATGATTGTAGTTTATATATACACACTTATAGGGACAATCTGACCATTTTGATTCATACACATTCACATTCCATACAAACTTAAATAATTCTTTTGATTGTGTAAAGCTGTTTTGAGACAATTGTTAAAAGCGCTATACAAATAAAATTGAATTGAACTTTCTGAAGTGACATCATTGATGAGAAACAATACATGAAACACATGTCTGTCCATCAAACAGGTGGGGGCGGGGCAGTGAGTAGGAAGTGACTACAGATGAACAGAGACTTTGACAGAAATGAGCTGATCCGAGTTGCTTCTCACTGACAAGCGTTTTTTTTTTAAATTGCTATAAATCTATACAAAATTATTCTCTGTTATTGTCCATGTAAACATCGTTTTGTCTCTGTAATAAACACTCGCGCACTGCTCACGTGATCCGGCGCCAAAGTGCTGATGTGTGTGTTACGTGTGTGTAGTGACTCCTGGTTTATTTTTAAGAAAACAAGTTCATACATTATAAAACTTTTACAAACTCTGTATTGTAAACACTGCTGTTAGCTTTTGCTGTAAATAGAATTATTTAACATTCTGAACTCGCGTGTGTGTGTGTGTGTGTGTGTAATGAAGCTCATACGCAATAAAGACATTTTTTTGTCCTGGTAAACACAATCAGTTGAACAGTTTTGAACGCATCAGCCGACGGTGACGATCGGCTCCACTGACAGGATGTCGGTCTTCCCTGATTGGCCGAGAGACGTGGTCCTGAGGGCGTGGCTCTCTTTGTGATCAGATGGCTGTGAGGAGGCATGGCTTTCCGGCCAGGCCGCCCTGTGACAGCCGTTCGGTGGCGGAGGCCTCTCGTCGGGCTCCTCCCCTCGGCCACTGCTGCCCCGCCCCCTGGGCCGGCCGTTCCTGCACATGCTCAGCAGGTAGGTGAGCTCGGACCTGAAGCTCTGGTTGAGCCAGCAGTAGATGAAGGGGTTGTAGCAGGTGGAGCTCATGGCCAGCCAGTGGAAGCTGAAGTAGGCAGCGTTGTTGGAGTGGATGGCGTGACTCGACAGCAGGACCACGTAGCAGTTCAACGGGAACCAGCACACGGCGAACACCAGAACCACCAGCACCAGCATCTTAATGGTGCGCTTCCTCTTTCTGCGCTGGAGGTAGTATTGCTCGCTGGTGACGTCACCGATGGCGTTACGCCGCCACAGACGGCGCGCCACGGCCGAATATGCCGCCGTGACAATGAGAAGCGGCAACACGTACAGCAGGATGAAGGTCGCCAGGTCCAGGTACCGATGGTACAGTTCAGACGGGTCAGGGAAATCCGGGACGCACAGAGAGCGAACGATGTCCTTACTGCGGAGAGAGAGACAGAGGGAGAGACAGAGAGAGAGGGAGAGAGAACAGAGAGAGGGAGGGAGAACAGATGATATAAAAGGCTGCATGCAGATGGAGCAAGACAGGAGAGAGAGAAAGACACAACAAGTAGAGAGAGAGAGACTGTATGTAAATATTTTTTATGCCAATAATGAACTTTAAATCTTGAGAAAGAGAGAGACGGAGTGATGGAGTCAGACAGTTAGACAGAGAGAGATGCAAAAAATTGCAATATTCTCTTAAATATACTGCTGTAGGTAGAAACCTGTTACTAATTCATTCTCCTTTCTATCATGACCATGCAACAAACAAACAAACACACAAACACACTAATTTCTGATTGGCTGCCAGGTCTGAGTCATATCATGATGCCTAGAAAGTAGATCGGATCCAAACACTTAGTCACACTTTAATCACACGCCTGAGTCTGATCTACCGTAACCATGACGTCGAGCGTCAATAACAGCGCAGGCCCTGCCTTTAGCGCTCTACAACCGATTAATTACACATCGTGTACGCGATCGACGAAGCCGGAGCTAGAACGAGGTGTAACCATAGCAACAACCACCATGTAGCGTATAGGTGTGAATGAAGTGGGGGAGTGGCATGCGGGTCACACAGCGCCTCCGTGTGGAGAAGGACTGCACACATCACCTGTCCACCTCTGCTCAAACTCTAAAGAGGTAAACACGACACGCTGCGTAATGAGACATGATCTGCCACTTTACATCCACTGAATATTACAATTAATAGACAGACAGAGACAAAGAGAGAGACAGAGAGAGAGAACATTTAGCCTTATTCTCTTTCACTTCATCTCTGTAATATATTTACTCTTAACGCTGATATTTAACTTCACATCCTTGTTTCGTTGTTCATCAATATTCAATCAGTCCTCATTAATATTCATGCAGTAATCAATAGTCTCTAACCTGAGCTATTTCATTACAGGTGTGAAGGAACAAACAGAGAGAGAGAGAGAGTAAAAAAAGAAATATTTCCATGTTTCAAAGCGCACACGCACACAGAGGCAGCTTTGTGTCTTAATGCTTTTCATCATAATGAGTTGTTAATCAGTTTACTTCCAGACACTTTTAATGAGTTTTGCCTTAAAAGCTTATCAGACTTTAAAACTGTGTTCTGAAAATCCCTCATTATAATTCATTAATATGCGCATATTCGTAAATCACGGTGACGTTAAACAAATAGACCATTATGAGAACCACATAAAGTGACTGGAACAGAACGACAGGGCGAGAGAGAGTGAGACAGCGTGAGACTCGACCTGATCCCCAAATAATTATAATTTAACAGAACTATTGTTAAGATTCACTCATATTTGTTACTAATAATGTAATCCACCTTCTATAATTGCTTTGGCAACAACGTGATTCTTTCTTAACATTCATGCCAAGAAAACACTGAACTGAGCTGGAGACAGACAGACAGACAGACAGAGAGACCACTGTTATTATTACTGTACTATTATTATTATTATATTATTATTATGTACACATACAGTATGTATATATGCTCTTTTTTATATGGTTCCTGAGAGTCACTTTATCTTTGACTAAATGGTACACGGGTGACACAGCTCTTTTATTTTATTTAGATTTATTTATTATTACTCTTTCTTTACTATTCTGTTTTTTTTTACTCCTGATATGTTTCTTGTGTCTTATTTATGAGCTTTGGCAAAACGAGTATAAATATTTGTCACCCCATTAAAACATTTCTGAATCTTTAATCTTGAGACAGATAGAGAGAAATGTTTCTCTTTCATATTTAATATGTGTATAATGTTTATAAAGACAGAATTATCTTACTTATAATGCAATCAACCTTCTGTAATTACTCTGGCAATGATGTGATTTTTTTTTAAACATTCATGCCAATAAAGAGAGAGAGAGAGAGACAGAGAGGTTTGAGGTTTTAAACTCACTTTATTATAACAAATTGTATTTATATTTTTATACAATTTTATATACAAATACACACACACTCAGCAAAAAAAGAAACGTCCTCTGACTTTCAACTGTTTTTACTTTCAGTAAATTTAATGTGTATATATTTGTATGAACACTAAAAGAGTCAACACCATAAGACATAAACTAAAAATGTTTCACAATGTGTCCCTGAATGAAGGGAGGCTCAAAATCAGTCAGTACCAGTCTGTATCTGGTGGCCACCAGCTGCTTGAAGTACTGCAGTGCATCTCCTCCTCATGGACTGGACCAGATTTGTCAGTTCTTGCTGTGAGATGGAGGGATTGTGTGTTCCTGGTGTGACTCGGGCAGTTGTTGTGGCCATCCTGTACCTGTCACGCAGGTGTGATATTCGGATGTACCCATCCTGTGCAGGTGTTGTTACACGTGGTCTTCCACTGCGAGGCTGATCAGCTGTCCTTCCTGTCTCCCTGTAGCGCCGTCTTAGGCGTCTCACAGTGCGGACCTGGCGATTTATTGCCCTAGCCACATCAGCAGTCCTCATGCCTCCCTGCAGCATGCCTAATGCACGTTCACGCAGATGAGCAGCGACCCTGGGCATCTTTCTTTGGGTGTTTTTCAGTCGGTAGACAAGTCTCTTTAGTGTCCTGCGTTTTTAGAACTGTGACCTTAAATGCCTACTTTCTGTAAGCTGTTAAGGTCTTAACGACCATTCCACAGGTGCATGTTAATTAATTGATTATGGTTAATTGAACATGCATGGAAAACATTGTTTAAACCCTTTACAATGAAGATCTGTAAAGTTATTTGGATTTGTACAACATTATTGTTGAAATACACAGTCCTGAAAAAGGGACGTTTCTTTCTACAGTAGTGTCGGTGTTCAGTAGAGCTCATCCCCTTGTGTCCGACGTCCCCGCACTCAAAACACCTCAGCGGCTCCGTGGTGGCAAAAACGGTGTAGCTGTTGTCCCCCGCTTTACACTTAAAGTTCACGTTTGGTGTACCTTCTTGGTTAGTTAAAACCATTAGGACCTGTCTCCAGAAGGACAGGACGTGCTTCATGCTGGACCTCTTACACCCGAGCGGGATGGATCTCATGGGGCTGACGAACCGCCTGAATCGGTCTAGCTCCCTCATGATCACCTCTTCCTGTATAAACAGAGGCACATTTGATATCACCACTCTCGTCGCGGGGGCAGACAGAGGGGTGACCTGGACCGCAGATCCTATGATGGTTATTCCAGTCTTTATGAGCGCACTCACGAGGTTCATCGTTTTTAAAAACACAACCACCGCTTTGTTCATCCGGGATGCTGAGTAGATGTTTTCACACCCGACCTGCTCTCCCACCACTAGCAGTACCTACTCCACCAGTACCCCATTGTCCGGGACGCACCTGACGTCATTTCCCGGAGAGACAAACTTTCTCCACCGGCCTCAGAGTGCCCCGCTCACTCTCTCTCACGATAAAGTTTTCAAACTATATGTTTTTTAACAACATTCACAAAAAAATAGAAAAGAGAAATAAATAAAGAAGAATAAATAAATAAAAAAGTGTGAACAAAACGGAAAGTTTTATAGAAAAAACTTGGCAAGACGCCAAACAGTCTTCCACACACCCCCTCACACCCAGCGCATGAGAGAGAGAGAGAAACTGAGACAGAGGAAGGGAGAGGGAAAGAGAGATGTTTATATTTATTCCTCATCATAGTTTTAGAGTTGGATTAGGTGTGGTAAGTGTTTCTTCTATTATAATATTAATTAAATGCTGACAATCTTCCTGGAACACATCTGCTCATTTAATTAATGTTATATCGATTAATATTAATGTTATATATATTGATGTTAATTGTTTATTTTGTTAATTAGTTTATTTTGTTTTTGGTCGTTGTTCATTTTTCTCTTTTATTCCTCCTCCTATTCATTTCCTTTAGCAGCGTTATTGAGACACTTACTTGACTGTGACATTTCGATGCAGTCGAGCTGAACAAGATCATCACCTCATTAACACAATTATAATAAACACTAATCACATCCACAAACACTCAGATTCTTCAATAAAATAATCATAATGAATGATCAAAGGAAGTGAGGTGAGACAGGTCTGATGTGAAACAGTGTGTGGGGTGATACAGGGCCAACATGAGACAGGGCATATGGGTTGAGACAAAATAGTCTATAAGTGTGTATAGAAAGTGAATGTGTATGAATCAGAATGATCAGATCGTCCCTGATGAACAAGCTGAGAGTGACGGTGCTGAGGGAAAAACTCCCTGAGTTGGTAACCAGAGGAACCAGAGGAACCAGACTCAACAGGGAACCCATCCTCATCTGAGTGATAACGGATAGCAGGGATTGATCTGCACTCATACTGTGTGTTAGGAGGCTGGAAGTTCAGTAGAACAGGAGATGTTAATTGATGGTAATATGGAGTCCAGGTAGTTTCTGTCTACTACTGTCAGAACTGCTGTTGGAGAGCATTAATCAACACCTTCTGACCGATCAGAGCACAGGATTCAGTAGCACCATGGTGTGTGTATGTGTGTGTGTGTGTGTGTGTGTGTGTGTAACAGATTATGAGCTGCAGTCTGTTTTTCATGTGGATATTAAATAACACCTTAATAAAACATTAATAAGACTCAAACCACATTTAACTGATGGTTTATAAAGAGCAGGGAGTTAATTATTAATTATTCAACAGATGTGATCAAACACAAAACCACAGCGTTTACTCCAATACAGAGATTAGACCAGTGACAGGCAACCGCTATGGAATTATAGAGAACAATTACAAAAAAATCTCATGTGCAAATAAAACAAATAGAAAGAGACAGAGAGAGACTAACAAAGGTTTGAAACAAACTTGAAACAAACTTAAAACACACACACACACACACACACACACACACACACACACACACACACACACACACACACACACACACACACAAAGCGGGGAGATGAAATTAAATCCCAAACCAAACAACAGACATGACACTAAACAGAAATCCAATCATCTGAAGATCTAAAGAACAAAAATCTGAAAAAAATGATTCTGATTAAACAGAGCGACAGATCACAGATTAGAAACGGAAAAAGGAAAACACACCAAAACATATGAACCCCCAGAGCAGAGACACCCTGCAGTCCGATCTGTCGAAAACACCAACAGATTAGACAGGAATATTTCTTTAAATTCACAGCCATCGTTCCAAAAATCACTCTGAGCGCCCGGGCAGCACCTCCGCTGGGTTTCAGGGGAACATATGGGAACTTGCTCCACCACAGATACATCTATATCCACTCTTCATCGTATGAGAAACACTAATCTAATCTAATTAAAAATTATATAATTTTATCTTATCTAACCTAATCCACTCTCACCGTATCTTAGATTATTCTATCACCTAAACAAATCTAACCTAACATAGTCTAATCTAACATATCTAACTTATCTAATCTAACCTAATCTTGTCCGCAAATGTATCTAATTTAATAACCTAACATAATCTAATCTCCCCTTATCCAATCTTATCTAACCCAATCTAACATAGTTTTACCTAACCCAGTGGTTCTCAAACATTTTCTGCCATTCCCCACTTAAGGGGGTGAGCGAATTTTCAAGCCCCACTTGTCAACAAAATGATAACGAAATCGGCCAAATTTACTATTTATTGAAATATAAATTTCTAAACTAATAAGATAAAATAACACCAAGTTCAAAACAGATCAAATACACGTGCAATTGTTATAACAGGCTTACTTTGTCACTTATCTAGAGCTTTCTTTCAAAGAAGTCGAGTGGCTTATTAACGTGACTGGAGTGTGTTGTCTCTAAGTGTCTTCCTAATTTGTTGGGTCTCATGCTGTCTGCTGCCAGCGGTTTAAGACACGAAACACACATGGGTCTCTCCTCTGCCCCCACCATCACCACCATGAATCCAAACGCAACATAGGTTTCATCATGTTGTCTTGTCGGCTGGCTTTTTGGTTGATTAGGCTGATCGTGCTGAATCACCTGCTTTTTTTTGGTCCATGTAACAAATGTATCCAGAAGCAAAACAGCCCCAAAGCATTGATTGATCCCACGCCATGCTTCCCAGTAGGCAAGGTGTTCTTTTCTTGTTCTTCCTCCTCCAAACATAGCGTTGATCCATGGGCCCAAACAGTTCTAATTTTGTTTCATCAGTCCACAGAACACTATCCCAAAACTTTGACCCAATCTGCTGTAATATTTTGTGTTGTAATCCACAGTAAATGATCAGCGCTGCTCCTCACTCACACACTCTTATCATGGGTTTATTATTTATTATTTTTTTCTTTTCTTTTATTTGTCTTATTGTTTGTAGAAAAAAACCTGTTATTATAATCAGCTTTGGTAACAACGTCATGTCAATATACACTTATAGAGAGAGACACTCAAATAGACACTCAAACACCACCAAACATAAAGAGCACACACACACACACACACACACACACACACACACACACACCGAACAGCTGCAAAATGAAATTAAATCGCAAACCAAACTAAAGACTCGAAATTAAACACAGAAATCAGAAAGAAATCAGAAATCTTCAAATCTGAAAAACAAAAACCTGAAAAACTGATTCTGACTAAACACTGAGCAACGAATTACAGATTAATTTAAATTCACAGCCATCTAATCTAATCAATCTAATCTAATGTAATTTAATCTTATCTGATCCAATCTAAGATAAAAATAATCTAATCGAATGTACCCTAACCTTATTGAATGTAATCCAAACTAATATAATTGTATCTAACCTAATCTAAACATAATCTAAACTAATCTTATGTAATTTAACCCAATTTAACTGAAATGTAATCTTAATCTAACCTATCATATCTAATCCTAATGCTGTAACATCGTTACCCGTGTGGCGGGTGAGGCTGAGGGTGACCACTCCGCGGATTTACAGGCAGACAGAGCGGCGGACGGGAGCGGTTGCTTGACAACCCAGCCATGCTGGAAATTAGCGCGGATGCACTACACCTGGCCGGTAGGCTACTTAATGATCACACACAATGTGATTAGGTATTAGTATCTGATCCATGGCTCCGCCTCTCTGACAGAGAGAGAGAGAGAGAGAGAGAGAGAGAGAGAGCACAGGGAACACATAGGAGAAAAAAAAAAAAAAGAGGAAAAAAAACCCACCAACAAAAATTCCCCTATGAGTAAAGGAGGGAAACCCACGCAGGAGTTCTGACCTCAGCTGGAGAAAGACTCAGAGACATGAGTCGTCTCTCGCCGCAGTGTGAACACACTTCTCACCAAGGCCTGCGCTGGGGCTCCGACACTAAACCACACACTCATAGGGCCACACTGAAACCCGGTCAGAACATACCGTTATAATCCAGTGTGTGTTATAATCCAGTAACTGCTCCTGTCTGCACTGCGCCTCTGCACTCACACACACTTAGCATCTGTTTATTTGTTTTCATCATCAGTTATTTTGTTTTTATTTTTTTTATTGTTTGTGTATTAAACTGCCTGTATATAATATATATGTATACATACATACATAGAGAGAGAGAGAGAGAGGAACACGGGAAGGGAATGAGAGTGAGGGACAAAAGAGAGACGGACAGGGAGAGTCGGAGACAAAAAGAGAGAGAGAGAAAAGAGGGGCAGCGAGAGAGATAGAATAAGAAAAGGCACAGAATGAGACACGCAAGCACAAACCCACACAGACACCCCCCCCCCCTTCACACACACGCACCTGTAGACAAAGGTGAAGAGTTTCTGGAAGATGGCGTGTGGCAGCGAGAAACAACTGGCCATGAGCCAAATGAAGATGATGCACACAGCACCCTGACTGGCGCACATCCTCGGCTTCAGAGGATACAGGATCACCTACACACACACACACACACGATGCAGAGTTAAGTAATGTACTCCAGATGTTTTCACACAGATTAAATTATTAGAAGCGTGCATGCGTGTGTGTGTGTGCAGCTCACACCATGCTCGCACCCCGGTTGCTAGTGAGGTATAAACCTACTACACCTCTGTCTTGCAGACATTTTACAGTGTGTGAAACTACTTGACGTCTCCAGAGCTGTCAGCTCCACCACACCAGATCAGCCCTCAGTGGGGTCTGGAGTGAGCAGACGAGGAGGAGAAGGGTATGGCTGGAGGATCAGTTAGGAAGCAAACCTACACTTTTCAGGACTTGGAGACGGAGCAGAGTGCTTTCGTTCTCTTTATGGATGTTGGTGTGGTGGGTGTGGCATCAGATCTCTTACCATTGGCGAATCCAGAGCGGCATTTATCCGTTTTCTCCTTCTCCAGGAGAAGTAATTAGTTTTTAGGTCCTCCAGAAATCGACAAATTATTCATGATGTTATTACTCCACATCACTGAGCTGAGGACTTTTCAACTGAAACCATCTTCAACAGCGTTACAAATCTTTTTATGGACGCAGATTCAACTTCCAGCCATGAAAACTGAGAAACATCCCTGAAGGACAGATGCGTCTTCTTTTCTCCCTGAAGGAAGCAGGCGATTTTCTTTCGTAGCAGCTTTTCCACAAACAGAGAAATGGAAGAGCGCACTTCCTGTCATTTAGTGTGAACAATCTGTAATGATAGGGAGACGGGTTTCGTTTCTCTCTCTTTTTTTTCTTCTCTCGCATTTTATAACACATTTATACACAGCTCTGGAAAAAATAACAGAGCGCTGTAGCATAATTAGTTTCTCATGTGTTTTTTTTTTCTTACAGGTGTGTGTGTGTGTGTGTGTGTGTTGGAGAACAGTTTGGTTATTTTTTTGTGAAATGCTGACAATATTTTTCCTAAATATAACTCGTTATTTAGAGTGTACAGTATATTTAAAGGAAATGACATCATCAGAACACATCAAAAGAACCAAAGATCATGCAGTATTACAGAGCTTTAATAACTCAAATAAAACTAAATGCCAATCATTTGTAAACACATTGTGTTAACGATTTGGCAAAATAACATTAATAAACCAGTATTTGGTGGAATAATTACAGCATTCATGTGTTTTGTCTCTCCACCATTTCATCACATTGCTGTTGCGTAACTTTATACGTCTCTTTATACAAAACAGCAAACAGCTCGGCTTTACTCAATGGTTTGTTCATCCATCTTCCTCTTGATGACGTTTCCAGAAGTTTCCGGGAGTGATCTCTTATTATTTTTTTCAGAGCTGTGTATATACAGTATAATGTGTTTACATGTACATCCTGATGATGATGTTTGTATTTAGAAACAGACCTGGAATTGTGTGATTTTCTTTCATAGAATCATTGCTGTACACTGACAGAACACTGAGTAACAGTTACAGAGGTTTCGCTAAATGAAACACATATGGTCGTTACGGAAGACAGGTGTTTTTTTTTGCCTGTTGTTAGTCGTGTGTGTGCGTGTGTGTGTGGGGGGGGTTCTTTTATATTTCCCAGCTACTTTGTGATTATTATTTTAACATTTAAAACTGACAACCGTCTAAAATTTTTCTTCTTCTTTCTATCTGTTTTTTTTTTTGTGTCAATAAAATTACTTTTACGCTGTGCACTCAAGTTGTCAGATCCACTCAGGGTGATTTTGTGGAATGTAAAGGGTCCAGGTCGCCTGTCAGGCTGAGATTTGGAGAGAGAGGGAGGTGATGTAGTTTTGTTAAAAAGAAACTAATTTCTGCAATGAGGAACACGAGAAACTGAGAAGAGACGGTGACAGGAGTGACAGGAATGACAGTGTTGTTCTGAAGTTTCAGATCTCAGAAAAGAGGTAGAGGTGTCATTCATAAAAACCTCCTGCTCATTGTTAAAGAACAGCATGAAGATGAGGAAGAAAGGATTTAACTGAACACTGATAAGGTGCTGATTATACAGACATGAAATTAAAATTTTTTTATATTTCGGCACCAAAACAAGAATGAAAATGTGAAATTCTTTCCTCAGTATTACTCGTCTCTCGCTGTAATACTGTAGTGATGCGATATCGATATGTCTTTGAAAGTATTTACTAATTAAAAATGGCGTCCTGTTAGATTTATGTAATAGTTTGGTGTCACAGTGGTAGCACCATCGATTCCCGCCTCAGGGTCTGTGTGCATGGAGTGTGTATGGAGTGTGCATGTTCTCCCCGTGTTTGTCGGTTTTCCTCCACGTACTCCGGTTTCCTCCCACAGTCTAACGTTTAGAGACAGAACTGGAGCAGCCGAGTGTGATCAGAAGCACGAGCGCAGTCCAATCTCATTAATGTACAGATTTAAACTGCATGATTTAAAAATAAATAAACAAATCACACTGCGATTATTTTGACACACACTGCAATTTCGATTTTCCTGCACATAATTCTGCAGCACTTGTACAGATCCATGTTGGTGTTTGTGCGCTGTTTCAGGATCAAAACAAACAAACAATAAAAAACGTCAATGACATTGCTGAGCCAAGAGAAATGACACACTCACACACAGTGCGTGTACACACACACACACTTTCTTACCCAAAGAAAAAAATCATTACAGAATGTCATCACACCCTTCGAGCTACTTCAAGCTGCACACTGATTGTGTACCAGAGAACGTGGAGTGTGTTCTCATACGGAAACTTCTCTCTCATGGTACACAGGGTCGCCGGCACTCTGCTCTGTTAATCTTCACCTCCGAACGAGTATCGACTCGAGGATGTGCCATTTCTCATTCTGAAGGATGGAAGAACGATTTTCAGTTCTGTATAAATATGTCATGGTCTCTATGGTAACAGTATCTGCATGTGCAGGAGGTGTGTGGAAGGAGTCTCCAGTGTTCGCGCTCTGTAACAGTAACATTAACCCTGAAGTTTCCTTACAGATGCTAGTGGTAATAAAAAAAATATATTTAATAAAAAGGAAATGATTCTATACACCATTCATTAAATGACATCATCTGTGTTATATTATGATGTTGTTGCTGTGCACTTATTAAACATCAGACCTGGCAGAGTTAGACTCTCTCTCTCTCACGCGCACGCACGCACGCGCACGCACGCACGCACGCACACGCACGCACACGCACGCACGCACACGCACGCACACGCACGCGCACGCACGCGCACGCGCACGCACGCACACGCACGCACGCACGCACGCACACACACGCACACACACTGTTCCTGTTGATGTTAATTTGTTCCCCCTACAGAGGAAACTAATAATTCATAAATTGCTTTTTTTCATTTCATTAGACACTACAAAGCTCATTCTAACTCCTTGGCTTGGCCTCGAAGCTGCTGGTGTTTATATTACAGGAAGGAAAGGTTTGGTGCTGATGATTAAAGTAAAAGCGGAATGCGTTCCTGTGTCTGCCGCAGTGATGTCACTGATCAGTCATGTCTAATTAGTGCAAAACATTCAGACCGAGTCATTACAGCATCACGAGCGGACGAGCGCGGTCCGTACGCAGAGCGCAGATCAGCTGACAGGTTTTAATACTGAAATAACAGACGTCAGGATTCAGAACTTTTAGGCTCAGTCCAGGTGTCAGCTCACCTGTGATCAGTTACCTGGGACACCCCGGCTGGATTTTCCTGCAACGCACCGTATTGAAGTCGTACCGGCTTTTCTCAGAGCTTAAGATTAAACTGGTTCAGGATTGACTTCAGGAACGTGGGAAAGCCCTCATATGCATGATTCTGATCTTGAATTTAAGCACATTTTTCTCAGCTGAGGAGCAGTGTTACACCCCGCAGTGTGATGAGCCACTATGAAATATCAGGTGTGCCTTTCAAGAGGTAATTTGTGAGACCCCTGCACAAAACAACTGAGGCAAGAAACACTCAGTTAAGTAAAGAGAAAACAGTTAATCATTACCCTAAGAAAGGGAAGTCAATCCATCAGAAATATCTCAAGAACTTTGAATGTTCCCAGAGTGCAGTCTCCAAAACCATCAAATGCTGTGATGAAACTGGCTCTGATGGGAACCGTCCAAGGAAAGGATGACAAAGAGCTACCTCCGCTGCAGAGGATAAGTTTAGAATGACCAGCCTAAGAAACTGAAGATTTACAGAACCTCAGATTAGAGCCCACATAAATGCTCCTCGTACAACAAGCAGAAGAGACTTGTTTGGGCAACAAAAACACAAGGAATGGACAATACATCAGAGGAAAACTGGTCATTTGGTCTTGAGATTTTTAGTTCTAACCGGCATGTCTTTGTTAGATGTAGAGAGGATGAACAGAGCTGTTTTTGAAAGGAGGAGAGTGATGGAGTGCTGTATCAGATTGTAGCACATCCACAAAAAGGACACTTTTAAAATCAGATGCCCCTGATTGGCTGTATTCAATTAAATTAAATTTTATTTGTAAAGCGCTTTTAACAATTGACATTGTCTCAATTGCTTGAAACCATATTGCTGCTCACAAATGCTCACCTCGGCCCTTAACCTAGCTTCCACTACTCTTTCCCACAGCTTCATTGTATGGCTCATTAGCTTTATACCTCTGTAATTGCCACAGCTCTGCACATCTCCCTTGTTCTTAAAAATCGGCACCAATACACTTCTCCTCCATTCCTCTGGAATCCTCTCACTCTTCAAGATCTTGTTAAACAAAATAGTCAGAAACTCTACTGCCACCTCTCCTAAGCACTTCCATACCTACACAGGTACTTCATCCTATTCAACGCCCTTCTCACCTCACTTTTACTAATATTTGCTACTTCCTGCTCCACAACAGTCACCTCTTCTACTCTTTGTTCTCTTTCATTTTCCTCATTCATCAACTTCTCAAAGTACTCCTTCCATCTTCCCATCACCCTCCTGGCATCTGTCAGTACATTTCCATCTCTATCTTTAATCACTCTAACCTGCTGCACATCCTTTCCATCTCTATCTTTCTGCCTCGCCAACCTGTACAGATCCACCTCTCCCTCCTTACTGTCCAGCCTAGCATACAAGTCCTCATATGCTCTTTGTTTGGCCTTTGCCACTTCTACCTTCACCTTACGCTGCATCTCCCTGTACTCCTGTCTACTCTCTTCAGTCCTCTCAGAGTCCCACTTCTTCTTAGCTAGCCCCTTTCCCTGTATACACTCCTGGACTTCCTCATTCCACCACCAAGTCTCCTTGTCCCCTTTTCCCTTACCTGATGATACACCAAGTACCCTCCTGCCTGTCTCCCTGATCACATTGGCTGTAGTTGTCCAGTCAACTGAAAGCACCTCCTGACCACCCATAGCTTGTCTCAACTCCTCCCTAAAGACTACAAAACATTCTTCCTTTCTCAGCTTCCACCACTTTGTCCTCTGCTCTGCCTTTGTCCTCTTCATGTTCCTCACCACCAGGGTTATTTTCACACCACCATTCTGTGTTGTCTGGCTACACTCTCCCTTACCAACACTTTGCAGTCACTAATCTCTTTCAGATTACAACGTCGACACAAGATGTAGTCCACCTGAGTGCTTCTGCCTCCACTATTATGTCACCCTATGTTCCTGCCTCTTCTGGAAGAAAGTATTTACTACTGCCATTTCCATCCTCTTCGCAAAGTCCACCACCATCTGTCCTTCTACATTCCTGTCCTGAAAACCAAGCCTGCCCATCACATTTTCATCACCGCTGTTCCCTTCCCCAACATGTCCATTGAAGTGGTACTTATGCCACCAGTGAGTAGATAAACAAGCTAACCTGAACATCTGCTAGCTGCACAGAGTCGTCATTCAGGATTCACCATATTGAGACTGTGTCTGTTCCCCACACTAAAGAAAGATTTAGAAAGACTCAGAAAATCTGTTCAGTAATTTAGTTAACATTGAATTAGCCAGAACCTCTGATCTGAGGCTGTGACTGTTAAATATTAGATCTCTCACATCAAAAGCGCTCACTGTTAATGAAACTATCAAAGATCAGGAGTCTGATATTCCGTGGTTAACAGAAACCTGGATTAAACAGAGGTAGTATGTAGCATTAAATGAAGCTGATCCTCCGTGACACAGCTACATACAGCAGCCTCAAACAGACGTCATGAACCTTTTTAATAACAAAATTGTACCTAATAAAAATTTAACTATTAGGCAAAAGATTCAGTCAATTTAATTGATGCAGATGATAAACTAACCATATCAGATCAGAACCTAGAGTACTACATACATACTTGATTACTGTGCAATACTTACAAGTGGTCTTGAGTCATATTTTGTTGGTACTTAATGTGTTAGGAACTTTTTTTTTTTTTTTGTATTTATTACCTTTATTACCTTCCTTAGTTAACAACTGTGAGCACCTGTAACTGAGCATAAGCAATTTCCCTTTGGGATTAATAAAGTTGAATCTTTACTCCCCTTGAAGAGAATGAACTAATTACACTCATCTCTTCTTCAAAATCATCCACTTGTGTACCAGAACTTATATGAACCATCTCAAAAAATAGTGCCAGAAAAAACTGAACCTCTGTTAAAAACAAATCACTAGTGGCGTTTTTAGGCATGGGCGAACGGGGCATTTTTTCATGACACGTGGGGGGGCGGAACACGAACTTGGAGGAAAAAAATAATAATCTATGCCGCTAAGCGGTTTTCTATTATCTATGATACCTGAAATGTGCGCTTAATTTAAATGAAATGTGTCAGTGACACCTGACTTTCTTACAAATAATGCACATTTCATTCAAAATATTATAAACACAGACCAATAATTTGCACTTTTTTTCATTTATTTAATTGTGTGAAATGGCTAATAAAAATAGCTAATAAAACAATTACGATGTGGAGGTGAATTGGTTTAGTCTTGACTTCTGGTCGTGAGTGACAGCGTTGGGGGAAATCTGTTGATTGTCGAGTCGTTGATTACAAAGTAAACACAGCCATGGAGAGAAAAAGGCCAAAGCTGTCAGGTGCCAAATTTAGGAAAAAAAGAAAAGAAGTTGAGGAGAAACGGGCAAAAGATAAAAGGTATGCAACAATGTTCTCTCTGTATGATTAAGGTATTCATTTCATTATGTTAATTAGTGGTATAACGTTAACTCTTAGGTTTGTTAGCCTTCTTATTTATGATGCTTGCTATGCTTACCTTGCAAAAAAAAAAAAAACACAATAAAAGCCTAATATACAAACCATCACAGAAATTCTAATGGTTTCTATTAAATACCATTATGAACCATTAACGTTTCCCAGTGAACTATTACAAAATTCCTTATTGTAGTGTGTTTCCGGCACTTTTCCAATAGGATTTACCACCCCACCCACCAATGGAATCCATCATATATCAGCAGACATTGTTATACTTACCATTAAAAACGATACAATTCCCATTATAACCATTAAATCCATTACATCATCTATTATTTTTCGGCAAGGTTAGGGCTGGGCGATATGGCTGAAAACTGTATCACGATATCAGTGTTTCATATCGGTCGATATTGATAATTATTGATATTTTTTTATGACCCAAAAATAAAATATAAATAAAATAAGGACCAGGAGAAGAATATATTATATTTAAACATTTTTATTTTAAACTTAACCTTCCTATGATCATAGTCCCATCAGTTATTAAGACAGAAATGTCAACCATGGAAAAATCTAATAATTAAAATGTAAACATGAGTCTAAAGTCACAATGAACACTTAATTATCTCTTAACATTTAAGGTGCTAAATTAAAAGAAAATGTAAGAAATGCTTAATAAAGTGTAATAAAACAGTGCACTGCGTTTATTATATCAGATGCCTTTAGAGAAAACTACAACAAAAATGTATTGTTGTAATATATTTGAGTTTGATGTTAATTCACTGGTGGGCCACCAGGGGGCAATACCGCGCTGTATACTATGTGTGTCGTGTGCACTGAATGCAGTAAAAGAAGAATACCGTTTTTCTTCATGCCTCCGTTTCTTTTCCTTCCTCCTTCCATACTAGCTTCGCGACCACTGTTTTCTTCCGACAGAGGAAAAAAAAATATCGAACATTCTATCGAAAACATTTTTTTTATTGATATCAAGTGTCTATCGCGAAACATATCGTTATCGTTTTATCGCCCAGGCCTAGGCAAGGTTCTCTTGTTTTTTCAGCAGTGTATAAAACATGAGATCTAATTAAATTTAACCACAAAATTATGCGTTGCAACAAAACTGTTGGAAGTACAGTTATTTATTTACATTGTTTATGTTAATGTTGGCTATAGCCAATATATTTACAGTATACTGTAGTGTAATTTACTTATGTGTAGATAGTTTAAAAGACATTTTCCATTTGCTATAACTCTGTTACGTGACAAAGCATATAATTTGAGGCAGTAAATTAACCAATGAGCTAATTGTTCCTCCCTTAGATTATATTAGATTATTAAAGTGTCAAATGACAGACATTTAGTATGTTAGGGCATGTTTATTTAAATTAGCAATTTTTAAGAGTAATATTGTAGCCAACAGTCTTTTACATTTGGCAGACGGTCTTATCCAGAGCGACTTACATTTTTATCTCATTACACATCTGAGCAGTTGAGGGTTAAGGGCCTTGCTCAAGGGCCCAACAGTGGCAACTTGGTGGTTGCGGGATTTGAACCTGGGATCTTCCGAACCGTAGTCCAATGCCTTAACCACTGAGCTACCCCCTCTTTTGATGTCAATTTCAACTGCATCCTGTTTCAGGGGCACTTCTAAAATATTTTGTGTGGGGCGCCGGGAGGGAGTCTCGCCCGTGGAGCAATTCAGTGTAGAACCGCCACTGCAAATCACTGAAGTCTTCACTCAGCAGTGGGTCCATTCCAAAATCCTTTAAATTAGCAGTTATTAAACCACTAATTAAGAAACCTGACCTTGACCCCCATCAGCTGTTCAATTACAGGTCGATATTAAATCTCCCCTTTCTGGAAAAGGTAGTCGTACAGCAGCTATGTTCATATCTACACAGAAATAGCATACATGAACTGTATCGGTCATAATTTAGGCTACATCACAATTTAGTGCACAGAGACAGCACTTGTTAAAGTAGTAAATGACCTCCTATTGGCCTCTGATCAGGGTTATGTCACTATGCTTGTGTTACTCGACCTCAGTGCAGTTTTTGACACTATTGATCATAGTATTCTCCTTCACAGATTAGAAAATGTAGTAGGAATTAAGGGAACAGTCCTCTCCTGGCTCAGATCTCGGCCCTTTCGTGACTGATCGGTATCAGTTTGTAGATTTAAATGGTGACCATTCTGCATATTCTCTAGTGGAGTTTGGTTTTCCACAGGGTTCAGTTTTAGGCCCACTGCTCTCTTTACATGCTTCCTCTGCACAGCATAATTCGTAAGCATGGTATTAGTTTTCATTGTTATACTGACGATACACCGTTATAGAAAGATACCAGCAAAACCAAATGAGAAAAACAAGCTTATAAAGTTGATCAATGTGTAAAAGATATAAGAGACTGGATGTTAATTAAACTTCCTGCTTAATTCTCACAAGGCAGAAGTACTGATACTAGGACCACATGCAGCTGAAAGTACATGTTTTGATCACACTGTAACTTTTAGATGTCCTTTCTGTTTCATCATGTGACACAGTGGAAGACCTCGGTGTGCGTCTATAGGATTCTAAAGATTCTAGTGTTTTATTTGAAGCTCATGCAGATAATATTAAAGAATAGCGCTCTTTCATCTGTTTGATGCTTTGCATCAATGTCCACTGTTTAGAGCGCTATACAAATTAAATAATTTATTTTCATCTCAGAAATATTACCAAGATAAGGAATGTCAATTAATGATGCAGAAAAAAATTGTTCAAGCTTTTATCACCTCTAGGCTGGACTATTCTAATGGCTTACTATCTGGATGTTCAACTAGGTGCATAAACAAGCTTCGGTTAGATACGAAGAACCAGAACGAGAAGATACAAGCACATTGCTTCGAAGTCTAGTCTAAAAACCAATTTATTTAGCCAAGCATATTTGTGAATAAATTTGCCTTAGGTAAAGGAGCAGATTCTTTCTTTCATTCTTTCATAACGCCATGCCAGCTTCTATGGCTATATTGATGGCAAGAGTCAGTTTTCCAATTAAATAAAATATGATCTGGGGGACTCATGGACATAGAGCATTATGGTGAACTGGTATGTTTAGATGCTGTCTTCCTAGGGCTGGGCCGATAAACGATATCATATCGAATCGCGATTTATTTGATTTTAAAAACGATGAAAAGCTCTAGACATTTTTTTGCTCGATATGGATTAATCTAAGAGCCAATCACACAGCAGAACAATACGACAACAACCAATCAGCGTGCAGCTTGCACGTGCAGGTCAAAGTTCATTTCCTACCGCACTTTGCGAAGCAAACTTGACACCAGGACGACAAAAAAAAAAAAAAAAAAAAAAAGCAGCGACGAAAGTGAATCTAACCTCGAATTATTATCCAAAGATGTGGAAATTGTAGACAAAAAAGGTAGCACGAACTCCGTTATATGAACACATCACCCAAACGACCACACTGAAAGCATGAAAATGTGGGCCGATGCTACTCCGTCTACTAGCAGCGATAGCAGTGGGGCTGTACCAAAGCAGATATCGATCATGTCGTCTTTCGTGGCCATTACACCTTATGAAACGTTTTCCAAAAGGAGCAAGGATATAACCAGGGTCCGTTTCTAACTTTCTAGCGAAAGATATGATGCCCCCAAGCACACAAGGCTGAAGTTTAGCTCCTTATTCACAGCTTCCGATTGGTTTGGCTTCTTATTGTGCAGCGTCTCATTCTGCGGCTGAAGTTTAGCTCCTTATTCGCCTCGTTACTAACGGCAGTGCTCACGCTGGCGAAAGCTGCGCAGTTTATCAATAAAACGTTATTTTGGTGGCTTAAACCATTCTGGCCGAGCAAATATGAACTATACAACACCTAGCAGGTACCCAACTATATAGTAAAAGTGAAATTGTCCTGGCCCAGATTGACAGCTGCATAATTCATTCCATTTTTGTTGTCATTGCATGCTTAAGCCATTATGTCAGTTTATTGGTGCCGTGTGAAATAGCCTTCATTTAACTCTGAATTGTGGGATAAAAAGACAGCCGTAGTGTGTGTGGTCTAAATGTTGTTTCTCATTATTGTTAAAAAAATCTCAAAACATTGTAATATATCACCACAAGATACTTTTTATCATCACAAACAAGTAGTTTTTTAAAATAAAAATCTTTGCCTTGTAAAGATTCTGAGCATGTGCGTATAGTATCTTAATTTTTAAGGCCAAATCTGTCATCTGTTTTTGTTAATAAACTATACTTTAAAATGTAATTTAATGAACCCTTTAATTTTTGTGGCTTCAGACATTGTTGGGATACTCTTTTAAAGCTGGCAGCATTAACAGCTTATATCGAAATATATATCGTTACCGTTCAATATGGGCCAAAAATTATCGAGATTACTTTTTTGCCATATCGCCCAGCCCTATGTCTTCCCCACTTTCATTGATCACTCAGATTTGTGAACGGTGAAGTGATTGTAATGAAATGACAGACGAATAATTTACTTGTTATATTATATAGTATTATTCATTTAAATTCCACAAAATGTGCCTCCGACCTACACAGACAAGATGCCTCATATTAATCAAAGAGTTTATCTGGAGGAGGAATGTTTAATGGATAAAATTAGACATGAAGATAAAATTTGTTTGTAAGCGCTGAATGTACATGAGGCTCATTCAGAGAGAGACACAGAGAGAGAGAGATGCTCCTACACTGACCCACGCTCACTTAAAGTGAGACATGCGGAAGGGTTTCTGTCCTTGATTTCAGTTTTTAAGGCGAGATGTGAATCAGACCATAGTGTGTGTTTATTATAGTAAGGTATGCGTGTGTGTGTTTGTGTGTATCTACCTGTCGTCTGTCCAATGCGATGGCTGAGAGTGTGAGTGTGGACACGTGCAAAGAGCAATACTGCACAAAGCGGCTGATGTGGCACATCCCTCTGCCGAAAACCCACGTACTGTTCACAAAGCGCACCTATGACACACACACTATGGTTGTGAGGAACTTTCCAGAGACAATTATTTATAATTCACAATAAACTTAATTCTGACTTCAAGAAACAAAATAAAACACTTTTTATATATATATATATATATAGAGAGAGAGAGAGAGATTTTTTTTTTTTATCACAATATGATATACGTATATATATATATATATATTTTTTTTTTTTACAAAAACATCCTCTGTGTGTGTATACACCAGGGTGATCAGTGTGTGTGTGTGTGTGTGTACCAGGGTGAAGGGTATGTTCAGCAGGGTGATGTGTGTGTGTGTGTGTGTGTGTGTGTGTGTGTGTAGTACGTGCAGGGGGGGGGCAGAGGGTGCTTCTCCACCCACCCCTTTCCTCCAGGATGCCTCAAGTGCCCTTTTCTTGTTGTTTTTAATGTGTATGTGCATATGGAGCCCTGTCTTTGCCCCTCAACAATAAAATGTAACTATTAATCTCAATTTTGCTAAATAAAAGGATCTGGCTTGCATCAGTCACATGACTGCCATTAACCAATGCTCGCCCTTGAGGGCAGCACGTACTCGTTACGAGCCGGGTACAAGCCCGCATTTTCTGCAGGCTGGGTGGAACTGGAGGTGAAGCAGGCAAATAAATCGGAAGATGCAGACGGCAACAAAACAGTACATAGGGAGTACAGTGCACACTATAGTCGATAACAACAAATGAATTGACATAAATGAGCGTGATGTTTGTGCAATAGTGCGACAAACATTACCTGTCCTTTTATGAACTGCACAAGTAGTTGTGGTCATTAACTGCTAGCTAACTGGGTAAAGGGGTTACAAGGGGGGGGTCTTTAGCTCTGTCCACCGTTTTAGGGAACAGGTTCTGTTTTAAAGTAAGTTACAGGACTTTCCCCTTCTTTTCTAGAGGGCTTTTATTTCACTAATATTGTTGTAATATTAGTGAAATTAATTATGATATTAAAAAAAACCCAGCAAGAAAATATATTAAGTAACATGATATTAGGTTTATATTTCAAATTAGATGAAATGCTGATTTTACAGCAGTAAAATTATTGTATTTCTACAGTTTAGACATTTAATAAGCACTGCATGTGCATGTTTGTGTTTTCAAAATTAAAACACAAACTTTTAAAAATATTATTACTAATAATATAAAAAAATATTCCAGACATCCCTCGTAAGGAGAGGAGGAAGAAACAGCTACAGAAGGAGCTGTGTGAGGCTGCTAAAGGCAGTGGATCCCTCAGTAATCCTTTTTTAACGTATCTTTTTTAACTTTGAGCACCCGCCCCTTTAAACGCATCTGCACGGCCCTGGTGTGTACCAGGGTGAAGGGTGTGTTCATCAGGGTGATGAGGATGTGTGTGTGTGTGTACCAGGGTGAAGGGTGTGTTCAGCAGGGTGATGATGTGTGTGTGTGTGTGTGTGTGTGTGTGTGTGTGTGTGTGTGTGTGTGTACCAGGGTGAAGGGTGTGTTCAGCAGGGTGATGATGTGTGTGTGTGTGTGTGTGTACCAGGGTGAAGGGTGTGTTCAGCAGGGTGATGATGTGTGTGTGTGTGTGTGTGTACCAGGGTGAAGGGTGTGTTCAGCAGGGTGATGATGTGTGTGTGTGTGTACCAGGGTGAAGGGTGTGTTCAGCAGGGTGATGATGTGTGTGTGTGTGTACCAGGGTGAAGGGTGTGTTCAGCAGGGTGATGATGTGTGTGTGTGTGTACCAGGGTGAAGGGTGTGTTCAGCAGGGTGATGATGTGTGTGTGTGTGTACCAGGGTGAAGGGTGTGTTCAGCAGGGTGATGATGTGTGTGTGTGTGTACCAGGGTGAAGGGTGTGTTCAGCAGGGTGATGATGTGTGTGTGTGTGTGTACCAGGGTGAAGGGTGTGTTCAGCAGGGTGATGATGTGTGTGTGTGTGTGTGTGTGTACCAGGGTGAAGGGTGTGTTCAGCAGGGTGATGATGTGTGTGTGTGTGTGTGTACCAGGGTGAAGGGTGTGTTCAGCAGGGTGATGATGTGTGTGTGTGTGTGTGTGTGTGTGTGTACCAGGGTGAAGGGTGTGTTCAGCAGGGTGATGATGTGTGTGTGTGTGTGTGTACCAGGGTGAAGGGTGTGTTCAGCAGGGTGATGATGTGTGTGTGTGTGTGTGTACCAGGGTGAAGGGTGTGTTCAGCAGGGTGATGATGTGTGTGTGTGTGTGTGTGTGTACCAGGGTGAAGGGTGTGTTCAGCAGGGTGATGATGTGTGTGTGTGTGTGTGTGTGTACCAGGGTGAAGGGTGTGTTCAGCAGGGTGATGATGTGTGTGTGTGTGTGTGTACCAGGGTGAAGGGTGTGTTCAGCAGGGTGATGATGATGTGTGTGTGTGTGTACCAGGGTGAAGGGTGTGTTCAGCAGGGTGATGATGATGTGTGTGTGTGTGTGTGTACCAGGGTGAAGGGTGATGATGTGTGTGTGTGTGTGTGTGTACCAGGGTGAAGGGTGATGATGTGTGTGTGTGTACCAGGGTGAAGGGTGATGATGTGTGTGTGTGTGTGTGTACCAGGGTGAAGGGTGTGTTCAGCAGGGTGATGATGGTGTGTGTGTGTGTGTGTGTACCAGGGTGAAGGGTGATGATGTGTGTGTGTGTGTGTGTGTACCAGGGTGAAGGGTGATGATGTGTGTGTGTGTGTGTGTGTGTGTGTGTACCAGGGTGAAGGGTGTGTTCAGCAGGGTGATGATGTGTGTGTGTGTGTGTGTGTACCAGGGTGAAGGGTGTGTTCAGCAGGGTGATGATGTGTGTGTGTGTGTGTGTGTACCAGGGTGAAGGGTGATGATGTGTGTGTGTGTGTGTACCAGGGTGAAGGGTGATGATGTGTGTGTGTGTACCAGGGTGAAGGGTGTGTTCAGCAGGGTGATGATGTGTGTGTGTGTGTGTACCAGGGTGAAGGGTGATGATGTGTGTGTGTGTGTGTACCAGGGTGAAGGGTGATGATGTGTGTGTGTGTACCAGGGTGAAGGGTGTGTTCAGCAGGGTGATGATGATGTGTGTGTGTGTGTGTGTGTGTACCAGGGTGAAGGGTGATGATGTGTGTGTGTGTGTGTGTGTGTACCAGGGTGAAGGGTGTGTTCAGCAGGGTGATGATGTGTGTGTGTGTGTGTGTGTGTGTGTGTGTACCAGGGTGAAGGGTGTGTTCAGCAGGGTGATGATGTGTGTGTGTGTGTGTACCAGGGTGAAGGGTGTGTTCAGCAGGGTGATGAGGATGTCCGCTACAGCCAGGTTGGCGATGAAGAGGCTGGTGGCGGAGCGCGCGCGCTTGTTCTTCAAGACCACGTGACACACGAGCGCGTTCCCGAACAGCGACACCACGATGATCACCGAGTAGCTGAAGATTAAGAGCGCGCGCACCGCCGCGTGCTCCCTCTCCGCACCTTCGCGCTTCCGCCCCGCCAGTGAGCGCCAGTCCGCGAGCGCACCGTCGTCCAGCGCGTACAGACTCGAGCCGTTGAGCGCGCGCAGTGACGAGAAGTTGGATACGCCGAGCGCGCGCTGTCCGTGCAGGCACGCGGCCAGGCAGGTGAGCAAGAGGAGCGCGCGCGGGACGCACTGCCGCATGCCTCCGGTGTAGTGACGGAAAAGAAACAAACAACACCTGTTTAATATTTTCTTTTTTGTTTGTTTTTGTTGTTACCGATCCCCACGCGAGGCGTACAGGTCACTAATCCTCCCGCTGCAGCACGAGCGCCGGTGTATCCGGTACCTGTATGACCGCAGGACGCGGCGCGCGCGCCCAGAACGTGCTGCGCGCGGCTCGTCTATAAACATGGTCCACCGTCAGGCACGCGCTGGCTTTTTAAACCCGAGCCAGGCCCCGCCCACCGCCTCGCGCAGGTTGGTCAGGTCCATATCGACGCTGCGCTCGTGTGCTACTGAGTTTATACACAACAAAAAATCCTTTAATGTCAGTCTTACTCAGAACTGCAAATGGAAATGATTTTGATCTGCTCTTTTGAGTCTCTGACTCATAACTGACTTTTATTGTTTTCATCACGCTGTAAATTAATTAAGGGTTCTTCGGTTTCTCCCACGGTTCTTCAAGACCACGTCCAGGAGACGCACGTCACATTGGCACTGTCACGTGACTGGTCAATAATAATAAGCACTACCTCCTGAGACCCAACTTGACCTTGTATGAGGACGAGACATTTTCTCCCAACTACATCTATATACAGTACAGGCCAAACGTTCGGACACACCTTCACTCATTCAAAGTGTTTTCATTATTTCATGACCATTTACATTGGTAGATTCTCACTGAAGGCACCAAAACTATGAATGAACACATGTGGAGTTATGTACTGTACTTAACAAAAAAAGGTGAAATAACTGAAAACATGTTTTATATTCTAGTTTCTTCAAAATAGCCACCCTTTACTCTGATTACTGCTTTGCACACTCTTGGCATTCTCTCGATGAGCTTCAAGAGATAGTCACCTGAAATGGTTTCCAACAGTCTTGAAGGTGTTCCCAGAGGTGTTTAGCACTTGTTGGCCCCTTTGCCTTCACTCTGCGATCCAGCTCACCCCAAACCCATCTCCACCCATACATAACTCCACATGTGTTCATTCACAGTTTTGGTGCCTTCAGTGAGAATCTACCAATGTAAATGGTCATGAAAATAAATAAAAAAACACACATTGACAGATAGATGAGAAGGTGTGTCCAAACTTTTAGCCTGTACTGTAAAAACAGTAGGGTTTTGTGTGTACATTGGGTCAGAACTCTTTCAATGAAATCTTTTTGTTTCATACATTAGAAGACCAGAAACCAGTCTGGAAACATTTCTGTCTGTCTGTATGTTTGTTCAGCCAGATTGTCACAGCGTCTCACAAAACTAAAGAGAATGTGCTGAAACTTTTGCAGTACTTAGATATCTGCCTGAAGTTTAACCTGCACCATAAGTGAAATCTAAATGTTGAGTAAAAGTAAATATATATATATATTTTTTTAAAGTGCGCCACATAGGCAAAGAAATATGTTATATAATGTTTTCGGGTTGCAAAATGTACACCATATTAAAGTACTAATAACTTTTTTCTACCTGACATATCCGAAAACGCAAATACACAGTTTGACGTCTGAAGTTTCACTGTGTACACACACCGGCAAGCTTTCCATATAAACACATTTATATTTTAAATCATCATTTCCCTATCCTGTGTCACATGTTTATTTTTAAAAGCACTCAAAGATGCTCTGCTAAAACACAGTGAAAAGAATAAAGCTGGTATTTGATATAAAAGCAGCGGGTGATTAATACCCTTGGCAGTGAGTTCAGGTGGGCGGGGTAGCGATGAAGGAGGCTGTGTCACACCGAGGTTCTGTTTCAGTCCTGAATCAGCTGAACGCAGCTCTTGTGACGGTGCAGGAGATCAGACAGGTAGGAAGCTGTGCAGGGCTTCACATGTGAAGAGGAGAATCTTTGGAGCCCTCAGAGGGCAGAACAGGGGTCATGGGATCGAGACAGAGGGAGAAGGTAGGTGGCAGAATCCTGAATAAACTGGAGTTCGATACGATTTAAGGGTGAATCAGCGAGGAGGAGGATGCAGTAATGAAGTCTGGATTTGATAAAGGCATGAATGAGTGTGTTGCGTCTGTGAATGTAAATGGGAGAGAGGATTGAAGACGAGCAATACTACTGGGACAAAAGAAAGCTGTTTTGATTATGTGGTTCAATGTTGAGTCTAAGAAGACTTCAGGGTCAGATCTGGAAAAAGGAGAGAACTGTAGTGTTTTCAGTTTCTATGGAAATACCTTAATGGAGTGTGAAAGGGATTCAGGAATGATGAGTGGTGTGTCTGATTCACAGACGACAGTATGAGGACGCTGACCTGCAGCCAGGATTCACCTTCAGGGAGTTGGAGAGAGGGAGTGTGTTACAGTACACTGACAGGGGTGTAAAGGTGTGTACGGTCCTGTAGCATTGAGCGGCAAGATGATGCTACAGACTGTGATCTGATTGGTGACAGAGACATGAGGGCGGAGACTGTGGTCTGATTGGTCACATATTATAGTACTGTAACATGTCGACCAATTCACATACATGTACACAATCCTCCTCACCTCTGTGCCAAGATAACATTCTGTTTCTGAGCCTAAAATGCTGACTAACTTTCCTGCATGCTGTTTGCATTTATAATGATATAACATGAGAAATGAAACCGTAAAGTTAGAAATGTATCGATATGCGAGGTCATAATTCAGATTTGAAATCAGTAATCTGGGTGTTGTTATTGTTATTATTAATTTGTTTAATCGAAGCATTAATATTCAATGACTTTCTCTTCACTACTCTCTGATTTTCGAGAATTAGAAATGAGAAATTCTTCAGGATGAAAGCTGCACGTCGCACCTTTCAGACGATTATAAAGCCTCAATGGATCACACAGGGTTTTGAAGTAGGAGTTAAACTCATTAAGTGTTCAGCTCGTTTAGAGATCAAAGAGCCACTTGTTATTTTGAAAAGCACTCCACACACACAAACACACACACACACACACACTTTATTACGAGACACTTCTCAAAGAATTACAGAGAAGCAGGTGGAGAAAGTACACAGCTGGAGAAACGCTGGAAATTCATTCTCCACTGATCATCTGATCCGAAAGAATGAGAAATATATCTGCTGACATCCCATAATGAACTGCTGTAGATTAGAGAACAAACAATATATAATTCTGTTCTACAAATGCGGAAAATCCACATGTACAAGACAGGGAGTAAGGTGCAGGGTGTAGGGAATATGAAATAGAGCAATGAATAAGAAGTGGGAACAGGAAATATGGTGAAGGGAATAGGGAGTAGGGAATAGGGAGTATAAACTAGTGAATAAGGTGCAGGACAAAATAGGAAGTAAGAAATATGGAGTAGGGAGCAGGAAATAAGATAAGAATAGGGAAATGGAATAGGAAATAGGAAGTGCAGAACAGTGAAGAGGGAGCAGGACACAGGGAATAGAAAGTGGGAAATAGAGAGTAAAGAATAGGGCAAGAGTACTCAAATATAAATTTGAAAGGTCATCCAAATTTATAAACATATAATCCATGATGGCGCCGGTGAGGTCGGCTGCCGTCACGACTGCTCCGACCACCTTTTCTTTGTTTTTGTTTTTTAAGTTAGTTTTCAGTGTTTTAAAATCGGCAAAATCACCACCATTGAGTACATTAGGTATGATAGAGACACTCTTGTTTCTATTGGTATACAATGTACTCACAATTCGAAGTTTTTAACTCCGGATCCGAGTTGGCCGAGTGAGATCCTGAGGAAGAACAATGGACGCGATGCAAAGCGGCGGCCCCGAGGGAAATGAGCCAGCGTCAGGAACAGGCTGAGAGCCTGTGCAGACCGCACACCTCTGCCTAGCATCCTGCTCCCCAACGTCCAGTCACTGGAAAACAAACTCGATGACCTCAGGGCCAGGGTAAAATTCCAGAGAGACATTCGGGACTGCAACCTTCTCTGCTTCACCGAGACATGGCTGAACCCAGCGGTGCCAGACCACGCCATACAACCAGCCGAGTTCTTCTCGGTTCACCACATGAACAGGACGCGGGACTCGGGGAAGTCAAGGGGAGGCGGCGTGTGTTTAATGGTGAACAACAGCTGGTGCAACAGCGCGAGCGTTGTTCCTCTTACACGCTCCTGCACACCAAACCTGGAACTACTGTCCATGATGTGTCGTCCTTTTTATCTACCCCGGGAGTTCACATCGGTCATAATCAGCGCCATTTACATCCCACCACAAGCGGACACAGACACTGCCTTATGCGAGCTGCATGAGGCGCTCACATAGCACCAGACACAACACCGGGATGCTGCGCTCATTGTGGCGGGGGACTTTAATAGTGCCAACCTCAGATGCGCAGCGCCGAACTTTCATCAGCATATCACCTGCCCCACCAGGGGCGAAAGGACACTGGACCATTGTTATACAACAGTCAAAGACGGTTACAAGGCACAATCTCGTCCAGCGTTTGGTAAATCCGACCACTCCGCCATGTTCCTCATGCCAAAATACAAACAAAGGCTGAAACAGGAAGTTCCGGTTCAGAGGGAGGTCGCGCGCTGGACGGACCAATCGGTGGCCGCGTTACAGGATGCACTCGATGACGCAGACTGGGACATGTTCAGAATCAGCTCAGATGATGACGTCAGCGTGTTTACGGAAGCGGTTGTGGGATTCATTGGGAAGCTAGCGGATGATACAGTGGAGAAAAAGACTATCAGAACGTTTCCCAACCAGAAGCCGTGGGTGGATAAAACCATCCGCGACGCTCTGAGATCTCGAACCGCCGCCTCGAACCATACAAGGCTGCGTCATATAACGTCCGGAAGGCGGTGAAAGAGGCGAAGCAGCGCTACGGGAGAAAACTAGAGTCACAGCTTCAACAGAGTGACTCTAGTGCCTCATTTCCACTACACTGGTGCTGGTGCCCGGTGCCGGTGCCCGGCCGGTGCTGAACTGGGAACCACCCGAGAACCGGCCCGCGTTTACACTAGACAGGAGCTCAGCGGGAGCTGCATGATAATACGTCACAGGCCACGCCCACTAAACAGAAACCAACATGGCCGAAGTCCGTTATTCTCCAGACTATTAAAATGTATTTCAGTATCTCCAAAGGCAGCTTATTCGACGTGTTATAACCGCTGAAACAGAGCGACATAGACAACGATTACGTGCAAGACGACTGGTAAGTTCTGACACCCCGTTAACTTACAATGTGTTTTTTTTTTTTTACCGAGATTAGCATTAGCTCAAATGCTAATGGTAATGCTATCTAACTATACTGTTGTTTTTCTTTTTCAACACGTAATTTATGCAGTAAATAACATTTAACATTTACATTTTCAGATCGCCTCAAAACTTTGTGTGCGCCGTAAATCGCCCGTGATGTGGATGTTGCCATCACGGCAAGGAGCTGATGTAAAAGCGGCATTAATGGACTACAACAGACAGGACCAATACATCTGTAGTGTTTTATTGAAATGCAACAGTGCAGACAATTGAAGAACATTTAGCCAAAAGGCAACAAAGTAAAAAAAAATTAAAAAGTGGCAACGAGTACAGTGCAAGCATGTTTTTGTAAATTAAACTGTGATTACAATAATAAATTTTAAAAAATGAAAAAAAAAATCATTAGCTGTGTGTTGTCTGGTTTTTCTCCATAACATTAACCATTCGTTCCAAAAGGCCCAGCATAGCACCTGATGTCTCATCCATTTTATTAAGAATGGCCTCATTCTCCACCGCTGCCACTTTTACACAGCCCCTTCTTTTTTACTTCTTTTTTTTTAAGTACTTTGCAATTTCTCTTGAATCTCTGCGGATATCCAAATTGCTAAAAGCGCTTTAGCTTCCTCCGCACTCCACGTTTGGGTTGCCGCCATTTTATTTTTAGAAAAATCTCCCTATAACTCCGCCCACTGCTTGTGACGTCACGGGTTCTCGGTTCTAGACCAGCAGAGTTTAGGGGCCGGTTCGGTGCTTATTTTAGGGCACCGGCACCAATTTTTATTCTGTGGAAAAGCGCGGCACCGGTTCCAAAATTGGGAACCGGCACAGGAACCAGAGCAGTGGAAAAGGCCTATAGGAGCCTGTGGCAGGGACTGAGAACAATCACGGATTATAAAGCACCAACATCCGGTATGATGAACACAGACGCGACTCTGGCAGACGAGCTCAACACTTTCTACACTCGCTTCGAGGCAGCAGCTAAAGACGCTAGCGATGCTAATGCTAGCGGCGCTAATGCTAACTGCGCTAATGCTTACGGCGCTAATGCTAGCGGCGCTAACAGCTGCAGACAGGAAGACACTGCCAGAACGCGCTCATCATCTCCAAGCACGACGTGAGGAGAGCTTTCAAGAGAGTGAACACCAGGAAAGCAGCAGGACCAGACGGCATCGCAGGCCGTATCCTCAGAGCCTGTGCAGACCAGCTAGCACCTGTGTTCACTGAGATATTCAACATCTCTTTATCTCAGTCGGTGATCCCCACATGCTTCAAAGAGTCCATCATTGTTCCTGTTCCAAAGAAACCACATCCTGCTTCCCTCAATGATTATCGCCCTGTAGCCCTCACTTCTGTAGTGATGAAGTGCTTTGAACGCCTGGTCAGAGACTTCATCATCTCTTCACTACCGGACACACTCGACCCACTACAGTTCGCTTATCGTCCAAACCGTTCCACAGACGATGCAATCTCAAATCTCCTCCACACATCTCTCACTCACCTGGACACTAAGAGGGGAAATTATGTGAAAATGCTCTTCATCAACTACAGCTCTGCATTTAATACCATAATTCCCTCCACACTCACCACCAAGCTGGAGCACCTGGGACTCAGCTCACCCATGTGTCAGTGGATCTCCAACTTCCCAACTGGCAGACCACAGGCAGTAAAGATGGGCGGTCATGTCTCAGCCTCCCTCACACTCAGCACTGGAGCCCCCCAGGGTTGTGTTCTGAGCCCCCTGCTGTACTCTTTATACACCTACGACTGCGTGGCCACTACCAACTCCACTGCCGTCATCAAGTTTGCTGACGACACTGTCGTGGTCGGCCTGATCACGAACAACGATGAGTTGGCCTACCTGGAGGAGATTGGAAATCTGGAGAACTGGTGCCAGAGGAACAATCTCCTCCTGAACGTCAGTAAGACAAAGGAGCTGATAGTGGACTTTAGTACAAAGCAGGAGAGGAACTACCAGACCCCCGTCATCAACAGGAGCCCAGTGGAGAGAGTGGACAGCTTCAGATACCTCTGTGTTCACATCACGCAGGACCTGTCATGGTCCTGTCTCATCAACACCGTGGTGAAAAAGGCCCGGCAGCGTCTGTACCACCTCAGACGTTTGAGAGACTTCAGACTGCCCTCCAAGGTGCTCAGGAATTTCTACTCCTGCACCATAGAGAGCATCCTGACGGGAAACATCATGACCTGGTTTGGAAACAGCACCATGCAGGTCAGACGAGCTCTACAGAGGGTGGTGCGTTCAGCTGAGCGCATCATCCGCACCAAGCTCCCTGACCTGCACTCAATCTACACCAAGCGGTGCTGGAGCAAGGCCAGGAAGATCGTGAAGGACCTCAGCCATCCCAACAATGGACTGTTCTCTCTGTTGCGGTCAGGAAAGCGCTTCCGCTCCCTGAACGCCGACACAGAGAGAATGAGGAGGAGCTTCTTCCCGCAGGCGATAAGGTCTCTCAACCATACCACATTCACACCACAAATACAGAACTAATACAACCTGTTAACGTCAGTGGACACTATGGACACTTTCATGCACATCTACACTTACATCGGAACTCATGTTTATGTTTACATTCTGGACCTTTGCACAAAGACACTTTAATAAGGCACCTTAAGACACTTTTCTATGCATACTTGCACACCATACTTCCTCCACCAAATTTCAATTTAAAAAAGAAAATTTCTATTGTACAGTATATTTTTATTTCTAGTTTATGTACAATATACTTCTATTTTTATTTCTATTTTTATTCTAGTTAAGTTTTAATTTTCCTATCGTATTTCTTTATTCATATTTATTTCTTACTATAAGATTTAATTTTCTTTTTAAGGTCACTGGCGGTTGTGTAAGCATTTCACTGCATATCGTACTGTTTATGACTGTGTATGTGACAAATAAAATTTGAATTTGAAATTTCCATTCAGTCCGAGGTCCGTAAATGTGATGGTCAAATTCCAAATACAAAAAAAGGCAATCCCAAAACTTTCGAACTATATACAAATATATGACATGGTAGGTCTTTTAATGTGAAAGATGACACCTTCTTTGTGCCACCAGTTGTTATAGGGCCAGGCGGAGGCACTGATGTAAATGTTCAGTGGTGAGGGTGCTGTGGTATGTGTTTTTCACCATGTTCATAGTTGAAAAGGCAGATTAACAGCAGTACGTTGAGGGAAAGCACCATCTTTTGCAGGAGAGGAACACCTGCTGCAGTAACCATCTTTATCCAGAAGGCGAGTTTAGAAATTTTAAATTAGCTTGTCGAGGAATTCAGCATAATTGTGATGATGTTTTCCTGCAGTCTGATCCAAAGGTCTTGGGAAGTGAACACCTCCAGCTTCCTCTGGAAAGCACAGACAGCTGACATGAGGTCACACACTGTTTTGCTCTGGAGCTTCATATTAAGGTCATTAAGATGGGAAGTAATGTGAGTTAGCAAAGCAACAATTTCCATTTACTCGTCATTCTTCATAAAATCCACAAATGGTTTGGCTTTTGCACTCTTCTCATCCAACAGAAATGTCTCCGGCTCTTTCCGCAGTGCCCAGTGTCCAGTACCTCGCCTTTACTGAGCCACTGGATATTGTTGTGAAGGAGCAAATCATCAAATGTTTCATTCACCCCTATTAGAAATGAGCACAATAAACTATGTTGCAGAGCAGAGGATGCTCTCAGATAGTTTCTGAGTAGCTTTCTCCAAGGCTGGCACACAAAACTATCTGGTGAATTATGCAGTGGTATGCCATGAGTTCAGGGTGATGAGTTCTCAAGCGTGACACTAAATTTGCGGTTTTCAAAATCAACTTTTCTTTTATCAATTGCCAGCCTTGAGCACACCATCTTCACCTTCAGTTCAGCAAAAAAAAAATAATTTACTTATCGGAATTTGCATTGCCCGCGAGTGATGAGACTACCTGTTCACCAGCCTGACCCAGAGCATGTGACCGGTACATAAATCTGGCTGCCATGAGTGAGCGAGTGAGTAGTGTTGGGGGAGGGAGAGGGGGAGGGGGTGATTAGTGGGAACGATGCTGTTACAGCTGTTGTGATTGGACATAGATGAAGCAGCCAAACCGAGCAGAAGCCTCAAAGATATATCGCGCGGAATCATAGTTGCACGCTTCATTGAGAACTCATTTGGATTATGATTAAATTTGCTTGTTTGTTTTGACGTCGGTCCAGATTTAACCGTATTTGGGGCCAGATGTGGCGGCACAGTGGTGTAGTGGTTAGCACCAGGGTCCAGGTTCGATTCCCGTCTCTGTGTGCATGGAGTTTGCATGTTCTCCCCGTGCTCGGTGGGTTTCCTCCCCAGTCCAAAGATATGCAGGTTAGGCAAATTGGCGTTCCCAAATTGGCCATAGTGTGTGAATGTGTGTGCCCTGTGATGGATTGGCGCCCTGTCCAGGGTGTACCCTGCCTCGTGCCCTAAGTCTCCTGGGATAGGCTCCAGGTCCCCGCGACCCTGAATACAGGATAAAGCGGTATAGATGATGAGTGGGTGAGTGTTCGATTGTGGACCGGAGTCCGTCTATTGAGTACCCAGCGAATAGGGTGTAGGGAGCAGAAAGTCATACAGGACACTACGGTTAGAGTTAGTTTCTCCTGAAGCGCTGCACAAACCCAGTGTAAGTGTGTTGGACAGGACACGTACTGTACTGCAGGGTTCTACACAGAACCGAACGACGTTCCGCATGAGGCAACATCACATGACCAGGTCTCTGTCAGGTCTTTACGCCTGAGCTCTGAGAACATGCACAGTGTGTGTACTGTACACCTGATTGTGAAGGTTTTAACAGTGTTCTGTAGAACAACAACCTATTTATAGCAGAATAAAATCTAAAGTTCAGGTTTCATGGATGTTTCATCATAATCACAATGAAAAGAGAGATAAATGCATGCTGTGATTATGTTCGTTCCAGCCTGGGCATAAAACATCTACAGGCTTCCACATGGTGTGTGTGTGTGTGTGTGTGTGTCTCCACAAGCTGTAAATGCTTTTGTAATTGAAACAATTTCTTCTTCCAGGGTCTGAGAGATGACACACACACACACACCACATCTAGTCAGAATAAGAAATGCAGTCTTTAAACACAAACAGTACACTCAGCTGAACACATTCTAAAGGTTATTTTGGTTGTTCCTGCGCCGATGCCTTGAAATGTGAAGTGCGTCCTTAAAGGTGTACACTGCCTGTAAATAAACGTCTTCAATTATTATACATAAAAAATAAAGCTGATTAAGGGTATAAAGTGCACAGTGAGAATCGATTGGTGAGATTCACTCAGACAGATTACACACATCATGTGTGCTTTTATAACATATAAGAAAACTTTACAACTAATAAACTGTCACAAGAGTATTTATATACTGTAAAGAACACAAAGGTTTTGTCAGTACATTGGGTCAGAACTCACTCTTTCACTAATATCTTTAGGTTTCATCACGGAAACCAGTCTTGTCTATACTGTATGGCCAGTCAGATTTTGTCACAGAATCACACAAAACTGTCTGGACAGACTTTACTGAATCTTCTGCAGTCCTTAGATATCTGCCTGAAGTTTAATCTGCACTATAAGTGAAATCTAAATGTTGAGTAAAAGCGATGCTATGAACAGTTATGTGTCGGATTTAATAATCTACTTTAAAATAATCTACTAATGTGCTACTGTCTCAATGTAAACAAACAACTGCACCAATAGATATTAATTAGAAAATATAAACTGAATATTTTTACTGGGATTAGTTAAATAACTATAGCTGAAATAACAGCGCTGAAGTGGTATAAGTGAATTTTAACACACTGGAGTCGTTTTAAGACAAAACTTTATATTTATCTGATCTACTTTTTCCATTTCTCATCTGTGATTCACTCTCCAATTACCGAACAGGGAGTTTATTTGTCTGACAATGAAAGAACAACTTAGTGTAAACAAGGTGTAAGATACTCAACCTTACAGAATGTGATTTCTTTGTATTAATAAGTTAGACAGAGATTTCTGCTGTACAGAAAGACAGACATGTACATGGGCTTCAACCTGAAATAATAATAATAATAATAATATCACTGATTACATTAAATATCATCAGATTATTATTAGATTTAAACATTTAACTCTGTAAACACTTTAACCTTCAGGGACATGTACTAACGCTAGTAAACTATACATTAATGGTTGACAGTTGTCGATTTTACTGCCCCCTTCTAGGGTCTGTCAAGTCTTTCTTTAATCAGCCACACCGAGGTTTGTGAAAAACCGACTTTGCGTTCAAATGATGAGGCTCTTCATCCCACTCTAGGCCACGCCCTAAAACCTCATTAGTGTCTATCAGACAGAGTGTCTGGCTGCTGGCTCTTTATTAACTCTTTATCAGTGCTGTCTGTAGACAAGTTCCATGAAGATTGAATTTATCCTTGAAGGAATTTAAAACAGTAATTTTTTCCAAATTTGTCAAAAATGACTTGAATGATGATCAGGAGATGTGAAAAAATGCCATGATTTGAAGGAAAATAGGCGTTTAATTCCAGCTCATAGCACTGTAGCCCAGTTTCTTTTGAAAAGTATTTACTGCAAGAGTGTGAAGGTTATCCACAGCAACCGTTATGCAAATCGGATGAGTTTAAAATGTAAATTTCATAGCTTTAGGACTTACAGTTTGTTCTGCCCGAGCACTTTGAGGAAGGAAGGAAGGAAGGAAGGAAGGAGATAATTCTAGCAAACTCAATAAAGTTCCTGCAGCTTTAATAAAGTCATATATTGTGTTATTATAATAATAAATATTCTCCATCTTGTAGTTGAGCTCTTCACCTCTGCTCCAGACTCTCACCTCCCTCGCAGCCTCCAAACTGCATTCAGATTTTCTCAGCATTCTGTATTCTGGGGAAGAAAAAACTCTTATAAAAACACTTCTTTGTTCATCAGATAAGAAAAAAAAAATTAATTATAGACTTCTCTGCACGCCACTGTACATAAAGTCCCTGATGCAAAACTCTCAAAACCAATTTTTAAAGACAAACCTTAATGTATTCCTCCCACAGGAAACGCCACCATTACAGCAAGTCAGTGTTATGGAATGAAAAAACCTCTTGCAGGATTGAAATGTTTAATATTCACATACAGGAAGAAAAAAAAAATCGATGAAGATCTGGATGCAGATATTTGTGTTTCAGATCTCCAACCTGGAACCCAGCATGAGAATGTTTCAGTAATGAATCAGAGCTACGAGTGAGAAATGACTTGATTGGTGCTGACGTTGGCGACGCTGGAGGCGAAACAGGAGTCCGACGAGGGGGCCAAGCATCAGCCGCTGTGCTTAATGGAGTGGGTAGAAGTTGTAGCAGCGGTGCCCTGGGGCAAGTCGTCAGGTGGAGCGAACATCTCCGCTCTCCTAGCAGCACTGCTCCTGCTACACACAATGCAACTGCAAATGCCAAAATCTATCATGTATAATTTAAGAAAGTTTGAGAGGAACCAGACTCAGGACAAGTCAAGTTTTAATCTGTTCCTGCAGGAAGAGTGCTAGAGCTTCTACACTCCTTATTCTGCAGAATGGCATCTGACCAAGCCCTCATTCATCCCTATTTATAATCTGTTTGTATTTTTACACATTGTGACTGTCGATGCAGCCAAAACATCCCACCCTAAATCAAGGGCATGTGATCATAACGTGTGAGTGTGTTTTTTGTAAGACAACGCTGGATGTTGGAGATATTTTACTAAAAAATGTAATAAGTAATTTTTTTTTCAGCTTTGAAAGTCAGATTGCATCATCATTCTTTCAGTATCTGAACAGTTCATCACTCTGCGAGCGAGACGCTGAAGGCTGTTCATCTCGAACATGGACAGAGATAAGATCTGATCTAATCAAGCTGACTAATGCTCCATTTCAAAGCTGCTTTAGGCCTTGTTCACACGGGCGTTAAATTTTTGGATAAACGAACAAACTCAGAACGTCCTATACGTTGATGTTGCGTTTTGTAGTGCCGCTCGATTGACTTCTACACTGGCGTTCGTTTGTCTCTGTCTAACGACAGCCTGCAGCCCAAATTGTAGTTTGTGTGTTTAACCTGTGAGGGGCAGTGTGTCGGGAACTGGATATGAAAGCCCTTGTCATTTTATTTGAGGTGCCTCCTTTTAATATGGACCATTTTGCAATATTAGACATTAATCTTATTGTTTTAAATTTTTTAAATAAAATTATTATATTTAAATAATATATAAAAATATTTTAAAAAATAATACGGCGACGTAGGGAGAGAAAAAAGAACGCTGCCACTACTGGGTTCACCCTCCGACTGCACAACGTCGGATTAAAGGAAGTTTTTTGTGGTTTATGAAGAAATGCGAACATTTCCGCGCAAGTTTTATTTTTTAAGCATTTTATTTTTGCCTTTTTTCCCACATTTCCCTATGTATAGCATGGAGGATCATGGGATATATCCGGTCCTCCGAAGCGTAAAATGGACGCGGAGAAAACGAACTAGACACGGTTTCCTTGCGTTCGTTGGGATTTGAACGGCAAGAAAAAGCTGCATGCAACGTTTTTTTAACACCGTATAAACGCGGAGTTGGACAAACGCAGGTCACCAAAGCCCGTGTGAACACCGTCATTGACTCCTATGTGTAGAAAACCCTCTGCGCTTCATCCGCGATCACCGGACGCTACGAACGGCAGAAAAACGGTCGATTTTAACGCCTGTGTGAACAAGGCCTTAGTCAACACCTTGGGTTTTATTGTTTAATTTTGCACTAAAGTAACTGAACTGTCGAGATGCTGTGACTCTGACTTTATAAAGAACTGTTTTGGGTTCATTGTCTCGCCCCACCTCCCTCTCACCCACAAAAAATTGTGTGACTGATACACATATACAGTGGATGCTCGGATTACGAGTAACGCGGTTTACGAGTGTACCGCAAGATGAGCAAAGATTTTTAATAAATTTTGACTTGAAAAATGAGCATGTCTTGGTTTACGAGTACCGAGTATCATGTATCACGCATGTGTATCACGTGATCACAGCTGAACCAACGGTTTTTCTCTCTCTTGTGCTTCGGAATTGTGGTTAAATCGTCTCCCCTGCTGGGTCTTAGTGCGCGTCTCTTACTGGCATAATCAACATCCGTGCACACGTGAACTATTTACTATAACACTGTGACCATGTGTATGTAAAACATATTTTATTTTGTGTTTGTAAGTGCGTGTGTACAGCGCGCGTGTACTGTTTATTATAAAACACGTGTGCACGCATGTGTAAAGCAAAAGAAAGTCTCGTTAGAGGTTAAAAATCCATTTTCTCCCTCAGCCTCTCTGTTTCAGTCTGTGCGAGCTTATATGTGTGCGCGCGTAATTTGACACCATGCCGGGTCACACACTCTCTCGCCTTAAGTCTCTCGCCTACACACACGCACATTCTCTCTCTCTTTGCTCTTCACTGAAACACTCACGCGATTCTTTTCAAAGGTAAAGTGCAGTTTCATTTGTTTGTTTGTTTTACTTTACAGCATTGATTGTTAGTATGCGCTCACACGAATGTCATTAACGATGTTCCTTGCTAATTTTTCCAACAAAACATTATTTCTTATGGGAAAATTAAATTTGGCTAACATGTTTTGGAATACGAGCCCGCTTCGGGAACGAATTATGTTCTTAATCCAAGGTTCCACTGTACACATTTTCAAAGGAAGGTGGAGGACGTCGCTCCTGAGTTTGTGAAACATCTCAGGTTTAACGTGTCACTTTTCCACCGAACGATCCAAGGTGGCTTACGTCATCACGCTCCTGTCAGGACGCCCCCGGGAATGGAGCACTTTGGGATGCCCACGACCCCTGCTGTTCCAATTACGAGGACTTCGCCAGAGAGATGAAGAGGGTGTTCGACCGCTCATGCCATGGCAGAGAGGCGGGCCGAAGACTGCTGAATCTCCGCCAGGGCTCGCGCTCGGTCTATGACTATGCCATTGAGCTCCAGACCCTGGCCCGCCCCAGAGGTTGGAACAACCGAGCGCTATGCGACGTCTTTTTGGAGGGCCTGACAGAGAAGCTCCAAGATGAGCTAATCTCGCGAGAGCTCCCCTCGTCTCTCCAAGAGCTTGTGGACCTGGCCGGTCGAGTAGATGCCCGTCTCTGTCTTCGTAGGTCAGCCCGGTTTTCTCCACCCAGGGCTCTACCGCGACCCCCACTTCCACGAGTTGAACCCCAGGAGGAACCCATGCAACTGGGCAGAACCCATATCACCCCAGAGGAGCGTCACCACCGCCGAGTGGAGGGAGCCTGCTTCTACTGTGGGAAACCAGGACACCTGCTCAAAAACTGTCCAGCAAAAGGGGGCGCCCTCTAGTTCAGCTGGGAGCACTAGAGGGCGAGACCCCAAGAAGGCTCCCAGACCAATGTCATCTGCTTCCCATCCTCCTCATCCATGAGCAACAGACCCACCTAGTGCAGGCACTGGTTGACTCGGGTTCGGATCGTAACCTGCTGAATGCGGCTTCAGCCAAAACCCTGGGTATTCCTGCGCTGCCCTTGGAGAACCACCTCAAGGTCCAGGCCCTCGACGGGAGTCCGCTCCCATCTATCATCCACAGAACCCCTCTCATTGGTCTAAAGGTCTCCAGCAACCACTCAGAACAGATGTCGCTGTTCATCATGGAGGGGTCACATGCCACGGTCGTCCTAGGCCTCCCCTGGTTAACCCAACACAACCCGCACATTGATTGGGTCAGGAACTCGATCGTAGCCTGGAGTCCATCATGTTCCACGTCTTGTTTACGCGCCGCCACTATGCCCTGCCTCGATCCAGCCCCCACAAAGGAGCCATCGGACCTCACCTGTGTTCCCCCAGAATACCATGACCTCAGGACTGTGTTTAGCAAATCACATGCAGTCTCTCTTCCCCCCCACCGACCATATGACTGCGCCATTGACCTCCTCCCAGGCACCCCCCCCCCCCCAAGGGCCGTCTTTACTCTCTGTCGCCCAAGGAACGCCAAGTCATGGACCAGTAAATCACAGAATCCCTTGCCGCAGGAATCATCCGCCCCTCTTCCTCTCCGGCAGGGGCTGGATTCTTCTTCGTAGGCAAGAAAGATGGTTCCCTTCGCCCGTGCAATGATTATAGGGGCCTTAACGACATCACCATAAAGAACCGGTACCCCCTTCCTCTAATGCCTACCGCCTTCAAACTCCTTCAGGGGGCCAGCACCTTCACCAAGCTTGATCTGCGTAACGCCTATCACCTTGTCCGCGTTCGGGAAGGGGATGAATGGAAAACAGCTTTCAATACGCCAACTGGTGGTCCCCTTTGGACTTACTAATGCCCCCGGAGTGTTTCAGGCCTTAATTAATGACGTTCTCAGGGATTTCCTCAATTCTTCCGTATTCGTCTATCTAGACGATATCCTGATCTTCTCTCACAACCCAGAAGAACACCAACATCACGTAAGGCAGGTGCTGCAGAGGCTGCTGGAGAACACCTTGTTCATCAAGGCTGAGAAGTGCGAGTTCTACACCACATCTACCACGTTCCTCGGATTCACCATCAGCCCCAAGGGCATCGAGATGGAACCTGCTAAGCTCCAAGCGGTCACTAGGTGGCCTACCCCTACCTCTCGACATGAACTCCAGAGGTTCTTAGGCTTTGCTAATTTTTATCGTCGGTTTATCCGAGGCTACAGCTCCATCGCCGCCCCTCTAACAGCCCTGACCTCTACCAAGACCCATTTCTGCTGGAACCTGGAATCTGAGAAAGCCTTCAGCGAGCTGAAGAAACGGTTCACCTCCGCCCCTATCCTCACCATCCCAGATCCGTCACGGCAGTTCATCGTGGAAGTCGACGCCACCAGCACCGCAGTAGGAGGCATCCTCTCACAAAGATCCAACCAGGATAATAAGCTGCACCCCTGCTCCTTCTTCTCCCACCGCCTAACTCCTGCTGAAAGCAATTACGGCATCGGAGATCGTGAACTCTTAGCCATCAAGTTAGCACTGGAGGAATGGAGACACTGGCTAGAGGGAACGGAGGCCCCATTCCTAGTTTGGACCGATCACAAGAACCTCAAGTATCTACGGAGCGCCAAGAGGCTCAATTCTCGTCAGGCCCGGTGGTCCCTGTTCTTCGTGAGGTTCAACTTTACCCTCTCCTACCGACCAGGGTCTAAGAACACCAAGCCGGACGTTCTTTCTAGACTATTTACGACCACCCAAGACCCTGCCCCATGTGAGACGATTTTGCCACCCCACTGCCTGCTCGCCGTGGCCGAGCTTGATATTGAGACCAGTGTCAAGCAAGCCCTATCCCATGGATCAAGCCCAAGCAATGTGCCTCCTAACCGTCTCTTCGTTACCCTCGCTCTGCGTTCTCAAGTCCTGGAGTGGGCCCACAGTTCTAAACTCTCTTGCCACCCAGGCTCCGCCAGAACTCTGGCACTAGCCCAGCAGCGGTTTTGGTGGTCCACCCTCAAGGAGGACGTCTCTCGCTTTGTTGCAGCGTGCAATGTCTGCTTAAGATCCAAGCATGTCAACACGGCCCCAGCTGGCCCCCTCAGACCCCTGCCCATCCCTCATCGCCCCTGGTCCAACATCGCCCTGGACTTCGTCACCGGGCTACCCCCCTCCACCGGCCACACCTGCATCATGACCGTGGTTGATCGGTTCTCTAAAGCTGCTCACTTTATCCCCCTACCAAAACTTCCGTCCGCCAAGGAGACTGCAGAACTCATGATCAACCATGTATTTAAGCTCCACAGCCTGCCCAAGTGTCTGATCGGGGCCCACAGTTCACCTCTCAGTTCTGGAAGGCATTTTGTAAGCTCATCGGAGCCACCCCAAGCCTGTCATCAGGTTTCCACCCTCAATCCAATGGGCAGACGGAGAGGAAGAACCAGGCTCTCGAGGTCGCCCTGAGGTGCATGACCTACCGGGATGTCACCTCGTGGAGCAGATTCCTGCCCTGGGTCGAATACGCCCACAACTCTCTAGTCTCTTCGTCTACTGGGCTGTCCCCCTTCCAGTGCTGCCTGGGTTACCAACCACCCTTGTTCCCCTCTCAGGAAGAGGAGGTCAGCGTCCCTTCTGCCCAAGCCTTCATTCGCCGCTGCAGGAGGACCTGGACCCAAGCCAGAAGGACGCTACTACGACAAGGCAGAATTTACAAGGAGCAAGCAGACCGTAGACGCTCTCAGGCCCCCAAGTACAGGATAGGGCAGAGAGTCATGCTCTCCACCAGAGACCTCCCTCTTAAGACCCTGTCCAGCAAACTCTCACCCCGTTACATCGGCCCCTTCAGCATAACCAAGATTGTCAATCTCTGCGCGGTCAAACTTTTGACGGGGGCATTCGACCCTTGCTCACGCCCCCACGTCTCTATACAGTCAGTAACCGCGCTTGGATTCATATCGTTCTGCCTGCGTACGTGACATAACGGCAGCTTCGAGAACTCACGGTCTGGTTCCCAACAGGTCCACGGCTCCGACACTGCACGTCTCCATGCTATAAATGACCTGCTGACTCAGGCTGCTCTTCTTATCGACTGCTCCTTAATCAGACTGCTACAGTACGTGACGCCGTCGACTACAGCATCCTCCACGAGCGTCTTCACACAGTCTGCAGATGCTCACTGTCTGCTCTGTGCTGCCTTCAATCCTGTTATCCTCCTCACAGTTTTAAATCAACTACACTCTCCATTATCTGTGGTGTCTCTCAAGGCTCTGTTCTCTTGCTCCCCCTTGGTCATATTAGAAGTCAGTATTGAGCTCTGTCCTTTTACAGCTCTCTCACCCTTAGCCTACTGCCTTGAGGCTACACAGACCAGGTTGAAATATAATTCCCTGTTGAGACCATCCTGGGTTAGTTTTGAGTTTCACATTATGTTCGATAACCAGACCAAACACCTCTGTAAATTCTCCTTATTTCACCTCAAGAACATGGAGAAGCTTCATCCTACTTGCAGTCTCGCAAAGTCTGATAACTTCATGCCTTTATCTTCTCTACTGCAATGCTCTTTTTTCTGGATCTTCAGCCAGAGGCTTCTGAAACACCAGTATTTTCAAAACAGTGCTGTAGAGAGCAAGACCACTCCATCACATCTCATACATTCCGCAGTCTCTCCACTGACTTTGTGCTTCCTACAGGCTTGGGTGTAAAGTTCTACAGAGTTTCCTGATCAGCTCCTTCCAGACCACCTACACGCTCCTATCTCCAAACCAGGACTACATTTACATCACATTACCACATTTAGGAGACACCCTTATCCAGAGCGACTTACATTTCTCATTATACATCTGACCAGTTGAGGGTTAAGAGCCGTGCTCAAAGGCCCAACAATGTCAACTTGGTGGTTGTGGTATTTGAACCTGGAACCTTTCAAACCGTACGTAGTCCAATTCCTTAACCACTGAGCTTCCCCTGATCCCTCACCTAAACACTCACCAGCACACTGAGGCTTTTGGTTAGGGCTTTATGTTTTATCCGTCTGTTTTTTTACCAGTTTTTTAAATCATCATCTTTATTGTAAGCACTTTGAGACTGCATTAACCACAAATGTTTTTTTAATCAGTTTATCATCAGTGAAGCGTCCACGTCCCTGTGAATGAGCTGTTACCATAGAAACCGTAACATATTAAAACATTCATCTTTTAATATTACACAAAGATAACCCGAGTAAATAAAAAAAAAATAAAAAAATAAGTTTTTAAATTAGGATTGCTGTCTAAACCTGCCTGGCCCTATATGAAAAATTTATTGTCCCCTAAACATAATAAATGGTTGCGCCACCCTTGGAGGCAACAACTGCAATTAAGAGTTTGTAATAACTCACGTTGCTGCGGAGGAATTTTGGTCCACTTGTAGCGCGGCCACATAAAGGGGCGGTTAAACAGCAGGGGAAAAAAGAAGGAGCTAATGTTGCTCACCTGCACCAACAAACTGACCCCCTTCGGTTATTTTCGTCCCCATGGCAACGGTGCCTTGGTTCCGGGGTTAAGCTCACGCGCGCATGCGCAGTTGTGCCGCGAGGGAACCCCGATGACCTATCAGGTCACGTGTGCCGGTATAAAGCCGGAACCGGCATGACGTTCAAGACGGAGAGATGAAGCAAGCAGCGCTGTGTATGGAGAAAGAGAGAGAGCTAGTTTACTGCCATTGGATTATTCTTTTCCTGGACGTCAACTATACCCCTCTGATTCCGTTTCTCGAGCTCCCGGACTTACCATCTTTCCCCGGTGAGATCGAGCCATCTCCCCATTTCATCCTTCCATACATTTACAATAACACGGACTTGGACATTCATACATACACACACACACACTCGCACACACTACTGACATTGTACATATTTGTTTATATTTTGTATATATTGTTTTTTTGTTGCACTTTACTTGTTTGTTTGTCTTTTGTAAATAATACACTTTGGTTTGGTTTTGGAAGTTGTTGTTGTGTCCGTCTTTCCCTTGCTCCGCGAAGGTTGCGCAATACCGGAAGTAAGTGAGATTAACCCGTTTATAGATCTTAGACCCCGATTTAGTGTAATTAGCTCAAATAATAATTCTGAGCGTTACACACTCTTGTCTGAAGAATTGCGTTAATTCAGCCACATTGGACAGTTTTCAAGCATGAACGGCCTTAAGGTTTGGTTTAAGGATCTCGATCGGATTTAAGCCTGGAGATTTGGACGGCTTTTTTCCCATAATAAATAAAATCATTACTCAAAACCTGCATTTTGTCTCTCCTTTTTGTGTAATATTAAAAACTATTTGATGATCTGAACCATTTATATGTGACAAATATGCCAAAAAAAATCAGGAAAGAGCAAACACTTTTTTTTTTATTGTATTTCTGTTCATGGATTTATATAAAATTCCAATACAGGAAACAGACACGAGGCAGAATGAGGGAAATATGAGTGAGTTTAGTGAGAAACAGGTTCAGAACACAAACTTGGCTCAGATCCAAACAAAACGAGTGAGAGAAAACCAGGACATTCAGAACAAAAGCTCAGACTGAAGCTTCATCACTGACTCATCAGGAGCCATTTAACAAGTGCTGGGTTACACCATTACTGAGCACTTCACACATCCTGAAAGAGGAACTTACTGACCTCCACTCTGCTCCATCTGCACCCCCTCAGAGCACTCAGAGCAGTTCTGAGAAAGAGGATAGTACATCAGCAAGAGACACGGAGGGGATGAATAACCAGGAATGCAGATTAAATACAGAGAGGGAGAGAAAGCAATGATTAAACCCTGATTAAACAAATCTCAAAGCTGAGAGATTTGCACTTAAACTGAACTGTGCACTTCATGTGCACTTTAGAGTGAACTCTGGACCGACAGAAGCAGCTGGTCAGTGCAGGACGCTCTCACTAAACCGAATCCGATCAGGTGAAGTGAAACAAGACAAAATACTAAGAGAGTGATGGAGGGATGATGAAGAGTGCAGGAGGAGGGAGAACTGCATCATCTTTTACCCCGACGACCCGCAGTGTTAAAGGGGTCAAACTCATCCTGAGAGAGAGAGAGATGAAGGGCAGATTTTTAAGACAAAAACATTACCCACTTTAACTGAACTATCGTGTAATTTTGTGTGGGTGTGTGTTTACATCATCATCCTCATCAAAGCAGACTCCTTTAGTTGATTGGCTGAGGCTCTGGGAGCCCCGCCTACTGGACGAGGATAACGAGGAGGATCTGTGACAGTGGAGAAAAAAAAGATAAAATGTTTAATGATTTGTTTATCTTTAAAGTCTAACATTAATTACAACAATGATAGTTTTAATGAACAGCTCAATAGCTGATCATAATCAGATAGAAGGTTGTGTTATAATGGGCAATTTAGTGTTATAATGTGTAGTGTTATAATGCATAATGTAGTGTTATAATGCATAATGTTATAATGCGTAGTGTTATAATGCATAGTATTACAGTATATTGCGTAGTGTTATAATGTGTAATGCAGTGTTATAATGCGTAGTGTTACAATGCGTAATGTAGTGTTATAATGTGTAATGTAGTGTTATAATGCATAGTGTTATAATGCGTAATGTAGTGTTATAATGCGTAGTTATAATGCATAGTGTTATAATGCATAAAGTAGTGTTATAATGTGTAATGTGTTATAAAGCGTAGTGTTATAATGCATAGTGTTATGTGTAATATTGTGTTATAATGCGTAATGTAGTGTTAGTGCGTAATGTAGTGTTATAGTGCGTAGTGTTATAATGCGTCGTGTAGTGTTATAGTGCATAATGTTATAATGCGTAGTTATAATGCTTAGTGTTATAATGTGTAATGTAGTGTTATAATGCGTAACGTTTTGATTTTCCCAGAATTTCAAAATCTACAAAAGGGGGTAGGGCATTTTCATATTTAGCTCCAAAGCTTTGGAATAGCCTTCCAGACAGTGTTCGGGGAGCAGACACGGTTTCTCAGTTCAAAAGTAGACTCAAGACGCATCTTTTTAATCTGGCATACACATAACTCATCCCATAATCTCATACTCCAGTACACATATCCCGATTGGCAACTACGCTAATTCTCCCCATCTGTTCTGTATTTCTCTACCCATCCCGAGGCATCGGGAGATTTTGCCAGCTTCAGTAGACAAAGGCCAACCCTGCGAGGTTCCTGAGGCATCCAGAGAAGGACCAGCTCCAGCTGGATTCAGCTTTATGATGGTTGGAGCTACACATGCTGCTCCTGTGCTTCCAGTGATCCAGACCTCATCTGCCCTCTGCACCTACCATATTGAATTTTCACCTGCACAACACACAAGATGTTATATCATTTCTATCTGTTATCGCCCAAATGAGGATGGATTCCCTGTTGAGTCTGGTTCCTCTCAAGGTTTCTTCCTAATGCCATCTCAGGGAGTTTTTCCTTGCCACCGTCGCTGTCACCCTTGGCTTGCTCATCAGAGAAATTTCATTCATTCGTCTCATTATTATTATCTGCACATTTTTCTCACACATCCACACTTCCAATTATTTTCTTTTCTAAAATTATTATTATTATTTATTTATTTATGTACATTTTCTTTCATTTTTGTGAAGCTGCTTTGAGACAATGACCATTGTTAAAAGCGCTATATAAATAAAATTGAATTGAATTGTGTCTTAATGTGTTATGAACTCATGTAGGACATTTATGTTATTGTAATGTTACAAACGTGTGTTTGTTACTATAATGTAGTAAATGAATATGTTAGTGTGTGATAATGAGTTATAACGTGATATTTTCTCTGTATATTTGACATTAATAAACACTGATGTTTATTTCTCTCTATCTGTACTGCCCTGACTGTAACCATGGAAACAGCCTCTAACTTCAATTTTCTGAAGCCAATCTGACTTCTAAGTGTGTGTGTGTGTGTTTGTGTGTAAATAAAACACCTGCAAGCTTCTAATATGCTCGCACACACTGATTATATCAGAGTGCTTATATTACACTGCACACCACAAACACAAATCCACCACTTACTTCTGTGTAGGTCGAGACGTCCTGAGAAAAGACACATCATCTTCGGAGTCGCTGTCCTCTATAGTGACCTGCAGAGAGACAATGAGAGAGAGAAACAGAAGAAAAGTGAAACCCGGCACATTTCTTTTCTCACTGACACACATGGTCCATATGTCTCACTGTCTTTCCATCTGTCTCCTACCGTGAGATGCATTCTCTGTCTCATTCGCTCTTTGTCTCACCTGGTTACTCTCTGTCTCACTGTGTCTGTCCCACTGTCTTACTTTATTGCTGACCATCTCATTTTGTCTGTCTTACCTGATACCTGTCTGGCTCACTGCCTCGATTTCTCACAAGGTCACTGACTGTCTCACCATTACTGTCTCACTCTCTGTATCACTGTGCAACTGTCTCTCACTCATTGTAATTCTTTCACACTATTTTTACTTTCTTCCCACAATCATGTTTCACCATCCATTTAATTCATTTTTCTCCTCATCTGCTCTAAATGTCATAAGCTGTCTGTTTATTCAGCCTGATTGTCTCACTTTCTGTCTCACTGTCAATGTCCACATGCCTTACTCTTTGTCTCACCAAAAGTTCAAGGCATGCTATATTGTCGTGACCGTATTAAAAATTCTGTCAAGGCAAAATAACAAATGGCAACAGATTCTATTGTTAAGTAATAAAAAGGAATAAAAATACAATGCTGAGGAATTATTAACAGGACGACCTGTCCCTCTATCTCTCGGTCTGTCTCTCTCTCTCAGTGGCTTTGTCTCACTGCGATTAGGTTTATATTAAAATTCAGCTGAAAGTTATTTTATTGTCTGTCTCACTCTCTGTCTCTGGTGAATGGTGCAGTTTAAACCAGTTGATGTTTTGTTCCGTCTCTGCAGTACAGCATTAATAGAAGAAAAAAAAATCTGTTGCAGCTCCACATTAATGAAAAACCCAGTAACAATTTGAATAAAGGCAGACAGATACCTCTCTCTCTCTCTCTCTCTCCCTCTCTCATTTCAGCGCTGAGTCACTCTTATTATCACTATTACTTAAACAAAGATAATTCTCAGGCAGACACACAGACAGATGAATGAATGCCACAGACTAAACCTTAGAACTAAAAGGATGCTGGAGAGAAAAGAGGACTTCATCTCTCTAATTCAAACTGAAACTTTCAGGACTTTTACAACATATTTTCCACAATATAAATTTTTTTGAGATGCGTTATTACATACATATGTGTGTGTGTGTGTGTGGGTGTAACAGTACCAGTCAAAAGTTTGGACAAACCGTATTAAAGAAAAAGAACATTGGACGCAAGGTGTATCCAAACTTTTGAGTGGTATACACATAACCAGGAAAAAAAAACATTGTTTTCAACATTGCATATTAATATTAAATATATTAACATTCATTCATTCATCTTCTATACCGCTTTATCCTGTATTTAGGGTCGCGGGGGACCTGGAGCCTATCCCAGGAGACTCAGGGCACGAGGCAGGGTACACTCTGGACAGCGTGCCAATCCATCGCAGAGCACACACACAAACACACACACACACACACACACACACACACACACTCATTCACACACTATGACAGAAACGTGTTAAATAATCCAGAATATGTTTTATATTTTCGATTCTTCAAAGTCACCTCTTGCTGCTTTGATGTAATCTTTACACACACTTGCCATTCTCTCAGCCCTCATGAGGTCTTCACCTGGGACGGTTTTCCTACAATCCTGAAGGAGTTCCCAGAGGTGTTGAGTACCTGTTGGCTGGTTTTCCATCTCTCTCCGGTCAACTCTTTCCAAAATATCTAAACTGGATTAGATGGTGGAGGTCAGGTTACCTGATGCAGCGCTCCATCACTCTCCTCCTTTCACAAACAGCTCTTACATGACCTGGAGGTGTGTTAGGGGTCGTTGTTTTGTTGGAAAATAAAAGATATTTCCACTAAGTGCAAACCAGACGGGACGGCATGTCGTTACAGGATGCTGTCGTAGCCGTGCTGGATGAGTGTGGCCTCAATTAAGGCACCAACAGTGTCACCAGCAGAGCACGGCCATGCCCCCTAACACCTCCTCCTGCATGCTTCTCAGTGGGAACCACACATTCAGCAACCGTCTGTTCATCCTCTCTACATCTAAGACATACATAACTTCCACTGCAGTGTAGTAACGCTTTAGAGTGGGCGGGATTATTCACGTGTCCTTATATTCGCGGCGCCTCTACTGCCGTGACATCATCGTAAATGCGCCACAAACAAACACACAACAGTGGAGCATATCGACGGAATGGTGTTCTTCATTCTCAGCATGTGGATGTTTTTAACAGCGAGACGAAGGAGTTTGTTTCAAAAGAGGCTGATGGCAGCCAAAGAAAATTTTTGGTTAATACAAAAAGGTGCGTCCGATCCTTCTCTGGCTGTTCTAAATATAGCGGTTCTGTTGTGTCTCGTGTCGCAAGCTCAGTGGACTGGATACAATGGGTCTTATCTGGGAAACATGGAATGAGGGGTGAATGCGTCGCATCGTGGATGGTAAGAGCAGTCTGACTGTGCAAGGGTTAATGATCTTGACTATGGTAAATGGACCAATGAATCTAGGAGAGATCTTGCGGGAGAGTGTCTTTATGGGGATGTTGCGGGTGGAGAGCATGACTCTCTGTCCAACACGATAGGCAGGAGCGGTAGAACGGTGACGATCGGCCTGACGTTTGAAAAGTGTAATTGACTGGCGAAGTCTAGCTCTCGCCCGCAGCCAGGTCCTCTTGCAACGTCGTACAAACGCTTTGGCAGAGGGAACTGCCACCTCCTCCTCTTGGGATGGAAACAAGGGAGGTTGGTATCCCAGACAACAGTGGAATGGGGAGAGACCTGTAGATGCCGTGGGTAGGGAGTTGTGTGCGTATTCTACCCAAGGAAGCATTCGGCTCCAGGAGCGGGGGTCCTTGGAGGTCATGCAACGAAGTGCTGTCTCCAGGTCCTGATTGGCTCTTTCGGTTTGCCCATTGGTCTGGGGGTGATAACCGGAGGACAGGCTGGGAGTAGCTCCCACCAGTTTGCAGAATGCAGTCCAGAACTGGGCAGAAAACTGGGGTCCGCGATCGGAGACGATGTCCACAGGGATGCCATGGAGGCGGAAGACGTGCAGAATGAGCAATTCGGCCGTCTCTTTGGCAGAGGGAAGTTTGACGAGGGGAACAAAGTGGGCGGCTTTGGAAAAGCGGTCGACAATGGTTAGGATGCAGGTGTTGCCCTCAGAATCTGGGAGCCCCGTGACGAAGTCCAGGGCAATGTGGGACCAGGGTCTGTGGGGCACATGAAGTGGTCTGAGGAGACCTGCCGGTGGCTTATTGCCTGTCTTATTGCGAGTGCAGATGTCGCAGGCGGCGACAAATCGGCGGGTGTCTTCTCTGATTGAAGGCCACCAAAAGCGCTGCTGTAACAGAGCGAGGGTGCGGGTTCCGCCAGGGTGACAGGCTAATTGAGAATTATGGCTCCATTTGAGAACTTGGGGGCGAGCCATCAGTGGTACAAAGAGTTTGCCTGGCGGTACTTCTGGGGTGTCAGGCTCTTGTTCGAGGCTTCGCTTAACCAGGGACTCTATGTCAAGGAAGGTGGCCCCAATGAGGCTTAGTGAAGGCAGGATGGTGGAAACTGGAGCCTCATCTGTGACTGAGGTGAACTGACGGGAGAGGGAATCGGGCTTGGTGTTCTTGCTCCCTGGTCGGAAGGATAGCGAGAAGTTAAAACGGGAAAAGAATAATGACCATCTTGCTTGGCGGGCATTCAGACGTTTGGCCGATCTGAGATACTCCAGGTTCTTATGGTCCGTCCAAATGAGAAATGGGACCTCAGTCCCCTCGAGCCAGTGTCTCCATTCCTCTAGTGCCAGTTTTATTGCGAGTAGCTCCCGGTCGCCAATTCCATAGTTTCTCTCTGCGGTGGAAAGACGGCGAGAAAAATAGCAGCAGGGGTGTAGCTTGTCGTCGGTTGGGGATCTCTGGGAAAGAACTGCCCCGACCCCGGAGTCAGACGCGTCTACCTCCACCACGAACTGAAGAGTGGGATCCGGCTGGGTGAGGATGGGTGCTGAGGTGAAGCGACCCTTGAGTCTGGTGAATGCTTCCGCCGCTTGATCAGACCACCGAAAAGGGTTCTTGATGGATGTGAGGGCGATGAGCGGGGCAGCCACTGAACTGTAATTTCGGATAAACCGACGATAAAAATTCGCGAACCCAAGAAAGCGCTGGAGATCCTTTCGAGTGGCTGGTCTGGGCCAGTCGGCCACTGCTTTCACCTTAGCTGGGTCCATCTGGACCTTAGACGGGGCGATGATGAAGCCAAGAAAGGAAGTCGTCCGACAATGGAACTCGCATTTCTCTGCTTTCACGAAAAGTTGGTTCTCCAGAAGTCTTTGAAGGACTTGACGAACGTGCACTCTGTGTTCCTCCAAGGAGCGGGAGAAAATCAGGATATCATCCAGATAAACGAACACGAATGTGTTCAAGAAGTCCCTGAGAACGTCGTTGACCAAAGACTGAAAAACTGCCGGGGCGTTGGCGAGGCCGAACGGCACCACCAGGTACTCATAATGTCCCGATGGGGTGTTAAAAGCCGTTTTCCACTCATCCCCTTCCTTGATCCTGACTAGGTGATAAGCATTACGGAGGTCAAGCTTGGTAAAAACATTAGCTCCCTGGAGAAGGTCGAAGGCAGTCGACATTAGTGGAAGAGGGTAACGGTTCTTGACGGTTATCTCGTTTAAACCTCGGTAGTCTATGCACGGCCGTAAGGTCTTGTCCCTCTTTGCCACAAAGAAGAACCCAGCTCCAGCAGGGGACGACGAAGGACGGATGATTCCGGCAGCCAGAGATTCTGATATATATCTATCCATGGCCTCCCTCTCCAGTGACGACAATGAATACAGTCTCCCCCTGGGAGGCGTTGAGCCCGGAAAGAGGTCAATAGCACAGTCATATGGCCTGTGGGGTGGTAGAGAGAGAGCTCGCGACTTACTGAACACCTGCTTGAGGTCCGAATAGTCCGAAGGAACAGCTGAGAGGTCGGGAAATTCCTCATTGTCAGAGGGTATGGCCGGAGAGTAGAGAGCTGACTTAAGACAGGTAGACAAGCACAGAGGACTCCATTCCAGAATGGTGTTCTTGGACCAGTCTATGTGAGGATTGTGACGAGTCAGCCATGGGCGTCCGAGAACTATAGGGGAATGGGCGTTCTGCATGATTAAGAAGGACGTTTCCTCTGTGTGATTGCCAGACACTTGTAGGGTTATCGGGACCATCCGTCGGGTGATGACAGGCAGGGAGGTTCCATCGAGGGCCCGAACGGCCAACGGGCTCTCCAGTGCTAGCGTCGAGAGGTTTAGTTCCTTGACCTTTGCGGTGGAGATCAGGTTCTGATCAGATCCAGAGTCAATTAGTACAGGGGTAGCGTGAGCTTTGCCATGTGCTATGATAAATGCAGAGAGGAGTGGGCGTGTGCTAGGGGAACAGTTGATGATCGGCCCCTCCAGGGCCCCTAGATTCACCGGAGGGGATTGGCTTTTAAAGGGCAGAGGAGGCGATAATGACCCGTTTGGCCACAGTAGAGGCAGGAACCTGATTGGACTCTACGTTGACGCTCCTCGGGGGAGATTCGGGCACGCCCCACCTGCATGGGTTCCGGGGCTGGTCCGGGGCTTTGTGGAGAAGCAGGGCTGGGAGACTGCCCGGACGGAGCAGGGTACCTGGGTGTCGAGATGGTTCGCGGACGACGTCTCTGTGTCAATCGGGCGTCCATGCGTCCAGCTAAATCCATGAGGCCGTTAAGATCGCTGGGGAGTTCTTGGCTGATTAAGTGATCCTTAACGTCCTCCGAGAGTCCGTGGAGGAAGGCGTCATAAAGGGCTTGTATGTCCCAGTTTGCGGAGGCCGCGAGAGTCCGAAACTCGATCGCATAATCATAGGCGGAACGGGAGCCTTGGCGAAGCTCCAGTAGATGTCTGGCTGCCTCTCGGCCCGAGTGGGAGCGGTCGAATACCCTCCTCATCTCGTCAGTGAATGATTTAAAAGAAGAGCAGCAAGGGTCATTAGCATCCCAAACTGCGGTTCCCCATTCACGGGCCCGGTCGGTGAGGAGTGTGATCACAAAGGCCACCCTTGAGCGTTCAGTGGGGAAGGAAGAGGCTTGGAGCTCCAACAGCAGAGAACACTGTGATAGGAAGGAGCGGCAGGTCCCTGGTTCACCATTGTAAGGCTGTGGGTTAGGGAGCCGGGGTTCATGATGTGGAGTGTGTGCTGGGACTGAAGGAGAACGGGTCTGTAGCTGCTGAAGTTGTGTGGTGATCGTAGAAAGTGTCTGGGTAACCTGCTGGATACTTTGTTGATGAGTGCCCAGTAGCACCCCTTGTTGTGAAAGCGCCTGTCTTAATTGATCCAAGTCTGCTGGGTTAGCCATGGCCGATGTATACTGTCAGGATACAGGTTAGACAGGGATGAACCCAATAGCAGATAGATAATCTCCTTGGAAGAAGTATTGCAGGTCAAAAGGCTTAGTCAGAGCCGAGGGGAGAAAGCTGTGCTTATGTAACTGGCTGTGTGGGGAATCCCCGATGACGAGGGTGGAGGCGTGTCAAATGACGAGGCGGAATCTCCGCGAATCCGGAAGTGAGAGTGAGAAGCACAGCGCGCTGGTGAAGCGCTGTTGTCCGCGATCGCGGAAGTGCACACAAGCACACGTAAATCCAAAACACACACACGTTACCGGAGCTTGTGAGTACGGTGAGAGAAGAAGGCTGGGTAGGAAGCCGGGGTAAAAGGCTATGCTTGTTCCAGCGTCACAGGAGAGATCCGTAGGCAGAGTCGATAAACAGGCGAGGGTCATACACGGGGAGTAGTCCAAAACGATAGCGACAATCCGAAGGGCAAGGCACGAGACGAAATCCAAAGAAAGCAGGCAAGGTCAAGCACGGAAGAAAAACACTAGGGTAACAGGAGAGACGGGAGAAATAGGCACGCAAGTGAGATACATCGGCGAAGAGTGGAGCTCTTGCCGTTCTTTTAAAGCCGAGAGTAGATTGCCGGATTAGATGCAGGTGTGCTCAGGTAATCAGCTCAGGGAGTGTGGAAAAACCTTGGATGGAGTTAAGACCTGGATGTGCTGGGTTGGCTGTGCAGGTTCATGACACATGGTTACAATTTTTTTTATTTGTAACAAAAAAAAAAAAAAAAAGACGGGTCATCGTCATTAAACAGAAATCTAATCAGAACCCAGGTATCATCATTCTAACGCTCCAGGTGGTGCCTGGAGATTCCTGTAAGTGTGAAGTTTCCCGCTGACGTGAAGGCAGAGTCCGATATTTTTCTATACGTATAAATTTTCAGAGTGAGTTTGGACTACGGTAATTCTCTGATAAAAAAATTTTATAAATGAGAGGGTCAAACCAGTGATATTTTAATCTTCTGCCTGCGTCACAAGACTTTGAGAAAACAGCAAAAACACATCAACATGTCCTTGTCCTCTCTCTCGCTCTCTTTCCATTTCCTGCTGCGATCTTAAAGTCACTGATGTTTGTTAAGTGGCTTTCAAAAGTTGGAAGGTTTGACTTCGAGTCAGAGTATGTTCAGTGTAGAATTTACCCAGAATGCATGTGGGTCTGATGCAATTACTTTATCAAAAGGTCAACCTAGGCGTGTCTTCTATGTGTGTCCTACACACACACACACACACACACACCTCAGTTTAAAACACGCTGCTTGTTCTGCACTGGAAATAGTGGGCGTGTCCTCCACTGCATTGTTAAAGAACATGCAGTTTGGAGGTCTGTAGCTATTGACTCTGCAGAAAGTTGGTGATCTCTGTGCACTGTGTCTGCTGGCCTGCTCAGTAATCTACCGATCTGTGATTTTACGTGGCTGAGCTTCTGTTGTTTCCAATCGCTTCCACTTGGAAAACCACGCTGAAATTCACTGAGCTCCTGAGACCAACCCATTCTTTCATCCCTAGGTGATTGGTTTTATACACCTGTAACCATGGAAATGATTGGAACACCTGAATTTAATGATTTGGATGGGGGAGTGAATACATTTGGCAACATAGTGTATATATGCATTAAAAATGCAGCAATACATAATCGCTCATATAGTCAATATCCGTGCGTGTGTGTAACACAGTGACCATATGTGTGTGCGCGCGTGCGTAAAGCAAAAGCAAGTGTCATTAGAGAGGTTCCTTGTTGAAGACAGATGAGTGTTTTTCGTTAGTGTGTGTGTGTGTGAGTGAGTAAAAGTCGTCCTACATAGTAGCCCCCCTCCCTCTTCCTACTTCAGCTTCTTGCTCTCTCTCTCACACACACACACACACACACACACACACAGCTCTGTCGGGATTCTTTTAAAAGGAAAACTCCAGTTCAAGTTTGTATTAACTATTTGTATATGAATATTTTTGGGTTGTGGAACAGAGCGTCTCCATTTTTTAAAATCGTTTCCATTATTTCGTATAGAGGAAATTCACTTTAACATACAAGCGATTTGATATACAAGCACACTTCAGGAACCCATTATACTCACAATCCAAGGTTTAACTATATTTTGTGTTATTTCTCATTATTTGTATTACTTTATATGATCTCTCTTTCATTGTCCATTTCTTTCTTTGTGTCCTGTTTTTATTATGTTTGTTTCTTGTTTGTGTTTATGTTTTGTGTAGTTTATTTTTAGTTTTCTTTCACTTAATTAATTTTCTTTCTTTCCTACAAAGCCCATTGTGTTTCTATGTTTCACTCACTTCTGTAATTTATTTACATTTAGGCATTTGGCAGACACTCTTATTCAGAGCGACTTACATTTTTATCTCATTATACATATACTGTACCAGCAGTTGAGGGTTAAGGGCCTTGCTCAAGGGCCCAACAGTGGCAACTTGGTGGTTGTGGGATTTGAACCTGGGATCTTCTGAACCATAGCCCAATGCCTTAACCACTGAGCTATTTCTTGTGTTCTTTCTTCTGTCTTTACTTCGTACCACTCTCTCCCTCTCTCTCTCCTTGCTGTTGCTCCTCTCAGCCTGAACATTGATTTAGAATTAATTTCTAACCCATTTCTAAATTATTCGTAAACGACTCGTGTGAAGCAGTTCGAAGATTCAGTCTGTCTAAATTCCTCCTTTCCGTGAGCCCTCACTGCTGTGATTGGTCAGATGGCGCGGCCCTTTATGATTGGTCTACCGCTACAGCGTGTGTCGGAAAACGAAATGCCCATTACCATAACTGAATGACGGCTCTGGAGACCCGTCAATACACACACACATGCACATCACGAGCGCCCGTGCATCTAAGTTAACATATGACACTTACCACTGAGAAACGTCCTGCTCCAGTCGTGCTAGTGAAACAGTTTCTTGTCGATGTGCCACTTCAACCGTTTCATTCTCAGTCTCCGGCTCGAATTGATAGAAAAGATGGCGTCGGTTTTACCCTATGTGATGCATTTTTCCCCCTGGTGGAGAATAAACAGTTAAAAAGGATTTCGTGTGCTCTCGTTTTTATTGTTATTTTATATTAAGGTGTTTAAGCGAACCCGGCATGAATCCTCGGTCACATTAACGAGAGTGTGGTAACCTTAATTGTAAGATGGCGGGCAAGTTGTTCGTGACGTAGAACGTGGGCGGACATTATGCAAATATGTTACGTAGTGACGTGGATCCGTAACAGAGAAAAATTTTTTGCTAACGACTTTAGGCGAATGTGAGCCGACTCATTTTTTTAATAGACAAAAACTTCATTTATCATGCACTGTCAGCGTCACAGATAGTGCAGATATTTTATGTTCACATAAGCTACATGACACACTGCATGAAAGATCATATTTGAAAAAGCATTTTAAAAAAAGCATGTGTTTTTTTTCTGACTGAGTGTTTTGTGTCGCCATAGCAACAGGTCAGGAACGTGAGGCCCATGTCTTTCCCATAAGAGCTTTTCTTTCTCTTCTGCGCGAGTGTGTTCAGCTTTCATTCGCTTCTCTCGCTCACAGCCATTCACACACACTCAGCTTCACATCAATCAATCAATCAATCAATCAATCAATCAATCAATCACTCATCTCTGTGTGTGCGTGTGTGTGCATGTTAGTCTTATCTCCCAACAGTTAAACAACACCACTTCAACTTTACTTTCTGTGTGTGTGTGTGGGGGGGGGAGTGTATACAGCAGAGCAACTGATCGGATAAAGTGAAATTATTTAACATTCCACACTGCTGATGTTCAGCTTTGTATGTGTGTGTGTTTGTGTGCGCTTCTTCCTGACTATGCACCTGCCGCTCCTCCACTCTGAGGTCACGACCCTGAGCTGTTCCCCTCATCTTCTGCACAATAAGAGTCTGACCTTCGACATCTGATTCTGTTCCTTTGAACTTCTCATCTGGAACCACACACTCGGGTTCTCAGAGAAGAACGGGCTCATGGAGTGATGAAGGTCAGAGAGAAGACAGAGAAGAGTCAACTCTACAGAACTGTGTGCTAAGAGAGCTAGGAGAGTGTCTCCTCTCCATGAACAGCTCCTCACCCTCCCCACATCACTCCGAAAGCTCAGCTCTCCTCACAATAACACACACCTCCTCTCTGTCTGTAATTCAGGGTGGATCTACTGAATGTCTATTAGATAACAATCATCATCCATCTACCCCTCGATCACTATAACCACCTACCAGTTCATCCATCGATATACCTGTCCATCAGTCTGTGATTCTATTCACCAGTACATCTGTCTGTCTGTCTGTCCATCGTCCCATCAGTCACCTTCTTATCCAGCGCCTTTGTTCTGCAGTACGTTATGAGCCACTGTGTACTGTTCAGTGTGTATCAGAGGTCAGGGAGCTGTGAGTAATTATTAAACCTATTCAGAATCTCTCTCTCTCTCTCACACACACACACACACACAAAAAAAAACTCTTGCAAACACTCACTGCTCCTTCAATCAAGCATACATGTTTATCATCACAAATAAACACCTGGGAAATGGTGGCTCAAACTGTTAAAGCACAGGGGTTACTGATTAGAAGGTCAGCACCCTGACCCTGCGCCTTGCACCCTGACCCAAGTGGAATCTTAATCGTGATCTAATCTTAAATAAAGCACAGTCAGGTTCCGTGGCTTTCCTCATTTATAAAATGTAGTGCTTTATAGCAGTTATGTAGGTGTGTGTGTGTGTGTGTGTGTGTGTGTGTGTGTGAGAAGGGTGAGGTAATTTAATTAATCCTCTGTAAAGCCGGAACATTGCTAACAAGGCCTGGATTAGCGCTGTTTCTGTTCCAGCGCGATTTGCTCACTCCAGCGCCGCGCTCACACTAATCCCCGAGCAGCACAATGAGTCGGGAACGTCTCTGTGAGGAACTCGGGATTAGTCTCCTGGTACTCGTCCCACCTGTCCCGCCCTGCCGACTCTCCTGCTCCCCCTACCTGCCTGCTGACCGTATGAAAGGAAACAGGCGGTGTGTGTCCATCTGGAGCACTTAATGAGGGAAACTGGACTAGATACTGTGTGTGTGTGTGTGTGTTCAGAGCTGTGATCCCACCGTTCCCATCACAATTATCCGAGTAACAAAGTACTTCCATCCTGCCTGGAGGATTAACCGTGTACACACAACAGTTTGGCAAAGAAAACAAAAAGTTCTATTGAATTTGTAAAGAAAAAAAGTTAGAGTACAACCTCTGGCAGGGGCACTGCCGGCAGCAGACAAACAAACTAACAAACTAGGAATACTATGTTTTGAATAAAGTTGTAATTGGAGTTAGTTTTTTAGGCTCACTGTCATAGATTTATATTTTAAACTAAATTACGCTAAAAAAAAATCCTCAACTTATGCATAAACTAAAAATAGATAAACAAATTATACAAATTAAAATATTTTTAATAATAGTTAATTCTAATAATTTCCCTGTTTTTAATGTAAAACATCTAAAATGATGGAGAAGTTTAACTAGTTTAATTATATAGTTTTTAAAACATAATAAAAATTTAATTAACAAAAATGAAATTAATAATAAAACTCTGACTAAAACCAACAAGAACTAAAAGAAATACTTCTAGTTTTCTAGTTTTGTAGAAAACTAGATCTACAAAAGATCAAACAACACACCAGCTCCCTAAAATAAAAATAACTAAAAGTGCTAATATTAAGCTAACGCTGGAACGAGTCTCAGCGCTAAAGGCACAGTCAGAGATTTCATCCAGCAGAGGTGCAGTCTGAGGTCAGGACGGTTCCTGCTCTAGGAGAAGAGGATCAGAGAGAAACTAAGACCATTGTTCATAGGATCGAGTCGTTTCATCTCCACCACAGGCTCGTTACGACTGAGACAAGTCGAAAGCTTCACTGCAGACGTCCTGATTAATCTCACTATCGTCCAAAAACATGGACACAAAGTCAATGCATTTGAAGTTCTCTAAACTACAGCATTAAACGCACATTCACATTAACTCCAACTGCAGCAGAGTTACCAGCTGTTACCGGATCAGCATCCGACTCTCGATCAGGCGACTGATTATTTAGAGTCGACATTCCGTTATACCGGCAGCACGGTGGTGTAGTGGTTAGCACTATCGTCTTACACCTCCAGGGTCCGGGTTCGATTCCCAGCCAGGTTCGATTCCCGTCTCTATGTGCATGGAGTTTACATGTTCTCGGCGTGCTTGGTGGGTTTCCTCCGGGTACTCCGGTTTCCTCGCACAGTCCACAGATACACAGGTTAGGTTGATTGGAGTTCCCAAATTTCCTGTAGTGTATCTCTCCATTCTTATAGAAAATAACAAAAATAATCCTAGACTTTCTTTTAATACTGTAGCAAAATGAACCAGGAATAAGATCACTACAGACACACACACCAATAGCATGTAATAGTGATGTTTTTTTCTTTTAATAACAAAATGTTAAATATTACACAAAAAAAAAAAATCAGGCTTTAAAGCCAGACAACTTAATAAACATTGATGCAGGTGATAAACAAACCAACCATATCAGATCAGTTCAGATCAGCACCTTGAATATGTGCTTTTTTTTACTCCCTTTCTGGAGACTGAACTCATTTCACTCATCTCTTCTACAAAATCATCCTCTAGTGTACCACATCCTGAACTTCCACATTGACTCAAACAAATAATACCAGAAATAAACTGAGACACAGTATCTGAGTTAACCTCTAGTGTTTAATGATTTGCTACGCCTACTTTGATTAGAGGATGCAGACCGTTTGTTAGTACCTCATATTATGAAAATTGCAGCTGGAAGCAAAGATTTTCATACTAAACCTTAAAAGTATGGAAAAGCCTTCCAATGAACGTCCTGCCGGAGTTGCTGCTCGCACTCTGCACTAAATATACATTGATACCTGACTGTTATCTCTCTCTCCCTCTCTCTTTCCCTCTCCCCGTCTCTCTCTATATTTCTACACATGTCTCTCCTGAGCTGCCAGTGATCCAGACCCCCTCTGCCCCCTGGACCTGTCTGACTCGTCCTGGTGTCCCTCTTCTGGTTGGAGATCTCGTCACATGTATGCCCCATGTAGTCTGTCTGGGATGCGTGTGGTGAATGGGTACGGCTCCACTTTATCATGAAAAAGCCCCTGTCCTCAGCTGATATAGACACCTGTTCTCTAAGGACTTCAGTAGCTCGATAGTTCAGGACTGGAGTTTCCTACAGTCTACCTGAGCCTCCAATAATGAACTGGACTCTGTATTAACTTATACACATCTCCTGTTATACTGAACTTCCAGCCTCCTAACACACAGTATAAGGGCAGATCAGTCTCTGCTCTCCGTTATCACCCAGATGAGGATGGGTTCCCTGTTGAGTCTGGTTCCTCTCAAAGTTTCTTCCTATTACCATTTCAGGGAGTTTTTCCCTCAGCACCGTCACCCTCGGCTTGTTCATCAGCGACGATCTGATAGTTGTAGTCTACACTTTTTCCCTACGTTTTATTATTTATTTCCATAATCGTTTGAGTCTGTAAAGCTGCTTTGCGACAATGACCGTTGCTAAAAGCACGATACAAATAAAATTGGATTGAAATTTTTTTATTTCTCCTGACATCTCAGGTCGATAATCATCGGAGTGGATCTGGGGAATTCCTGATGAGCTGCTCATTTTTCTGATAGATTACACTTTGCAATGCTCCTCGGTTCCTCTCTGTGTCCGATCCTCAGCATCGCACAAAAATAAACACTGGACCATCTTCAATAACTGTGTGTGTGATGGAGTAACTTCAGCCCAAGCTTGTCTGGAATTACAATTCCTCAATCAGCACCAGTCGAGCAGCAGAGGACGAGGTAACCACAATCAGGATTAACGACAGGAGGAGAGAAAAAAATGACAGGAACAAGGTGAGAATAGAGCGGTGGAGAGGAGCGATGAGGAGGACCATGGAGACACTGAACACCCACCCGCGTGAACAAACACGGTCAAACAGCCTGATCGGTTGATCAGTGAAACCCCCGCAAAAACCACACACACACACACACACACACACACACACACACACACACACACACAGCTAAGCTCTACACCACTGTGCCTCTGCTTGTGTGACTTCTCCTCTTATACCACAGCAATCTACTTACAATTACAGTTTCTATTTACTAAAAAATATAGTTATTTTTTCTTACTTTTTTTTCTATTTACACTAATAGTCTAAACGTAGCATTTATATAAACCTACATTACTGTCAGGGCTGCACTTGGAGAAAATGAATCAACAGCTTCTGACCAATCAGAACGCAGAACTCATTAGTGATTTGGAATGAATAAATTAATTAAAGATACGAGTTAGGTGTTACCAGAAAGTCAAGAAGCCATCAGTTGGCAGTAAGAGGGTGTTTGTGTGTGTACACATGTCTCCAATGTTTCCCAATAGGTTGTTCACAACCAAACAGAAATAACACTTTTGGTGAACATTTTAATAATTCACACTCCGGGTGATAATCACTGTGTGCATATAAACCAGACTGCTAATTGCTCAAGTGTGTGTAGTGTAGTGTAGTGTAGTGTAGTGTAGTGTAGTGTAGTGTAGTGTAGTGTAGTGTAGTGTAGTGTAGTGTAGTGTAGTGTAGTGTAGTGTAGTGTAGTGTGTGTACCTCCTCGTAGGATCTCGTGGAAGCTGTGGATCTTCTCTGTGACTGGAACGCTGCAGGGAGAAAATGTTCAAAATCGGTTCTGTTCAAAGATGGTGAACAGAACCGATTAAATAATACATAAAGACGAGCATCTGTGTTAGACTCGTCTCTCCGAGATCGGATGAGAACATTCTGATAAAACAGCAGACAGCCAAGAATCAGCAGACAGTAAAGTTCAGGCACCTGAAATTAGCATTTAATGTTCTCATTAGTACACGGGTCTGAACATACAGTATAAACAATTTAAAAACATAAAATAATACTAAAATATCCAGTATAAATCAGAGCCATGTTTAATAATGTAAATAAGATCGTTTCCACACACACACACACACACACACACACACACACACACACACACACACACACACTACACACACATTGAGAACTCACAGGATTGGGATTAAACAGCTGTGTGTCCATAGTAAAACCACTTGTTAGTGAGACTCATCAGAAAAAAAATCTTCAGTTTGTTACAGATCATAAAGACTGGACTTTAGAGTGATGGGAAAAGGTCATGTGACCTGACGAGTCCAGATTGATCCTATTCCAGAGTGATGGGCGTGTCAGGGTAAGAAGGGAAGCGCATGAAGCGATGCACCCATCATGCATAGTGTCCACTGTACAAGCCTCTAGAGACAGTGTTATGATCTGGAGTTGATCAGTTGCTCAGGTCTAGACTCAGCAACGTTATGTGGCAAATAAAATGAAGTCAGCTGACCACCTGAATGTATTGAATCACCAGATTATCACATCTATGGAGGTTTACTTCTTCCCTGATGGCACAGAGCATACTCTAGAACTCAGAGTGTGTGAGAGCGGCTCTGGGAGCACGAGGAATCAACAACAAGCTTCTTACTGATGATCATGTAGAGATCATTACCATTAGTAAGATGCTACACTGTTTGCATTGCTGTGAGGAAACATCTGGAAGAGCAGTGTTGTGATGTGAACTCCACAGAGTGCGTTCTGTTATTAAACCACGTCAGTTATACAGCAGTTTAAACACACTCCTCATTCTGGCTGTATGTGTGTGTGTGGTTGTGTGTGTGCATGTGGTTGTGTGTGTGTGTGGTGTGTGTATGTGTGTGTGTGTGTGTGTATGTGTGTATGTGTGTGTGTGTACATGTGTGTGTGTGTTTGTGGGAGTCTGAATGAAAACAGCAGGACACTGTGAATTACTGTAGAGATCTTCACCAAGGCTAAAATTAAACTGTTTCAAACAGCGAGTTAGAATGTTTCTTCTTAAATGTTTCTCAGAATTTCTTTCACTACGTTTGGTTTGTCCATTTTCCAGGCATGATTAGCATCGATAAAAAAAAAATTGATAGCTACAGTGAAACCTCGGATTGTGAGTAACGCGGTTTGCCAGTGTTCTGCAAGACGAGCAAATATTTTTAATACATTTTGACTTGGAAAACGAACAAGTATTGGTTTACGAGTACCGAGTATCATGCATGCGCTATTTGAAACTCAAATAAGAGAGAAAGAAGCGTTACTGTGTAAGACTAGAAGTGGGAGGGGAGGGGCTGATTCCTCCTCTCCTCTTACTTTAGCTTCACACACACACACACACACACACACACACACACACACACACACACACACTGCCTGCATACACAAACGGAAACACTTATCTGTCTGGATTTACTTTTACTTTTTTAAAAGGTAAAGTGCAGGTTAATGTTTTTTATTTGTACTTTATATTTTGTATTAATTATTTTTATGTATATATTCATTATCCATTATTCCTTATGGGAAAATTAGATTTTCGAGTGTTTTAAAATATGAGTCCACTTCCAGAACGAATTATGTTCGTAATCCAAGGTTTCACTGTACTTTATTGGTTAAGAATGTACAGTGTGTCCAGCACAGCAGCTATGTTATCTAAATAGGAATGATATAAACTAACTATCAGTCAGGATTTAGCCCTCACCAGAGCATAGAGCAGTGGCGGTTTTAGGGTAGGGCGAAATGGGCAGCCGCCCAGGGCGGCATTTTTTTATGTCACGTGGGGGGCGGCACACAAACCTGGAGTAAAATATAATCTTTGCCGCTAAGCGGTTTTCTCTTATCTATGATACCTGTGCCCGCGCCGCCCCTGAATGAGCCGCACAGAAGCTGAGCGAGCGGAGAAGACCGCGCGCGGGGGGGGGGGTTTGAAGGGGGGTTTGAGCGGAGAGGAGAGCGGATGACGAGGGGCGCAGAGTACAGTTCACCTCTCCTAAATGAAGCGGACATGAAGGGGGCTAAATTATTAAATAATTAAATAAAAAAATAATTAAATAACGCACATTTCATTCAAAATATTATAAACACACCAATAATTTGCACTTTTTTCATTTATTTAATTAATTGTGTGAAATGGCAAATAAAAATAGATAATAAAAACGATTTGATGTGGAGGTGAATTGGTTTAGTCTTGACTTCTGGTCGTGAGTGACAGCGTTGGGGGAAATCTGTTGATTGTCGAATCGTCGATTACAAATTAAACACAGCGATGGAGAGAAAAAGGCCAAAGCTGTCAGGGGCCCAATTTAGAAAAAAAAAAGAAAATAATATGAGGAAAAACGGGCAAAATATAAATGTATGCAACAATGTTCTCTCTGTATGATAAAGGTATTCATGTCATCATGTTAATTAGTGGTAGAACATTAACTCTTAGGTTTGTTAGCCTTCTTGCTTATGATGCTCGCTATGCTTACCTTGCTAAAAAAACACACAAAATAAAAGCCTAATTTACAAACCATCACAGAAATTCTAATGGTTTCTATTAAATACCACAAAATTATGCTTTGCAGCAAAACTGTTGCAAGTACAGTTATTTATTTCCATTGTTTATTATGTTAATGTTGGCTATAGCCAATATTTGTAAATAGCCAGTTTAATTTACACATGTGTAGATTAAAAGACATTTTCCATTTGCTATAACTATGTTACGTGACAAAGCATACTGTATAATTTGAGGCAGTAAATTAACCAAGGAGCTAATTGTTCCTCCCTTAGATTAGATTAGATTAGATTAGATTAATAAAGTGTCCAATGACTGCCATCAAAAACCATGAGCCTCTTTGAGCTTATCACTTTTATGCACGATAAGGATCTATCTGAGATCTACCCCAACTTTTGGACTGCTCTCAGGATTGCACTTACATTGCCAGTGACTGTAGCTCAAGCAGAGAGGAGCTTTTCCAAACTCAGGTTAATCAAGACATACCTGAGGTCAACCATGTCTCAGGAACGGCTCACTGGCCTTGCTGTCATAAGCATAAATCATGCAATAGGGGAGCATATCTCATATGATGCCATTATTGATGACTTTGAATCTAGAAAGGCCAGAAAAGTCACATTTTAGTTTCAGTTTGTGGTTTCTGTTCTGCAGTGAAGTAAATAAGTTATTTTTCTTTAGTGTGATTTGTTCTATATTTATATAATATTTGTTTGTACACAGTATATTTATTTAAGTTATGAGTAGTTTAATAAAAAAACGTGTGGTGTGTACAAAATGTGCAGGGTTTTTTTTTTTTTTTTTATGGGGGGGCGCTGAGAGGGAGTCTCGCCCAGGGCGCACTTCAGTGTAGAACCGCCACTGGCATAGAGACAGCACTTGTTAAAGTAGTAAATGACCTCCTATTGACCTCTGATTAGGGTTGCGTCACTATACTTGTGTTACTCAACCTCAGTGCAGCTTTTGACACTATTGATCATAGTATTCTCCTTCACAGATTGATGTAGTAGGAATTTAGGGAACAACCCTCTCCTGGTTCAGATCCTATTTGACTGATCGTTACTAAGGGACGACAGTGACTGATCATTCTGATTCATACACATTCACATTTCATACACACTTCCAGTATTTTATTTTGATTGTATAAAGCTGCTTTTCTACAATGACAATTGTTAAAAGTGCTATGTAACATGTTTAAACCTCATATCTCGTACAAAGTGATTTTAATTTAATGTTGGTCAATTAAAATATATGACTTAAAAATGTGAATCAATTCTGAATCAAAAACTGAGCACAGAATTCATATTAAATTACTATAAAAATATTTCCTGATTATTCTGGGTCTGAAATCTTTTAACTAAATTCAGATAAGACATAGATATAACTTATTGGCCCAAAAATCTATACACAACAGCTTTCACAATTCAGCTTGCATTTAGAACTGTTACTAACAGCTCGACAGTAAAAGACCTGGGCGTAATATTAGACAGTAACTTGTCCTTTGAAAATCATATCTCCAATATCACAAAAACAGCCTTTTTCCACCTTAGAAATATTGCCAAGCTTAGGAACATCTTATCCGTATCTGATGCAGAAAAGCTGCTTCATGCATTCATGATACCTGCACTGGCTACCTGTTCAGTTTAGAATGAATTACAAAATAGTATTACTTACATACAAGGCTTTAAATGGTTTAGCTCCCACATACCTAACCAGTCTTCTGATACGCTACAATCCACCACGCACCTTAAGATCACAAAACTCCGGACTTCTGGTACAGTAGTTCCCAGAATTTCAAAATCTATAAAAGGGGACGGGGTTTTTCATATTTAGCTCCAAAGCTTTGGAATAGCCTTCCAGACAATGTTTGGCGCGCAGACACAGTTTCCCATTTTAAAAATAGGATCAAGATGCATCTCTTTAATCTGGCAGACATGTAACTCATCCCATAACCTCATACTCCAGTACATCTATCCTGAATAGCAACTACGCTAATTCTTTCCATCTGTTCTGTATTTCTCTACCCATCCCGAGGCATCGGGAGATTTTGCCAGCTTCAGTAGACAAAGGCCGACCCTGTGAGGTTCCTGAGGCGTCCAGAGAAGGACCAGCTCCAGCTGGATTCAGCTTTATGATGGTTGGAGCTACACATGCTGCTCCTGTGCTTCCAGTGATCCAGACCTCATCTGCACTCTGCACCTACTGACTCATCCCTATGCTGAACTGAATTTCATGTTAAATTATAGAACTTCTGTTATACTGAACTTTTAGCTGCATAACACACATGATGTTATATAATTTCTTCTATCTGATTCACCCAAATGAGGATGGGTTACCTGTTGAATCTGATTCCTCTCAAGGTTTCTCTCTATCCCAATCTCAGGGAGTTTTTCTTTGCCACTGTTGCTGTCACCCTTGGCTTGCTCATCAGAGACATTTCATTCATCATTCATTCATTCATCTGAGAGTTTACTCCACCCCCAAACCTCTCTGTAATAAATATTTACTCCCGACCGAAGCTCAGTGTCTCTGAATAAAGAGCTCAGTGTAAAGGGCTGCGCTGATAAACCTCTCACAACTCTCACACATCTACTCTCCTCACTGCTGAAAAGAAATGGCACCCGAGGAAAAACACACACCGCTTTGTGTACGAGTGACACGATTCATACAGCGTTTCTCTTACAACAGCCGACCTCAAAATTCCCAAAAATAACTAATTATACAAATAAAATAATTAAATAAATATCATTTATAATTATATTTATTTTCTCCTTCTAACTTGTGACATTTATGATGTGAACTAATACTAATGAAAAACATATCAAATTATAAATAAATAAATAAATATCCCTTAAGTAACAAATTGCACAGAAGAGAACAGAGTACAAGAGCCAAGTCTTCAAACAACAACAGTAATAACAATAATAATACTTTTGTGTGTATAGAGAGATTTGTTTGTGTGTGTGTGTGTGTATGTTTGTATGTGTGTATATCTTACCATCCATTATAGACTTGTTTTTAGCGGGACTTGAAGCAGGTTTCTGACCCCGCCCACCTCGACTTGCTTGAGATCCAGCTCCTAAAGACAGAAATGAACGACACACACACACACACACACACACACACACAGATTGATTAGACACACTAAAGGGCATTAGGACATTAACATGTAGAAGGAGACGATCGTCAACTCACAATCTGTCTCCAGTCCTCATTCTGCAGCTCGTCCCGTTTACCCCTCGAGAGAGACGAGCTGTGTGTGATTCTGCGCTCTGATTGGTCAGAGGTAACCCTACAAGCTCCGCCCTTACTGTGTTTTTTTTTTTTTTTTTAAGACAGAAGTGTGCGTGTCTTTATTTGCATTTGTTTGATGTTCAGGACGTTATGGCCAATCTGCCTGTTTACAAACTACATGCATAACTATGAGGGGGTTTTCAAGTCAAACCAGGACTTTTGATGGCAGAATAGACAGACAGTCTCATCACGGGACTGCGCTCGGTTTCTTCTGTAAATGTCCATCACTTTTACACCTTCATGTTATCGTTATCCTGTATCAGTTCAGAAAAATGTCTGAAAAAGTTGACCAGGCGAGCGATTGGGATGTTGTACAGGAAGTGAAATGAGAGACGCTGAGAAGAAGAGCACGTGTGTGTTACTCTACTGTATACCGACAGCCAGTCTTTATACTGCAGATGCAGGAAACAATAAAGAACAGTTTATGGACATTTTTAACTGAACTGTTTATTCTGGTCCCAAAGTTATTTGTAAGTTCCGTGACCACGTTCTCACCCTCACAGCTTTTTTCTTTTTATGTTCCCATTAAGGACCTCGGTGTGACCTTTAAATCGCTCCTGAGGATCCTTTGTGATTAAAACACACTCCAGCGGCTCGCTCTCCCACTCACTTTTCTCTCAGCAGACATTCTATTTGGATTCTGCGCCGGTTCCCCCGGTGAGAGAATATGAGCGCCGGAGTGAGTCACTTCACTGCACCGGCACTCAAACGCGCCAATTTATTAGATTTTTTTGATATTTTTTCAGATTATAATCTTCCCGGGAACTAAGCGACTCAAGGAAATTGTGTTCGAGGTGTGAGAGTGTCTGGGAGAGCGGCGCTCAGGGAAAAATGATGCATTAAGAACACTTTACGCTTTTAACTCCTGACTCGGTGAATATTAATGAGGAAGTTAAGTTTGAGATGACCTTTGACCCCTAACAGACAGATTAATTCCATTTCACTTCACACAACACAATGAAGGACAAGCTTTTATTTCTCTTCTGGAATCTGCATAACGTCTCGCAGAGCGATTCCACAATATTAGCATGAAGAAGACGGCTTTTTAAAATAAATGTCACCACGGCAACAACAACATCAATGTCAACATCATCAACAACATCGCAAAACTGCCCCTTATTTCCCTTAAAATGACTTAACAGAAATAAAGTCTAAAATAATGAGCAGATAGTGAGTGCTATGGCTGGGCTTGTTAGGAAAGTTCCAGAAAAATAGTAAATAATGAAATACTTTTAAACGTATATACAATAGACTTGGGAAAATCGATTCAGTTACATATTGTTGTTCTTTTGACTTTAAAATCGATCTTTCACAAATTAATTTTTAATTCATCTGTTTGTATTTGAGGTGGAGAAATGTTGCAATTCTTCTGTAATCCTGCAGGTGGCGCTCTGTAAACTGTTCATACACGAGGGAATTTCTCCTCAAGTTTGCTTAGAATTGTGATAAAAATCTGAAAAATATTTATAACCTATCAGGATATTTATGTAAATTTGCCACCTTAAATGTGTTCCTGTGTCCCGACCAATCAGATCACAGCTCGGGAGACTAATGCAGAACCCTGCAGTCTCGTCAGAGAGAGATAACGTACAGACAAGTTCAAGTCTAGCCGGAGTGTGTGTACTGTGTGAGTATACCTCGCGCTCTTCCTCTTCCTGTACTACTTTGGCCCCTCCCTCCTCTCGCCCTGGAGCCCCGCCCTCTTCCACGAACCGGTGGCACAGGAGCGTCGTCCGAGTCCGAGTCCATATTGACGGCAGGCGGTTCCTCCAACAACTGGAAATCATCGTCTCTCGCAGCATCGGGCCGGTCTCTGTGAGCTCTCGCCCGCGTAATCGCCTAAACACAGCGCCAGTGTCAACATCTGGATCATAACAGCTGGTAAACCCCTAACCACCGTGTGTGTGTGTGTGTGTGTGTGTGTGTGTGTGTGTGTGTGTGTGTGTGTGTGTGTGTTTGTGTGTAATCTTATAAACAAACAGTGAGGAATGTATTGTCAGGATTTAAATGCCGGCGCTCTGATGGTTGTCCCAGTGGAGCGTTTAAACAATTCTGTGTGTGTGTGTGTGTGTGTGTGTGTGTCGCTGACCTCTTGCACTTCTTCATCCTCCTCTGCAGTATTCTTTTTTGAGTCTCTAAAGCGGCGAATCTGAAATACACACAGACACGTAAATAAATAATGTGGGAATCTGCTCTGAGTCACAGTAAAAGCTGCCCCTCTTCCCTCATAACCCAGTCTGATATTTACACACTGCTGCCTCTGACACACTCACGGTTCTCCTCACACCCACCGGTCTGTAACCTAAAGACCCCTATATCAGAATTTAAACTGAAAGTAGGTGTGGCCTAAAGGAGACTATTCCACTATTCTCACTGAAACGCAGAATAATGAAAACTCAAAACAAAAGTTCATTTTGCTGAATTTGTGAACTCGATCAGTTATCCAGCTCTGCTTCATCATCACTCGCAACCAGATGCCCTTTCATGGTGTCTCTCCCACCGGGTTTTGCTCACTTACAAAATGCTTACAGAATGCTTTTCTGTCGAGTCGCAGTCTTCCCAGAATCAGGAATTTGCAGTTTAAAGCCAACAAAAACGGCCACATATTAATATTACATATGATTTGCTTCAGACTGAGACGCACTGCTGCACGTGTGATTTTCTGGGAGATTTTTTAAATGATCGCATCACACATCTGAGTTAATGATATTGAAATGAACATGTGGACACCGTGAGGAACAGTGCACTTGATACCCGTACTCGTATCTCTTCATTACAAACATTTATTCACATGCGGTTACGTCTCTGCTGACTCCACACAATCTCACTTTAGAAAATCATTCCAGAACGAACAGAGCACATGGTCCTCGCACCGGATCCTGATCATCTCCATGACGTGTCATGATCATGTCCAACTGTCCCAGTTCTATCTGGATGAGTGTGTTTGTCAGCACGCCGTTGTCTCGTGCCAGTTCTCCTGAATCCATCCTTGGAAGTGTTTTTGTTCTCTTTGATTTTAATAAAGAAAAACTGCAGTTACATTACATCCTAAAGGGGGCAGGCGTTATTCAGTTATGAACTGTGATTCTTTTGTCTGCTTATTCACGCATGACTCCAAAACGAATTTTATAAAAACAATTTTTATGTTTATAACAGAGATGATGTGGTCGATCGGTCAGTGAGGAGAATCGTCTGGTGTTCAGTGTGAGTGGGCGTGAGCGGTGATCAGCTGATCAGCCTCAGATATAACGCAGAAGCTTCAGAGTGACGTAACAGAAACGTGTTTTTATGGCGTTATGTTATCAGAAATCGTGCATGTGAAAAACTTCCCGATCTACCTTTTTCTCCAAACTCTGAGTGTATTAGTCTCACACCCGCTCATCACACACTCACTCAATCCGCGCACTTCCTGTCAAATTGAGGCGGTAAAACATTGTTGGTTCTTTGTTATCCCACAGGTGGCGCACTCTGAACGATTCCTACTTTTCCTCATGGGTGGTAGGAGTGAATTATTCGCCAAGTTTAATTAGAAATAATATTAATGGTGGATGACGGAGATACACGTTACATTCATCGATTTTTGTTAATTTGAAGTTAAATGTTAAATTCATGTATTTAAAGTCAGTTAGTATTGCTTAAATGCTGCGCTCGGTTTTTAAGTGAAAAAAAAAAAAACGAATGTTATAAGGAACACAATAATATCAAATTGGGACTTTTTTCTTTTTAAATCATGATATGACCAGAATTATTATTTGAATCAAATCAGCACTGAGGACTCATGATGATATGGTATGGGGAGGTGGCTGGTGGGTCCCGTCCCAAATACATCCACTGCTTTTATAAAGACACATCTGACAGTTCGTGACGCAAATAAATGGATGCAGCAGGAAAGTCCTGGTGGATTTAAAGCTCAGAAAGAGGAGAGTTTACATTAAAAAACTTGGGAATTATGTAAGAACTTGGCTGTGAAACTTGTGTATGCAGTGTTCTCTATGTCACAACAAAAGGAGAGCCAATGTAGTGCAAATGACTGCAGTAATGACTGTAATTACATATAAAATGTCTCTGACTATACAATCTCAGCGAGAGGTCCAACACTCAAAGACCTCAAAAGTTCAGACAAAGATTCACACTCTCAGGGTCTCTGCTCTGATGGAGTGTGTTCTGCTTCCATAAGCTCCTCATACTCCATAAGTCCAGTGCAGACGCTCTAAAACTGAGAACAGGAGTGTGTCCTGCAGATGAACTTGTCTGTACCTGACATCCAGATGAGTTCCGGAGACTCAGCAGGTTCAGTTTTCCATCCAAGTCTTTAAAGACGCCAGAAAACGTTCAGTTTCAACTTCATATCCCAGAATTCCACTGCTGCTTATAAAGCTTGTTCGGAGTCTTTAATTACGCAGCTTAGAGACTTAATGACGGCTGATTAGCAGCATGTGGATGATCTGCTTAAACCATCTGGAATTATTTCTAAGGTCTGCATTTTACACACATTATTCCGGTGAGGTCCAGTTACACACATATACTGGTACATACACTTAGTGTATAAATGGAGAAACAGAATAATGTACCATACATACTGTACATATAACCCATGCTGAGTGCAAACAAAAAGAAATAAGCTAAAAAATATGACACTTCATTTGATTCAGTTCACTAATAAGCTGGTTCACTCTCAAATGACTCACTGGCTTTTTTCTTTCTCTAATATGCAGTTTGCAATATTTCCACCAGCACATGTTCTCCTTGGTTGTAACCTGCAGTTGTGTAAAATAGTTTCAGAAACTCGTGTGTGATAAATCGTCCAAGCACAAGCAGGAGCAGGATTTTCCCAAATTTTCCAACTCTCCAACATTCTGATCTAGATGACTTTTCTCTGTCACACGCCAGCTGTAGGGGAAGAAAGCGCTATCCACCCTCTTCCACATCCATCATCACGCGATTGGCTAGAGTCAGTGTGATGGACAGGGGAAAGCGAGCATAGGCTCCTCCACTCAGCCATAACAGGCGATCACACCCTCTTCACTCCTGGTCATCAACTTCTCAGATTTATAAAACAGATTTCTGAATTTACACCAATTCATTATTAGTTTTTGTGTGAAAGACAGAAACAGGGGTGTGAGGCAAGCGGAGAGATTAAATCACTTCTCAGCGAGAACGATTTCCTCTCACTACCTTATGAATAAAATGAACATTAATCTGAACAGCGTGCGAGTTGAAACTCCCTCTCCGCCTCACTCAGAGCGACATGCTGTCATTATCTCCTTCTGATTTTTACCTCCTGGATTTTGTGCAATTTTTCAGCAGAGCCACTTAACACAGAATTAAAAAAACATTAAAAAATTCAGGCTTAATGCATTTTTTCTTTCTGTCTGAACAAACATCTCTGATTGAACATGCTGTCATTTAACTCGCTGCTATTTTTAAAAAATATTTAAAAAATATATCAAATCCAAATGATTAATAGGTCCACCTAAAGAGTTGATTAAAATATTTTCTTATTTTAAGTTAAATGACTTCTATTATGACCTGGTAAAGCATCAACAGACAAATGAATTCTATTAAATATATAAATAAACACTGCAGACTCTAAAACCCGTTAATGACACCAGAGCATCTGCAGAAAATAAAGCGGCTCATTTTCTACCAAATCCAACAAAAAGAGATGGATTAAAACGTAATGACATTAAATTAAACCTCTAGACTTCACAGACAGAGCCCTGTTTCTCCAAGCTCAAACCCACAGAGAACCCTGAAAAGACCATGTTAGAACCCGTACAGAACCCTGTAAAAACCAGAGTGAGAACCCTGAGAGAACCTGTTCAGAATCCTGTGAAAATCATAAGAAAGAACCCACTCAGAACCCAGTTAAAAACTCAGAGAAAGAAGTGAACGCCCAGAGAGAAGCCTCAGAAAGAACCCAAACAGAACCCTGTGAGAGCTCTGAGAACTCGGTGTGAGTTGTACTGGAGAATAAATGTTGCCGTGTCCATGGCAACAGTGGAGGGCGTGTCTTACTGTAAACTGTGAATCAGTGACCGATCGAACACACACTAACACACTGTCAACTAATAGTGTGTGATGTGTGAGTGTATGGGACAACTGTGTGTGTCGGAGTGTGTGTGTGTGTGTCACCTCATTTTCTTTACCTTATCATCTACTTCAAATCATCATCCTCAAATTATCTTCCTCCTCCTCATCCTCATCTTCTTCATCTTGTTTATTAAAGTTTTTCTCTCACATTTCAAGTGATAGTTGCTGTTATGTGTGTTTTATTAATCATAAAGCAGATGTTAGGATGATTAAAATAAATCATTACCAGCTGATTAAAAACACATCTCTTGATGCAGTAATAAATCCACACTGATGTGTTTTTAAGCTGCAGTGGCATTTCACTCGTCAGGTGTGTGTGTGTGCGCGTGTCTGTGTGCATTAATTTTTTTTATTTTCATTTCACACCAGGAATGCTACTCTTATTGCTTTTGTTCATTTAAAAAGTTTGATGAGCAGTTCTACACTGAGAGTTCTGTTGGACCCTCCTTGTGCCGATCCCTCGCTCCTCACCTCCTCGTCGATCTTCTCCTCCGTAGCCTCCACGTGCCGGTCCCGCAGGAAGCGCTGCGTTTTCTCCAGCTGGTAGTTGATGAGCTCCTCGATGGCATCTCGTTCCTCTTTATCCACAAACTCCTGCACAGCTTTACCCATCCCCTGCTCCGTCAGCAGGGACAGCTGCATGTTCTACAACACACACACACACACACACATAAAGAAGGCTGGACAGGAACAGGAAGAACATGATTGAGAGAAAGAGCAGGAGGGAGGAGATGAATCAGAAGCGAGGTCCGGAA